>CP106731.1:57740801-58385954 GCA_025506655.1 Gossypium rotundifolium
CTAGGCCTTGCCAAACCTGTAAGGTATACTCACTTATGCCACATGGCCAAGTCACATGCCTATGTGTGAGGCCATGTGGAGCATATTGACTTGATTTTAATTTCAACACCAGGGGACACACTGCCATGTAACATAATCGTGTGTCATACAGGCTGAGACACAAGCCCGTGTCTCTGCCTGTGTGGACAAAAAATAGGCTATTTACCAAGCCATTTTGCCACCCAAACTTATGCTTACCTACATCAACTCAATAGCACCAATATATAGCATCAATAGGCATTTCAATTAAACAAATTCAAGCTTAATTCATGCATAATCTTTACTATCTTTATCAATAAACACAAGTCACAAAATATACCATACCATTTATACCAAAATCACAATATACAATTCACCTAATTATACATTTCCAAATATGCATCATTTCACAAACCTACATGTTCTCTAATTTTAACCATTTAGCATCCATCATAGCCACATCCAAAAGCTTCATAATATAAGCCATACCCTAAACCATTCATGGGCTCACAATTCAAACCATATATGAACATATATATATACATAACCAAACCAACCAAATCAATCTAACTCTCATGGCTAAATATATACAACCAAAACATAGCAATTCACAAGCCAACTTAAATTGCAAAGTTCACAACCAAGATACATATCAAAATGACCAAAGTCCCTATATATGCCATATGACCAAAACACAAGCTCAAAAGTACCAAATTGATTTTGGGATAATGTGACGAAGTCTCTAACGATCCCCGAATCTGAGCTAGCTTGATTTCATTATAAAACACTGAAAATTAAACAAAGTAAGTTATGTAGCTTAGTAAATTCATACGAAATAAAATCAATTTAATCATAAATACATATCAACCAATTGAATATAGCAACATATAGATCATTTAACTAACAAACCTTTCACATGCTTAATCAAATGTTTATATGTACACTTCATAATATCTTCGATTTAAAGCTTATACGGTTCATGTACATACCTGTATTATCTCGTATCACTCTCATACTCAACCACATCTTTCATTTACCCGTTGAACCATTCGAAGTAATATAGGATACATGGGAAACTCACACACTAAGTTCCAATCTAATGGCCCGAAGCCAACTCCATCTTGTATCACATACACTGCTCACACTAGTGCTATCAACGGGCCTGCTCAAACAAGCTGTCAATTGAGACATAGCTACACGGTGCTACTCACACAAGCTGTCAAGTATCCATAACACATGCCGATATACTTAGCCATCGGTAGGACGTACAAGACCAGTACCGGATCACATAATAACATTAATCCCCTAATGACATGTCACTAGTATCCAAATCTATCCCTAAGGTTCAACCTGGATTTCAAATGTCGAATCATAATTGAATCTTTGTTGAACATATCCGTAGTCTCGTAATCACAGTTTATGCAATATCAAAACATTTAAAAATACATTTATAATGAAATTTATCACATACAAACTTACCTCGGATGCTAAAACGGCGAAACGAGTCAAGTATTCCGTAACTTTGTTCTTTCCCCGATCTAAGCCTGTATTTCTCCTTTCTTGATCTAAATATAATCAAAATTAGCTTATTTAATCATCTCTCTATTCAATTTATTCCAAAATCCACTTTAAGACATTTTTACACAATTTCCCCTAATGTTTCACATCTTTTACAATTTAGTCTTTATTTCACAAAAACACAAATTCATGCAATTTAACCACAACCCATGCTAGCCGAATTACAATTATGTCCCTAGCAGCCCATATTTTTCATTTATTTCACATTTAAACAACAAAGTTTCCACATTTCACAATTTAATCCCTAATTTGCATTTTCACTAAAAATCACTTAACAAAACTTGTATAACTATCATCAAACATTCAAAATCTATCATTAAACATCAAAATACACATGTATTCATCAATGGAATCATTCCAAATCTTTAAAAATTTTGCAAATTAGTCCCTGTGATTATGTGTCAGAGTCTTAAAAATTTATAAAAAGAATGACCGAGCCTAGAAACAAACTATCACCACGATTGAGGCAAGCGCACCTATCAAACAGTAGTATAGTTTAGTGCCAAGGATGGATTGTCGAACCCAAAGAAACCACTAATACTAACTTTCTTTTTATTATTTAGCCTAATAATCAAGAGAATTGTTGTTTAATCTAAAATTAATTAACTACTAAGCTAAATATGCTAAGACATAGAGAAAGAATTGGGGAAATACTTGTGGGAAAACCAATTGATTAAGACAATACTCGAGGAAGAATCCACCTAGACTTCACTTGTTATCTAACTCTGAGCCAGACGATTTATTCACTTGATTTGATCCGTATGATTCGCTAATTTATATTAATACCTCTCTCGAGGCTACTAATGTCTAACCCTAGGTTGATTAATTGAAATCTCTTTCTAATTAAAAGCCCTAGAATTGCATTAACTCGATCTATGGACTCCCATATTAGGTTTGACCCTAATCCGATAGATTTTCGTCATCCTATCTCTAGGGTTGCAATTAACTCTGCTTAACTATGCTAGATCTACTCTTAAACAGGGAATATCCCTCCTCTGCCAAAGCACATCAATACTTGAATCAATATCCTAAAATATCAAAGAAAGAATTAAGAACACATAGTTAAGAACAAATCAAGTATTTATCATATAGTTCAGAAAACAATAACAAGATCCATCTTAGGTTTCATCCCCCTCAGGTATTTGAGGGGTTTAGTTCATAATCATAAAAGAATACATCTCAGAAGAAAATATAAAACAAAACATAAGAAAAACCCTAAAACCCCCTGAAGGAATTGAATGAGAAATCCTCAGTCTTCAGTATGATTCCGGGTTCTTGAGATGAATGAACTGGTTTTCTTCGAGTAAATCCATGTATTCAACTTCTCTGGCTCAGCTTCTTTGTAACACCCCAAACCCGGCCTATGCATTAAGCTCGGATTTCGGCATTCCACACAAATTTAACGAACATTCAAATCATTTAACGAAGTAGAAATCAAATTCCAAAACGATTAAGAGAATGACTTTATCGAAAAATTGAGGTTTATTTGAAATCCTTGATTAAAAACACAAGAGATTATCATTGGATCTATAGAGTAATATTTGATTAAAATTTTAAAATTTATAAAATCAAAATACTCTAACAAAGAGTTAAAGGATTTCTGAGTTTCAAAGATATATAAGAAAAACCTTTATTTTATACAAAAGTTTTAGAAAAACATTTATGAAAAACTAGATCAATCCAACTTAATAAAACTAAAACATAAATAATCCATCCACATAATAAATTCCATAATTAAAAAGGCCTTATTACATCGCCATTAAAAATAACACTTAATAAATATTATAAAAAAGTCTTAAAGTTTTATAAACCACCATTTGTAGTATAGCCTCCTCACGAAGTCATCTCCGACCCAAGTCTCCATCAATTGTTATTACCTGAGAGGGGTAAAAAAAATGGGGTGAGTTACTTGGAACTCAGTGTGCAACTCACTTACCATAGTCCACTGGGCCAAGACCATTTAAACTTTTATTTGGGCCTAAGCCCATTTCAAAATAAAATAATTTAGCATATAAAACAATAATGCAAATGATATGCAATTCCCAAAACCAAACCTAGATTTTCATCCGCTACACAACCTCGTACCCAACCAGCACACCTGTGGGGAGCTTTAGTCACCCACCGCGCCAACACACCAAAGTAGGCTTTAAGCCCAATATAATATTTGTGGCAATGGCCATTTAAATAATTGTGGTAGAACCACCGATCTAGATTTCGGGCAACGGCCATCGTGACAGAGTCACCTATCTAGAATTCTGGCATCAAGTCACCTATCTAGAATTCTGGCATCAAGTCTTTCTTCTCTTCATCATTGATCCCAACCCATGCAATCATGTTTATGCATTACAAAATATTTGTAAAGAAAACCATATTATAATTTATGAATTTTGGCCCATTAAATTTTGGCCCATTAAAACACATTTCACATATAGCCTATTTATCCATTATCATAAATGGCCCAATTGTCAAATTTTACTTATGGTCCATTTATCGATTATCACATATGGCCCAAATTCTTGATTATCACATATGGCCCAAATTTGCCAAATATCACATATGGCCCAAATTTACCAAATATCACATATGGCCCAAATTTATCAAATAACACATATGGACCAAATTTGCCAAATATCATATATGGCCCAAATTTATCAAATATCACATATGGCCCAAATTTATCAAATAACACATATGGCCCAAATTTGCCAAATATCATATATGGCCCAAATTTATCAAATATCACATATGGCCCAAATTTATCAAATAACACATATGGCCCAAATTTATCAAATAACACATATGGCCCAAATTTGCCAAATATCATATATGGCCCAAATTTATCAAATATCACATATGGCCCAAATTTATCAAATAACACATATGGCCCAAATTTGCCAAATATCATATATGGCCCAAATTTATCAAATATCACATATGGCCTAAATTTATCAAATATCACATATGGCCCAAATTTGCCAAATATCATATATGGCCCAAATTTATCAAATATCATATATGGCCCAAATTTATCAAATAACACATATGGCCCAAATTTATCAAATAACACATATGGCCCAAATTTTCCAAATATCATATATGGTTCAAATTTATCAAATATCACATATGGCCCAAATTTATCAAATAACACATTGGCCCAAATTTCCAAATATCATGATCAGTATGCACTATAGTACGAGCACAAAGACTCAAACGAAGAAATTCTGCCTCGTAGGCTGCAATAGTCTTCCTTCCTTGAACCAAATTTAGGATTCTTTCCTTCGGGCATCTACATAACTGGTTTCGGTGTACTTCCCTTGGAAAGCAGCTTTAAAGAAATCCCAATTAACAAATGCAGCCTCAGTGCCTTCTCGAACAGTAAGCCACCATTGATACGCCTCGACTCTTAGCAAAGACACGGCTCCTCTTAGTTTCTACTCGACGGTACACTCCAAATCATCCATAATTTGTTCTATAGCCTCAAGCCAATATTCTGCCACATTCAGAGCTACACCAGAGACACCTCTAAAAACTTCTGCACCACTAGACCTGAGTCGTTCCGATATTGATCTGCGAGTTACTGGCCCAGTTCTGGCTCCAGCTACTATTTCTAAGACTCGCAACATTTCTTGAGTCAAAGAGTTATCCTCATTCGCATGATCATGATATCCAGCTTCGCTCTCAAATAACGCAGGTGCATCCATTTCCGGTATGTGACCGGCGCTTCAGACACAGCACCTCGTCCTCTACCACGGCCACGTCTACTGCGTCCACGACCACGTCCTCTAGTGCTCATATTGACTAATTCGCTTTAATCTGATTACAAGTTTTATGAATCAGAATATTATTCCAGTGTTTATTAACGATATTTTATGAGATATAAGAGATAGGGTTGTTTTCGCAATCACATCCTATAGTCTCGATCTCTATCGTTTTCAACACCTAAAACTAGAAGTTCTAGAGTGTTCCTTAGGTCTCATCACAAAAATAAACATTTAATAAACAAATACTTACTGAACATACTTACTTGACTTGGTGCCGGATGCTCGTGGTCCATACTACCTTTAAAACATAAAGTCTAGAAATTTAAGTGATTTTTAAACATAAATCATTGTTGAACCCAAACCACAGTCGAGTTTTGAAACTAGGCTCTGATACCATAAAATGTAACACCCCAAACTCGGCCTATGCATTAAGCCTAGATTTTGGCATGCCACACAAATTTAATGAACATTCAAATCATTTAACGAAGTAGAAATCAAATTCCAAAACGATTAAGAGAATGACTTTATCGAAAAATCGAGGTTTATTTGAAATCCTTGATTAAAAACACAAGAGATTATCATTGGATCTCTAGAGTAATATTTGATTAAAATTTTGAAATTTATAAAATCAAAATACTCTAACGAAGAGTTAAAGGATTTCTGAGTTTCAAAGATATATAAGAAAACATTTATTTTATACAAAAGTTTTAGAAAAACATTTATGAAAAACTAGATCAATCCAACTTAATAGAACTAAAACATAAATAATCCATCCACATAATAAAATCCATAATTAAAAAGGCCTTATTACATCGCCATTAAAAATAGCACTTAATAAAAATTATAAAAGAAGTCTTAAAGTTTTATAAACCACCATTTGTAGTATAGCCTCCCACGAAGTCATCTCCACCCAAGTCTCCATCAATTGTTATTACCGAGAGGGTAAAAAAATGGGGTGAGTTACTTAGAACTCAGTATGTAACTCACTTATCATAGTCCACTGGGCAAAGACCATTTAAACTTTTATTTGCGCCTAAGTCCATTTCAAAATATAATAATTTAGCATATAAAAAAAATAATGCAAATGATATGCAATTCCCAAAACCAAACCTAGATTTTCATCTGCTACACACCCCCGTACCCAACCAGCACACATATGGGGAGCTTTAGTCACCCACCCACCAACACACCAAAGTAGGCTTTAAGCCCAATATAATATTTGTGGCAATGTCCATTTAAATATTTGTGCTAGAACCACCGATCTAGATTTCGGACAACGGCCATCGTGACAGTGTCACCTATCTATAATTCTGGCATCAAGTCTTTCTTCTCTTCATCATTGATCCCAACCCATGCAATCATGTTTATGCATTACAAAATATTTGTAAAGAAAACCATATTATAATTTATGAATTTTGGCCCATTAAAACACATTTCACATATAGCCCATTTATACATTATCATAAATGGCCCAATTATCAAATTTTACTTATGGGCCATTTATCGATTATCACATATGGCCCAAATTCTCTATTATCACATATGGCCCAAATTCTCTATTATCACATATGGCCCAAATTTGCCAAATATCACATATGGCCCAAATTTTCCAAATATCACATATGGCCCAAATTTATCAAATAACACATATGGCCCAAATTTATCAAATATCATATATGGCCAAATATCAAATTTATCAAATAACACATATGGTCTATGTAACACCCCAAACCCTACCCAAACATTACGAATCGAATTTGGTATGTTACGAGAAAACATTTTGAAAAATCCTTCATCCGATTTAATTTAAAGTAAAAGATACCGTCTTGTTTTAAAACCATTGAGGTGTATGAAGAAAACCACACTTAGTTTTGTTAAAGATCTATTAAGTCAGGTTGTTGCCGATATCAAATGTACCCGATGGCACAATAAAACATTTACGTTTGAATTTAAGAAAACGTGTGTACCCATTTTAAAGTCACTAAGTAGTTTAAACAAATTATCCAAAACATGTAAAATAATCAAAGTAAAATCTTAGGAGGCCTTATTACAACTTGAACAAATAAAACCGACAATAAAATAAAAATAGCTCAAAATTCATTTAATCCACATTTTCACTGCATGGCCACCTCGAGTCCATCCGGCTCCTCATCCGCGATCTACGAGTCACTTGAAAAAGTTAAAGGAGAAGGTGAATCACCAAGACTCAATGTGTAACCCTTCCCCCGGTTTAGTGCAACATCATACACAATTTATAACTAAATTTAACATGCACTAAGTTTAACATGCACCCAACCTAGCCATCCAAAACACCTTTCTCTACCCCGTATGGTACCAAACCACTGGTGGTGCCAAACCACTGGTGACTCAAAGTCACGATATCCATCAATATTGTGGTGCCAAACCATTGGTGGTGCCAAACCACTGGTGACCCGAAGCCACATATAGTAAGTTGTGGGGCTAACCCACGTGTGATACCAAATCACTGGCGACGATCCCATAATATCAACTGTGGGGCCAACCCACTGTGGTCCTAAGCCACTGGGACAAGACGCTATGAGGTGCCAAACCTCTGGTGACCTTAGTCACGAAATGTGGTACCAAACCACTGGTGTCCGGAGACACGGATATCACTTCCCCCACCACTCATTTAACCCACATCAATTAATGATATGCATTTAACAGAAATCATGCCAACATGTTTATTTAACAACATACACTGAATTTATCATCAGTCACATATCTATATGCCACATATACCAAATATGTCATGCTTCCCAAAAGCATCATAAAGAAAGCTCATAACAACAAGGACTTACCTAAATCCTTGCTTATACCTTTATGGTATTAAATCCAAATCTACACCAATCCAGTTTAGCATACACAATGTATTTAGCACAGTTATTAGTTATAAAGTGTGTATGTACACACCTTTTACCAATGATAGTCCTAAATCCCTGAAGAGTCAATCGGCCACACTAGGTATCCTCGCTCCTATATTCGGCCAAACATAAGGTTAGTGTTATAGACCATTCGACCAAACCCAAAATAATACCAAAGGGTTACACATGAACCCGAAACCTTACCTACACGTCCTTTGAACTCTAACCACCTCACGATATGTAAATCTGTTTCACTTCCCTACAATCGGCAACCATCCATATTAATAGCCTTCGGCTTTTCGATCACTAAAAATATAGTCTATTAAAGTAGATCCTTACCACCACTTACCAAGATTACTTGCTAACAAATGGAGGCTTGACTGAATACTTCAAAAATTCGGGAGTACCTAGATAAAATCGGTTTCAACATTGATTAGCCACCAATATATTTTGGCTTTTCCCATTCATCCAAGTCGACAGAGAATCAAGAAAAATAGAATAAAAGGCATTCGGCCTTGGACACTTACCCACCTTTACAAACCGATTGGAGGAAATCCTAGAAGAGATCACCTTTGCTTTGATGTTCGGCCAAAACTACACCAAATAGGGAGAAGGGGATTCGGCTATGGTTGATTAAAATAACATTCAAGGTTCTTTTGAGTGAAAAGAGGAAGAGAAAGAAGTGAAATAGGAGTTTCGGCCAAAAGGTTTGAGAAGAGGAAAGAAAGGTATGAGGGGAGAGTATTTTCGGTTTAGCACAAATGAAAGAAAAGAGTGGGATAAGAGAGTAGGTGATTCGGCCAAGGGTCAAAAAGAAGAAAAGATGAAGATGGCAATGGGGTTTCGATTTTGAGAGGGGGTGAAAAAGAAAGAAAAAGAGATGAAATGCTAGCCGAATTTGTTAAGTAATTCACTAAGAAAATTCGGCCTCCCCCCTACATAGCTCCCTTGCCATCCACTCCTCTCCAGGGAGTTCAAATTTCGGCCAACACCTTGAATCACTCTTGGCCAATAGTTTAAAATTATTTCAAAAGAATTTGAATTAAACAAATGCCTACTTTTCCTCCTTGCCACCCTTTTAAAATTAATCAAATAAAATCCAATTAAAATCATTATTATCCTTATTATCCTGAAATTAAAATTGAGCATTTCTCTCTCTCTTGCCGTCCAAAATAAAAAGCAAAAAGGGGAATTTCGTAACTCGAACCTAGGCTCCCCTTGCTCCTCTTGTGGCGTCAATTCCAGCTTCTAAGTGACCTCCCTTTTGCCACTTTTCCAAGGCCTTTTTAGTGTCTAATATTCCCTCATTTAACTTGTAACCCCTACCTACTAAGGCTCCCTATCTTTAAAGCTTACAAATGGAATTTTCCTACTACTCGAGCCTACTCAAGATCCATAATTAAGTCTTATTACACCATGAATAACATCACAGCAATTCAATCACAAGCAAAACAATTTAATCACAAATAACCCCTATTTTAGGATGTTACAGTTCTACCCCTTAAAAATAATTTCGGCCTCGAAATTACCTGACCAGAAGAGGTGGGGATACTACTGTCGCGTCACATCCTCGGGTTCCCACGTAGCTTCCTCCGTACCATGGTTGCGCCATAGCACTTTCACCAAAGGTACTGACTTCCTACGTAGAACTTTGACATCTCGATCTAAGATCTGAACTGGTTCTTCCTCGAAAGATAAATCTGAGTTTACCTCAATCTCTGCCACTGGCACAACGAGTGATGGATCCGACCGATATCGCCTAAGCATTGATACATAGAAGACGTCATGAATCTGACTCAACTCTGCCGACAGCTCGAGCTGGTAGGCTACCGAACCCACTCGCTTTAACACTGTATATGGCCCGATGAACCTAGGGCTTAGCTTCCCTTTTCGCCCAAACCTTAATACCTTCTTCCAAGGTGACACTTTCAAAAAAACTCTATCTCCTTCTGTATATTCCATTTCCTTACGCTTAAGATCAGCATAAGATTTTTTCCTATCCGACGCTTCCTTAAGACGAGCCTAAATCACCTTAACTTTATCTTCAGTTTCTGTTACCAATTCTAGACCCAAAACTTGTCGTTCACCCAACTCCGTCCAACATGTAGGAGTACGACAATTCCGTCCATACAGTGCTTCATATGGTGCCATCTGGATACTAGCTTGATAACTATTGTTATAAGCGAATTCCAAAATTTGTATGACCCTTTCCGACTGCCAGTTAGACTGTGGATGGAATGCTGCACTGAAATCCAATCGTGTACCCAAAGCCTGATGCAACGCTTTCCAGAACCTTGACGTAAATCTAGGATCCCTATCTGAGATGGTCGATACTGGCACACGATGCAACCTCACTATTTCTGACACATACAGCTTAGCTAGCTTCTAAAGTGAGTAATCCACCCTTACCGGTATGAAGTGAGCTGATTTAGTCAGACGGTCCACAATCACCCAAACTACGTCCTTCTTGCTGGGCGTGAGGGGTAGCCCACTGACAAAATCCATAGTGATCCTCTCCCATTTCCACCGGGAATCTTCACCGGTTGAAGTAACCACGATGGCAACCGGTGTTCACCTTAACTCGCGACACGCCGGACACCTTCCCACAAACTCGATTACCTCGCTTCACATTACAGCCACCGTAATGCTTCCTCAAATCTCCATACATCTTGCTACCTCCAAGATGCATAGCGCATGGGCTGCTATATGCATCTTGAAGAATTCTTTGCCTCAATTCAACATCTTTCGGCATACAAGCTCGCCCTTGAAAACATAATACTCCATCACCAGACAAACTATACCCTTCCAAACCACCATCTTGAACTTGCAATCTCCGCGCATTCAAACTTTCATCTACTAACTATTTTTCCTTAATCTCCTCGATCCATGTTGGCTTAACTTGCAGATCTGTCAAAAGACTTCCATCGTCGTATAGACTGAGGTGAGCAAACATCGCCCTTAAGTCCGTTACGACCTTCCGGCTCAACGCATCAGCCACCATGTTAGCCTTGCCTAGATGGTACTCAATTGAACAGTCGTAATCCTTCAACAATTCAATCCATCGATGCTGTCTCAAGTTCAAGTCCTTCTGAGTCAAGAGATACCTCAAACCTTTGTGATCCGTTTAGACTATCGACTTTTCCCCATACAAGTAATGCCTCCATATTTTCAAAGTGAAGACTACTGCAACTAATTCCAAGTCGTGAGTCGGATAGTTAACCTCATGCGGTCTTAGCTGACGGGATACATAGGCCACTACCTTCCCTTCCTGCATCAACACACATCCCAAACCAGTATGGGATACATCACAATAAGCCGTAAACAACTTCCCTGCCTAAGGCTGTACCAGAACTGGAGCTTCCGTCAAAATCTTCCTTAGCTTGTCAAAGCTTTCTTGTTGCTTCTCCGACCATACAAATGGAACTCTTTTCCTTAATAACTTAGTCAACGGTGCTGCGATTAAAGAGAATCCTTCCACAAATCTTTGATGGTACCCTGCCAGACCCAGAAAACTTTGAATTTCTGCCACTAACTTAGGCGATTTCCAATCCAACACCGCTTCAATCTTGCGAGGGTCCACTCTAATCCCTTCCGCTGACACCACGTGACCTAAGAAAGCCACCTCTCTAAGCCAAAATTCACATTTACTGAATTTGGCATATAACTACTTCTCCCTCAATACTTGTAGAACTATACACAAATGCATGTCATGCTCTTCCTCCGTCTTTGAATAAACCAATATGTCGTCTATAAACACCACGAAAAATTGATCCAAGTACTGTTGAAACACCCTGTTCATTAAGTCCATGAATGCTACCAGTGCATTGGTTAACCCAAATGGCATTACCAAAAACACGTAATGCCCATACCGAGTACAGAATGCCGTCTTGTGAACATCAACCTCCTTCACTTTAAGTTGATGATAACCCGACCTAAGATCTATCTTTGAGAAAATCGATGCACCCTTCAGTTGATCAAACAAGTCATCAATCCGGGGCAACGGATACTTGTTTTTGATCGTTAACTTGTTTAGCTTACGGTAGTCGATACACATTCGCATTGACCCGTCTTTCTTCTTGACAAACAGCACAGGTGCTCCACACGGAGATATACTTGGTCGGATAAACCCTCGATCCAAGAGCTCTTGAATTTGAGCCTTCAACTCCACCAATTCTTTCGGTGCCATTTGGTATGGTGCTATAGACACAGGCACCGTTTCGGGTAGCAAGTCTATACCGAATTCAACTTCCCGATCTGGAGGCAGACACGGAAGTTCTTCTGGAAACACATCAGCGAATTCCCCTACCGTTCGGACCTTTTCAACTGCTGACTCCTTAGCCTCTATGGCACATATTCGAACCAAAAATGCCTCACACCCTTTCTTGACTATCTTCTCCGCCTTCAACGCAGACACCACGTTGGATAGGTAATCTCTTCTATTACCTATCATGACCACTTCATCACCCTCATCCATCTTTAGAACCATGCGCTTAGCAGCGCAATCCAGCTTTGCCTGATACTTAACCAACCAGTCCATTCCAAGAATCAAATCGAACTCCCCAAATAGCAGTTCCATCAGATCGGCCAACAACACTACCCCTTGGAGTTTTAGGGGTACATCCCTATATAGCTTGTTTACAACTACAGAGTGACCTAGAGGGCTAATTACTGTCATCTCCCTAGAAGCAGTCTCAAATTCTAGATTCATAGTCTCTACCACACTACTAGCAATGTATGAATGCGTCGAACCCACATCAATTAATACAACATATGGAAGACCAAAAATTAGGAACGTACCAGTTATGACGTTCGGTGTGTCACCCTCCTCTCGATGCCTTGTTGCATAGACTAAGCCAGGCTGCCTTGCTTCTGTGTTGCCTGCACCTCTGCCCGAATTTCGCGACCTCGACTAGAAACATTACCTCCTCTACCATTACCATGACCCCTCTGTGGTGGTCCTACATTTCTAACCTGAGCACGGTTCTGACCCTCTGGCTGATTCTTAGCTAACTTCCGAGGACAATCCCTTATACGGTGATCCAAAGATCCACATTCAAAACATCCCCTTTCACCGGTCCAACAACCTCCTCAATGTGATTTCCCACAGCGATTACACTGAGCTGGTCTTTGATTAGTAGCCATGGGCCTTCCTGCCTGATTCGGCCCACTCTGCCTAGCCCTCTTCTGTGCATTATTACCCGATCCAAACGACCCAAAGCCTCTTTTCTGCTTGTTTCTATCGTAATTCTGTCTCATAGACTCCTTGACCCCTTCGGCTACTTTAGCCTTTTCTACCAAAACAGCAAACTCATGCTCCTGCTGTGGAGCAATCAGCAACCTTAAATCATCCCTAAGTCCATCTTCAAAGCGGACACAACGATCATGCTCCGTTGACACAATTCCCCGAGCATAGCGGCTCAGCCTCAAGAATTCTGCTTCATACTCCGACACAGACTTATTTCCTTGTACCAACCCCAGAAATGCTTTCCTCTGCGCATCAATGTAGCTGGTGCCCACATACTTCTTCTGATAAGTAGCTTTGAAATACTCCCAAGTAAGGTCATCTACCGTAGCACTATCCCAAACCGTGAGCCACCATTGATATGACTCATCCTTTAGAAGTGACACCGCTCCTTTCAGCTTCTCCTCACTTGTTAGATCGAGATCATCCATGATCTTCTCAGTCGATTCTAACCAATATTCCGCCGTACTGGGTGCCACTCCCGATACACTCCGAAATACCTCAGCCCCGTTGGATCAGAGTTGCTCGGGTATAGATTTCTGAGCTCTCATACCACCACTTGCCCCAGCCACCATCTCAAGGACTCGCAACACAGCTTGCGATACTGCCTCACCACCAGTCTGATCCTACTCCTCAGCTCCAAAAGTTGGGGGTGGTGGTGGCGGTGGTACTTTATTTTCAGATCCTTGACCCGACCTAATGGGTTTTGGCATGGTCATCCTGCCCCTACCGCGTCCACGACGGCCACGTTCTCTAGAGCTCATTCTAACTATTGTGCTTTAATCTGATTAAGAAATTTTTATGGATTAGTACTTGTTTCACTTGGTTATCCGCGAAGAAATTTTATGAAGTGAGTTTAATAGAGATTCTTTAGATCAATCAAAGTTTTAAGTCTTCTATCCTAGTTCACACAGAAAAGCACATTCATTCCCTAATACTTTTCATCCACATTCACTCTTCGGACATTTCTGTCCGTTCCTATCCCAGGGGTATTTTCGTCATTTTCTTACAGGGGTATTTTTATAACAAATCAAAGAAATTTTTTTTAAAACTTCAGTAAATCAGGGCCTTTTTGGAATTCCCAAAATTGGAGAGTATTTTCAAAAATTTGTCAAATTAAAGGTACGGTAGAATTTTAGAATCCAGGGGTATTTTGGTAATTTTGTCAATCAGGGGTAATTTTGTAAATTTCCAAAGTTAAGGTATTATTTTGAAATACAAAATTTTGGATACTTTTACAAAGTAAGAGAATTTTATTGAAATCGGGGTAGTACGGTAATTTTAGAAACCAAAGGCATTTTCGTAATTTTGCCACTAGGGACATTTTGGTAATTTTGGTAAATTGAAAATATTTTGAAAATTTTCCAAAAATAGATTTTTCGCTACTATTAAAAAGAGATGCTCTAATGATTTTAAAACTAGAGTTTCCATAAAACATGGCTAATCCCTTTCGGGTTTTACTCAGTATGTTTAGCCTATGACCGAGTCCTCTTGGTTAGGGTGAACCGAAGCTACGCACCAGGTAGGATTCCTGTGAAGAGGAGGTGAGTCACGAGGACTGCTTAAGTACTAGGCTCTTCCGGATCCAATCCTAGACATGCGCACAGGGGTTACCACACCCTAACTCGGTGACTTGGTCGTAGGTTTGTTTACTTAGGCATTTAAAGTGTTATGTCTTTTGTTGGGGTAACCTAGTCCTAAAGTTCAAAACACTTATCATACTATCTACATTCCATACCTACCCTTCTACAGATAATAATCCATACAGTAGTTTAGAAGTACTTACCTGGGTAGATTGGTGTCGGAGACTCGCTGCCATGCTGTCTAAAACCAAAACCATTTTCACAAAGGCCTACCAAAACATTTTGGGCCTTGGGCCCCCACAGCCGAGCTTTGAACTGGGCTCTGATACCAATTTTGTAACACCCCAAACCCGGCCCAAACATTAAGATCGAATTTGATATGTTATAGAGAAAACATTTTGAAAAATCCCTTTATCCGATTTAATTTAAAGTAAAAGATACTATCTTGTTTTAAAACCATTGAGGTGTATGAAGAATGCCACACTTAGTTTTGTTAAAGATCTATTAAGTCAGGTTGTTACCGATATCAAATGTACCCGATGGCACAATAAAACATTTACGTTTGAATTTAAGAAAACGTGTGTACCCATTTTAAAGTCACTAAGTAGTTTAAACAAATTATCCAAAACATGTAAAATAATCAAAGTAAAATCTTAGGAGGCCTTATTACAACTTGAACAAATAAAACCGACAATAAAATAAAAATAGCTCAAAATTCATTTAATCCACATTTTCACTACTTGGCCACCTCGAGTCCATCCGACTCTTCATCCGCGATCTACGAGTCACCTTAAAAAGTTAAAGGAGAAGGTGAGTCACCAAGACTCAATATGTAACCTTTCCCCCGGTTTAGTGCAACATCATACACAATTTATAACTGAATTTAACATGCACTAAGTTTAACATGCACCCAACCTAGCCATCCAAAACACCTTTCCCTACCCCATGTGGTACCAAACCACTGGTGGTGCCAAACCACTGGTGACTCAAAGTCACGATATCCATCAATATTGTGGTGCCAAACCACTGGTGGTGCCAAACCACTGGTGACCCGAAGTCACATATAATAAGTTATGAGGCCAACCCACATGTGATACCAAATCACTGGCGACGATCCCATAATATCAACTGTGGGGCCAACCCACTGTGGTGCTAAGCCACTAGGACAATACGCTATGAGGTGCCAAACCTCTGGTGACCTTAGTCACGAAATGTGGTACCAAACCACTAGTGTCCGTAGACACGGATATCACTTCCCCCTCCACCCATTTAACCCACATCAATCAATGATATGCATTTAACAGAAATCATGCCAACATGTTTATTTAACAACATACACTGAATTTATCATCAGTCACATATCTATATGCCGCATATACCAAATATGTCATGCTTCCCAAAAGCATCATAAAGAAAGGTCATAACAACAAGGACTTACCTGAATCCTTGCTTATACCTTTATGGTATTAAATCCAAATCTACACCAATCCAGTTTAGCATACACAATGTATTTAGCACAGTTATTAGTTATAAAGTGTGTATGTACACACCTGTTACCAATGATAGTCCTAAATCCCTGAAGAGTCAATCGGCCACACTAGGTATCCTTGCTCCTATATTCGGCCAAACATAAGGTTAGTGTTATAGACCATTAGGCCAAACCCAAAATAATACCAAAGGGTTACACACGAACCCAAAACCTTACCTACACATCCTTTGAGCACTAACCACCTCACGATATGTAAATCTGTTTCACTTCCCTACAATCGGCAACCATCCATATTAATAGCCTTTGGCTTTTCGATCACTAAAAATATAGTCTATTAAAGTAGATCCTTACCACCACTTACCAAGATTACTTGCTAACAAATGGAGGCTTGACTAAATACTTCAAAATCCGAGAGTACCTAGATAAAATCGGTTTCAACACTGATTAGCCACCAATATATTTTGGCTTTTCCCATTCATCCAAGTCGACAGAGAATCAAAAAAAATAGAATAAAAGGCATTCGGCCTTGGACACTTACCCATCTTTACAAATCGATTGGAGGAAATCCTAGAAGAGATCACCTTTTCTTTGATGTTCGGCCAAAACTACACCAAATAGAGAGAAGGGGATTCGGCTATGGTTGGTTAAAATAACATTCAAGGTTCAGCTTTGAGTGAAAAAGAGGAAGAGAAAGAAGTGAAATAGGAGTTTCAGCCGAAAGGTTTGAGAAGAGGAAAGAAACGTATGAGGGGAGAGTATTTTCGGTTTAGTACAAATGGAAGAAAAGAGAGGGATAAGAGAGTAGGTGATTCGGCCAAGGGTCAAAAAGAAGAAAAGATGAAGATGGCAATGGGGTTTCGATTTTGAGAGAGGGTGAAAAAGAAAGAAAAAGAAATGAAATGCTAGCCAAATTTGTTAAGTAATTCACTAAGAAAATTCGGCCTCCCCCCCTACATAGCTCCCTTGCCGTCCACTCCTCTCTAGGGAGTTCAAATTTCGGCCAACACCTTGAATCACTCTTGGGCAATAGTTTAAAATTATTTCAAAAGAATTTGAATTAAACAAATGCCTACTTTTCCTCCTTGCCACCCTTTTAAAATTAATCAAATAAAATCCAATTAAAATCATTATTATCCTTATTATCCTGAAATCAAAATTGAGCATTTCTCTCTCTCTCCTGCCGTCCAAAATAAAGAGCAAAAAGGGGAATTTCGTAACTCGAACCTAGGCTCCCCTTGCTCCTCTTGTGGCATCAATTCCAGCTCCTAAGTGGCCTCCCTTTTGCCACTTTTTCAAGGCCTTTTTAGTATCTAATGTTCCCTCATTTAACTTGTAACCCCTACCTACTAAGGCTCCCTATCTTTAAAGCTTACAAATGGAATTTTCCTACTAGTCGAGCCTACTCAAGATCCATAATTAAGTCTTATTACACCATGAATAACACCACAGCAATTCAATCACAAGCAAAAAAATTTAATCACAAATAACCCCTATTTTAGGATGTTACACCCAAATTTGCCAAATATCATATATAGCCCAAATTTATCAAATATCACATGTGGCCCAAATTTATCAAATAACACATATGGCCGAAATTTATCAAATAACACATATGGCCCAAATTTGCCAAATATCATATATGGTCCGAATTTATCAAATATCATATATGGCCCAAATTTATCAAATAACACATATGGCCCAAATTTGCCAAATATCATATATGGCCCAAATTTATCAAATATCACATATGGCCCAAATTTATCAAATATCACATATGGCCCAAATTTATCACTTATTATCGTTTTAGCCATTAAGGGCGATTCCAAAATTTTCACGATCTTAATACCGATTTCATGATTTTAACACTAAAGTGTCGATAATACCATATTTTTCGATTTCACCAACTTTGCGATTTTTAATCCAACTTTTACTATTGTATAGTCATCTAATCCATGAGATATAGTGTGAGATTACACACTTGATTATGGTGAGAACTACACTCTCTCGCTCATCGATATCTAAACACACATTATGAAAGATTAGAACACTAAAATTTAATATTAAACTATTCTAATATTGAGCGATCTAAATCTTACCCTCGAAATCTTGAACAACCACTAATTGTGATTTCTCTCCGATCAAAGGTTCAGTACCACGAGTAAACAATGGTTCGGGGGTACGTACGACTTCGAATAATTGGTTTTCGCCGGATGAGGGTCCACAACCCAGTGGAAAGTCTCGAATTCTCGAAACAGTCCTTCTCTTAAACTTAGGGGGAATAGCGGGACCACCCCTCTTCCGAACACTATTTACTGCCATTTTCGTCCCTATTTTGATTGTCTTCAAAGACAAAGAATCATTAGTCCTAACAATATATCAAAAATCTTAAGACTAAAGACTTAAAGAATGTAATCGGTTTACCTTAATAATCCCTTACCTTTAACACCTTAAATCCGATTTCAACGATCTACGACTTTTACGAACACTTGAGTTTTGGCCCTCCACTATGTTTCTATGATAGAGAAAAGATTAGAATGAGATATGGTATGATGATGATCTCAATCCAAAAAGATCATCCCACATCACATAGATTCGACACAAAAGAAATGGAAATAACAAATTTCAAAATATTGTACTAGCCACTTACCGATTGATTAAAGTGTGGGTAGGAAGAAGAATGATTGAGAAGGAAATATGTGAGTTGTAGAAGATTTGGTTATGATGGAAAATTGAAGGATATAGTGCTTAGCAACATTCGGCCATGGTGAAAATAAAAGGGAGAAAATGAGATGTTTGAGTGTTCTTTACAAGAAGAAAGAAAGGAGAAAAAGAGTAAAGAGAGAGTGTTTATATGTTGATTTTACAAGGATGGAAGATGAACAAAGATAAGGTCTTGGGGTTGGTGTATATTCGGCCAAAAAGAATAGAAGAAAAAGAATTATGCTTCTTCAAAGTTGTATGTTTTCGGCACAAAAGAGAAAGAAAAGAAGATGATACTAATTTGGTCAAAAAGAAATGGCCAAACAACCAAAAATTTACCTATTGCTTCAACTACATTCGACTAGGAAAAAGGATTTTGGAGAGAATGGAAAATAATGCTCATGTTGCTAAAAAAATTTACCAAACTAGCTCCTAATCCCTATCAAGCCACTAACAAAAATTTGGCCAACCTCCCTAGCCCTAAAAATCATCCAAGTTCATAGCCAATTAGCCATTCAAAGCTTTCCAAAACAAGCCCTTGATCCATGCCTTATGTCCTCTTATCACCTTAATTCATGAGATTATTTTCCTTAAACCTTTACTTACCTTTTTCCTTTAACCTTTACTTACCTTCTTCCTTTAGTCTTCTTGCCAAAAATGTTCTCCAACTCATCCTTTAATCTTATCCATGACAGACACTTGCTAAGGAAAGCAAAAATAAAAGCTTTCAAAATGCATGCTAGGAGATTCGAACCTCTCCCCTCAAGCAAACATACATGCGCCAACACCACCTTGCTACTAGCTCATCTCATGCTAGTTTTTAACACTTAATTTTACTTAAACCTTAAAGTCACTTGATCCACTTTAATTAAATACTCCTTACTAAAATTTATTCTAATTCTGAATAGTTCTCAAGTATCCTCAAGACTATACTAATCATGAAAAATTTTATTATACACAAGTTAAGCACTAAAACATGCATCAATTCAATACTCAAATTTTAGGATGTTACATTCTTGGCCCAACTGAACGCCCGAAAAGCCTTGATAGAAGGCTTCTATCAAACTCTTGTCGAACCCCCTTTAAGTTGCCTCATAAGGTGTTTATATAAGCTCCGAGATGCTTTACTTGGCCTGATAGTATCCTAATCCGAATAGAATTCTTCTTTCCTGTGGCAAGGTCGCGCCCATGGCACACGCTCGTGTAATTCGAGGCCAAGTCGTGGTCGAACCTGACTGATGAGGCACGACCGTTTATTTCGAGGTCCAGGCCATGTTCGACTCCTCTTAAGAGGCACGGCCGTGTGGTCTTGGGACCAGGCCGTGTGGAATATGTGCTTTGGCCTATTTTCTCTATTTTTGGCCTGTTTCTCATTTTTTTCATCCTCCGATGCTTTCTTGAGTATAAAACATGAAAATAAAGGATTAAGAGCACCTATTTCCATAATTAAAGGAAAAATCATCCAAAAGTATGCTAAATTTGGTATTAAAATATGTTCATTTTACGGTTTATCACCCTGTGCTAGCAAAATTAAGTTGTAACGATCTCAAAAACATAGAAATCATTAAAATTGGGACAAAAACAGACTTTAAATTGAACTAGGAAGCTTAGATGAATGTAAAACCTAGTTATGGATTTTCTTTCCTTCCAATTTCGATTGAATAAGATGATATAAAGACTAATTTGATTTTGTTTTATTTAATTAACCTTTATTAATCAATTTCTGATTTAACCTTAATTAAAAAACCATCAAAGTTCATGATAATATGTCCATATATGTCCAATCACACTAATCATGGTCTAATTACAACATAAGGACCTCAAATTTATGATTCCTTAGCTATTTAATACCTTTAACTAATAGAACATCACTTTTGCACTTTACGCGATTTAGTCCTTTTTATCAAATTAAGCACTCAAATGATAAAATTTCTTAACGAAAATTTTCACACGATCATACTATCGTACTGTACACATTAAAATAATGATAAAATAATTATTTTGACTTCAGATTTGTGGTCTCGAAACCACTGTTCTGACTTGACTAAAAATAGGCTGTTACACGAATACTATAGATGATTTGACCTAAAATTTGTTAAGTATGTTTATTCATGAGAATAAAGTGTGTTAGTGGAATTATTTAATTTTTCCACTAAACATTGACTCTATGCATAAGTATATAAGTTTTGAGTTGACCAGCATTAGTTACCTTTGCATCTTCTTCTTCCTTAAATTTTTATTAAGTTTTTGAGAAAGCCTTAGTATAGAGAGCTTCTTTGAAGAGAGATCATAGAGTTTAGATAGCACACATGTTAGTACCAACTTACTGGTACTTTTTTGGTGAACCTTTAGGTTATGATCGATGTAATTCATGTGTATGTTGAATGGCATGCATAGACATTAGATTTTTTTACGAGGAAGGCGACTTCGTAATTATGGGTCATCTGATATCGATTCTGGCATGCATGTTAAGTTTTGATAGTTTAATGATCTAATAGGAATAATTATCTTTATTTTAGCTCAAGAAACTAACGAGGGTCCCAACAACAAGGACAAAATATGTGCAGTGAAGATCATTGTATTAGCATTTTTTGGTGAGTTCTTTTTTACTTCAATGTGTTGTAAATTCCACTATTATATAAATTTTGAAAGGTAAGTAATCTCTCTCGGTGGCATATGAAAGGTATATATGGGTAATGATAAACAGTGTCATCAATATGAGTTTACTCAGTCAATGTTATAAAGTAATAACCATCCTTCATGCTTAAGTTAATACCACTGGTTTGTGATATATGAGATGTGACATGTGGTGATGAAAGGTGAAATATGTTTGTGATGCCTCCAGTAGGGCAACTATATTGGAAACCGAACTACTAGATCACGAGGAAACATGTTATTCTGAATGAAAATGATATGAGGAGTTAAGGGAGAGTATGTATGTGAAGAAGATAGTAAGATATGCTTCTGATTTTGGATTATGGGTATGAGGATGAGTTGTTTATGTCATGTTAATTTGGCGTGCATTAAATGCCAATGTGTTATGTATATTGGCGTATTAAGTCTATTTGTGTTATGTGTACACCATTGGGCGTACTGTGTTCATCTTAGGTAACTCTATCTAAAAGGTTTGATATTGAATTGAGCATTAAGAGTAAGACTTATTGTAACATCCCAAAAATGGGGTTATTTGGAATTTAATTATTTTTCTTATGTAAGAACTGCTATGTCATTATATATGGAATAATAATGATCAATTTAAGGCTTTGTGTTGGCTCGATTTGGTAGGAAATTTTAGTTTTTAACTTTTAAGGTAGGGAGCCTTGGCAAGAGGGTGTTATAAGAATAAATGGGGATAATTTGGACATAAAATGAGCTTAGACCAAGTGGCAAAGCAAGCCCACTTAAGAGCTACAAGTGACGCCACCAAGGGAGCAAGGAGAGCCTTGGTTCGAGTCACAAAAATCCTCTTTTGGCAATATGATGGATGACACATAAGGGAGAGTCCTATCTCTCTTTAAATTTTTATTTTCTTTAGATAATCAAGGATAATATGAGTTTTTTTTTATTATTTCATTTTATGAGGATAATAGGGATATCACATGGATTGTTTAAGGATTAATACTTATTATTGGAAATTAAATCAAAATAGTTAGGATTAAACTAAATGGTTGGCCTAGAGTGATTCAAGGAGTTAAGATGAATCTTGGACTCCTTGTTGAGGAGGAGTGGACGGCTAGGACTTATGAAGGAAGGGGGGGAGTTGCCGAATGCTTATAAAAGCACCTAAGTGATCACCTTGATTCAGTTTGCTTAGCCGAAAATTCAAAGCACTTTCTCCTCATTTTCTTTTATCATTCCATTCCCTCAAAAACCATAGCCGAACCCTCACAACTCCTCCTTGCCGAAATCACATTCTTTAGGTCCCTTCTCCTTTTATTTCCTACTAGCCGAATCATCACTTTTACCTTTCTTCTTTGTTTTTCTCATTAAAAATCAGCCTTGTTTAAAGCCAAATATAGCCGAATCTAGTACCTAGCAAAGTGCCAAAATCTTTTCTTTTACTTGAAGGCACTTTGGCGAATATCAAAGGTAACACAAGACCTTTCGGACTATCTATTCAATCGATTATCAAGGTAAGGGATGGTCAACCCTCCTTCTCGATTTTCTTTTTCTTGTCGACTTATGGGATTGAATGGAAGCCAAAGTTTGACAACTAGTAGCAAGAGTTCTAACCAAGTGTTGAAATCGATGACAGCACTTGGGATCTCAAAACAGAGATCGGATCCGCATTCCCCGACATTCGATTTTGGGTAGGTGGTGGTAAGTGTTTACTTATAAAAGATTACTCCTCTAATGATTACGAAAAGCCTAAGCCATGGTTGCTAATATTGACCAACTGTAGTTTATGAACCGATTTGCGATTCGGTGCGAAGCTAGGATTCAAGCGATTAGGTAAGGATGCGAGTACAAAATATGACCCTTTAAATAATTTGGTTTGGCCGAATGGCCATATTACTAACCTTGATAGTTGGCCAATATAGGGCAAGGACTTAGAGGGTGGCCGATTGATTATCTTCTGGGGTTTAAGACTATCGTAGGTAACAGTGTGTACATACACACTATATAATATATTAAATATGCCTAACTTTGTGAATGCTCATTTTTATGAATGTAGCATTGGAATGAATACCAAATCGGTATAAGTGGTGATTCGTAAGTACACATTAACGTGATTTATTATTATTAATGCTTTTGGTAAGCATGATGTGTTGACACATGAAATTTAAGAATGTGATGGCATGAAATATATGTATGTTTATCTGCTGTGGGATTGATGAGTGGAGGCGGTGATATTGTGCCGACGGGCACCATGTTTTGGTAACACACCGTGACTAAATGTCACCAGAGGTTTGGTACCTCCAGAGGTTTGGTACCTCAATAGCGACTTGTCCCCGTGGTTAACACCACCGTGGGTTGGCCCCACCGAGATATGGGATCGCCCGCCGTGATTTGGTATCACACGATGGGTTGGCCCCATCACCCGATTTGTGTCTCACGGACACGGTGTTTTGGTAACACATTGTGACTATATGTCACAGGTGGTTTGGCACCACCAAAGGTTTGGTACCACAACGGGGTAGACAAAGTGGCGTATGGTTGGCTAGGTTGGGTACACATTATTTTGCATATTAGATGTTATATTTTGTGTATGAAATATATTTTAAAACGGGAAGGGTTACATATCGAGTCTTGGTGACTCACCTTCTCCATTAATTTTTCAGTGATGCTTAGATCATGGACATGGAGCCGGAGGGACTTGAGGAGGCCATGCGGTGGATTTAAATTTAAATAGACTTTGATTTTTGTTATTTTAAATTTGGTCATTGGGTTGTTTTATTTTGGATGTAATAAGGCCTCATTAAACTTTACTTTGGTTATTTTCTTTTATGTTGGATATTTTATTTTAATTAAAATTTGAATCACACGCTTTTTCTAAATTAACACGAAAATGTTTTATCGTGCCATCGGGCACATCCGAAAATTTGTGTAATAACTTGACTTAATTAAACTTTCAATTTGGACTAAGTATAATTTCAGCAAGATAACTTAAAATGAGCAGTTTTCAACAAAACTTAAGTGGATTTAGAAAATGGGTTTCAAAAACTTCTTCTTAGTAACGACCCATATTCGGTCCTAACGATTGGGCCGGGTTTGGGCTGTTACAAATTGGTATCAGAGCCCAGTTCAAAACTCGGCTGTGGGGGCCCAAGGCCCAAAAATGTTTTAGTAGGCCTTATGAATTATTTTTGGTTTTTAAGCGAGATGGCTCGAGTCTCCCAAGACCGATCCGCCTGTAAGTACCTCTAAACTCCTTTGTGAATTATATTCTGTAGAAGGGTAGGAAGCATGGAACGTAGATAGACTTATAGGAATTTGAACCCTAGGATTAGATTACTCAAACACACAAACTAAACATAAGATTTAAAGAACTAAACCAATCTATGACTTAGTCACGAGCTAGGGTGTGGTAACCCCCAGACGCATGTCTAGGATTGGAACCCAAGAGCTCAGTATTTAAGCGGTCAGGTGACTCACCACCTCTTCGCAGTATCCTACCGTGCGTAGCTTGGGTTCACCTCGACTCGAGGGCTCAAGTGGTGTGGTAACCTCTGCGCATGTCTAGAAAGGTTCGGTGGGAGCTTGGTATTTAAGCATCCCGTGACTCACCTCCTCTCCACACGAAACTGCGCCTCGTGCGTAGCTTGGTTCACCCCGACCAAGAGGGCTCGGTCATAGGCCAAACATAATGACTAAAACCCGAAAGGAATTAGCCTTGATTTTCAAAAAAATGATGAAACAACAACACTTGGTTTTAAAACTTTTCAAATCACCCTTCAAAAGTAAGAACAACTCTTTTACAACGCTTTCCTCGAAAAGTTCTATTTGTGGAAAAATTACGAAAATGCCCTTGGGGTAAAATTACTAAAATACCCTCGGTTCATAAAACATCATTCAATGGTTTTGCTCAAAATTTCAATTATTTCACAAATATTCAACCACCTAGTTTTGAAAATCATCAACAAAATATTTTGGTTTTGGAAATTACGAAACGCCCTTAAACCGTAAAATTACCAAAATGACCTTGACTTTTGAACTTTTGCAAACAAAGAACGTTTGAAAGAAAAACTTGAAAAGGAATCCTCGAGTTTTACAACTGTTAAAAATACCCGACTTATTAAAATTACTTAAATTGCCCCAAATGACAAATTACCAAAATACCCCGGTTTCAAAGTGATGTTGTATCTTTAAAATTTTACAACTTTTTCGAAAAACCTCCAGCTTTTGGGAATTTCAAAACGACCCACTTTACTAAAGTTTTAAAATTTCTTTTATTACGAAAATACACCGAGGAAAATGACTAAATACCCTCGGGTAGAAATGGGCGTAAATGTCCAAAGAGTGAATAGGTATGGAAAGCATTAGGAATGGATGCAAGAACTTCTTTGTGTGAACTAGGATAGAAGACTAAAACCTTGTTTGCACGAAAGAATCTCGATTAAACTTTATCCATAAAATTTCTTCATGAGTAATAAGTGGAACAAATGCTAACGCATAAGAATTTTCTTAATCGATTAAAAGCGCAAGTAGATAGAATGAGTTCTAGAGGACGTGGACGCCGTGGACGCCGGGTGGGGGTAGGATGACGGTGTCAGAACCCGTCAGTCGGGACAAGGTTCTAAAACCGATGTACCACCGCCACCACCACCTCCACTTTTGGAGCAGAGGAGCAGATCGACGAGGAGGAGAGGCGATGCGCATGCGGTATTGCGAGTCCTCGAATTGGTGGTCAATGTGGAAATTTAGGAGCTCGTAAACTGCTCCCGAGCGGATTCGGTCCAACTGAGTGAGGTGTTCCGGTGTGTCGAGTGGCACCCAGTGTAGCAGTATTACCGGAATCTACAGAAAGGATAATGGATGATCTTGACCTAACCGAGGAGGAAAAGCTGAAAGGGGTAGTGTCGCTTCTAAAGGATGAAGCATACCAGTGGTGGCTGACAGTTCGGGATGGAGCCACAGCCGATGATCTTACGTGGACTACTTCAAAACCGCTTTCGGAAGAACTTCCGGTTCCGCCTCCGGATCGGAAGTCGAATTCGATATAGACTGCTACCGGACGGCACTGTGTTCATAGCACTCACCGAATGGCACCAAAGGAATTGGTGGAGTCAAGGCTCAAATTCGTGAGCTCTTGGATAAGGGATTTATTCGACCTAGTATATCTCCGTGGGGAGCGCTTTGTATTGTTTGTCAAGAAGAAGGACGGTTCTATGCGAATGTGCATCGACATCGCCGCTTAAACAAGTTAACGATCAAAACAAGTACCCATTACCGCGGATCGATGACTTGTTTGACCAATTGAAGGGGTCGGTTGTTTTCAAGATAGACCTTAGGTCAAGTTACCATCAACTTAAGGTGAAGGGGCCGATGTTCACAAGACGGCATTTCGAACTCGGTATGGGCATTACGAGTTTCTAGTAATGCCATTCGGGTTGACCAATGCACCGGCGGCGTTCATGGATCTAATGAACCGAGTTTTTCAACAGTACTTGGACCAATTTGTCGTAGTGTTCATAGACGACATATTGGTCTACTCAAAGATGGAGGAGGAGCACGACAAGCATTTACGGATAGTCCTACAAGTGTTGAGGAAAAGCGGTTGTATGCCAAATTCAAGAAGTGCGAATTTTGGCTAAGGAGGTGGCTTTCTTAGGTCACGTGGTGTCGGTGGAAGGATTAGAGTGGATCCCCGCAAGATTGAAGCGGTATTGGAGTGGAAACCGCCTAAGTCGGTGGCGTAAATACTGGAGTTTTCTCGGGTTTAGCGAGGTATTATCGAGATTTATGGAAGGGTTTTCTCGATCGCAATACCGCTGACTAAGTTGCTAAGGAAAGGTGTTCCATTTGTATGGACGAGAAGCAAAGAAGAAAGCTTCGATAAGCTAAGGAAAATTTTGACTAAGCTCCTGCTTCTAGTACAACCCGAGGCGGGAAATTATTCACGCCTATTGTGATGCATCTCACACCGGGTTTGGGGTGTGTGTTGATGCAGATGGAAGGTAGTAGCCTATGCGTCTCGACAGCTGAGACCGCATGAGGTTAACTATCCAACTCACGATCTGGAGTTAGCCGCAGTCGTCTTCGCCCTGAAAATTTGGAGACATTATCTTTATGGGGAGAAGTCGGTAATTTACACGGACCATAAAAGTCTGAGGTATCTTCTGACACAGAAGGATCTGAATTTGAGATGTCATCGATGGATTGAGTCGTTAAGGACTACGATCGTTCCATCGAGTACCATCCGGGTAAGGCTAACGTGGTGGCTGACGCGTTGAGCCGGAAGGTCGTGGCGGATTTAAGAGCAATGTTTGCTCAGTTAAGTTTATATGACGATGGAAGCCTTTTGGCAGAGCTTCAAGTTAAGCCAACGTGGATCGAGGAGATTAAGAACAAACAGTTAGTGGATGAAGGCTTAAATGCGAAGAGAATACAAGTTCAGAATGGTGGTGTAGAGGGGTATAGTGTGACTGGTGATGGTGTGCTATGTTTTCGTGGACGGCCTTGTATGCCAAAGGATATGGAGTTGAGGCAAAAATTCTCCAGATGCTCATAGCAGCCCATACGCTATGCATCCGGAGGAAACAAGATGTATGGAGATCTACTAAATAGTTCTCGTGGCGGGTTGAAGCGTGAGATAACGAATTGTAGGGAAGTGTTTGACGTGTCAAGAGTTAAGTGAACACCGCTACCATCGGGTTACTTCAACCGGTTAAGATCCCTCAATGGAAGTGGGAGAGGATCACTATGGATTTCGCTCGTGGTCACCCCTTACGCCAAAGAAGAAAGATGCGCTTTGGGTGATCGAGACCGTCGACTAAATCACCACTTCATACCGGTGAGAATGGACTACTCACCCGAAGCTAGCAAAGTTGTATGTGGCGAGATAGTCGATTGCATGGTGTACCGTAGACGCTTATCTCGGATAGGGACCCAAGGTTCACTTCGAGGTTTTGGAAAGCGTTACATCAAGCGTTGGACGCGCGTTGGATTTCAAAGATGACTTTCCATCCTCGATTTGACGGGCAATGAAAGGGTCATACTGATCTTAGAAGATATGTCGAGGGTTGTGTCTTGGAATTCGAGGTAGTTGGGAGGAATTCTTACCTCTAGCTGAGTTCGCCACAACAATAGCTACCAAGCGAGTATTCGGATGGCACCGCACGTAAGCAATCAGATGGATTGAAATGCGAACCCGACGTGTTGGACGGAGTTGAGTGAACGACAAGTGTTGGGCCCAGAATTGGTAGCGGAGACCAAGACAAAGTTAAAGTGATTCGTCTCGTCTCAAGGAAGCATCGATAGGCGTAAGTCTTATGCCGATCTCAAACGCAAGGAAATGGAGTATGTTTGTGGGAGATAAGGTCTTCCCAAGGTGTCGCTTGGAAGAAGGTACTAAGATTTGGGCGAAAAGGAAGCTAAGCCCAAGATTCATTGGCCCATATACAGTGCTGAAGCGAATAGGACCGGTAGCTTATCAGTTAGAGTTACCGCCAGAATTAAGTCAGATACATGACGTCTTTCACGTATCAATGCTGAGACGGTATCGGTCGGATCCATCACATGTGGTGCTCGTGATGTAAATCGGGTTAACGCGGACTTATCTTTTGAGGAAGAACCTGTTCGATCTTGGATAGAGATATAAAGGTTCTACGAGGAAGTCGATGCCCTTAGTGAAAGTGCTTTGTGGCGGAATCATGGTGCCGAGGAAGCTACGTGGGAACCCGAGGATGTGATACGCTGGCAATACCCTCATCTGTTTTAGTTATGTAATTTCGGACTAAATTTATTTTAAGGGGTAGAACTGTAACATCCCAAAATGGGGTTATTTGGAATTTAATTATTTTTCTTATGTAAGAACGCTATGTCATTATTTATGGAATAATAATGATCAATTTAAGGCTTTGTGTTGGCTCGATTTGGTAGGAAATTTTAGTTTTAACTTTTAAGGTAGGGAGCCTTGGCAAGAGGGTGTTATAAGAATAAATGGGGATAATTTGGACATAAAATAAGCTTAGACCAAGTGGCAAAGCAAGCCCACTTAAGAGCTACAAGTGACGCCACCAAGGGAGCAAGGAGAGCCTTGGTTCGAGTCACAAAATCCTCTTTTGGCAATATGATGGATTGCACATAAGGGAGAGTCCTATCTCTTTAAATTTTTATTTTCTTTAGATAATCAAGGATAATATGAGTTTTTTTTATTATTTCATTTTATGAGGATAATAGGGATATCACATGGATTGTTTAAGGATTAATACTTATTATTGGAAATTAAATCAAAATAGTTAGGATTAAACTAAATGGTTGGCTCTAGAGTGATTCAAGGAGTTAAGATGAATCTTGGACTCCTTGTTGAGGAGGAGTGGACGGCTAGGACTTATGAAGGAAGGGGAGTTGTCAATGCTTATAAAAGCACCTAAGTGATCACCTTGATTCAGTTTGCTTAGCCGAAAATTCAAAGCACTTTCTCCTCATTTTCTTTTATCATTCCATTCCCTCAAAACCATAGCCAACCCTCACAACTCCTCCTTGTCAAATCACATTCTTTAGGTCCCTTCTCCTTTATTTCCTACTAGCCAATCATCACTTTTACCTTTCTTCTTTGTTTTCTCATTAAAATCAGCCTTGTTTAAAGCCAAATATAGCCGAATCTAGTACCTAGCAAAGTGCCGAAAATCTTTTCTTTTACTTGAAGGCACTTTGGCCGAATATCAAAGGTAACACAAGACCTTTCGGGACTATCTATTCAATCGATTATCAAGGTAAGGGATGGCCGAACCCTCCTTCTGTATTTTCTTTTTCTTGTCGACTTATGGGATTGAATGGAAGCCAAAGTTTCGGCAACTAGTAGCAAGAGTTCTAACCAGTGTTGAAATCGATGACAGGCACTTCGGGATCTCAAAACAGAGAGATCGGATCCGCATTCCCGACATTCGATTTTGGGTAGGTGGTGGTAAGTGTTTACTTATAAAAGATTACTCTCTAATGATTACAAAAAGCCAAGCCATGGTTGCTAATATTGACCAACTGTAGTTTATGAACCAGATTGCGATTCTAAAAGTCAAGCTAGGATTCAAGCGATTAGGTAAGGATGCGAGTACAAAATATGACCCTTTAAATAATTTGGTTTGGCCGAATGGCCATATTACTAACCTTGATAGTTGGTCAATATAGGGCAAGGACTTAGAGGGTGGCGATTGATTATCTTCGGGTTTAAGACTATCGTGGTAACAGTGTGTACATACACACTATATAATATATTAAATATGCCTAACTTTGTGAATGCTCATTTTATGAATGTAGCATTGGAATGAATACCAAATCGGTATAAGTGGTGATTCGTAAGTACCGTTAACGTGATTTATTATTATTAATGCTTTTGGTAAGCATGATGTGTTGACACATGAAATTTAAGAATGTGATGGCATGAAATATATGTATGTTTATCTGCTTGTGGGATTGATGAGTGGGGGCGTGATATTGTGCCGACGGGCACCAAGTGTTTTGGTAACACACCGTGACTAAATGTCACCAGAGGTTTGGTACCTCCAGAGGTTTGGTACCTCAATAGCGACTTGTCCCTCGTGGTTAACACCACCGTGGGTTGGCCCCACCGAGATATGGGATCGCCCCGCTGATTTGGTATCACACGATGGGTTGGCCCCATCACCCGATTTGTGTCTCTTGACACCGGTGTTTTGGTAACACATTGTGACTATATGTCACCAGTGGTTTGGCACCACCAAAGGGTTTGGTACCACAACAGGGTGAGCAGTGGCGTATGGTTGGCTAGGTTGGGTACACATTATTTTGCATATTAGATGTTATATTTTGTGTATGAAATATATTTTAAAACGGGGAAGGGTTACATACTGAGTCTTGGTGACTCACCTTCTCCATTAATTTTTCAGGTGATGCTTAGATCGCGGACATGGAGCCGGAGGGACTTGAGGAGGCCATGCGGTGGATTTAAATTTAAATAGACTTTGATTTTTGTTATTTTAAATTTGGTCATTGGGTTGTTTTATTTTGGATGTAATAAGGCCTCATTAAACTTTACTTTGGTTATTTTCTTTTATGTTGGATATTTTTATTTTAATTAAAATTTGAATCACACGTTTTTCTAAATTAACACGAAAAATGTTTTATCGTGCCATCAAGCACATCTGAAAATTTGTGTAATAACTTGACTAATTAAACTTTCAATTTGGACTAAGTATACTTTCGGCAAGATAACTTAAAATGAGCAGTTTTCAACAAAACTTAAGTGGATTTAGAAAATGGGTTTCCAAAAACTTCTTCTTAGTAACGACCCATATTCGGTCCTAACGATTGGGCCGGGTTTGGGCTGTTACACTTTTATGTACTCATTTATATTTGGAACTCATTAAGTTCATATGAACTTACTCTGTTATCTCTTCCTTCTAGTGCTTGTTGACTGGGGGAAGGATTTTTGTGAAGAGACTATGCTAGAGCATTGTTCATACTGTGAGTCGTCTAATTAGTTCAGTATCATGCATGATCTTCTAAGGTGGAATGTAAACTTGTATTTTGAGAGCAACTTGTATAATGATCTACTATTTTGTCAAAATATTGTTTTATAAGAATCTTTACACTTTGAATTTTACATGCTGAATGGTTTGATTATTTATTTAACTACCAATGATGTTCACTAAAACCTTTGTAAAGTAATAGGCTATCCCACATTTTATACTTATAAATCTGTAAGGTATTATAGAGCTTTCACTAAATAAATTGTTTCAAAAATTCTTTGTTTAATTTCTTTTGATTTTATGTTGTGATATACCATACCCGAATCCAATTATCGGGTCAGGTAAGGTTTGTTACAAGTTTTAAAAGCAAGAAGAGACCCTTTTCCTTTTTGTTTTCTTTTTAATTGAGTGGAGTATTTCACTAGTAAGGATAATATTATCAAAGATTATTCTCTCTGGGATAAAGGCATTTTGATAGGGAGAAAATGAGACATGGGATAACTTTTTTGAGATGATTAACAAGAGCCTTCGAAATAATCTTGTAAGTAACGTAGCACAAAATAATAGGCCTAAAGTTCACAAGGCTAATTTAAGCATTGCCTTTGGGAATAAGAATATGATGGAAAAAATTCTGTTCAAAATTTTTTGCTTGCATAGTTGAAAAATATAAATTTTGAAAATTGAGTCGGTTTGTGATATTTGTAGCAATAAACAAATTCTCGAAATAATACCTGTCATTTGAGCTAATGGATCTTAGACATTCTCGACTTTCAACCTAATGGTCTTCTTTGCTATTCTCGCCCCACAAATTGTTTCAAGTGTGGGCTCGAACAATTCCGAATCAAACACAAAACTATAAAAAATTTTTAAATTTTAGTAGGAAAGTAAATCTCTCTCTTATAAAAGCCGGTACAATTTTTATTCCCAGAAAATAAAATTTATACTTAGAAATAAATTCTCACTATTTTCGGACAGAATAACAAAATCTCAAAAATTGTGTGTAACTTATTATGTTTTTAGCCCTACCGGTTCCATCTATTTATACGGAAAGTAAGTGAAACCCTAGTCGAATTAGTAGAATAAACTTAATGTCTATTTAGTAGAAAAAAAACCATCTAATTGAACTGGGAGAGAGGGGTGACTAATAGGGTGCGCCTCCTCTTATATGTATTATGATGGGGATTTGGGCCTCTCCTATATTGGGTCAAATTATATGTGCTTTCTAAAATTTTAACCCAAAACTTTATAATTTAATCCAACCCAAAGACATGTTTTCCTATTTCTCAAAATATACATTATTTATTAAATTAATTTAAATAAATTATTTTTTCAATTAAATAATTTTCTCAACCCGATTCTAAATTCATTAAAATCATGGCAACTTTACCGTAGAAGAATGTATGAGAAAATATATTTAATTTCTACATTCAATGGATTCAAAATGATCAATTAATTTAATTCTATTTTAAAATTTCAATTAATTAAATAATAATTAAAAATTAAATTAATTCTTAGGTCATTTTCATACTTAGTGAGAAGCAACATTAATTTTCGAATGTTTTCCCATTTCTCTAATTTTACCATTTCTATCCATTTTTATTCATTCGATTTAACAAGCAATTCATTTCTAATTTTAACAAGCTGGTGAAGGGACTGATTGGACATATGTGATTAAGGCTTAAATGATTTATAATTAACTTCTAATTTTTTGCCTATTAATTATAAACTCATTTAGTCACGAAGTCATTCCACTATAATATCATGACTAAGGTTTCCTTAATGACATACCATTACAAAAACTACTTGATAAGTGCTGGTCCAATGATCTTGTCATAAATGTGTTACCCTCATGCGATATCCTTAATCTCTGTGGGTTAAATTCGCTCTCCCAACATCATCTTATTTTATCTCATGGTAGCCATTACATCTTCCTTCATGAAAACAAGATTATCATGGAAAGATGAGGGACATTCAAGCCTCTAAAAAATTCAAGAAGGGCTTCTCTATTAGCATTAGTAGGTCTATTGAGAAGATTTTCAAAATAATTAACAAAAATAATTTTAATGGTTATAGGGTTATCGACCTACATTTTACAGAGGTTTTCATAAATATCTTTCATTCTATTCATTGCTCTTCTCTTTGTGGATGGGTGAAAAAGTTTGGTGTTTCTATCCCCGAAGTTGTGCCATTAGAGTCTAAACTTTTGCATCTAGTGAATTTTCTTCTGCACTTTGAGAATCTCAAGTTGTGCTCTAATACCTTTTTCTTGCTCGATAAAATAGTTTGAAGTAAAACCAGATTGAGTTGCATTGAAAGTGGACTCCAAATCCCTTCGCCTCTTGTGGAGGTCACCAAAATCATCTTGATTTCAATTTTTTTTTTAAAGAAGAACTAGTGATACTAAGTTTACATAACAAATTAAAAGTAGGAGATCCCCTAGATTGATAGTTTAAAGCTTCTTTAATAACATCCTTGCATTGTGAGTGAAGTGTCCACATTGCTTTGAAATATTAAGGTCTGTTCTGAAATGGAGATTTTTATTAATGGGGGGAGATTAAGAACATAGATGTTTAGACAATCACCAAAAACAATGGCTATTAGCAAAATCTGTATAAATTATTTCCCAAACTATATTGTTCTATTGTCGATTATTAGTTTGTAACAGTAAGTTTTTTAGTCAAATCAGAATAGTGGTTTCGGGACCAAAAATTTGAGGACAAAGTATTTATTCTATTATTTTATTAAGGTTTACATCATGATAGAACTACTATGTGAAAATTTCGTAAAGAAATTCTACCGTTTAAATGCTTAATTCAGTAAAAATGACTAAATCGCATAATGCATAAAACTTGTGTGCCATTATTTTAATGTGCATTATAGCTATGGTTTATTAAATTAGAGGTCCTTATAAAGTTATTATTCCATTTATAAGGTTAATGGACATTAATGGCCTTATATTTGATGATTAAATAGTTTAATAACTAATGGTAAAATGGTAAATTATGTATTAATGTGTAATTAATAAAAAAACATAAAAATTAGTGATATCATTCATCTTTCTCACCGAAAATCAAAAGAAGAAAGACCATTTGAGGCATTTTAGGGTTCTGCCCTTTGTATTCTTGATTAAGGTATGTTTTGAGTTTGGTTTTTTGATGATTTATACGTTTTTGTGATCGTTGCTTCGTATTCTAGCTTGCCTGTACCTTAATTTTTGAAATTGTTAATAATTTTATGAAGCTCCATTGTTGAATAATTGAGTTATTTGATGTTTATAATGAATTTTGAATATTTTTTAATAGTTAAACTAGTTTTGTAAAGTGATTTTTGACAAAAATGTCAAAAAGGGATTAATTTGTAGAAATGTAAAAATATGGTGGTTAAAAGTGTGAAATAATGAAAGACATGGGTTTCTAGGAGTCTCTATGAGATTTGGCTAGGCATGGTAGGTACTAAATTGCATGAATTCGCAATTTTATGTGATAAGGACTAAACTATAAAAATTTAAAAGTATAGGGGCAAGTGTGTAAATTTTCCAAAATCTGAATTATGGACTAAATTGAATAGATTGAATGCTGAATGTACTAAATTTGATAATATATAGATCAAGATAAGCTGAAATCGAGTTTAGATCAGGGAAAAGGAAAGATTGATGAATAGCCGATAGTATATCTGAGCAATACGAGGTAAGTTCATATAATTAGAATCGAACTTTTATATATTTTTAAATATTTGAAATGAATGTATAATTGAATAATTGGTATACTTGAAATATGAATGCCTTATTGATATAATATATTTGTTATCGAGCCCCGTTTGTACCGTATGAATTCATAGGATATAAGTGACATGTCACTAGGGTTACCGTTTTGGTCCAGCTCCTTCATTTGTTGCGAACTCACCACAGTTTGTATGAGCTTATTGATATATCAGCACGTAAGAGGTTATTGTTTTTAGCTCATTGGAGCTTACTATTTTAGCTCGATAGATCTTATCGTTTTAGCTCAATAGAACTTACTATTCATCAGCTCAGGAAGAGCTTATAGATCATGGCTCGAAAGAGCAGAAATGATAATGAATTGACGGGTTACTGATATTTATCACTTGAGTATCCTTTGGAGTTCTAATAGGTTCAACGGGCATAAATTCTGTTTATACGGATGACTACTGTTATTGAATGGATTATTGGTTATATGATTGAGAATGAAATGTTGAATGCTAGTTATATTTAGTATTGAATTGTGATAATGGATGATTTCATGTATTAACATGTCTAACCTATGGATAAATGCTTGTGATAGGTATTTGGAAATTGTATGGAGTTTACCTTAGTTATTTCTATTGGTTTGGTATAAATGGTAAGTTTAATTCTAAATTATACGGGCTTACTAAGCTATAAAGCTTACTTTGTTTCTTTTTCTATGTTTTATAGAGGTTCGTTAACTCGCTCATTTTGGACAAGCCAAAGTTCCACATCACTCTATCCAATTTCCGATTGGTACTTTTGAACTTGTGGATATATGTAAATATGGCATGTATAGGCTAGTTTAAAAGATGTTATTTATGTTATTTGATATCACAATTTTGGTATGCTTTTATGTATATGTTAAATCATGTGATTTGGATTGTTTTAGTACTATGTTTTGGTTGTGTATAAGTATGCAATTATGGTATGTTTTGGGTAAGGAATTGATGGAATGAAAATGTGAAAGAGATCTATTGTTATATAGTTGATATATGAATGCATTATGCATGATTTTATTAGGTAATTTAATACTCAATTTAATTGGTATATTATGTGTATGAAATGTTATGTAATGATTGCCAATTGGGTTATGAAATGTGGTCATTTATGCTTGTGAATGCTTGTGTGTATAGGGTGGCATATAGCTTTGCAAATTGCCTCTTTTTGTGCACACGGGCAGGGACACGGGCGTGTGTCTCAGCCGTGTTTGACACACGATCATGTTGCATGGCCATGTGTGTCCTTTGGTGTCGAAAGGGAATTGAAGTTAGCATGCTCCATACGGCCTCACATAAGAACGTGTGACCGGCTGTGTGGTACAAGTTAGTATGCCCCCTAAATGGCACACGGCCTAGCACATGGGAGGGTGACTTGGCCATGTTACATTGGTCAATATACCTTACAGTTTTGGCACGGCCTGATACACGAGCGTGTTTGGCCATTTCAAAGGGCACACGGGCTAGACATACAAGCGTGTGGTTGGCCGTGTAACCCAAGTCACTATACTCTCTAGTTTTTACAGGGCCTGGCGCATGAGCGTGTCCTCGGCCATGTGGCACAAGTCAGTATGTATGCCCTTTTTCACACGGTGTAAGACACGGCCATGTTTACGATCCGGGTGAGGTACATGGCCTGTTCACAGGGGCGTGTGACACTTGTAATGTTGAATTTTTTCTAAGTTTCCAAAAATTTTTTATGTTTCCAATTTAGTCTCGAATGCATGATTTAAGCTTTGTATGCTCGATTTAAATATATATATTGAATGTGAATGAATGATATTTACTTAAATGATATGATATTTGATAAATGATTGTTTTGAACTGAGTTACTAGTCCGGTAATGCCTCTTAACCTATTCTCGGCGATGGTTACAAGTTAGGGGTGTTACATTTATTGGTATTAGAGCTACAGTTTAATCGATTCTAGGACTAACGTAGCATATATAAGTCTATATATACATGCCATATATAAAATTGTGATAGTGTGATGACTCCTGATGTTTTCAAATGTGTTTTTATATAGCAATGGATCCCGAACGAGCTATAGCAGGTGATGTAGAAAGGAACGCGCTAGCTCCCGCTCAAGGGAATACGCCTACTGAATCTAGACCCGTGTCTAGTAGTCACGGGGGTGAAGCCAAATAAGCCTTCTTTTAGATAATGAACGAGTGGTTCACACAGTACATTCATATGAACCCGGCTGTTCAGCAACCTCTACCCCCACTTGTTCCCCAATCGATCCTTGTAGTTCCTCAAGGTATTGATCCTTTGAGATTAAATAAACCACTTATTGATAAGATACGAAAAATGGAGTTGAGGAATTCAGAGCCACTGTTAATCATGACCTTGAGAGAGCCGAGTTTTGGCTTGAGAACACGATTCAGGTATTTGATGAACTGTCATGCACACCTGAAGAATGTTTAAAATGTGTTGTATCACTGTTGAGAGACACTGCATATCAGTGGTGTAAAACCTTGATATCCGTAGTTCCACAAGAAAGAGTTGTGATTTCTTTCAAGTTGAATTTAGAAAAAAATACATCAGCCAAAGGTTCATCGATCTAAAAAGAAAGGAATTTCTTGAATTGAAGCAGGGTCGTATGTTAGTCACAGAATATGAAAGAGAGTTTGTACGACTCTGCAAATACGCCAGTGAATGTGTATCTTCTGAAGCTATAATGTGTAAAAGATTCGAGGATGGAATGTACAAAGAAATCAAAGTGTTAGTTGGAATTCTTAAGCTGAAAGAGTTTATTGTTTTATTTGACCGAGCTTGTAAAGCCGAAGAGCTTTGCAAAGAGAAAAGAAAAGCCAATTCTAAGGCTGGAGATTCTAGAAAAATATTTATGGGCAAATCAATTCAGTCAACATAAAAGAAATTTAGATAAAATCATCCTCGTTCTATGGCTTCTGCGGGAATTTCAATTAGAGGCAGAGATGCGAGACATTTCAATTCTAAACCTCAGGCAACATCCATTGCCAGTATGGGAAGCGTTAGAAATGCTGGACCTGAATGTAAATACTGCAATAAGAGACATTACAGTGAATGTAGATTAGTGAGCGGAGCTTGCTTTAAATGTGGATCTCTTGATCATTATCTTTGGGACTGTCTAGAAAAGTTTACAGCTGAAAAAGAACAACCAGCGAAAGTAAGTAACACGGCTACTAGAGGGAAGCCACCCAGAACCACAGGAAATATGAGTAGTAACTGAGGTGCTACGAGAGATTCGACTGTGAGATCTAAAGCATGAGCACCTGCTAGAGCTTATGCTATCCGTGCACGGGAGAAGTCATCTTTGCTAGACGTTATTACTAGTACTTTTTTCTTTTTTTGATATTGATATAATAGCGTTGATAGATCCTAGATTATGTCATTCATATATTTGTATGAAGTTAGTATTTAAAAAGAGTTTATATGTCGAGTCTATAGAGTTTGTAATCAAAGTATCGAAACCCTTAGGAAAATCTATTTTAGTTGATAAAATTTGTAAGAATTGTCCTTTGATAATTCGGGGTTTCTATTTTTGGGCTGACTTGATGCTTCTACCGTTCAATGAGTTTGATGTGATTATTGGAATGGACTGGTTGAGTATGCACGATGCGATTGTGAATTGTAGACAGAAGATTATCAAATTGAAATGTCAAAATGGTGAGATTCTTCAGATTAAGTCTGATGATTCAAATGAATTACCTACTGTGATATCGTCTATACTAGCTCAGAAATATATGAAAAAGGGTTGTGATGCATATTTTGCATACGTACTGGATACAAAGGTGTTTCAATCAAAGATTGAATTTTTACCTATTGTTTTGAGTTTTTGGATATTTTTAGAAGAATTACCGAGTTTGTTACCAATCAGAGAAGTTGAATTTGGTGTTGAATTAGTATCGGAACAACACTGATATCGATAGCTCCATACAGAATGGCTCCAACAGAATTAAAAGAATTGAAAGCTCAGTTGCAAGAATTGACAGAAAGAGGTTTTGCACGACCGAGTTATTCTCCCTAGGGTGCACCGGTATTATTCGTGAAAGAGAAAGATGGCACAATGAGAATCTGTATCGACTACATACAGCTAAATAAAGTGACTATAAAGAACAAATATCCTCTACCACGGATTAATAATTTATTTGATAAGTTGAAAGGGGCTACAGTATTTTCAAAGATTAATTTGAGATTGGGTTATTATCAGCTGCAAGTTAAAGAGTAGGATGTGCTAAAAACTGCATTCAGAAGAAGGTATAGTCATTATGAATTCCTTGTTATGCCTTTTGGTTTAACTAATTCTCCTGCCATTTTTATTGACTTGATGAATCGAGTATTCAGACTGTATTTAGACATATTTGTTGTTGTATTCATTGACGATATTTTGATCCATTCACGAGATGAATCTGAGCATTCCGAACACTGTAGAATTGTGTTACAAACTCTACGTGATAAGAAGTTATTTGAAAAGTTCAGTAAATGTGAGTTTTGGTTCAAAGAGGTTGGATTTTTTGGACGTATTGTCTCATCTGACAGTATTATAGTTGACTCGAGTAAAATTTCTGCTATTTATGATTGGAAACCTCCGAGAAATGTGTCTAAAGTCTATAACTTTCTGGGTTTAGTGGGATATTACCGAAGATTCGTGAAAGGATTCTCGATGTGTAACATCCAAAAATTTGGGATTTTATGTTTTGCATTACACCATGCGATAGGCTAGTTAAGAATGTTAATTGTGTAAGTTTTGGAGTCTTAAGAAGGCTCAGGGTTAAGTCGAGCCTTAGCAAAATTTTTGTGTTTAAGCATTTAAGGGGAGAAGGCAAGTGGCATCAAGACTTAAGGAAATAAGTGTGTATTTTGCTAGCACAAGTGGAGAACATAGTGGAGTGGTGTGGTGTCAAGTGGAGAACATGGAGGGAAGGGGTTCGAAGCTCTTCTATTACAACTTTTGGGATTTAAAATTTTGTGCCAACCACGTGTTAGATGGTAAGTGTCAGCCAAGTTTTGAAGAAGGAAAGGAAGACTTTTTATTGATGGAAAGAAGACTAAGAAAATAAGGTAAGGATGAGAATAAGGAAACAAATAAAGGAAAAAAGGTAAGGGAGCGAACATGTTGGCTGATTTTGTGGAAAGGTGTTTGGGAAAGAATTTTTGGCCAATCATGACTTTATTGGTGTGGGAGGCACACGGTTTTGGAAGGGAGAAAAGGGGAGCCTAATTACTATAGCCATTTTGAAAATTTTGGTGCATGAAAGGCTTATTTCTTTTAGCAATTTTGAGTTTTCTCGTTTCCAATTCCTTCCCTCACTTGCCGAAACTTTGAAACCAAAATTGTGCACTTTTCTGCTTTGTTTTGCCGAAACTTTCAATCCACTTTGCTCTTCTTTTCTTGTTTTCTAATTGTTCCTCCTCTCTTTCTCTCTTCTTTTTTTTAGTTGACCATTTTTGGAAGACGAATCTTCTTCGTTTTTTTCTCTTAAAGTAACCGAATCTTCTTGTTCATTTCTCTCCATAGCCGAACCTTTTAACCTTTAATCTCTTCTTCATTATTTCTTTCTCTTTCGTGTTGGCACTCGCTTCTTTGATCGAATTGTGTTTTAGTGGGTGGCCGAATATCACATCCTTGTCAATTCATCTCTAGTCATAAGCCAAATCGGTCGAAGCTGGATCTATTATTGTCAAGGTAAGGGATTTCTTTATGGTCCATTTCGATATATCTCAATGCTTGGTTATTCCATTAAAACGGATCGAAGATTTTGTTTAAACGTTTATTCTAAGTGCTAATCACTCGTTCTACTCTATTCGTTGATCCTTCAAAACTAGTGGTAAGCTGAATCCTATCCCTAAACAACTATTTTCACTAATCATAGTATTTTCTAACCAAGACTTTTCCAATGGAGGCAAGTGGTAGTGATTTGAAAGAAAAAGCAATTGGAGAACACAAAGGGAGTGGATTTGCAATTCCTACTCCTAAGTTCAAATGTAGGTGGTATCGACAGTTCGAGATTTCTCACCGGGTTGTGGACCGTCATCCAGTGAGAATAGGTAAATCGTGGATGTTCATGATACTAAGGGTAAGCATTTTAGATCGTTGTTTTAGGTTTGGATTAAGAAAATCTCTCATGTTAGTTAATCGAGTGTTATGGTGTCATAGGTGCCGACGATCAAGAAGGTTTATTCCTTACTGTAATCAGGTGTAATCTCGCACCGAAATCCCGTAGATCTGTGATTCGATATCGTGTTGGAAAATAGAGCGCTATTATTTACAAGGCTAAAAATCGTAATATGGCATAAATCGTGTAACTTGATTAAACAACACTATTTCTAAAAGATCTGTCAAAATTGGTATTAATTTTGCTAAAATTACGAAAATGTCCCTATGGGCCGATTTACCAAAATACTCCTATTGGTCGAATTATGAAAATGCCCTTATGGGCTGATTTGTTAAAATGCCTTAGTGGGCCGATTTATTAAATTGCTTTTGTGGGCCGACTCACCGAAATGATTCACTAGATTAATGGTGGTAAATATATGTGGATATTTAATTATGTATTTTTTTTTTTGCATGGGATGGGAAATTGTATGAAAAGAAGTGTAGCCTGGTGGCTTAGCCACAATTCAATTATTAATGTACATAACTGTGATATCGGTGGCTCTGCCACAAAAATGCTATACGTTAGCAACTCGACTGCAAATTGGTGTGAGCGGTGGGGTGGGTTGACTTGATCCCCACAAGTGTTATTGGCTGGTCGGGGGTGTGATGGTTGGATGGGTGGGTTACATTCATTTCATTTAATTGTTACTTTGTAAATAGGCTTAGGCTCAAGATGATGCTATTCGGGTTTAGGCCCAGTGGATAACGGTAGGGGGATTATACACTGAGTTCTTGTAACTCTCTCCTTTTCCTTAATCCTTTCAGGTAATACTCAGTAACGAGGACTTGGGGCCATGGATGACTCGGTGGGGGCCATACTTTTGGGAATAGTAATTTCTAACTTTAGTAAATTTCTTTTCCGCTTATTTCGTTACTTTTACTATTTTGGGTTTTAAAGTTGTAATAAGGCCTCTGGGATATGTTTTATATTTGCTATATGTTTTGACATACTTATTACTTTTCTTAAATTGTTCTAAACGGGGATTTTTCAGAGATCATAAATAACGGTTTTCCAAAGTTGATTAACAAATGAATTTCATATCAAATATGAACAAATTATTTAACTTGGATTTTTCTTCAAATTATCAATGTCATTTTCAAAAGTCACGATTTTTAAGGTTCAATTGTTTGATTTTTGATTTATCAATCAACCTCTCGAAATTAGTAATATTTTATCAAATATTTATAACCAAACTTGTTTTCTTAAACTATAAACAAATAACAACATCTTTAATAAGGATCACATGTTCTTTACTCGTTTTCTTTGTGTGACATGCCAGATCTGGTCATACCGCATGGGCCAGGTTTGGGGTGTTACATTTTATGGTATCAGAGCCCGGTTGCAAAACTCGGCTGTGGTTTGGGTTCAAAAGCATTTTCCAAAGCTATTTAAAATTTTAATTTATAAATGCATGTTCTAAAGGAAGTATGGCACCATGGATATCTGGCACCAAGTCAGTAAGTTTTTATTTTCAATTTATGACTATTGTGATATGACAGTAGAAATACTCTAGAACTTTTAGCTTTAGGAGATGAAACTATAGAGATTGAGACTTTAGGACACGTTTTGCGAAAACAACTTTATTTCCTATATTCCATAAAATATTTTTTTAATAAACACTGAATAAGCATACTGATTCATAAAACTCCTAATCAGATTAAATCGACTTAGCAAACATGAGAGCTAGAGGACGTGGACGCAGTAGACGTGGATGTGGTAGAGGTCGAGGTGCTAGATTTGTATCTGAGGCATCGGGACATATGCTGGAAATGGACACACCTACGTCACCAGTGACTGAAGCTGGGTCACATGATCGAATGAGAGAGGATGACGCTCTATCCCAAGCGATGTTGTGGGTACTGAAAAGGGTTGCTGGGGCAAGAACTGGGTTGGCAGCTCATGGGTCTATATCCAAGCGACTTAGATCGAATGGGGTGAAGTTTTTAGGGGTATTTTGGGTGTAGCCCCAAGTGTAGCGGAGTACTGGCTTGAGGCGGTGGAGCGGATTATAGACGACTTGGATTGCACCGCCGAGCAGAAACTAAAAGGGGTGTGAAGTGTTCTTAGATTTTATCGGTGATTTGGATGCCAAAGAGTTGTTGGTAGAGAGTGTTGGAACAGTGAAAGAGTTTTTAGACGTCTTTCCCGAGGAGCTCCCAGGATTGCCTCCGGATCGGGAGGTGGAATTTGGTATTGAGCTATTGCCAACAATGGCTTCGGTGTCTATTACTCCTTACAGAATGGCACTGAAGGAGCTAGCGAAACATAAAGCTTAGATTTAGGAGTTGTTGGATCGTGGATTCATTCGACCCAGTGTGTCACTGTGGGGAGCGCCTGCTTTGTTCATTAAGAAAAAGGATGGGTCGATGCGTATGTGCATCGATTATAGACAATTGAATAAATTGACGATCAAGAACAAGTACCCATTACCAAGGATCGATGATCTATTCGATCAGCTGGAAGGAGCTTCAGTTTTCTCGAAGATAGACTTGAGATCGGGGTATCACTAGCTTAAGGTCAAGGAGGTGGGTATTCACAAGACTGCGTTACGAACCTGATATAGGCATTACGAGTTCTTAATGATGCCGTTCGGGTTGACTAATGCACCAGTTGCATTTATGGACATGATGAACACAGTCTTCCAACCCTATCTAGACCGGTTTGTGGTTGTGTTATAGATGACATATTGGTATACTCAAAGACTAAAGAGGAGCATGATTCGCATCTACGGGTCATATTGTAGATACTAAAAGTGAAGCAACTGTATGCCAAATTCAGTAAGTGTGAATTTTGGCTGAGGGAAGTGACCTTTTTTGGGGAATGTTGTGTCTGCCGAGGGAATTAGAGTTAATCCCTGGAAGGTCAAGGCTAGATTAGATTGGAATCCACCGAAGTCAGTGGCAGAAATTTAGAGTTTTCTAGGTTTGGCTGGGTATTACAGGCGATTCATGGAGGGGTTTTCGTTGATTGCTGCAACCCTAACTAAGTTTTTGCGTAAGGGAGTACCGTTTGTGTGGTCAGATAAGCAGCAAGAGAGCTTTGATAAATTAAAGAAGATTCTGACTGAAGCACCAGAATTGATTCAGCCTGAGGCTGGTAAGGAGTTTATTGTTTATTGTGATGCGTCACACACGGGCTTGGGATGTGTGTTGATGCAAGGGGAAAAGTGGTGGCTTATGCATTCGTCAATTAAGGCCGCATGAGATAAACTATCCCACTCATGATTTAGAGTTAGCTGCAGTGGTGTTTTCTCTGAAGATACAGAGACACTATCTGTACGGTGAGAAGTCGATTATCTACACGGGCTATAAGAGTCTGAATGTAACACCCCTAACCCATATCCGTCACCGGATTAGGGTTACGAGGCATTTTCAAATAAAATATAACTTTCGTACTGTAACACCCTTTTCATTCAATATACTTCACCCTATTCTAAAACAACCGAATTTGATACATGTTTAGATACATACTTCTCAAGCATATAACTCAAATTCATATTCATATCAATTTCATGAAATTTAAAAAATTTCCTAACATGTCTCTCTCTATTAACTTACCACATATATGCATGATTAAAATTCTAAGTATATTTGGTATAATCATCAATGAATACAGAATGATCAATCAATATACATTTCTTCTATAAAATCAACCACAAAACAAATACAAACACCTACTTAGCACCACCACCTACGCATTCATTTCATGCAACCATTCCTCATGTACAATATTGTTTCGAACCAATGCACATTAAAACTTTATAGTTAGAACCGTACCTAATTTGCATACCATTCAAGCATATACTAATTTTTCCATATGCAATCTCTTTTGTCTAGATATACATAATAAGATCAACTTCTAAAATCATAATTTAGTAAATGTAATGCATGGCATAATAGACACAAAAATCAATCTATCTATCATCACATACATACACATATTACCAATTTGAAATTATACAATATTCAAGCATATGGCCGAATGCCATGAAGACCATATTTCCCTCATTTGGCTATCTCATTATTAATTCACATAAAACGCATTTGATACTCATACACCTATGACTTTCATAACCAGATTGCCATTCAAGTACATGTTCATTAGTATCCCCTATTACCGAATACAAAGTTTACAAGGCTAACTCATGCTTACAAATTACACATCCAAAATAATATACACCGAGTCTTAATCCAAACTTATTAAACTACCACACCTATTCACACTCAAAAGGTCTATCAAAAAATCATATAGGTGATCACATACCAAACATACATATTCCAACGTTTTGCTTAGCATGATTTAAAAACACATCCATAATTATTTATCAAGCAAACTTGCACTTTTACCATATTCAAGATTTGCATAACCTTAGGTTAATTAATAAACGACAAGACATTTTCGCATGGCTATAAACATTAACATAGTATCCTTCAAAATAACAAGCTAGCCTATACATGCCTTCTGTTTAAAATTCAACTTCTAAGAGTACCAAAATAAGTTGATAGTGTGGATGACTTCAACGATGAATCCTCGAGCCTATAGCTTGATCACAATCTATAAAACAGAGTGAAAACATACAGAGTAAGCTAACTTAGCTTAGTAAGTCTTAAGCAATCATAATATACCAATTGGACATTCAAGCATTTTAAAATACTCAAGAAATAACATGGAATAAAATAGCTTGACTCAAAATCCTTCAAAACTGAATACTTTTACCTCACTTAACATAACACTTATCATTTCCTTACCATTAATATACAACTTTCTTTATAATATAATCGTAATACCCATACGCGAAACTCAATAAATTCACATAAATATTTGAGTAAGTAAAGGCGAGGTACATCCGAATTACCTTTTCAATTACATAAATATATGTAATTTAAACTCTCATTAGATAGTTAACATATTATAGATTAAGTACTCTTTTCCAACTACTCATATTTTCGATATACATAATTCCTTAGGATCACATATTAATGTATATACAATAAGTATATACTTTACACTTAGTAATTTCAAATAAAAGGAATATATATATATATATCCACATATATTTGCATGTATATCCATTTGACATTTCATACATTCGTATACATGGCATCAAAGTAATCCCACTATGTCACGTAATCATAAGCATAAGGCCAAATATCCAGGATCGGTTTGTTTCCTTCATATCAATATACTTATACGAATACCTTTAACCACATTATGCTTTCATATAACCAAATTCTCTCATAACTTAGTTTATAACAATTTGCATCTACCAATTGTATACCACATTTCATTCATCAATTCATTTACTTATTATCATCACATGTATATATGTATAATACATGAATATGAATAACACTTACCTTGTAGTCGAATTTAACCCATTTCATCTTCAAATGCTTAGGCTCACTTAATTCATTTCATGACTTTACTAGTACATAATTTAAGCTTGGGATTTCAACTCACTGATATTAAACCTGCTAGGCATTTGCCCGAATCTCACATACTGACACTAGACTTGCCAGACTCAAGGTCCGTAGTTCAAACACCGGCATTTAGCTTGCTAGGCAATGAGCCCGATATAATTCATCGGCACGAGGCCTGCTAGGCTCAAATCCCGATAAAGATCACCGGCACAAGGCCTGCTAGGCTCGAAGCCCGATATAAATCACCGGCACGAGGCCTGCTAGGCTCAAAGCCCGATATAAATTATCGGCATGAGGCCTGCTAGGCTCGAAGCCCGATATAAATCACCGAAACGAGGCCTGCTAGGCAATAAGCCTGATAAACTTTCACCGGCACAAGGCCTGCTAGGCTCGAAGCCCGAACATTCATATTATTGAGTCATTCCATTCACATCACATACTATCAGTATCACATATATTTCATATAATTCAATATCACTTTCACGGATTACCTCAATGAGCTCGATTACGTAAAATGCTAAATTACTTCCTCACATTCGGTTTTAACATGTTTAACTCCACAAGTTCATAATTCAACATATACGATAAATTATAATCAATTATTATGGAATTAATTTGCTTAAAGACTTACCTCAGATTTCGTCGGACAACGAAGACCGGTTATCCGTGAACTTGCGTTTTTCCCCGATCCAAAATCGATTTTCTTTGTTCTTGATCTAGAAAGTTACAATTTAAACCCATTCAATTACTTTCCTATTCAATTTAATCCACGGACAAACAAATGGGCAATTTATAAATTCGTCCCTGATATTCATACATTAACAATTTAATACATAATTTATACTCATTCGAAACATGCTATTTATACCTTAATGAGCATAAAGCCGATTGAACTTTAGGCACATTACAATCCAATTTCCATATGCCATACATTCACATTCGGCAACCCAAATACATATTTACAAATATGTATTTTTCACCTACATTCAAGATAAATATCCATTTCATTTCATATTCATATCTAGCTCCTTTCTAATTCATATATATATATATATCTACACATTCCAAAGTACTCAATGCATCCACACTTATACATGTATATATTATTCAACTTAACATTCGGTCAACCTATAAAAATATTTGTTCACATACCTTAAAACTAAAAATACAAAATATCAAGGATTTAATTATCCCTTTTGAGGTCAAATATTTACCCTCTTCAATCAAGTCCCTATGAATCATTTATCCTATACTTTAACATAATTAGTATCATAAAGGCCGAATGCACATAATTATTTCTTCATCCCTTATGGCCGAATATACTAACTCAATGTATACATATATTTTCACTATATGACCAACAAATAAGTTAAATAAACATCATATATACTCACTCTAAATTTGGCCTAATATAAAGAGCACCTCTATGCTCAAATCTAAAATAAATTTCCTAATATTCATACCATTTAATTCACTATTCTTCACTTTATCCAATTTTCCTACTCAAATCATATTGTTTTTAAAAATATACTAAACATTTTCCCATCAAACACAACAACCCAAAAATGCTCATTCATTGCCGAATCTAAACATGCCCAACTCCCAAATTTTTAACATGGTTTTGATAGTACTTAAGGAAATCAACTCAAATATGTAAAAATTCACTAAAACAAAGCTCAATTACCTACCTTATTACAACATGAAATGGCCGAATATGGAGGTTCAAGCTTTCTTCTTTTCTTTGGAAGAAAATCAAGAAGAAGATGAAAATAAGGAGAGAGAAGATAAAATGAAAATAATGCATGTTTCTTTTATTTTAATCCAATTATAATACAAATATAATCCCACTAACTAAAATAAATGATTTTAATATAAGAATCCATCATCATGCCGTCCACCACTATAAGAATTGGACTATTTGACATGCAAATCCTTACATGCAAGAACAATTCAATTAGACCCTCCAATTTATAAAGGCTACTTTTACTACTTTGACGAATCAATCCTTTCACTTAAATTGATCACCCAAACACACTATTTAAGAATTAATATTTTAACACATACCTAACCACATAACATAGCCATCAAGATTAATATAAAAATATTTTTCTAACTCAGATTCGTGGTCCCGAAACCACTATTTTGATTAGGGTCAAAATCAGACTGTTACACTGAAGTACCTCCTTACCCAGAAGGAGTTGAACTTAAGACATTAAAGGTGGATAGAATTGTTGAAGGATTATGACTGCTCAATCGAGTATCACCCAGGTAAAGCTAACGTAGTGGTAGATGTGTTGAGTCATAAGGTGATATCGAATTTGAGAGTGATGTTTGCTCATCTCAGCCTTTATGAAGTTGGTAGCCTATTAGCTGAACTTCAAGTGAAGCCTACATGGGTAAATCAGATTAAAGAAAAGTAATTGTTTGATGAAAGGTTGGGTTCTCTACTTCAGCAAGTAGAAGGTGGTGACATAGGGGATTTTGAATTGAATAGTGATGGAATATTGTGTTTCCGCGGAAGAGTTTGTATGCCCAGAGATTTGGAATTGAGACAAATGATTCTGCGTGAGGCACATAGTAGCCCATATGCTATGCACCCAGGGGGAAATAAAATGTATCGAGACCTTCGTGAATAGTATTAGTGGCCAGGGTTGAAAGAGGAGGTTACTGACTTCGTGAGCAAGTGCTTGACATGTCAGTAGGTGAAGGCAGAACATCAACTGCTTTTAGGGTTGCTTCAACCGGTGAAAATTCCACTATGGAAATGGGAAAGGATAACGATGGACTTTGTTAGTGGGTTACCTATAACGCCTACTAAGAAAGATTCGGTATGGGTGATAGTGGATCTGTTAACGAAGACTGCTCATTTCCTACCTGATCGTACGAATTATTCATTGCAGAAGTTGGCCAAGTTGTATATAGCAAAAGTCGTGAGGTTACATGGGGTACCAGTGTCTATTATATCAGACAGGGATCCTAGGTTTACATCACGGTTCTGGAAGGCTCTACATGAAGCTTTGGGTACAAGGTTAAATTTCAGCATGGCGTTTCATCCGCAGACTGATGGTTAGTCGGAGAAAGTAATCCAGATTCTAGAAGACATGTTAAGAGGCTATGTGATCGACTTCAGAGGTAATTGGTAAGATTTTCTATCGTTGGCAGAATTTTCATACAACAATAGCTATCAATCCAATATCCAGATGGTACCCTATGAGGCATTGTATGGTCATAGATGTCATACTCCTACCTGCTGGAATGAGCTAGGAGAGCAGCACTTATTGGGTCCTGAGTTGATCTCGAAGACAGAAGAAAAAGTAAAGGTAATTCGGGCTCAGTTAAAAGGAGCTTCAGATAGACAGAAGTCATACGCAGATCTGAAGCGGAAGGAGATAGAGTTCTCTATGGGTGATTAGGTCTTTTTGAAGGTCTCACCTTGGAAAAAGATCTTAAGATTTGGGCGAAAAAGCAAGTTAAGCACTAGGTTCATCGGACCTTACTGTGTATTGAAGTGTGTTGGGCCAGTGGCTTATCAGCTTGAGTTACCTCTAGAGTTAAGTTAGATACATAGCGTATTCCATGTCTCGATGTTAAGGCGTTATCGTTCGAATCTGTCTCATGTTGTACCAGTAGAGGAAGTTGAGATAAGACCTGACTTGTCTTTTGGAGAGGAGCCAGTGCAGATCTTAGTTCGGGATACTAAGGTGCTGAGAAGGAAGTCAGTCCCATTAGTCAAAGTATTATGGTGTAATCATGAGTCAGAGAAAGCTACATGGGAGCCAGAGGACACGATCCGGCAACAATATCCTCATCTATTTTAATCAGGTCAATTTTGAGGCCGAAATTTTCTTTAAGGGGGTAGAATTGTAACATCTTGAAATTTAGAATTATATGTTTTGGATTATACCATGCGATAGGCTGGTTAAGAATGTTAGTTGTGTATGTTTTGGAGTCCTAAGAAGGCTCGGGGTTGAGTTGGTCCTTAGCAAAATTTTTATGTTTAAGCATTTAACGAGAGAAGGAAAGTGGCATTAAGACTTAAAAAAATAAGTGTGTATTTTGCTAGCACAAGTGGAGCACATGGTGGAGTGTTGTGGCGTCAAGTGGAGAACATAGAGGGAAGGGGTTCGAATATAATCTATTTCAACTTTTGGGATTTAAATTTTTGTGCCAACCATGTGTTAGATGGTAAGTGTCGACGAAGCTTTAAAGAAGGAATGGAAGACTTTTTATTGATGGAAAGAAGACTAAGAAAATAAGGTAAGGATTAGAATAAGGAATGAAATAAAGGAAAAAGGTAATGGAGGGAACATGTTGGCCGATTTTGTGGAAAGGTGTTTGGGAAAGAATTTTTGGTCAATCAAGACCTTAATGGTGTGGGAGGCACACGATTTTGGAAGGGAGAAAAGGGGAACCGAATTACTATAGTCATTTTGCAAATTTTAGTGCATAAAAGGCATATTTATTTTTAGCATTTTTGAGTTTTCTATTTTCCAATTCCTTCCCTCACTTGCTGAAACTCTAAAGCCAAAATAGTGCACCTTTCTCCTTTATTTTGCCGAATCTTTCAAGTCACTTTGCTCTTCCTTCTTGTTTTCTCATCGTTCCTCCTATCTGTCTCTCTTCTTTCTTTAGTTGACCATTTTTAGAGGATGAATCTTCTTTGTTTCTTTCTCTCAAAGTAACCAAATATTCTTGTTCATTTCTCTCCATAGCCGAACCTTTTAACCTTTAATCTCTTCTTCATTATTTCTTTCTCTTTCGTGTTGGCACTCTCTTCTTTGATCGAATTGTGGTTTAGTGGGTGGCTGAATATCACCTCCTTGCCGATTTATCTCTAGTCATAAACCAAATCAGTGCAGGTTGGATCTATTATTGTCAAGGTAAGGGATTTCTTCAAGGTCTATTTCAATATATCTCAATGCTTGGTTATTCCATTAAAACGGATCAATGATTTTGTTTAAACATTTATTCTAGGGGCTAATCGCTCATTCTTCTTTATTCGTTGATCCTTTAGAAGTAGTGGTAAGCTGAATCCTATCCTAAACAACTATTTTCACTCGTCATAGTATTTTCTAACCAAGACTTTTCCAATAGAGGCGAGTGGTAGCGATTTGAAAGGAAAAGCAATTGGAGAACACAAAGGGAGTGGATTTGCAATTCCTACTCCTAAGTTCAAACGTAAGGCAGTATCGGCAATTGGAGATTTCCCACTAGGTTGTAGACCATCATCCAGTGAGAATAGGCAAATCGTGGTTGTTCACGATACTAAGGGTAAGCATTTTAGATCGTTGTTTTAGATTTGGATTAAGAAAATCTCTTATGTTAATTAATCGAGTGTTATGGTGTCATAGGTGCCGACGATCAAGAAGGTTTTGTCCTTACTGTATTCAGGTGTGTAATCTCACACTAAAATCCCGTAGATTCGTGATTCGATATCATGTTGAAAAATAGAGCGTTATTATTTACAAGGCTAAAAATCGTAATATGGCATAAATCATGTAACTTGATTAAACAACACTACTTCTAAAAGATCTGTCAAAATCGGTATTAATTTTGATAAAATTATGAAAATGCCCCTATGGGCCAATCTGTTAAAATGCCTTAGTGGGCCGATTTATTAAATTACTTTAACGGGCCGACTCATCAAAATGATTCACTAGATTCATGGTGGTAAATATATGTGGATATTTAATTATGCATGTTGCATTTTTTTTCCATTTTGCATGGGATGGGAAATTGTATGAAGAGAAGTGTAGCCTGGTGGCTTAGCCACAATTCAATTATTAATGTACATAACTGTCATATCGGTGGCTCTGCCACAAAAATGCTATACGTTAGCAGCTCGACTGCAAATTGGTGTGAGCAGCGGGGTGGGTTGACTTGATCCCCACAGGTCTGATTGGCTGGTCGGGGGTGTGATGGTTGGATGGGTGGGTTACATTCATTTTATTTAATTGTTACTTTGTAAATGGGCTTAGGCTCAAGATGATGCTATTCGGGTTCAGGCCCAGTGGATAACGGTAAGGGGATTATACACTGAGTTCTTGTAACTCACTCCTTTTCCTTAATCCTTTCAGGTAATGCTCAGTAACGAGGACTTGGGGCCATGGATGACTCGGTGGAGGCCATACTTTTGGGAATAGTAATTTCAAACTTTAGTAAATTTTTTTCGCTTATTTCGTTACTTTTACTATTTTGGGTTTTAAAGTTGTAATAAGGCCTCTAGGATATGTTTCAAATTTGCTTTATGTTTTGATGTACTTATTACTTTTCTTAAATTGTTTTAAACGAGAATTTTTTTGAGATCATAAATAACGGTTTTCCAAAGTTGATTAACAAATGAATTCCATATCAAATATGAACAACTTATTTAACTTGGATTTTTTTTGGATTATCAACGTCATTTTCAAAAGTCACGGTTTTTAAGGTTCACTAGTTCAATTTTTGATTTATCAATCAACCTCTCGAAATTAGTAGTTTTTTATCAAATATTTATAACCAAACTTTTTTCTTAAACTATAAACAAATAACAACATCTTTAATAAGGATCACAAGTTCTTTACACGTTTTCTTCGTGTGACATTCCAGATCTGGTCATACCGCATGGGCCGAGTTTGGGGTGTTACACAATGATTGTGACACCGATGACACGACTGCTTTAGAAAGATGTGAAGTATGTCTGAAAAATGCCAGCAAAGTTTTAAACAGTTGAAAGTACTATTAACTGAAGCACCCGTATTGATTCAACCAAAAATGGGGAAGGAATTTGTGATTTATAGTGATGCATCATTAAACGGTCTGGGATGTGTTCTGATGCAAGAAGGTAAGGTTATAGCTTATACTTCTCGACAATTGATACCGCATCAAAAGATATATCTTACACATGAATTAGTGTTGGCCACAATTGTATTCGCATTGAAAATTTGGTGACGCTACTTATACAGTGAGAAATGCCACCTTTATACAAATCACAATAGTTTGAAATATCTGACGTCACAGAAAGATTTGAATTTGCAACAACGATGATGGCTCGAGCTACTGAAAGATTAAGAATTTCTGATTGATTATCAATTGGGAAAAGCTAATGTTGTTGCTGATGCCTCGAGCCAAAAATCTTTGTTTGCATTATGAACAATGAACACCCAGTTGATGATTTGTGATGATGGGTCTATTTTAGCTTAATTAAAAGCTAAACCGGCATTTCTTCAACAAATTTGTGAAGCTCAAAAAGATGACAATGATTTACAAGCTAAACGAACTCAATGTGAGTCTAATTCTGATTCAGAATTTCATATTGGAACTGATGACTGTTTAATGTTCCAAAATAGAATTTATGTACCGAGAAATCAGAACTCATTTAAAAGATTTTGCATGAAGCACACCATAGCTGCTTATCTATTTATCTAGGAAGTACCAAGATGTATAACGATCTGAAATAGCTGTACTGGTGGTCGGGTACGAAACAGGATATATCAAAGTTTGCTTCGAAATGTCTGATTTTTTAGCAAGTAAAAGCTGAACATCAAGTGCCTTCTAGATTACTACAGTTTGTGATGATTTTTGAGTGGAAATGGGATAGAGTTACAATGGATTTCGTGTCAGGACTGCCCCTATCTTCACAAAAGAAAGATGCTATCGAGGTTGTCGTTGATCGGCTAACGAAGTCTTCTCATTTCATAATGGTACATACAGATTACTCACTTGAATAGTAGAATTGTATATTTCTAAATTTTTTGGTTACACGGAGTGCCACTATCTATTATTTCTGATAGAGATTCGAGATTTACATCGCGATTCTGGAAGAAATTGCAAGAAGCTCTGGGAACCAAGGTGAATTTCAGTACTGCTTTTCATCCTCAGACTGACAGTCATACCTAGAGAGTTATTTAGATTCTTGAAGATATGTTGAGATGTTGTATTTTAGAGTTTGAGGGCAGTTGGGAAAAAATTACCGTTGATTGAATTTGCGTATAACAATAGTTTCCAAACAAGTATAAATATGGCACCATACAAAGCTTTATATAGCTGTAAATGTCAAACTCCACCATACTGGATTGGATTGAGTGAGAAAAAGATTCACGGGGTTGAATTGATTAGAGAAAGTGAAGAAAAAGTGAAAATGATTCGCGACAGTTTAAAAGCAACTTTAGATCGACAGAAATTCTAAGCGATTTTGAAACGTATAGAAATTGAATTTCAAGTCGGGGTCGAGTGTTTCTAAAGGTGTCACCGTGGAAAACAGTTTTTCGATTCAATCGTAAAGGAAAGTTGAGTCCGCGTTTCATCGGGTCGCATGAAGTGTAACATCCTGAAAATGGGCCTATGCATTTTTTATTTAATTATACGAAATGGCATGTCTTATGCGTTATGAATGTATGGTGAACATTTTTGGAAACTTGGAAATGTTAAGTTTAAAAGAGGAAAGTGAACATTTTTGGAAACTTGGAAATGTTAAGTTTAAAAGAGGAAAGTGAACATTTTTGGAAACTTGGAAATGTAAGGAAATGTTTTAGAAATGTTAAGTTTAAAAGAGGAAACTAAAAACAAGGTGGCCTTAAAAAAATTAGTAGAGGGAATTTGACATACAATTGGGCTTGGGAAAAGTGGCTATAAGGTGCCACTTAAGGGCCTAGCATGTGACGCCACCTACATATGCAATTGGGCTTGTGTTTGAGCCACAAGGAAAGAAAAAAGAAGTTTTATTTTTGCTACAAGATAGGTAGAAGTGGACGGCATTAAGGCACTAAAAGGGAGGTGTTTTATTTTTGTTAAAATTCGAAAAATAGATGGATAAGTGATGGATTATTCTTAATAATTTTAAGTGAAGAGATAAAGAGAAAAGCTAGAAAAGGCTAGTGTTTGAGTGTTAGCCGAAAACTCATTCTCTTCTCATCTTTTTCATTTGTTCCGAAATTCTTAGCAAGAAGTGTCCATCTTTTTACTTTGTTTTCTTTTCATCTCTTTCTCTAGCCGAACCTTTACAAAGCAATTAAGCCTCTTTCTCCTTTTCTTTTCCTTCTCATCAAAGCCACCACCTTTCTTTCTTTTGATTAGCCAAACCTTATAGCCTTGTTCTTTTCATTTTCTGTTCATTCGAACCATCATCTACCCCAAGACCAATCTTTTCTCATTATTGACAAAAGCTGAAATCTGTCGAATATCTACTTAGCCCATAGCTGAATCTCTGTAGGTTCAACAAAGAACAGTCGACTTCAGAAGTAAGGGTAAGGATCTATTATTATCGTTTTAATTCTTTCTTTAAAGCCGAAATCTAAAGCACTAATCCCATTAGAACTCTTTGGCCGAAACTTTGAAGGGTCTTCCGGGATTTCTCTTGTAGCCAATTTCAGGAGGGAGTCTTTCGGATTTAAAGTGTTCAAAGTAAGCAACGATAGTATTCGGCCAAAGGCCAGTCTCCTAAATCTATTCATAAAATCAATTCTAACAAAAGTTTAGTAGGGATCTCGACAATTTCAGAAAACAAGTGCAAATTTTGGGAGTTTAGATTCGAAAAGGGTAAGTACAAATACCTATTGGCCAAGGCTTATTTTAGCACTAGATCTATTTTCTTACGTGATTTAAAAGTTGAAAACTAATCTACGAAGGGATTTAATACCAGCCGATTACAAGGAAGGGAGTCTACAAATTTGGGATTTGAGAATTTCAAGGTAAGTGCATATGTACATTCGGCCAAGGCCTTAAATGTTGATTAAGATCTATTTTTCGTTTAAAAAGGCCGAAACTAATTTGTTAAAGCGATTTAAAGCTTGGCCGAATACAAGAAGGGTATAGTGAGGATTTCGGGATTTGGCACCAAGGTAAGTTTTAGTGTACTAATCCTACTAGGATTTGGATTTATGGCCGAATGGCTCTTTACTAAGTATTAAATGATTGATTAAATGTAGAGATTTAAGATCTAAGGCATTAGATCAAGCTTTTCGGGATTTGGATTGGAAACCTTAAGCGAATCAGGTGTGTACCCCACACTATCTTTTAATAAGATTTATGGCTAAAATTTAATATGAGCATGTTTATAAGAATGTGAACATGGCTAAAGTACCATGCTTTGGTACAAAGTACTCAAGTACGTTTCCTACTCCTACTAGGACTATGAAAAATATCTGTTAAGGCACACATTAAACTATAAGTATGTGATTTAAGAATTTGGCATGTTTTGTATGACATGGGCATATGGGATATTATGAAAAAGGGGAAGTGAATATGGTGACCTAAGACCACGATATCTGAATGTGGTGACCTAAGACCACAATATCTGAACATGGTGTCTCATGACATAAAGTATGTATCTGGTGGCTATGCCACGAACTTTATAAGGGCGATGTGCACGCCGATCGCAATGATCGCCGATGGTGTGTAGCGGATGGGGGGTTGACTTAGTAGTCCCCACGGTGTGATGGTTGGTACGGGTGATGTGTAGCAGATGGCATATAAGTTTGGGTTTGGGTTGCATCATTATTTCCTATCTGTTATATGAATATGCATGTAATATGTGAACATATGCCTAAACTGTTAAATTTTAGTGTTGGTTACACATTGAGTCTGTTTGACTCATCCCTTGTGGGATTACTTTCTAGGTGACGATCAGTGATGGGCCGGGTCGGCAGGAGCTTAGTGGAGGCCATGTGAAATTCAGATTTTTCTTTGTTTTGGACTCTTTTTATTTTGAGTACTTTGAATTTATTTTTGGGAATTATTTGATGTAATAAGGCCATAGTTGAATTATTTCATTTTACTTCTACTTATCCTCACAAAATATTCTTTTTTTAAAAAAAAAAGACTAAGTGAATTTATCATGAACTAAACCCTAAATGTTTTGTCACCTAAAGTAAAGGATTTTAGTAATGAAATAAACTTGTTTTCAACTCAAGCCCAACCCAAAACAATCTTTCTTTCAAAACACACAAGTTTTTCTTAAGTAACAAAAGAATTTGAAACGGTTTACACCGGGAACATACCAGATTCGGTCAAGGCTTGTGGGCCGGGTTTGGGGTGTTTCAATTTGGTATTAGAGCCCAGTTTTAAACTCTCGGTCTTGGTTTTAAGTCCCAAAACCTTTTCAAAGTTAAGCCCAAAAAGAATTTTTGTGAATTAAGTAGGATTTTCTGGCATGGCCCACTAAGTCTCCGACGCGAAGTCCACCAGGTAAGTACTCTGATCTCTTGTGTGATTTATATTATGACTTGTAGAAGGGGTAGAAATGGAATGTAGAATAGAGATTTAGTACTTGAACCCTAGGGCTAGTTACCCTAACAATTACATAAGACTTAAATGCCTAATTGAACAAACCTGTGGTTAAGTCGCTGAGTTAGGGTGTGGCAACCATGGTGCGCATGTATAGGATTGGTTTTGGTGGGAGCTTGGTATTTAAGCAGTCCGCGTGACTCACCTCCTCTCCACTCGAATCCTACCTGGTGCGTAGCCTCGGTTCACCCTAACCAAGAGGACTTATACACGGGCTAAACCCCTATCTAAAACCCGAAAGGGACTAGTCGTAATTTTTTTATGAAATCCCTAATTTTATAAACACCAAATTACCCCTTGAATAGTAGCAAAAACTTATTTTGGAAATTTTTCAAAATATTTCTAATTTATAAAAATTACAAAAATACCCTTAGTGGTAAAATTACAAAAATGCCCTTGGTTTATGAAAATTTTCAAAATACCCACAGTTCTTATCAAAATTTCACTACTTTGCTTAAAGGAACCCTAAATTTACAAAATATCAAAATACCTTGATTATGGAAAGAAAAAAAGTACGAAATTACCCCTAACCTGCAAATCACCGAAATACCCCCGAGTTACAAAATTACCAGAACGACCCCCGACTTCAAAAAATTTTTACAACAACACTGATTTGGAAAACAAATTCTCAAAAACAACCCTCAAGTTTTGTAAATTCCAAAGTACCCTTCATTTATCAAGATTTACAAATTTACCTGGGTTAATTACCAAAATACCCTCGAATTTCAAAATTTCCAAAATACCCCTGGGAATGCAAAATTTCTAGAATACCTTTATTGACAAAAACACCAAGGAACCTTATTTTGACAAATTACAAAAAATACCCCTGTATGATAAATTACGAGAATACCCCTAGGATAGGAACGGACAGAATGTCCGGAGAGTGAATGTGTATGTGAGATACTATGGGATGGATGTGCTTTTCTGTGAATTAGGATAGAAGACTTGAAACTTTGAATGATCGAAAGAACCACTATTAAACTTCCTGCCATAAAACTTCTTGTGGATAATTAGTGGAATAAGGGCTAATTCATAAAATTTCTTAGACCAGACTAAAGCGCGATCATAGAAATAAGCTCTAGAGGACGTGGTCGCAATGTACGAGGACGCGGTCAAGGTAGAATGACCATGTCAGAACCCGTTAGATCGGGACAAGGATCTGAGAATGAGGTACCACCGCCACCACCACCAGTAGCTGTTGGTGTTAAGTTACAAGATCAGACGGGAGAAGATGCTGTATCGCAGGCTATGCTGTGAGTTCTTGAAATGGTGGCTGGTGCTGGAGGGAATATGGGAGCTCAGAAATCTATACCCGAGCGATTTTGAGCCAACGGAGATGAGGTGTTCGTGGAGTATCTGGCATGGCACCCAGTACAGCTGAATACTAGTTGGAGGCGACCGAGCGCATTATGGATGAGCTCGATCTGACTCTTGAGGAGAAGTTGAAAGGAATGGTGGCACTTCTACGCGATGAAGCATATCAATGGTGGTTAACAGTTTGGGATGGTGCCACAGCTGAGGATCTGACCTGGGAATATGTTAAGGCGGCATATCAGAAGAAGTATGTCGGTACACGTTATATTGATGAGCAGAGGAAGGCATTTTTGGGGCTGGTTCAAGGGAACAAGTCAGTAGCAGAGTACGACACTAAATTTCTGAGGTTAAGCCGGTATGCTCGAGGAGTGGTGTCAACAGAGCATAAGCGGTGTGTCCGATTTGAGGACGGATTAAGGGATGACCTGAGGTTGTTAGTCGCTCCACATCAAGAGCGGGAGTTTTTTGCTTTAGTAGAGAAAGCTAAGATAGCGGAAGGAATTAAGGACTCTGTGAGGTAGAACATAGACCAGAATAAGCAGAAGAGAGGATTTGGGTCATCTGGATCTTCTGAGAATGCTCAGAAAAGGCCTAGAGCTGATGGGCCGTGAGGTCAGCAAACTGGTACTAGAGGGCAATACTGTACTTGTGAGTAGTGTGTGTAATATCCTGGAATAGGGGCTATTTTGTTATTGCATTGTTTGCATGTGTTTGATCTGCGGTGTGGTTGTTTTTGATGTTTTGGGGCTTAGTTGTAAGCCTGGTGTAAGCCTGAGTGGTAGGGAAAATTTTAGTTTTTAAGCTTTAAGTGAATAGAGCTGAAGGAGCTAAGGGGTTATAGGTATTTTTAGGTGGATTTTAGCACAAAAAAGAGGGTCGACAAGGTGGCAGAAGGACGCCACTTAGAGCTTGAATTTGGCATCACTTGCAAGGGAAGGATGTCCCATGTTTGAGCTGTGAAAGCCTCACATTTTGCTTCCATTTTGACGGCATAGAGGAAGAGAAGTAATGTGCAGTTCAAACTCTGCCATAGACCAAGTCAAACATCTTGAATGGTGGGTGGAGAGTTAATCTAGGAGGTTGGCTAGTTCAAAGCTGTTTGAATTAGTGGCTTGGAGTGTTTGTTAGTAGTGGCCGATTGTTGGAGAGATTTTGGGGGGGGAGTGGCGGGTTTGGTAGGTGTAGGAATGGGGAGTGCCGAAATTCACTTTGCATTTTGGTACATTTTCGATCATTTTGTGTCAAAGCCAAAGTTCTTCTTTTTTTTGCCGAAATTTACACTTGTGTCTCCTAAATTTTGTATGTGGCCGAATGCTCTCTTCCATTTCTTTTTTTATTCTCTTTTTTATTTGTGTTAAGCCGAAGCTAGTACCCTCTTCTTCTCACACTTCCTTTCTTCTCTTGAAACCTTGATAGCAGAAAGTTATTCTCCAAAATACCTCCTTCATTTCTTTTTCTTTTCAAAATCGAAAGTACTTTCCTCCTGTCCATTTTCTGTCTTTTTCTCAAAACCCTTTGCCGAAACTTTATCTTCATTTCACATCTTCTTTTCCTCTCTTAGTACTCAAGCCAAACATAAGTGGTGTTGTGTATCTATAGCCGAATCTCCCCTCTTCTTTTTGGGTGGTGCGTTGGCCGAATATTAGGGAGGTGTTGATCTTATTTTCTTATTTTCAATCGTTGGAGAAGGACATTTGGGATTTTGAAGCAGTCAAGCGAAGCCTCCATCTTCGGGTAATCGGTTGGTAAGTAGGAGTAAGAAGTGAATTAGTGGTCTATTCTTTTAGTTTTCGTTAATCTAAAGTCTATTATGGATTAATTGTTCTTCTTAATAGGGTGTGGCCGATTGTTAGAGGAACCATTAGTTGGTTCGGGATTTGGTAGGAAACCAAATCATTCGTAAGGAGTAGGGTAATTGAGAGTCTTAGATCGGTTCGTTGGGATTAAGGCTTGCGTGTTAACAGATGTGTAAACTAACACACTCTTTGCTTAGTAATATGCTTAATAACCTGATTGTTTAACAAAGCCAAAACAGTATGGTTGAGTGATATGATACCCTATGGGGTATGCGCACGGATTCGGGTAAGTTCGTTTCATTATGAGTTCTATTATTGATATATGATATCATGATCTATGATGTATGTGTTGTTAGATGCAATATTAACATGGTAGCATGATTTGCATGATTGGCATACTTTACATGAGTCGGTATGCTATGTCTATGGGTGATATCAGAGGAGGGGGAATATGATATCCGTGTCTTTGGGACACTAGAGGTTTGGCACCTCCAGTGGTTTGGTACCACAGATCGATTTATTGTGACTTTGGGTCACGAGGTTTGGCACCTCATGGTTGTCCCGCAGTACCACGATGGGTTGGCCCCAGCGATATTACGGGATCGCCGGTGATTTGGTATCACACGTGGGTTGGCCCCACAACTTGACTATTCGTGACTTCGGTCACCAGTGATTTGGTATCAAGTTTGTGTATTTGGGACACCAGAGGTTTGGCACCTCATTGCGACTTGTCCCTGTGGTTTAACGCCACCGTGGGTTGGCCCCACTATTGAGATACGGGATCATCGCCAGTGATTTGGTATCACACGTGGGTTGGCCCCACAAATGGATTATTCGTGACTTTGGGTCACCAGTGGTTTGGAACCACATTGATGGATATCGTGACTTTGGGTCACCAGTGGTTTGGCACCACCAGTGGTTTGGTACCATGCGGGGTAGGAAAGGTGTTATGGATGGTTAGGATCGGGTGCATTAATTGTATTGTTTTGTTATGATGTGTGTTAGTATGTTGCATCCATCGGGAGGGGATTTATGCATCGAGTCTTGCGACTCACCTTCTCCTTATCATTCGGTGACACTTAGATCGCGAACATGGAGCCGTGGACTCGAGGTGACCATGCCATGAATAAACTCGAGTTGCACCGATTTAAAACTTGTTACTATATTTCATATTTTCTTTTATTTGGTTTGTTGGGATTGTAAAGGCCTTTTAAAAATTATGTTTTGGTTATATATATGCTTAGATTTGATTTCAAATATGCCTTAACAAATTATTGGGTTAATATTGGATAAAACTTGAAAGATAAGGTTTTCAAAACTACAAAGCGATATGTTTTAAACTTTACCATCGGGTACCACGTTGTAATTTAAAATGAATGCGACTTGAATGTTTTCCAAACTTAAACTAAGTTAAAAATGTTTTTAAGCAACTAAAAAGGAATAACTCGAATTTCCAAATGATATAAATTGGTTTTACTATTAGATTCAACTAAGTTTTCAAAACTTTTGGGTTATCAGAATTCACTATCGGTTTTAAACAATCATACCCAAGATTTTTTTTTTACAAACACAGGAAAGAGTTTTCATCAACCCTTTAACTGAAAACCTTACCTCTCAAATACGAATTTCCCCGTAACATACCAGATTCGGTCGTGGTTTATTGGTCGGGTTTGGGGTGTTACAATTGTGGTATCAGAGCTAAGTTCAAAGGTTCGGTTGTGGGCTCGGGGCCCAAAATGTTTTAAAGATTAGTTTAAGTGATGTTGTTTTAAAATAAATGGTTTGAAAGGCATGGCACCGAGACTCGCACCAATCCGCCTGTAAGTACCCTTACTATTGCTTGAGATTTTGATGTGATGTGGTGAATGACTAGCGGTAGTAGATTACTTTAGAAACCGAAATCGATAGGACTCGTGGACTCGAAAATAAAACTTCTTTAATAAGAGATATTCATAAGACTCTTGCCTTTAAAGACAGTGGAATATTTACTAGTGCATAAACTTTTAATCAGACAAGATGAGATTTTAGTCATGAGCGCTCGAGGTGGACGTGGTCGTGGACGTGGTCGGGGTAGGATAATAGTTTCTAAACCAGTAGGGTCTGGTCAGGGGTCCGAGAATGAGATACCAGTACCACCACTAGCTGGAGGTGGTGAGTTTCAGGAACAGACTGGGGACGACGCAGAGTCACAGGCGATGCTGTGAGTTCTGGAAAGGGTAGCTGGAGTAGGTGGAGGCGTAGGAGCTCAAAAATCTGTACCTGAATGACTCCGAGCAAACAGGGCTAAGGTATTCCGAGGTGTGTCTGGTGTGGCTCCTAGCACGGCTGAGTATTGGCTGGAGGCGACGGAGCAAATCATGGACGATTTGGACCTGACTGCTGAAGAGAAGCTAAAGGGGATAGTATCGCTTCTTCGAGATGAGTCATACCAGTGGTGGCTCACGATTCGGACAAGATCTTTGCGTGAAGATCTTACTTGGGATTATTTTAAGGCTACATATCAGAAAAAGTACATTGGATCTAGCTACATTAATGATCAACGGAAGGCATTCCTGAGGCTGGTGCAGGGGAGTAAGTCTGTGTCGGAGTACGAGGTAGAGTTCTTGAGGCTGAGTCGGTATGCTAGGGGCATTGTGGCTACTGAACATGAGAGGTGTGTTTGATTCGAGGATGGTCTGAAAGATGAATTAAGGTTGCTGATTGCTCCACAATAGGAGCGTGAGTTTGCTATCCTGGTAGAAAAGGCTAAGGTAGCCGAAGGGGTTAAAGAGTCTGTGAGGCAGAACTTGGATAGGAACAGGCATAAGAGGAGTTTTGGATCTTCTGGGTCGTCAGGTAATCCTCGGAAAGGGCTGAGCAGTGGGCGAATCGATCGATAGGTTTGTTGCTGCTAATCAGGGATCGCCATAGTGTAACCGTTGTGGGAAAGCTCATTAGGGAGGATGTTGGACTGGTGGAAGAGGATATTTTGAGTGTGGTTCGTTGGACCACCGTGTGAGGGACTGTCCGCGTAAGTTGGCTAGGATTCACCGAGGTCGGTAGTACTCGGTTTGAATAATGGACTGCCACCGCAGAGGGGTCGTGGTAATGGTAGAGGAGGTAATGGTTCTGGTCGGGCCGCAGAGCACCGGGCAGAGGTATGGGTAATTCTGAGGCAAGACAGCCTAGGTTAGTGTATGCAGCGAGGCACCGAGAGGAAGGCGACGCACCGGGCGTTATAACCGGTACATTCTTGATCTTTGGTTCTCCATTTACTGGTTTGATTGATGTGGGTTCAACGCATTCATACATTGCGAGTAGCATAGTGAAGACCATGGATTTAGACTCTGAGATATCTTCTAGGCAGATGACTGTAATTAGCCCTCTAGGTCACTTTGTAGTTGTAGATAAGTTGTATAGAAATGTACCCCTAGAACTCCAAGGGGTAGTGTTTGAGGCTGATCTGATGGAACTGCCGTTTGGAGAGTTCGATCTGATTCTTGGGATGAGGTGGTCATGATAGGTAATAGAAGAGATTACTTATCCAACGTGGTGTCTGCTTTGAAAGCTGAGAAGATGGTCAGGAAGGGCTATGAAGCGTATGTGGTTCATGTGTATGCCTTGGAGGCTAAGGAGTCTGCTGTAGGAAAGGTCTGAACAGTTAAGGAATTTGTTGATGTGTTTCCAGAGGAGCTTTCGGGATTGCCATCGGATCGTGAGGTGGAGTTCGGGATAGATTTGTTACCCAAACTGTGCCAGTGTCTATTGCTCCGTATAGGATGGCGCCAAAAGAGTTAGTAGAGCTTAAGGCTCAGATCCAGGAGTTGTTGGACCGAGGCTTTATCAGGCCAAGTGTTTCACCTTGGGGAGCGCCGGTACTCTTTGTCAAGAAGAAAGACGTTACTATGCGAATGTGTATAGACTACCGCCAGTTGAATAAGCTGACGATCAAAAACAAGTATCCGTTGCCACGGATAGATGACTTGTTTGATTAGCTGAAGGGTACATTAGTATTCTCGAAGATCGATTTAAGGTCTGGGTATCACCAGTTAAAGGTGAAGGAGGCGATATCTACAAGGCGGCGTTTCGTACTCGGTATGGGCACTATGAGTTTCTGGTAATACCATTTGGGTTGACTAACACACCAGCAGCATTCATGAATATGATGAATAGGGTGTTTCAGCAGTATTTGGATTAGTTTGTCATAGTATTCATAGACGACATCTTGGTGTATTCAAGGACTGAGGAGGAGCATGATGCGCATTTGCGAGTTGTGTTGCAGATTCTGAGGGAGAAACAGCTTTATGCTAAGTTTAGTAAGTGCGAGTTCTGGCTTAGGGAGGTGACTTTCTTGGGTCATGTGGTGTCAGCTAAGGGGATTAGAGTGGTTCCTCGAAAGATTGAGGCAGTTTTGGATTGAAAGCCGCCTAAGTCAGTGGCTGAGATTCAGAGTTTTCTGGGCTTGGCAGGATACTACCAAAGATTTGTAGAAGGATTTTTGTTGATCACAGCACCGATGACCAAGTTATTAAGCAAAGGAGTTTCGTTCGTTTGGACTGAGAAGCAGTAGGAGAGTTTCGACAAGTTGAAGAAGATTTTGACCAAGCTCGGTTCTAATCCAACTTTGAGCGTGAAAGGAATTCACAAGATATTGCAATGCATCACATCTGAGTTTGGGTTGTGTCTTGTCTGAGAAGGAAGGTTGTGGCTTACACATCTCGGCTGCTGAGGCCACATGAAGTCAATTATCTGATGCACGACTTGGAGTTAGTGGCAGTAGTCTTCGCCTTAAAAATTTAGAGGCACTACTTGTACGGAGAGAGATCGATAGTCTACACAGATCACAAGAGTCTGAAGTACCTTTTGACTCAGAAGGATTTGAATTTGAGGCAGCACATATGGATTGAGTTGCTAAAGGATTACGATTATTCGATTGAGTATCATCCGGGCAAGGCTAACGTGGTGGCAGACGCGTTGAGCCGTAAGGTCGTAGCGGACTTAAGAACGATGTTTGCCTATTTGAGTTTGTATGACGACGAAAGTATTCTGGCAGAATTGCAGGTTAAGCCTACATGGGTTGAGTAGATTAAGGAGAAACAGTTAGAGGATGAGGTTCTGAATGCGTAGAGGTCGCAAGTGCATAATGGTGGTTTGGAGGGTTATAGTTTGGCTAGTGATGGAGTCTTTGTGTTTTCAAGGAGAGCTTGTATCTTGAGGATATCGAGTTAAGCGAAGATTCTTCAGGACGCACATAGCAGCCCCTACGCTATGCATCCTGGAGGTAGTAAGATGTATCGGGATCTAAAAGAGCATTTTGGTGGCCGGATGCGAAGAGGAAGTGACGAGTTTTAGGGAAGTGTCGACATGTCGCAGGTCAAGGTGAACATCGATTCGTAAGGTTGCTTCAACCGATGAAGATTCCACGTGGAAGTGGGAAAGGATAACTATGGATTTCGCGGTGGATTACCTCTTACGCCTAGCAAGAAGGACTCGGTTTGGGTAATTGTGGATCGTCGACTAAATCACTCACTTCATTCCGGTGAGGTGGATTACTCATTTCGGAGGTTAGCGAAGTCAGTATGTGTCGAGAGATAGTGAGGTCGCACGGTGTGCGGCATCGATCATCTCGGATAGGGATCCCAGATTACGTCAAGGTTCGAAAGCGTTGTATCGAGCCACAGGTGCGCGTTTGGATTTCAAAGACGGCATTTCACCCATGATGAATGGCGATCGAAAAGGGTTATCTGATCTTAAAGGATATGCTACGAGGTTGTGTTCTAGACTTCAGAGGTAGTTGGGAAGAGTTTCTACCATTAGCTGAGTTCGCCTACAACAATAGTTACCAAAACTAGCATCAAGATGGCACCATATGAGGCATTGTATGGTAGGAAGTGTCGCTCACCTACATGTTGGATGAAGTTGGGTGAACATCAGATGTTGGGACCAGAATTGGTTGCAGAGACTGAAGACAAGGTTAAATTGATTCAGGCTCGATTGAAGGAAGCTCCAGACAGACAGAAGTCTTACGCTGATCTCAAGCATAGAGATAAAGAGTTTGCCATGGGTGATAAGGTCTTTCTGAAGGTCTCGCCATGGAAGAAAGTGTTGAGGTTTGGGAGAAAAGGCAAGTTAAGTCCGAGGCTTATTGGGCCGTATAAGGTACTAAGACGAGTGGGACCGGTAGCTTATCAGCTTGAGTTGCCAGCAGAGCTAAGTCAGATTCACGACGTATTCCACGTTTCGATGCTTAGGCGATATCGTTCAGATCCATCGCATGTCATAGCAGTGGAAGACATCGAGGTGAATTCGGATTTGACCATGGAGGAGGAACCAGTGTAGATTCTAGATCGAGATGTGAAAGTCCTGCGTAGGAAGTCAGTTCCTTTGGTAAAAGTGCTATGGCAGAATCATGGTGTGGAAGAAGCTACGTGGGAACTAGAGGATGCGATGAGGCAGCAATACCCTCAACTCTTTTGATCAGGTAATTTCGAGGTCAAAATTATTTTTAAGGGGGGTAGAACTGTAATATCCTAGAATAGGGGCTATTTTGTTATTGCATTGTTTGCATGTGTTTGATCTGCGGTGTGGTTGTTTTTGATGTTTTGGGGCTTAGTTGTAAGCCTGGTGTAAGCCTGAGTGGTAGGGAAAATTTTAGTTTTAAGCTTTAAGTGAATGGAGCTAAAGGAGTTAAGGGTTATAGGTATTTTTAGGTGGATTTTAGCACAAAAAGAGGTTGACAAGGTGGCGTAAGGGCGCCACTTAGAGCTTGAATTTGGTGTCACTTACAAGGGAAGGAGGTCCCATGTTCGAGCTACGAAAGCCTCACATTTTGCTTCCATTTTGATGGTATGGAGGAGGAGAAGTAGTGTGCAGTTCAAACTCTGCCATAGACCAAGTCAAACATCTTGAATGGTGGGTGGAGAGTTAATCTAGGAGGTTGGCTAGTTCAAAGCTGTTTGAATTAGTGGCTTGGAGTGTTTGTTGGTAGTGGCCGATTATTGGAGAGATTTTGGGGGGGGAGGAGTGGCCAGTTTGGTAGGTGTGGGAATGGGGAGTGCCGAAATTCACTTTGCATTTTGGTGCATTTTCGGTCATTTTGTGTCAAAGCCAAAGTTCTTCTTTTTTTTTGCCGAAATTTGCACTTGTGTCTCCTAAATTTTGTGTATGGCCGAATGCTCTCTTCCATTTCTTTTTTTTTCTCATTTTCATTTGTGTTAAGCCGAAGCTAGTACCCTTTTCTTCTCACACTTCCTTTCTTCTCTTGAAACCTTGATAGCCGAAAGTTATTCTCCAAAATACCTCATTCATTTCTTTTTCTTTTCAAAATCGAAAGTACTTTCCTCCTGTCCATTTTTCGTCTTTTTCTCAAAACCCTTTGTCAAACTTTATCTTCATTTCACATCTTCTTTTCCTCTCTTAGCACTCAAAATTGAACATAAGTGGTGTTGTGCATCTATAGCGAATCTCCCTCTTCTTTTGGGTGGTGCATTGGCGGGATATTAGGAGGTGTTGATCTTGTTTTCTTATTTTCAATCGTTGGAGAAGGACATCCGGATTGAGCGATCAAGCAAAGCCTCCATCTTCGGGTAATCGGTTGGTAAGTGGGGGTAAGAAGTGAATTAGTGGTTTATTCTTTTAGTTTTTGTTAAGCTAAAGTCTATTATGGATTAATTGTTCTTCTTAATAGGGTGTGGCCGATTGTCAGAGGAACCATCGGTTGGTTTGGGATTTGGTAGGAAACCAAATCATTTGTAAGGAGCAAGGTAATTGAGAGTCTTAGATCGGTTCGTTGGGATTAAGGCTTGCGTGTTAATAGGTGTGTAAACTAACACACTCTTTGCTTAGTAATATGCTTAATAACCTGATTGTTTAAAAAAGCCAAAATGGTATGGTTGAGTGATATGATACCCTATGGGGTATGCGCACGGATTCGGGTAATTCTGTTTCATTATGAGTTCTGTTATTGATATATGATATCATGATTTATGATGTATGTGTTGGTAGATGCAATATTAACATGGTAGCATGATTTGCATGATTGGCATACTTTACATGAGTCGGTATGATATGTCTATGGGTGATACGAGAGGAGGGGGAATATGATATCCGTGTCTTTGGGACACCAGAGGTTTGGCACCTCTAGTGGTTTGGTACCACAGATCGATTTATTGTAACTTTGGGTCACCAGAGGTTTGGCACCTCATAGCGACTTGTCCCAGTGGCTTAGTACCACAGTGGGTTGGCCCCACAGTTGATATTATGGGATCGTCGCCAGTGATTTGGTATCACACGTGGGTTGGCCCCATAACTTGACTATTCGTGACTTCGGTCACCAGTGATTTGGCATCACGTTTGTTTCTTTGGGACACTAGAGGTTTGGCACCTCATAGCGACTTGTCCCTGTGGTTTAACGCCATCATGGGTTGGCCCCACTATTGAGATACGGGATCGCCGCCAGTGATTTGGTATCGCACGTGGGTTGGCCCCACAAATGGATTATTCTTGACTTTGGGTCACAAGTGGTTTGGCACCACATTGATGGATATCGTGACTTTGGGTCACCAGTGGTTTGGCACGACAAGTGGTTTGGTACCACACGGGGTAGGAAAGGTGTTATGGATGGTTAGGATCGGGTGCATTAATTGTATTGCTTTGTTATGATGTGTGTTAGTATGTTGCATCCATCGGGAGGGGGATTTATGCACTGAGTCTTGCGACTCACCTTCTCTCTTATCATTCCAGGTGACACTTAGATCGCGGACATGGAGCCGGGTGGACTCGAGGTGACCATGCCATGAATAAACTCGGAGTTGCACTGATTTAAAAACTTGGTACTATATTTCATATTTTCTTTTATTTGGTTTGTTGGGATTGTAAAAGGCTTTTTAAAAATTATGTTTTGGTTATATATATGCTTAGATTTGATTTCAAATATGCCTTAACAAATTATTGGGTTAATATTGGATAAAACTTGGAAAGATAAGGTTTTCAAAACTACAAAGCGATATGTTTTAAACTTTACCATCTGGTATCACACTTTGTAATTTAAAATGAATGCAACTCGAATGTTTTCCAAACTTAAACTAAGTTCAAAATGTTTTAAGCAACTAAAAGGAATAACTCAATTTCCAAATGATATAAATTGGTTTTACTATTAGATTCAACTAAGTTTTCAAAACTTAGGGTTATCAAAATTCACTATCGGTTTTAAACAATCATACCTAAGATTTTTTTACAAACACAAAGAAAGAGTTTTCATCAACCCTTTAACCAAAACCTAACCTCTCAAATCGAATTTCCAGTAACATACCGATTCGGTTAGTGGTGTATTGGCGGGTTTGGGGTGTTACAAAGTGGGAAGAAACACTTAGGCGAATCTTTGGAAGAAGATAGGTGGGTGTTTGGATGTGGATCAAAGGACCATATGATCAAGGACTATCGATGAAACTAGATGGGAATCATCCAAGAGCTCGTAATGTTAATCAGTGGTAGAGTGGAGGTGAAATGACGCCTCGGTGGTCGTGAGTCCGAATAATCGAGAAATGGTGCTGGTAGAGGACGTGGAACACCGCGTAGGTGTTCTTTGAAGCTAGACAATTTGGGTTTGGTTTACGCATGCGTCGGAGGAGGATGGAGTTGCACGGACGTCATAGCCGGTATGTTCCTCGTTCATGGCAAGCCTTATTTTGCTCTTATTGATGTGGGCTCGACCCATTCTTATGTTACATGTAGTGTGGTGGAAACACTAGGCCTAGACTCGAACTTTACGATAGGGAGATGGCTGTAGTAAGCCCATTAGGCCAAACTGTAGTGGTGGATAAGATCTTTCGGCGTGTATCCCTAGAAATTCAGGGAGTGAGATTTCGGGCTGACTTAATAGAGTTACCATTCGGAGAATTTGACCTCATACTTGGTATGGATTGGTTAGTAGAGCACTGGGCTGTGTTGGATTGTGCGGCTAAACGAATGGAACTAAGGACCCCGGAAGATGGAGTGGTAGTAATGATAGGAGAAAGAAGAAACTACTTGTCTAACGTAGTTTCGGCATTAAAGGCGGAGAAAATGGTTCGGAAAGGATGCAAGGCATTTTTGGCCTTTGTTAGTGCTATGGATGCGAAAGAAGGGGGAATTCATAGAGTTAGAACAGTAAGGGACTTCGTGGATGTTTTTTCAGAGGAGTTACCCGAATACCCCCAGATAGGGAGGTGGAATTTGGAATAGACTTGCTACCGGGAACAGCTCCTGTGTCAATCGCTCCATATCAAATGGCGCCAAAAGAGTTAGTTGAGCTCAAGGTTCAAATTCAGGAATTACTTGATCGTCAGTTTATCCGGCCCAGTGTGTCTCCGTGGGGAGCACCAGTCTTGTTTGTGAAGAAGAAGGACAGAACTATGCAAATGTGCATAGATTATCGTCAGTTGAATAAGCTGACCATCAAGAACAAGTATCCTTTGCCAAGGATTGATGACTTGTTCGATAGCTTAAGGGGGCGGCAGTGTTCTCAAAGATCGACTTAAGGTCAGGATATCATCAGTTGAAGGTAAAGGAGGTGGATATCCATAAGACAGCCTTTAGGACAAGATACGGCCATTTTGAGTTTGTAGTAATGCCGTTTGGGTTAACCAATGCCCCAGCCACGTTCATGGATATGATGAACCAGGTTTTTCAACCCTATTTGGATCAGTTCATCGTTGTGTTCATCGACGACATCCTAGTGTACTCCAAGATTGAAGAGGAGCATGATGAGCATCTCCGAATTGTGCTGCAAGTGTTAAGAGAGAAGAAGCTCTATGCCAAATTCAGCAAGTGTGAATTTTAGCTTAAGGAGGTTGCATTCTTAGGGCACGTGGTGTCAGCAGAAGGACTAAGGGTGGATCTTAGGAATGTTGAAGTAGTGTTGAATTGGAAACCACCTAAGTCGGTGGCGGAGATTCGTAGTTTCTTGGGACTGGCAGGCTAGTACAGGAGGTTCGTGGAAGGATTTTCGTCAATAGTCGCACCTTTAACAAAGTTGTTAAGGAAAGAAGTACCCTTTGTATGGACAGATAAGCAGCAGGAGAGCTTTGAAAAGCTCAAGAGGGTTTTGACTGAAGCTCCAGTGTTGATTCAGCCAGAGGCAAGAAAGGATTTTGTGGTGTACTGTGACGCTTCACATACGTGATTAGGATGTGTTCTGATGCAGGATGGTAAAGTAGTCGCTTATGCGTCTCGATAGTTAAGGCTGCATGAGGTTAACTACCCAACCCATGACTTGGAGTTGGCGGCAGTGGTCTTTGGTTTGAGGGTGTGGAGGCACTATCTTTATAGAGAAAAGTTGATAATCTACACAAACCACAAGAGCCTTAAGTATCTGTTGACTCAGAAGGAGTTAAACTTAAGACAGCGAAGGTGGGTGGAATTACTGAAGGATTATGACTGTTCGATAGAGTATCACCCGGGCAAGGCGAATGTGGTAGCAGATGCACTAAGTCGGAAGGTGGTGTTGAATCTGAGGGTGTTATTCACACACTTGAGTTTGTATGATGATGGAAGTCTGCTGGCAGAATTGCAAGTCAAACCAACATGGTTGAATGAGGTAGAGAAAAGTCAGTTGGTGGATGAGGACCTAAGTGTTAAGTTACAACAAGTACAGAACAGAGAGTTAGAGGACTATGGTGTTAGTGATGAGGGAGTATTATGCTTCAAAGGAAAAGGTCAGATGTATCTTGGGGCGAGGAGTTAAGACAAAGGATTCTTGAGAAGCGCATGGTAGCCCTTATGCTATGCATCCCAGAGGCACCAAGTCATCAGGATCTAAGGAACAATTTTGGTGTCCCGATCTTAAGTGGGAAGTTACTGAATTCGTGGGGAAATGTCTGACGTGTCAACAAGTTAAGGTTGAACACCAAGTTCCATCGGGATTGCTTCAGCCAATCGAGATTTCGCAGTGGAAGTGGGAAAGAATTACCATGGACTTCGTTAGTGGGCTTCCCCTTACGCATACTAAGAAGGACTCGGTATGGGTAATAGTGGACCGTCTGACCAAGTCCGCGCACTTTATCCCGGTAAGAGTTGATTATTCTCTTTAAAAATTGGTTAAATTATATGTGGCGAAAGTCGTAAGGTTGCATGGGGTGCCGGTGTCGATTATCTCAGATAGGGACCCAAGGTTTACTTTTCGGTTCTGGAAAGCATTACATCAGGCTCTAGGCACTAAATTGGATTTCACTACGGCCTTTCATCCACAGTCGGACGAGCAATCTGAACGGGTAATCCAAGTTTTAGAGGACATGTTGAGGGGCTATGTGATGGATTTCAGAGAAAGTTGGGAGGAGTATTTGCCCTTAGCAGAGTTTGCCTACAACAACAGCTATCAGGCAAGTATTCGAATGGCACCTTATGAATCACTATATGGTCGAAAGTGTCGGACTCCTACATATTGGACGGAATTGGAAGAACGATGAGTTTTGGGTCCAGAGATTGTGGCAGAATCCGAAGAGAAGGATAGTGTAATTTGGGCTCGATTAAAGGAAGCATCCGATAGACAAAAGTCGTACGCAGATCTCAAACGGAAGGAGATTGAATTTGATGTGGGAGACCAAGTATTCCTTAAAGTTTCGCCTAGAAAGAAGGTGATGAGATTTGGTCGAAAAGGGAAACTAAGTCCAAGGTTTATAGGACCCTATCGAGTGTTGAAGCGGGTTGGACCAGTGGCATATCAGTTGGAATTGCCACCCGAGTTGAAGTAGATGCACGACGTATTCCATGTATCCATGCCACGTCGCTACCGATCGGATCCATCTCATGTGGTACTAGTTGAAGAAGTGGAGCTAAGGCCAGACTTATCCTATGAGGAAGAGCCGATTCAGATCTTGGAACGAGACGTGAAATATTACGGAGGAAGTTAGTTCCCCTAGTCAAAGTGTTGTGGCGCAATCATGGATCGAAAGAAGCTTTGTGGGACCCAGAAGAGGCAATGCGACAGCAATACCCTCATTTATTTTAGCCAGGCAATTTCAAGGACGAAATTATTTTAAGGGGGTAGAACTGTAACATCCTAAAAATGGGCCTATGCATTTTTTATTTAATTATACGAAATGGCATGCCTTATGTGTTATGAATGTATGGTGAACATTTTTGGAAACTTGGAAATGTTAAGTTTAAAAGAGGAAAGTGAACATTTTTGGAAACTTGGAAATGTCAAGTTTAAAAAGGAAAGTGAACATTTTTGGAAACTTGGAAATGCAAGGAAATGTTTTAGAAATGTTAAGTTTAAAAGAGGAAACTAAAAACAAGGTGGCCTTAAGAAAATTAGTAGAGGGAGTTTGACATACAATTGGGCTTGGGAAAAGTGGCTATAAGGCGCCAATTAAGGGCCCAGCATGTGACGCCACCTACATATGCAATTGGGCTTTTGTTCGAGCCACAAGGAAAGCAAAAAGAAGTTTTATTTTTGCTACAAGATAGGAAGAAGTGGACGTCATTAAGGCACTAAAAGGGAGGTGTTTTATTTTTGTTAAAATTCAGAAAATAGATGGATAAGTGATGGATTATTCTTAAGAATTTTAAGTGAAGAGATAAAGAGAAAAGCTAGGAAAGGCTAGTGTTTGAGTGTTAGCCGAAAACTCATTCTCTTCTCATCTTTTTCATTTGTGCCGAAATTCTTAGCAAGAAGTGTCCATCTTTTTACTTTGTTTTCTTTTCATCTCTTTCTCTAGCCGAACCTTTACAAAGGAATTAAGCCTCTTTCTCGTTTTCTTTTCTTTCTCATCAAAGCCACCACCTTTCTTTCTTTTGATTAGCCGAACCTTATAGGCTTGTTCTTTTCTTTTTCTGTTCATTCGAACCATCATCTACCCCAAGACCAATCTTTTCTCATTATTGACAAAAGCCGAAATCTGTTGAATATCTACTTAGCCCATAGCCGAATCTCTGTAGGTTCAACAAAGAAAAGTCGACTTCAGAAGTAAGGGTAAGGATCTATTGTTATCGTTTTAATTCTTCTCTTTAAAGCCGAAATCTAAAGCACTAATCCCATTAGAACTCTTTGGCCGAAACTTTGAAGGGTCTTCCGGGATTTCTCTTGCAGCCGATTTTAGCAGGGAGTCTTTCGAGATTTGAAGTGTTCAAAGTAAGCAACTATAGTATTCGGCCAAAGCCCAGTCTCCTAAATCTATTCATAAAACCGATTCTAACAAAAGTTTAGTAGGGATCTCGATAATTTCAGACAACAAGTGTAAATTTTGGGAGTTTAGATTCGGAAAGGGTAAGTACAGATACCTATCGGCCAAGGCTTATTTTAGCACTAGATCTATTTTCTTACATGATTTAAAAGTCAAAACTAATCTATGAAGGGATTTAATACCACCGATTACAAGGAACTGAGTTTACAACATTAAAGGATTTGAGAATTTCAAGGTAAGTCCATATGTACATTCTACCAAGGCCTTAATTATTGATTAAGATCTATTTTCGTTTAAAAAGTCGAAACTAATTTGTTAAAGTGATTTAAAGCTTGGCGAATACAAGAAGGGTATAGTGAGGATTTCGGGATTTGGGACCAAGGTAAGTTTTAGTGTACTAATCCTACTAGGATTTGGATTTATGGCCGAAAGGCTCTTTACTAAGTATTAAATGATTGATTAAATGTAGAGATTTAAGATCTAAGGCATTAGATCAAGCTTTTCGGATTTGGATTGGAAACCTTAAGTGAATCGGTGTGTACCCACACTATCTTTTAATAAGATTTATGGCTAAAATTTAATATGAGCATGTTTATAAGAATGTGAACATGGCTAAAGTACCATGCTATGGTACAAAGTACTCAGGTACGTTTCCTACTCCTACTAGGACTATGAAAAATATCTGTTAAGGCACACATATGAAACTATAAGTATGTGATTTAAGAATTTGGCATGTTTTGTATGATATGGGCATATGGGATATTATGAAAAAGGGGAAGTGAATGTGGTGACCTAAGACCACGATATTTGAATGTGGTGACCTAAGACCACGATATCTGAATATGGTGTCTCATGACACAAAGTATGTATCTGGTGGCTATGCCACGAACTTTATAAGGGCGATGTGCGCCGTCATTGCAATGAACGCCGATGGTGTGTAGCGGATGGAGGGTTGACTTAGTAGTCCCAACAGTGTGATGGTTGTTACGGGTGATGTGTAGCGGATGGCATATAAGTTTGTGTTCGGGTTGCATCATTATTTCCTATCTGTTATATGAATATGCATGTAATATGTGAACATATGCCTAAATTGTTAAATTTTAGTGTTGGTTACACATTGAGTCTGTTTGACTCATCCCTTGTGGGATTACTTTTCAGGTGACGATCAGTGATGGGCCGGGTCGGCAGGAGCTTAGTGGAGGCCATGTGAAATTTAGATTTTTCTTTGTTTTGGACTCTTTTTATTTTGAGTACTTTGAATTTATTTTTGGGAATTATTTGATGTAATAAGGCCATAGTTGAATTATTTCATTTTACTTCTACTTATCCTGCTACAAAATATTCTTTTTTAAAAAAAAAAGACTAAGTGAATTTATCATGAACTAAACCCTAAATGTTTTGTCACCTAAAGTAAAGGATTTTAGTAATGAAATAAACTTGTTTTCAACTCAAGCCCAACCCAAAACAATCTTTCTTTCAAAACACACAAGTTTTTCTTAAGTAACAAAAGAATCTGAAATGGTTTACACCGGGGAACATACCAGATCCGGTCAAGGCTCGTGGGCCGGGTTTGGGGTGTTTCATGAAGTTAGTGAACGAATACGGCCAGTGGCATATCAACTAGCTTTACCGTCAAAACTTGAAATGATCCATAATGTTTTTCACGTTTCTATACTACCTTGATACAGATCGATCCATCACATGTGATTTCTCCATTAAATGTTGAGATACAAGCTGATTTAACGTATAGTGAAGAACCAATTAGGATTCTAGCCCGCGAGATCAAAGAGTTGAAAAATAAATGCATAACCATATTAAAGGTTCTCTGGCATAAACATGAGATTGAGGAAGCTACGTGGGAACCCAAGGAAGCTATGCGAAAATAGTACCCTAACCTATTTACAGGAAAGATTTTCGAGAACAGAAATCCCTAAGGGGGAGAGTTGAAACAACCCGTTTTTAAGTTAAATCGGAACAGCAGTTTTCATACCACAAATCCGTTTGTTATTTTATTAAGGTTTACAGCATGATAGAACTATTGTGTGAAAATTTCGTAAAGAAATTTTATCGTTTAAATGCTTAATTTGGTAAAAAAGACTAAATCGTGTAAAGCCTAAAACTTGTGTTCCATTAGTTCAATGTGCATTATAGATATGGTTTATTAATTAGAGGTCTTTATTATTTTATTATGCCATTGATAAGGTTAATGGACATTAATGGTCTTATATTTGATGATTAAATAGTTTAATAACCAAGGGTAAAATGGTAAACTATGTATTAATGTGTAATTAATAAAACAAAACATAAAAATTAGTGATATTGTTCATCTTTCTCACCGAAAATCAAAAGAAGAAAGACCATTTGAAGCATTTTAGGGCTCGGCCCTTTGTATTCTTGATTGAGGTATGTTTTGGGTTTGGTTTTTGGTGATTTCTACGTTTTTATGATCGTTGCTTCGTATTCTAGCTAGCCCGTACCTTAATTTTTGAAATTGCTAAAAATTTTATGAAGTGCCATTGTTGAATAATTGAGTTATTTGATGTTTTATGATGAATTTTGAATATTTGTTAATAGTTAAACTAGTTTTGTAAAGTGATTTTTGACAAAAATGTCAAAAAGGGATTAATTTGTAAAATGTAAAAATGTGGTGGTTAAAAGTGTGAAATAATGAAAGATATGGGTTGCTAGGAGTCTCTATGAAATTCGGCTAGGCATAGGTAGGTACTAAATTGCATGAATTTGCAATTTTATGTGGCAAGAACTAAAATGTAAAAATTGAAAATGATTGTAACATCCTAGAATTATGGGTTCTGCATTTTATGCTATTCTATGTGTTTAGCTTGTTTAGCATGTTATTTTGGTGTGTTCGAGAGTCCTTGGGAGGCTCGGGTTTGAGCCAGAGCTTTAGAAAAAATATTCTTTTTGGGCACCTTAGGGGGAGAGCTAGTAGAAGTAGGCTTTAAGTATATTTACTTGGGACACCACTTAAGGAGCAGGGGAGTGGCGTCACAAGGGAGCAGGAAAGGGGAAGGAGTTCGAGGCTCACCTATAGCATGTAGAGCTTTATTTTTGTGCTCCAAGAGAGGAAAAAGTGGCATTCAGCTAGGAATCTTCATGGTGGTTGTTGAATGAGTCAACTCATTTGAAATGGATGGACAAGAGAGATTGGAGAAGTTTGAATGGACAAGCCAATTCAAATTGGTGACGAGGAGTGAAACTAGGAGCAAAACAAGGGATTTGGTAGGTGGTGGAGTGTTTTGCCGAATGTGGGTAGTGCTAGGGGAGTATTTTCAGTTTTGAGATAAGGGAGGGTGTGCTATTTTTTTTTATTCCTTTAGGCATCTTGGTTTTGACTTTCGGTCATAAGGGAAGGGGGAGTGCCGTTTATGCCATTTGGAAAAAAAAAAGAGAGGATTGCAACCGAAATTCATTTAGAAGCTTTTCTTTCTTTTGCATTTGGAGTTTCATTCATTTCTTTTTACCAAAACCGTAGCATTTTCTCTCTTCTTCTCCTTCTTGTTTTTGCTATTAGTCGAACCTCTCTTGCACCTTCTACAATTTGATTCTTCACGATAATCAAAACCGTTCTCCTTCATTTTCTCTACATCCTTCATTAAGCGAAACCCTCTTTCTCTTCTACACTGCTTCTATCTTCTTCATTTTCTTTTCCTCTTCCTTATTTTTCTCTTGAGCCGAACCACCTTTGTTCATCTTTTACAACTTATTTTCTTCACCATAACCGAACCTTTCCTCACTCGTAGCACATCTCTTTTATTTTCATTCTTTTCATCTTCTCACTCTTTCTTATTTCATTCTTCTCTCCTAGTTGTGTGAGCGGGTTGGCCGAATCTCTTGTCTCCTTCAACTCTTTCGTAATCGCAAGGTAAGGGCAACTGTGTTTATCTTTGTATTTCTCTTTTGATTTTAAGTTGTTCTTAGCCGTAGTGGCTATCTTTTGTAATTTTTAGATTTTGACTAATCCCTACTTTTCTTCTCTCATTTTGGATCGTTTACTCTGAGAAATCCCAGTAGCCGGACGTGTGGTAGTCCGAAGCCTGAAGGTCTGTTGATTGCCAAATTTTACCATTCCATTTGGGTTCTAATGGTAAGGAGCCATCTTTTTGGTTTCTTGGCTATTACATTCCTTTCGTTTGTAGTTGCCTTAATCAGATTCTCTTGTTAGACAACCTACGTTTCTCTTTGAGTACTGATCAAGGCTCTCTGCATGGATGCGAGCGCTAGCCATGCCAAGCAGGTTTCGTTAAAGGATCTTGAGGAGAGTGAACCCGTAATCTCTACTCCTAAGTTCAAAAGGCGTGCTATGTCGGCGGTTCAAGACTTTTTGCCGGGTTGTGGTAGGGAGTCGACTTCTGCTTGGGATAGACAAATCATAGTTATTCCTACTAGTGAGAGTGTTGACGATCTAGAGAGTTTAGTTTTACATATAATTAGGTGTGTAAAGCTTACTCTTTTCTTTACTATTTCGCATTGTTAATAGTGTTGGCTAAAAGCTGAGATGACTGTGTAGACAGTCGAGATGCCCTTGTGGGTAGGGTTGGAGACACCGGGTAAGTACTTCTATGATTCTACTTCCTAATGTATGTATGTATGATGTAATTATCTGTTGTACATTCGTAGTATGATTGCATTCATCTCAGTATGATAATATGTTGCATGGGCTTTGGGATATGATGTAAAAAGGTGAAGTGTGATTCAGTGACTATCACTATGGTTTGGTACCACAGTGGGTTGCCCCCACATTTTATTCAGTGAATATGTCTCAGTGGTTTGGCACCACAGTGGTTTGGCACCACATATACATTTATCAGTGATTATCATAGTGGTTTGGTACCACAGTGGTTCGGCCCCACATGTAGTTATCAGTGATTATCCCAGTGGTTTGGTACCACAATGGGTTGGCCCCACATATTATATTTCGTGGCCCTGTCACAGTGATTGGTATCACAATGGTTTGGAACCACAGTGGCTTAGTGCCACAGGTGATAAACCGTAAAAGTAACATATTTTACTACCACATTTAGTATGCTTTTGGATAATTTAGCCCTCAATTTTTGTAAAAAGCTGTTCTTAATCCTTTCTTTTTATGTCTTATACTCAGGAAAGCACCCTAGAACGAAAAGCATGAGAAACGGGCTTAAACGGACCAAATTGGGCCAACCCAAGATATTGGCACGGCTTGGACTTCAAGTCACACGATCGTTCCTCGCCGATAATTCAAAGACACGCCCCAACCATGATTTGTATGGTCGTGTCCCAATTGACAGACCTGAAGCACGGCAAGAATCTTGACTTACACGGCCGTGCCTCAATCAACAGAATCGACACACGGCCTAAAGTCGACTTACACGGGCGTGTGCCATGGCCGTGCCCCTATCGCTGGAAAGAGAAATTTCACTTGGATTTGAATGCTTGAAGGTAAAGAAACACATTCCTAAGTCTACTTAAACATCCTAGGAGGAATTCTACTTGAATTAGGATGCTTAGGAGCCAAGTAAAAGCATCTCAAAGCCTATATAAACACCCAAGGTAGCAACTAAAAATGGAGTTCGGCGGAAGCCAAAACAGACGGCTTTTTCAGAGGCTTTTGCTAAAGCTTTCATTTTTTAGGGAATCAGTTAAAGATAGCCAGTTGATCTATCTCAAGAAGCCGGAACTCTATTCAAGATGAAGGATCTCTCCTTCAATTCCTTCAGGGAGTTTTAGGGATTTCTTATGTTTTGTTTTATCTTTTCTCTTGAGATGTTTTCTTATTTAGTTATGAACTAAACCCTACAGATACCTGAAGGGGATGAAACCTATGATGGATTTTGTTATTTTATTTCTAAATTATATGATAAGTACATAGTTTGTTCTTAATTATGTTGCTTAATTTAATCTGATGTGCTTATGTGGAGGAGGAATAGACCCTACCTAATAGTAGATCTAGCATAATTGAGCAGAGTTGATCGAGCACCTAGAGATAGGGTTACGAGATTTTATCGGATTACGGTGAAACCTAATATGGGAATCCATTGATCGATTTTCTGCTTCCTTAGGGGGTTATTATAAGGGAACAAGAGTTCCAATAATTAACCTAAGGTTAGATGTTATTCGCCTCAAGAGAGGGTTTAATATAGGTTAGGGAGTCTCACGGATCAAGCTAAGTAAAGAAATCGTATGGTTTAGGGTTAAATAATAAGTAAAGTTATAGGTGGATTCTTCTTGAGGGTATCATCTTCATCAACTGAGTTTTCCTAAAGTCTTTCTCCAATACATTCTTTTGTCTTTGCATCTAGTTTAGTTTTTCATTAGTTTCATAAACCAATCACTCCATATTTCAGGCTAAATAATAGAAAGAAAGTGAGTAGTAGTACTTTTAGGTTCCCTTGGGTTCGACTAGATATTCCTGCATAAACTATACTACTGTTCGATAGGTGCACTTGCCTCTATCATTGTCATAGTTAGTCTACAGGTTCGACCAGTCTTTTTGTAAATTTTAAAACTCGATCATTTGACACGATTAAGTTTTTGGCGTAGTTGCCGGGGAACTCTAAAATATTAAGAAAGCTCTATTTCTATTACTTTAGCCAAAAAAAATTTATTATACTATGATTTATTATTATTTCTTTTTACTTTGCTAATTTTTTTCCTCTATTTTGCTTTTGGCAGAAAATTTTTGTCTATGGAAAAGATGGCACTGGATAATTATCAGTGGCAAGGCATGGGGGCAATTCCTACTAAAACAACGAGTGTCTTCAACCTCGACATGGTCACTAGGTTATCTAATCAGTTAGAGATGATGAATAAAAAAATTGATGATTGGTATAGTCCCTCGCAGCACAACCAGAAATACAATATGATTTGAATCTAGAAGGCGTGGCAAATCCTGAGTACCCACCCTAAGGATATGAAATGGAAAACGAGCAAGCTCACTACATAGGTAGCTATTCTACATATCAAAATAATTTTTATAGTGGCACTTATAATTCAAGTTGGAAGTACCATCCCAATTTCTTGTAGGATGATCAAAATAGCCAAAGATCGAAACTTCCTCCAGATTTTCAACAACCACCTCACCAACAAGAAGAGGAGCCGAATCTTGAAGAGATGCTGACGAAATTCATGGTAGCTGTAGATTCTCATTTCCAAAAGACTAAAGTAGCACTTTATGAACAACAAAAATCGATCAAAGGGATCGAGAATCAAGTTGGAAAACTTACTAGGTCAGTGGGACATCTCGCAAAGCTAATGTCAGAACGACTGCTAGGATGGCTACCAAGTAACACTGAGGTTAACCCAAAGGAACACATTCAAGCCATCTCAGCTCAAGAAAGTAAAGGGATACAATACAAGAAAACAAGGGAGATGAAGGTAAGGTAGAGGTAACACAAGAAAAGCCAAAACCGATAATCAAGGAGTACCAACCTCGCATACCTTATCCCGAAGCAATGAGAAGAGACGATTCAGAGGAATAGTATGGTAAGTTTCTTAAACTCTTAAAGAAATTACATATTAACTTACTTCTTCTTGAAGCTCTTTTTCAAATACCAGACTCGAGGAAATTATTAAGACAGCTCTTGACCAACAAACGCAAATTAGATGAAGAGCACCACGTAGAGCTAAACGCAATTTGCCCAGCAATTCTACAAAATAAACTGCCATGGAAATTAAAAGATCCAGGGAGTTTTACAATTCCATGTTTAATTGGTAGTTTATCAATTGATAATGGATTAGCGGATTCAGGGGCAAGCATCAATGTTATGCCTTACAAAATGTTTAAACAACTAGGTCTCAGGAAACCCAGACAAACTAGGATAAGCATTAAATTAACTGATAAAACTATAAGAATTCCTAGGGGTATAATAGAAAATGTTCTAATCAAAATTGATAAATTCGTATTCCCAGTAAACTTTGTAGTTTTAGACATGGATGAGGACAACACGATCCCCTTAATTTCAGGAAGACCCTTTTTAGCAACTGCCAGAGCTAAAATTGATATCTATGCAGGAGAACTTATACTTCGTGTAGGCGATGAGATAGTCACTGTTCAAGCTCTTGACTCGACCAAAACATCATGTGATAAAGGTGAGAAACTAAATTCAGTTGATAACCAACTTGTTCAACCTTCATTGCAGGAAACACCACAAAGCTACAAACCTGAGCCAGACCAAAGACCTCGTGCTAATAAAGAAGAATTACATGAGGAACCAGAACCACACGAAGTGAAACCGAATAAAACCCCAGACGAGCTGATAGGAACAACAAATCACATCAAAATAGAGGATCAGGTATTGTTGAATAAGGAAGACCCTCGAATCACCAATTCAGAACACAAGACAAATGAAGAAATCACTTTTGAGGTACTAAATGTCTTCCTATACGGCACAGTCGAGGTTAGCAATCCTAAATTTGACACTTTTGAGGTAAATATTACTTGACTTAAACTATATATCCATAACCGTAGTGATCGCAAGAGAAAGGATTTTCACCTCCTCAAACCACCATGACCATACGAATGAGAGGTAAAGTCTAGCTAAGACTATAAACGAGCGCTTCTCGGGAGGCAACCCGAGCACTAACCCCATTTTTACATTATTTTATTTTATTTTTTATTTTTATTTTTTTCTTTTCTTTTTCTTTTTAGCACCTAACCATAAACAAACCAAAGAGCAGACTTTTAGGCCACACAACCCTACACATGGGCGTGCGTGTGGTAGTGTAAAGCTGTGGATGAACCATGGGCGTGCAAGAGTCGAGTGCGACATAGAAAAATTTCTTTTCCCAACACGGGTGGCGATAATAGTCAACGTCCGTGTCGATGCCCCGTGAGAGGTTACTGACTTGTCAAGCACGGGCTAAACACGGTCGTGCCTTTCAACCGTGCCAATATTCTGACTTATCGAACATGGAAGGAGCATGCATGTATTAAATGACCGTGTGAAGAAAGACACGGGCGTGCCATGACACCCATGGCCATGCTCGAACACCCTAAATGCGTTCAAAATTCAAAATCCCAGAACACGGGCTACATCTCTATTTAAACCCCATTCCCTATTTTCTAGTTGTCTTTCATAATTTCCATTATTTATTTTTGTTTTTATTTTAGTTCATCATTATTTTTTTACTTGATTTTATTTTATTTTCTTCTTCTTATTCTTTATGATATTTAGATTTATCCTAGGATACAATAAAACCAAGCCGGCTACTTCGAGGATTCAATTTCAAACGGTTCGAGACGCTTCCCCACATTCACCTCCAATCTTATCCGGTTTCTTTTCGTAGACTTCTTCCAAAAATTCAGGAAGTGTTAATTCTCCCCTTCTCTTTTGATTTTAGTATTACATAATTGTTTATCTATATTTGTACATTGAGGGCAATATACATCTTAAATATGGGTGGGTAAAAGTACTTGTCTTTTTGCATTATTCTCAAATCCTGAATTTAGTCTTGTTTTCAAGTATTTTTCTCATATTACTAATTAGGATGAAATTTCTTTGATTTATGATTTTTATTAATATGTTTTAGAGTAAGTCATAGTTAATTGTGCATTGATGATTAAATTTGAAGAATACTAAAGAATTAGGCATGGTAAGCCTACTTTCTAAAAATTAAAATTGATAGGTTGTTGAACTGAATTTGAGTATTACCTTGAAATTTGGAATTTATAAGGATTTATGTCAAAAACACCCATAAATTTTGTGAGATTTTGAGCCTTATAGAGCATATATTCTTTTTCGAGCTCACTTTATTAATTATGAGTGTGTCAACTTTGAACTGTTATTCTAGAGCTTGCCTCATTTATACATGTCGAGACCACATTAATGATTTGATATACTGAGATGATGAAGGCACCTAGGATTTAACCCACTTACTCTATAAAAAGCCTACCTTCACAAATTAACCCCTAGTGAACCCCATTGAATCCTAACAACCTTTTTATTGACTCACCCACTAATATTAACCCAAAATCCCTTTGAATTTATTATCACCCTTTCTTTTAACTACCCTTTAATCGAGGTTTGATTTGATTAAGTTACTGAATTATATTAGCTCAATAGTTACATTTATCATTTATGATGTAATATTTTAGTTTGTTCTAAAAAAATCAAAACATCAAAGTATATTCAGTATTAGTAGTATAGAAAGTGAGCTTGTGCATTTAAATTTCAATTATCAAAGAAAAAAAGCTCGTATTATTATTAGTTTAAATTTTTAATTGATGTAATCATTTATTTTCTAGTTCATTTCCTTTAGCTAGGTAACTTGTCAATTAGATCTCGATTTTAACCTTCTAATTCAGCCTTTATACACACCTTTTAACCCAAGCCCCGTTATAACCCTGATTAAAGACCTTTTGATTTGTGTATCATCTCATATACAGTGGTGGAGATTTGATTTTCAGGCAAGCCTATGGGATTAACTGTAACACCCCAAACCCGGTCTATGCGTTGAGACTAGATTTGGTTTGTTACATGATTCGAACTATTCTTAAATCCTTAATGAGTTGAAAACTACAATATTGTTTACTGAGTTTAAAATTTGTAGAGTATTAGATTTTGATAAATATTTAAAACATTTAGTTGAAAATCATTGTATTATCTAAAACCGTTAGGAAATTTGTTAAAGAGTTAACAAAAAAAGAATTATTTATAAAAGAATTCCATATACTTTGAAAACCCAAGTTCATTTTAGTAAAGCATCATAAATCACATTACATGATTTAAAAGCCCAAATAAAGTTTAAATTCCAACACACATAAAATCCATAAGTTATTTATAGAGGCCATTTATTACAACATCCCAAAATAGTAAAATAATAATTAAAAGTTCAAATTTAAATAACCCTTATTTAGCAAGATGGCCTCCACGAAGTCATCCTCATTAAGTCCACATCGGTTTCCATTACCCGAGATGGAAAGAAATTAAAGGGTGAGTTACTTAGAACTCGATGTGTAACTCACTTACCACCATTATTGGGCCAAAGTTGTCAAGATATTATCTTGGGCTTGAGCCCAATTCGTAATTCAATAATATATCATGAATTTAAAATAATTAATAATGCATAAAAAAAATGTAATTTCCCAACCCAAACCTAATATCCATCCGCTAACACCCCTGTACCAACCATCACACTGTGGGGATCAAGTCAACCCACCCCGCCATCACACCAATCGTAGGCATTAAGCCTTTTTATAATCGTGGCATAGCCACCAAACTAGAGGCAATAAGCGGATATTGTGGCGAGCCACCGAACTAGAGGCAATAAGCGGATATTGTGGCGAGCCACCGAACTAGAGGCAATAAGTCGATATTGTGGCGAAGCCACCGAACTAGAGGCAATAAGCCGATATTGTGGCAATCGGCCATTCTTCTCTTCATAAATCCCACCCATGCAATTATACATGTACTTTAAAAATATAAAATTTATTATCAATACATAACATGGTGGGTTTATCAATGACATTTCATTTGGCCCATAATTATAGCAATTTATCCATTTAGCAATTTAGTGGGCTTTGGCCCATTTACCAAACTAGAGCGTTTTGGCTAAATTTTAACGAACTAGAGTATTTATGGCCCAATTTATCGAACTAGAGTATTTACGGCCCATTTTCACTTAACTAGAGTATTTACGGCCCATTTTCACGAACTAGAGTATTTACGGCCCATTTTCACGAACTAGAGTATTTACGGCCCATTTTCACGAACTAGAGTATTTACGCCCATTTTCACGAAACATCAAATTTTCATAATAACAATTAATTTCTTGAGGCGTTTTAAGTAATTTTCACGATTTAGTCGTTTTTACGTATTTCGTCAAAATATCAATTTTGTGCTTTTACCGATCTAGTCGTTTTTACGATTTTTCTACCATACCAAATTTGACATACAACCCAAAATAATGAGGGTGAAATTACACACCTCGATACCGTGAGTATTATCCCTTCTCGCTCCTCGGACCTAAAATATATTTCGATTCGTTAGACAACTAATTCAAAAAATAATCTTATTTGTTAATGGATCCAAAATCTTACCCTCTTGATTTTGAATCACTTGATTTCGGTTTTCCTTCGCTTATCGATTCACTAGTCACGAGAATCCACCAACGATAACTACTCCGAGGTTCGTACTACTTGAATAATGGACTTCTTTGGAAGATGGCCCACAACCCGTGGAAAATCCTGATCGCAGAAACCGCTCTTCGCTTGAATGGGGATTTACAGATCCACCCTCTTACGATAACTAAACACCGCCTTTTCTTCCCTATCTTGACGGTCTTCAAGATCCAAAAGAATTTAGTTAGATCTAAAATAATATCAATAATACTAGAGATTTAAAGAGATTTGATTTCCTTACCAAAATAAAACGTCTCAACGTTTCTCCGATCTCTTGAGTTCGATCTCCGTTATTGCACTAAATAATAACGAAAGAAACGTTATTAATATGAATGCCATATCAATCCAAAAGACCTTCAATAATCTAATGACATTCGGCCATAATATCACTTATTAAAACGAAAAATGGAAAAGAAAAACCCTTATCTATGATCCACAATCGAAAAGAAAAGGATGGAGAATGGTGTCTAAATTGATGAAAGATTCGGCTATAAATGATTAAGAATGGAAAAATAATTTTGGCTTATAGGCACAATAACATTCGCCAAGAGAGTGAAGATGGAGAAAATTTTCGATTGAAAAGAAATAGTATAAGAACGAAAGGATGATGGTGATGATGTTTTGATTTCAAGGAGATTAGAAGAAAAGAAAAGAAAAAATATGAACTTAGGTGTTTGGTATATTCGACCATGGCAAAGAAAAAGAAAGAGATTGATTTTGGTATAGGTGATTTCGACAAGGAGAATACAAAAGAAAGTTAACAAAATGAATAAAAGTGACCAAATGGTCAAGAGATATTGGCTTAACCAAGTGCAAAATTCGGCCAAAAAGGGATATTGAAAGGAGAGGAATAAAATTCTGCACAAAGTGCAAAGGTTAACCAAAGAGAAAAGAATGAGATTTTTGCCAAACTAACAAAATTTTGGCTCTCCTCCCCCTACCAATATTGCCGTCCAGCCTATGGTCAATTGGCCATTATTTCTTTCCAAATTTTCCCCTTGATAAGTGCCTTATGTCCCCCTATCTTTCCTTAAACTTTTGATTTCATACCATATGTTAGTTGTTACCTTAATCCTTGATACACTAACCAAAAATACATGGTCAACACCTTCCTTATATGTCCCTTGCCGACACTTCATAGCCATGAGCGAAAATTAAAACAAAAATTTTATCTAGGTGCTATACAAGGATTCGAACCTCTTCCTCTTACTTGAACCCATGCGCCAATCTCCACCATGCCATATGCTCATTTTATGACACTTTTAGCACTTAATTTAGCTTAAGTCTTAATCACCTTTGTTTCACTTCCATAAATCTCACTTTAATAAATTTTATTTCTTCTCCAAATTATGCTTTACCCTCTCAAGATTTCAATAAACACCAAATTAAAATAAAAGATTTTTCCTTTAAAATCTAAACACCAAAATTATGCAAATTTAAATACTCAAATTTTTAGGGTGTTACAACTCTACCCTCCTTAAAGAAAATTTCGTCCTCGAAATTTACAGTTGAAAAAGTGAGGGTATTCTTGTTAATTGCATCCTCTGCTCCCACGTAGCTTCTTCCACTCCGTGGTTACGCCATAGAACTTTGACCAATCAGCATGCTTTTCTTCCTTAATACCTTGACATCTCGGTCTAGGATTTCCAATCGTTCTTCTTCAAAGGACAACCGGATTCACTCCAATTCTTCTACCGGGTATAATGTGCAAAGGATCCGATCTATAACGCCTCAACATAGAAACATGAAAGACATTATGAATTTGATCTAACTCCGGAGGTAACTCAACTGATATGCCATCGACCAACACGCTCAAAGACACGATAAGGTCCAATATATCTAGGACTTAGCTTGCCCTTCCTTCCTAATCAAGATCTTTTTCCAAGGAGATACCTTCAAGAAAACCCGATCTCCCACACTATACTCGATGTCCCTCCGCTTCAGATCTGCGTCGACTTACGCTCATCGAGGCTTCTTTCAACCGTGCTCGAATAACTTTTACCTTATCCTCGGTCTCGATATCATCTCGGACCTAACATCATCTTTCGCCTTCGGTCCAACAATAGGGAGAGCGACACTTACGACCATACAATGCCTCGTAAGGTGCCATCCTAATGCTAGATCGATAGGCATTGTTATACGCAAATTACGCCATGGTAGATAATCCTCCCAACTACCCACAAGTCGATTACACATCCTCTTAACATATCTTCCAATATCTGAATTACTCTCTCCGATGACCATCGACCGAGGATGAAAAGCCGTCTCGAAATTCAACTTTGTTCCCAAGGCTTCATGCGCGCTTTCGAATCGTGATGTAAACCTAGGGTCCCTATCCGATATAATGAATATCTGGTACCCCATGTAACCTCACAATTTCGGATCGTAAAGTTTCGCCAATTTCGCAATGAATAATCCGTCTGAACGGCAAGAAATGAGCGGTCTTCGTCAACTCACAACAATTACCCAAACGAAATTTTTCTTAGCGGTGTTAACGGTAACCCACTAACAAAATCCATAGTTATCCTCTCCCATTTCCAAAGAGGAATCTTTATCGGTTGTAACAATCCGGACGGTAATTGGTGTTACGCCTTCACTTGTCGACAAGTCAAACATTTTCCTACGAACTCGTAATCTCACGCTTCAACCACGCCACCAATATCGTTCACGAAGATCTCGATACATCTTATTTCCTCCGGATGCATAGCATAAGGGCTACTATCGCCTCAGTAGAATCGATTACCTCAAATCTAGATCCTTAGGCATGCATACTCTCCTCGAAAGCACAACACACCCTCCGTGTTTATTCCAAAATCCTCAATTTCGCCATTTTCAACTTGTCAAGTAAAGGTCTCAACTTCTCATCGATGTCTGCTTTTCCTTGATTTGTTCCACCCACGGAGGCTTCACCGTAGTTACGCTAACAAACGCCATCCTCGTCTGCACTCAAATGGGCAAATAGAGCTCTTAATTCGAGATACCGCCTTACGACTTAACGCGTCGCCTACCACGTTAGCCTTTCGGGATGGTATTCGATGGAGAAATCATAATCTTTTAACAATTCTACCCATCTTCTTTGTCTTAAATTCAACTCCTTCCGGGTAAGGAGGTATTTAAGACTCTTGTGATCCGTGTAGATTATGGACTTCTCACCATAGAGATAGTGCCTCCAAATCTTTAGAGCAAAGACAACGCAGCCTAACTCCAAATCATGAGTAGGGTAGTTTACTTGTGTGGTCTCAATTGACGAAGCATAGGCCACCACCTTTCCATTTTGCATCAACACACAACCTGCACCCGTGAGACGATCACAATAAATAGTGAATTCTTTTCAAATTTCGGGTTGAATTAAAGCTGAGCTTACATCGATCTTCTTCAATTTTCAAAACTCTCTTGTTGCTTTTCACCCGGATGTACGGAGCTCCCTTTCGCAATGCTTTAGTTAGGGTGCAACAATCAATGAAAACCCTCTACAAAGCGCCTATAGTATCCACCAAGCCTAAGAAACTCAAATTTCACTCATCGATGTTGGTGGCTTCCAATCCGAATAGCCTCAATTTTCCGAGGATCCACCCTTATTCCTTCTACCGATACTACATGACCAAGGAAAGTCACCTCCTTTAGCCAAAATTCGCATTTACCAAATTTGGCATACAATTGCTTATCACGAAGTAATTGTAATACTATCCGTAAATGCTGGTCATGTTCCTCCTCATTTCTCGAATAAACCAATATATCATCTATGAACACTACCACAAACCGGTCTAAATATGGTTGGAAGACTCGGTTCATCATGTCCATAAATGCACGGTGGTGCATTGGTTAATCCAAACGGCATCACTACAAACTCATAGTGTCCGTAACGGTCCGAAATGCCGCCTTATAAATGTCCGCTTTTTACCTTAAAATTTGGTGATAACCCGACCTTAAATCAATTTTGGAGAAAGCAAGCTCCTTCAATTGATCAAGCAGTCGTCAATTCTCGGCAGAGGATACCGATTCTTGATCGTCAATTTATTCAATCGCTCGTAGTCAATGCACATACGCATCGATCCATCCTTCTTCTTGATTTAACAAAGCCGGTGCTCCCACGGAGACACACTTGGTCGAATGAATCCCGATCCGACAATTCTTGAATTTGAGCTTTGAGCTCACCAACTCCTTCTTGCCATTCTATAGGAGCAATGGACACCGGAGCCGCCCCTGCAAAAGCTCAATGCCAAATTCTACTTCTCGATCCGAGGTATACGGGAAGTTCTTCAGAAATACATCGGAAATTCCTTCACCGTCCTCACATCATTCACGGATAATTCTTTGGCATCCAAAGCACGATAAAGGCTAGGAATGCCCGCACTTTCCGCACCAACTTCTCCGCTTTTAATGCGGATACCACATTTGCCGATAGTTCTTCGTTCACCAATCATTATGATTTCCTTATCATCCCGGTCCTTCGACATTCGTTTTTCGGACAATCCAATTCGCTCGATGGTTAACCAACCAATCCATGCCTGTAATGAGATCGAACTCACGAAAGGTAGTTCCATCAAATTTGCTAAGAATACTTCCTCTTGGATTTTTAAGGGCACGTCTTTAAATATTTTATTAATAGCGATTCTTGTCGTCTAAAGGATTCACATCACATCTCATTTTCGATAATTTGATTCTAAATTGATTTCGGATATGGCACTAGATACATATGAATGAGTAGAGCCAATATCTATTAAGGCAATAACAGTACATCAAAAATGAAGAACGTCTGGGTTATCACATCAGTGCATTGTCCGTCTTGTGGCGTCTAACCGCATAAACCACCCAGTAGTCTTGCATCGCATTTCCTCTATTACCATTGCCTCGACCGGTGCACCTTGACCACGACCAGCCCCATTACCACCACGACCGGTCCACGACCTCTCGGTGGTCGCTTACCTACCCCTACGTTGTGCATCATTATTACGGACTTCTTGAGTCGTATCCATTCGTCGAGGGCAACTTTTGTACCGATGTTCCATTGAACCGCATTTGTAGCATGCACCTTTTCCTCCAAAGATTCCCAAAATGCCTTTTCCCACACTCGGTGCAATCTCGACTTCGATTATTTGCTACGGGTTCGCTTTGAACTGATTCATCATTTCGGGTTTCTTCCGAATCTCTTGGAAGAACCGATCGCTGTGTCTCTCTCTTGTTTGGGATCTTTCTCGCTCTGCTGCTTCGAAGTTCTTAGCCTCTTGGCTATTTTGGCCTTCTCCACAAGAGTCGAAAAATTTCTAACTTGTCATGAGCAATCGAACCCTCACCATCATTAAGTCCATCCTCGAAGCGTACACAACGTTCATGATCTTGCTACAATTGTCCGGCATAACGGCTCGAGACGTAAAAACTTCGACTTCATATGTTGCCACTGCCTTACTTCCTTGGACAAGATTGAAATTCCTTCCTTCGGGCATCTACATAGCTCGTTCGACGATTTTCCTTGGAAGGCGGCTTTAAAGAATTCCCGATTAATCGATGCGGCTTGTGCCTTCTCGAGCGGTGAGCCACCACCGACGCCTCATCTCTCAATAAGGATACTGCCCTCTCGGTTTTTGCTCACCGCATTCCATATCATCCATAATCCGTTCCACGACTTGAGCGAAGATTCGGCCACATTTGGAGCTACACCAGACTCCTCCAAAACTTCGCATTATTCGCCTTAAGTCGCCTCAAATTGACCCACGAGTTGTTGGCCCAATTCTAGTTCCAATGACCCTTTCCAAGACTCGTAGCATTGCTTGAGTCAATGCATGATCTTCTTCCATGTGATCGCGTGATCCGGTCTCACTTTCTATTGACGCAGTCGCCCACTTCAGCATATGATTTGGTGCTTGACCAGTAGCACCTCGGCCTCTACCACTGCCACGCCTACTGCGTCCACGACCACGTCCTCTTGTACTCATGATTGCTTGTTCGTTTATCGATTACAAGTTTTATGAATCAAAATTTTGTTTGGTGTTTATTAACGATATTTTATGAGATTTGAGATATAAAGTTGTTTTTCTAACGTGTCCTATAGTCTCAATCTCTACGCTTTTTTCACATCTAAAACTAGAAGTTCTAGAGTGTTCCTATGATCATATCATAGTAATCATTAAGCAATAATACTTACTTGACTTGTTGCCGGATGCTTGTGGTGCCATCTTGATCTTTAAAATATCATTGAGCGCTTTTCATACCGAAATTATTTTGAACCCAAACCACGTAGAAGTTTTTGAAACGGGCTCGATACCACTAAATGTAACACCCCAAACCCGGTCTATGCGTTGAGACTAGATTTGGTTTGTTACATGATTCGAACTATTCTTAAATCCTTAATGAGTTGAAAACTACAATATTGTTTACGAGTTTAAAATTTGTAGAGTATTAGATTTTGATAAATATTTAAAAACATTTAGTTGAAAATCATTGTATTATCTAAAACCGTTAGGAAATTTGTTAAAGAGTTAACAAAAAAATTATTTATAAAAGAATTCCATATACTTTGAAAACCCAAGTTCATTTTAGTAAAGCATCATAAATCACATTACATGATTTAAAAGCCCAAATAAAGTTTAAATTCCAACACACATAAAATCCATAAGTTATTTATAGAGGCCATTTATTACAACATCCCAAAATAGTAAAAATAATAATTAAAAGTTCGAATTTAAATAACCCTTATTTAGCAAGATGGCCTCCACGAAGTCATCCTCACTTCAAGTCCACATCAGTTTCCATTACCCGAGATGGAAAGAAATTAAAGGGTGAGTTACTTAGAACTCGATGTAACTCACTTACCACCATTATTGGGCGAGTTGTCAAGATATTATCTTTGGGCTTGAGCCCAATTCGTAATTCAATAATATATCATGAATTTAAAATAATTAATAATGCATAAAAAAATGTAATTTCCCAACCCAAACCTAATATCCATCCGCTAACACCCCTGTACCAACCATCACACCTGTGGGGATCAAGTCAACCCACCCGCCCATCACACCAATCGTAGGCATTAAGCCTTTTTATAATCGTGGCATAGCCACCAACTAGAGGCAATAAGTCGATATTGTGGCGAAACCCACCGAACTAGAGGCAATAAGTCGATATTGTGGCGAAACCACCGAACTAGAGGCAATAAGTCGATATTGTGGCGAGCCACCGAACTAGAGGCAATAAGCGATATTGTGGCAATCGCCATTCTTCTCTTCATAAATCCCACCCATGCAATTATACATGTACTTTAAAAATATAAAATTTATTATCAATACATAACATGGTGGGTTTATCAATGACATTTCATTTGGCCCATAATTATAGCAATTTATCCATTTAGCAATTTAGTGGGCTTTGGCCCATTTACCAAACTAGAGCGTTTTGGCTAAATTTTAACGAACTAGAGTATTTATGGCCCAATTTATCGAACTAGAGTATTTACGGCCCATTTTCGCGAACTAGAGTATTTACGGCCCATTTTCACGAACTAGAGTATTTACGGCCCATTTTCACGAATTAGAGTATTTACGGCCCATTTTCACGAACTAGAGTATTTACTGCCCATTTTCACGAAACATCCAATTTTCATAATAACAATTAATTTCTTGAGGGCGTTTTCGTAATTTTCACGATTTAGTCGTTTTACGTATTTCGTCAAAATATCAATTTTGTGCTTTTACCGATCTAGTCGCTTTTACGATTTTTCTACCATACCAAATTTGACATACAACCCAAAATAATGAGGGTGAAATTACACACCTCGATACCGTGAGTATTATCCTTCTCTCCTCGGCACCTAAAATATATTTCGATTCGTTAGACAACTAATTCGCAAAAATAATCTTATTTGTTAATGGATCCAAAATCTTACCCTCTTGATTTTGAATCACTTGATTTTCGGTTTTCCTTCGCTTATCGATTCACTAGTCACGAGAATCCACCAACGATAACGGCTCCGAGGTTCGTACTACTTGAATAATGGACTTCTTTGGAAGATGGCCCACAACCCTGGAAAATCCGGATCGCGAAACCGCTCTTCGCTTGAATGGGGATTTACAGATCCACCCTCTTACGATAACTAAACACCGCCTTTTCTTCCCTATCTTGATGTCTTCAAGATCCAAAAGAATTTAGTTAGATCTAAAATAATATCAATAATACTAGAGATTTAAAGAGATTTGATTTCCTTACCAAAATAAACGTCTCCAACGTTTCTCCCGATCTCTTGAGTTCCGATCTCAGTTATTGCACTAAATAATAACGAAAGAAACGTTATTAATATGAATGCCATATCAATCCAAAAGACCTTCAATAATCTAATGACATTCGCCATAATATCACTTATTAAAACGAAAAATGGAAAAGAAAAACCCTTACCTATGATCCACAATCGAAAAGAAAAGGATGGAGAATGGTGTCTAAATTGATGAAAGATTCTATTATAAATGATTAAGAATGGAAAAATAATTTTTGGCTTATAGGCACAATAACATTCGCCAAGAGAGTGAAGATGGAGAAAATTTTCGATTGAAAAGAAATAGTATAAGAACGAAAGGATGATGGTGATGATGTTTTGATTTCAAGGAGATTAGAAGAAAAGAAAAGAAAAAATATGAACTTAGGTGCTGGTATATTCGCCATGGCAAAGAAAAAGAAAGAGATTGATTTTGGTATAGGTGATTTCGGCACAAGGAGAATACAAAAGAAAGTTAACAAAATGAATAAAAGTGACCAAATGGTCAAGAGATATTGGCTTAACCAAGTGCAAAATTCGCCAAAAGGGATATTGAAAGGAGAGGAATAAAATTCTGCACAAAGTGCAAAGGTTAACCAAAGAGAAAAGAATGAGATTTTGCCAAACTAACAAAATTTTGGCTCTCCTCCCCTACCAATATTGCCGTCCAGCCTATGGTCAATTGGCCATTATTTCTTTCCAAATTTTCCCTTGATAAGTGCCTTATGTCCCCCTATCTTTCCTTAAACTTTTGATTTCATACCATATGTTAGTTGTTACCTTAATCCCTTGATACACTAACCAAAATACATGGTCAACACCTTCCTTATATGTCCCTTCGACACTTCATAGCCATGAGCGTAAAATTAAAACAAAAATTTTATCTAGGTGCTATACAAGGATTCGAACCTCTTCCCTCTTACTTGAACCCATGCGCCAATCTCCACCATGCCATATGCTCATTTTATGACACTTTTAGCACTTAATTTAGCTTAAGTCTTAATCACCTTTGTTTCACTTCCATAAATCTCACTTTAATAAATTTTATTTCTTCTCCAAATTATGCTTTACCCTCTCAAGATTTCAATAAACACCAAATTAAAATAAAAGATTTTTCCTTTAAAATCTAAACACCAAAATTATGCAAATTTAAATACTCAAATTTTTAGGTGTTACAACTCTACCCTCCTTAAAGAAAATTTAGTCCTCGAAATTTACAGTTGAAAAGGTGAGGGTATTGTTTGCCAATTGCATCCTCTGGCTCCCACGTAGCTTCTTCCACTCATTGGTTCGCCATAGAACTTTGACCAACAGTGCAGTTTTCTTCCTTAATACCTTGACATCTCGGTCTAGGATTTCCACCGGTTCTTCTTCAAAGGACAAATCTGGATTCACTCCAATTCTTCTCCGGTATAATGTGCAAAGGATCCGATCTATAACGCCTCAACATGGAAACATGAAAGACATTATGAATTTGATCTAACTCCGGAGTAACTCAATCGATATGCCATTTGGACCAACACGCTTCAAAGACATAAGGTCCAATATATCTAGGACTTAGCTTGCCCTTCCTTCCTAATCAAGATCTTTTCCAAGGAGATACCTTCAAGAAAACCCGATCTCCCACACTATACTCGATGTCCTCCGCTTCGGATCTGCGTCGACTTACATCTATCGAGGCTTCTTTCAACCGTGTTCGAATAACTTTTACCTTATCCTCGGTCTCGGATATCATCTCGTGACCTAACATCATCTTTTCGCCCAACTCGGTCCAACAAATAGGAGAGCGACACTTACGACCATACAATGCCTCGTAAGGTGCCATCCGAATGCTAGGCCGATAGTTTGTTGTTATCATCGCAAATTCGCGGTGGTAGATAATCCTCCCAACTACCCACAAGTCGATTACACATCCTCTTAACATATCTTCCAATATCTGAATTACTCTCTCCGATCGACCATCGATGAGGATGAAAAGCCGTCTCGAAATTCAACTTTGTTCCCAAGGCTTCATGCGCGCTTTCGAATCGTGATGTAAACCTAGGGTCCCTATCCGATATAATAGATCTGGTACCCCATGTAACCTCACAATTTCGGATCGTAAAGTTTCGCCAATTTACGCAATGAATAATCCGTCTAACCGGCAAGAAATGAGCGGTCTTCGTCAACTTTGTCAACAATTACCCAAACGAAATTTTTCTTAGCGGTGTTAACGGTAACCCACTAACAAAATCCATAGTTATCCTCTCCCATTTCCAAAGAGGAATCTTTATCGGTTGTAACAATCCAGACGGTAATTAGTGTTCTGCCTTCACTTGCTGACAAGTCAAACATTTTCCTACGAACTCTGTAATCTCACGCTTCAACCACGCCACCAATACATTCACGAAGATCTCGATACATCTTATTTCCTCCGGATGCATAGCATAAGGGCTACTATCGCCTCCGTAGAATCGATTGCCTCAAATCTAGATCCTTAGGCATGCATACTCTCCTCGAAAGCACAACACACCTCCGTGTTTATTCCAAAATCCTCAATTTCGCCATTTTCAACTTGTCGAGTAAAGGTCTCAACTTCTCATCGATGTCTGTTTTTCCTTGATTTGTTCCGACCACAGAGGCTTCACCCAGTAGTTCGCTAACAAACCGCCATCCTCGTCTGATGCACTCAAATGGGCAAATAGAGCTCTTAATTCAGATATCGCCTTTACGACTTAACGCGTCGGCTACCACGTTAGCCTTTCCAGATGGTATTCGATGGAGAAATCATAATCTTTTAACAATTCTACCCATCTTCTTTGTCTTAAATTCAACTCCTTCGGGTAAGGAGGTATTTAAGACTCTTGTGATCCGTGTAGATTATGGACTTCTCACCATAGAGATAGTGCCTCCAAATCTTTAGAGCAAAGACAACGGCATAACTCCAAATCATGAGTAGGGTAGTTTACTTCGTGGGTCTCAATTGACGAGAAGCATAGGCCACCACCTTTCCATTTGCATCAACACACAACCTGCACTGTGTGAGACGCATCACAATAAATAGTGAATTCTTTTCCAAATTTCGGGTTGAATTAAAGCTGAGCTTCATCAGGGATCTTCTTCAATTTTCAAAACTCTCTTCTTTGCTTTTGGTCCGGATATACGGAGCTCCTTTCGCAATGCTTTAGTTAGGGTGCAAAGAATCAATGAAAACCCTCTACAAAGCGTCTATAGTATCCACCAAGCCTAAGAAACTCCAATTTCACCATCGATGTTGGTGGCTTCCAATCCGAATAGCCTCAATTTTCCGAGATCCACCCTTATTCCTTGGTACCGATACTACATGACCAAGGAAAGTCACCTCCTTTAGCCAAAATTCGCATTTACCAAATTTGGCATACAATTGCTTATCACGAAGTAATTGTAATACTATCCGTAAATGTGGTCATGTTCCTCCTCATTTCTCGAATAAACCAATATATCATCTATGAACACTACCACAAACCGGTCTAAATATGGTTGGAAGACTCTGGTTCATCATGTCCATAAATGCAAATTGGTGCATTGGTTAATCCAAACGGCATCACTACAAACTCATAGTGTCCGTGAACGCGTCCGAAATGCCGCCTTATAAATGTCCGCTTCTTTTACCTTAAGTTGGTGATAACCCGACCTTAAATCAATTTTGGAAAACTGAAGCTCCTTCAATTGATCAAGCAGTCGTCAATTCTCGGCAGAGGATACCGATTCTTGATCGTCAATTTATTCAATCGCTCGTAGTCAATGCACATACGCATCGATCCATCCTTCTTCTTGACGAACAAAACCGGTGCTCCCACTTGAGACACACTTGGTCGAATGAATCCCGATCCAGCAATTCTTGAATTTGAGCTTTGAGCTCACCAACTCCTTGATTGCCATTCTATAGGGAGCAATGGACCTTTGGAGCCGTCCCTGCAAAAGCTCAATGCCAAATTCTACTTCTCGATCCGAGGTATACCGGAAGTTCTTCAGAAATACATCGGAAATTCCTTCACCGTCCTCACATCATTCACGGATAATTCTTTGGCATCCAAAGCACGAGATAAAGGCTAGGAATGCCCGTGCCCTTTCCGCACCAACTTCTCCGCTTTTAATGCGATACCACATTTGCCGATAGTTCTTTCGTTCACCAATCATTATGATTTCCTTATCATCCGGGTCCTTCATCGACATTCGTTTTCAAACAATCCAATTGCGCTCGATGGTTAACCAACCGGTCCATGCCGAATGAGATCGAACTCGCCGAAAGGTAGTTCCATCAAATTTGCTAAGAATACTTCCTCTTGGATTTTAAGGGCACGTCTTTAAATATTTTATTAATTCTTGGATCGTCTAAAGGACTGATTCTCGTCATCTCATTTTCGATAATTTGATTCTAAATTGATTTCGAGATATGGCACTAGATACATATGAATGAGTAGAGCCAATATCTATTAAGGCAATAACGGTACATCAAAATGAAGAACGTCATCGTTATCACATCAGTGCATTGCCGTCTTGGCGCCTAACCGCATAAACGATCCGGCTATCTTGCATCGCATTTCCTCTATTACCATTGCCTCGACCGGTGCACCTTGACCACGACCAGCCCCATTACCACCACGACCGGTCCACGACCTCTCGGTGGTCGCGATTACCCCGGCCATACAGTGCATCATTATTACGGACTTCTTGAGTCGTATCCATTCGTCGAGGCAACTTTTGTCTTGATGTTCCATTGAACCGCATTTGTAGCATGCACCGTTTTCCTCCAAAGATTCCCCAAATGCCTTTTCCCACACTCGGTGCAATCTCGACTTCGATTATTTGCTACCGGGTTACGCCTTGAACCGATTCATCATTTCGGGTTTCTTCCGAATCTCTTGGAAGAACCAGATCATGTGTCTCTCTCTTGTTTGGGATCTTTCTTGCTCGCTGTTACGAAGTTCTTAGCCTCTTGGCTATTTTGGCCTTCTCCACAAGAGTCGAAAATTTCTAACTTGTCATGAGCAATCGAACCCTCGGCTCATCATTAAGTCCATCCTCGAAACATACACAACGTTCATGATCTGTTGCTACAATTGTCCGCATAACGGCTCGGGCGTAAAACTTCGACTTCATATCTTGCCACGGTCTTACTTCCTTGGACAAGATTGAAATTCCTTCCTTCTGCATCTACATAGCTCGTTCCGACGTATTTTCCTTGGAAGGCTTTTAAAGAATTCCCGATTAATCGGTGCGGCAGGTGCCTTCTCGAGCGGTGAGCCACCAATCGATCGCCTCATCTCTCAATAAGGATCAGCCCTCTCGGTTTTGCTCACCGTGCATTCCATATCATCCATAATCCGTTCCACGACTTGAGCGATGATTCGCCACATTTGGAGCTACACGGAGACTCCTCCGAAAACTTCGCATTATTCGCCTTAAGTCGCTCTGAAATTGACCCACGAGTTGTTGGCCCAATTCTAGTTCCAATGACCCTTTCCAAGACTCGTAGCATTGCTTGAGTCAATGCATGATCTTCTTCCATGTGATCGCGTGATCCGGTCTCACTTTCTATTGACGCAGGCGTCCACTTCGCATATGATTTGGTGCTTCACCAGTAGCACCTCGGCCTCTACCACGCCACGTCTACGCGGCCCACGACCACGTCCTCTTGTACTCATGATTGCTTGTTCGTTTATCGATTACAAGTTTTATGAATCAAAATTTTGTTTGGTGTTTATTAACGATATTTTATGAGATTTGAGATATAAAGTTGTTTTTCTAACGTGTCCTATAGTCTCAATCTCTCGCTTTTTTCACATCTAAAACTAGAAGTTCTAGAGTGTTCCTATGATCATATCATAGTAATCATTAAGCAATAATACTTACTTGACTTGTTGCTTGATGCTTGTGGTGCCATCTTGATCTTTAAAATATCATTGAGCGTTTTCATACGAAATTATTTTGAACCCAAACCACAGTAGAGTTTTTGAAACTGGCTCGATACCACTAAATGTAACACCCCAAACCCTATTTATGCGTTGAGACTAGATTTGGTTTGTTACATGATTCGAACTATTCTTAAATCCTTAATGAGTTGAAAACTACAATATTGTTTACTGAGTTTAAAATTTGTAGAGTATTAGATTTTGATAAATATTTAAAAACATTTAGTTGAAAATCATTGTATTATCTAAAACCGTTAGGAAATTTGTTAAAGAGTTAACAAAAAAGAATTATTTATAAAAGAATTCCATATACTTTGAAAACCCAAGTTCATTTTAGTAAAGCATCATAAATCACAAATACATGATTTAAAAGCCCAAATAAAGTTTAAATTCCAACACACATAAAATCCATAAGTTATTTATAGAGGCCATTTATTACAACATCCCAAAATAGTAAAAATAATAATTAAAAGTTCGAATTTAAATAACCCTTATTTAGCGGTATGGCCTCCACGGTCATCCTCATTAAGTCCACATCGGTTTCCATTACGAGATGGAAAGAAATTAAAGGGTGAGTTACTTAGAACTCAAATGTGTAACTCACTTACCACCATTATTGGGCCAGTTGTCAAGATATTATCTTGGGCTTGAGCCCAATTCGAATTCAATAATATATCATGAATTTAAAATAATTAATAATGCATAAAAAAATGTAATTTCCCAACCCAAACCTAATATCCATCCGCTAACACCCCGTACCAACCATCACACCGTGGGGATCAAGTCAACCCACCCCGCCATCACACCAATCGTAGGCATTAAGCCTTTTTATAATCGTGGCATAGCCACCGAACTAGAGGCAATAAGCCGATATTGTGGCGAAACCACCGAACTAGAGGCAATAAGCCGATATTGTGGCGAAACCACCGAACTAGAGGTAATAAGTCGATATTGTGGCGAAACCACCGAACTAGAGGCAATAAGCGATATTGTGGCAATCGGCCATTCTTCTCTTCATAAATCCCACCCATGCAATTATACATGTACTTTAAAATATAAAATTTATTATCAATACATAACATGGTGGGTTTATCAATGACATTTCATTTGGCCCATAATTATAGCAATTTATCCATTTAGCAATTTAGTGGGCTTTGGCCCATTTACCAAACTAGGCGTTTTGGCTAAATTTTAACGAACTAGAGTATTTATGGCCCAATTTATCGAACTAGAGTATTTACGGCCCATTTTCACGAACTAGAGTATTTACGACCCATTTTCACGAACTAGAGTATTTACTACCCATTTTCACGAACTAGAGTATTTACGGCCCATTTTCACGAAACATCAAATTTTCATAATAACAATTAATTTCTTGAGGCGTTTTCGTAATTTTCACGATTTAGTCGTTTTCGTATTTCGTCAAAATATCAATTTTGTGCTTTTACCGATCTAGTCGTTTTTACGATTTTTCTACCATACCAAATTTGACATACAACCCAAAATAATGAGGGTGAAATTACACACCTCGATCTGGTGAGTATTATCCCTTCTCGCTCCTCGGCACCTAAAATATATTTCGATTAGTTAGAGAACTAATTCATAAAATAATCTTATTTGTTAATGGATCCAAAATCTTACCCTCTTGATTTTGAATCACTTGATTTTCGGTTTTCCTTCGTTTATCGATTCACTAGCATAGAATCCACCAACGATAACGGCTCAGAGGTTCGTACTACTTGAATAATGGACTTCTTTCTAAGATGGCCCACAACCCGTGGAAAATCCGGATCGCGAAACCGCTCTTCGTTTGAATGGGGATTTACAGATCCACCCTCTTACGATAACTAAACACCGCCTTTTCTTCCCTATCTTGATAGTCTTCAAGATCCAAAAGAATTTAGTTAGATCTAAAATAATATCAATAATACTAGAGATTTAAAGAGATTTGATTTCCTTACCAAAATAAAACGTCTCCAACGTTTCTCCCGATCTCTTGAGTTCCGATCTCGTTATTGCACTAAATAATAACGAAAAACGTTATTAATATGAATGCCATATCAATCCAAAAGACCTTCAATAATCTAATGACATTCGCCATAATATCACTTATTAAAAGCGAAAAATGGAAAAGAAAAACCCTTACCTATGATCCACAATCGAAAAGAAAAGGATGGAGAATGGTGTCTAAATTGATGAAAGATTCGGCTATAAATGATTAAGAATGGAAAAATAATTTTTGGCTTATAGGCACAATAACATTCGGCCAAGAGAGTGAAGATGGAGAAAATTTTCGATTGAAAAGAAATAGTATAAGAACGAAAGGATGATGGTGATGATGTTTTGATTTCAAGGAGATTAGAAGAAAAAGAAAAGAAAAAATATGAACTTAGGTGTTTGGTATATTCGGCCATGGCAAAGAAAAAGAAAGAGATTGATTTTGGTATAGGTGATTTCGGCACAAGGAGAATACAAAAGAAAGTTAACAAAATGAATAAAAGTGACCAAATGGTCAAGAGATATTGGCTTAACCAAGTGCAAAATTCGGCCAAAAAGGGATATTGAAAGGAGAGGAATAAAATTCTGCACAAAGTGCAAAGGTTAACCAAAGAGAAAAGAATGAGATTTTTGCCAAACTAACAAAATTTTGGCTCTCCTCCCCCTACCAATATTGCCGTCCAGCCTATGGTCAATTGGCCATTATTTCTTTCAAATTTTCCCTTGATAAGTGCCTTATGTCCCCCTATCTTTCCTTAAACTTTTGATTTCATACCATATGTTAGTTGTTACCTTAATCCTTGATACACTAACCAAAAATACATGGTCAACACCTTCCTTATATGTCCCTTGCCGACACTTCATAGCCATGAGCAGAAAATTAAAACAAAAATTTTATCTAGGTGCTATACAAGGGATTCAACCTCTTCCCTCTTACTTGAACCCATGCGCCAATCTCCACCATGCCATATGCTCATTTTATGACACTTTTAGCACTTAATTTAGCTTAAGTCTTAATCACCTTTGTTTCACTTCCATAAATCTCACTTTAATAAATTTTATTTCTTCTCCAAATTATGCTTTACCCTCTCAAGATTTCAATAAACACCAAATTAAAATAAAAGATTTTTCCTTTAAAATCTAAACACCAAAATTATGCAAATTTAAATACTCAAATTTTTAGGGTGTTACATTAACTTTTCAGGTTCGACTTAGAGTGCTTATTCTTGAACCTTAAACACTTCGAGTGATTTGAGTGAATCTTTTGTGAGGTTGTTAATCCTTGTCGGTTTTGAATTAAAGGTAATTACTTAGATAAGAGGAGACACCTATGTTTTCGTACTACAAAGGTATGACTTATCATGATTAAATCTTTAGGACTCTTTGAGTTGAATTATCCATGTATAAATTATATATGAATTATGATGCGACATTGTCAATAAGAATTATGAATTATGGAAAGTTCGTTTTAATTGTAAGTTGAGAATTTTGCTTGAGGACAAGCAAAAGCTTAAGTGTGGGGGTATTTGATAAACCGTAAAAGTAACATATTTTAATCCCACATTTAGTATGCTTTTGGATAATTTAGCCCTTATTTTATATAAAAAGGTGCTTTTAATCCTTTCTTTTCATGTCTTATACTCAGGAAAGTACCCTAGAATGAAAAGAATGAGAAACGAGCTTAAAACGGACCAAATTGGGCCAACCCAAGAAATTGGCACGACTTGTACTTCAAGTTACACGACCGTGCCTCGCCGATCATTCAAAGACACGCCCCAAGCATAATTTGCATGGCCGTGTCCCAATCGATAGACTTGAAGCACGGCTAGAATTAAAACTTACACTCGCCGTGCACTACCGTGCCTCAATCAATGTAGAATCGACACACTACACAAGTCAACTTACACGAGTGTGTGCCATGGCCGTGCCCCTGTCATGGGAAAGAGCAATTTCACTTAGATTTGGATGCTTGAAGGTAAAGAAACACATTCCTAAGTCTACTTAAACATCCTAGGAGGAATTCTACTTGAATTAGGATACTTATGAGCCAAGTAAAAACATTTCAAAGCCTATATAAACACCTAAGGTAGCAACTAAAAAAGAAGTTTGACAGAAGCCAAAACAGATGGCTTTTTGCAGAGGCTTTTGCTGAAGCTTTCATCTTTTAGGGAATCACTTGAAGATAGCCAGTTGATCCATCTCAAGAAGCCGGAACTCTATTCAAGACGAAGGATCTCTCCTTCAATCCCTTCAGCGAGTTTTAGGGATTTCTTATGTTTTGTTTTATCTTTTCTCTTGAGATGTTTTCTTATTTAGTAATGAACTAAACCCTTCAGATACCTAAAGGGGATGAAGCCTATGATGGATTTTGTTATTTGATTTCTAAATTATATGAGAAGTACTTAGTTTGTTCTTAATTATGTTGCTTAATTTAATCTGATGTGCTTAGGTGGAGGAGGAATAGACCCTACCTAAGAGTAGATCTAGCATAATTGAGCGGAGTTGATTAGGCGCCTAGAGATAGGGTTACGAGATTTTTCCAGATTAGGGTAAAACCTAATATGGGAATCCATTGATCGATTTACTACTTCCTTAGGGAGTTATTATAAGAGAACGAGAGTTCCACTAATTAACCTAAGTTAGACATTATTCGCCTCGAGAGAGGCCTTAATATAGGTTAGGGAGTCTCACGGATTAAGCTAAGTAAAGAAATAATATGGTTTAGGGTTAAATAATAAGTAAAGTCATAGGTGGATTCTTCCTGAGGGTATCCTCTTCATCAGCTGAGTTTTCCTAAAGTCTTTCTCCAATTCATTCTTTTGTCTTTGCATCTAGTTTATTTTTTCATTAGTTTCATAAACCAATCACTCCATATTTTAGGCTAAATAATAAAAAGAAAATGAGTAGTAGTACTTTTAGGTTCCCTTGGGTTCGACAAGATATTCTTGCCTAAACTATACTACTATTCGATAGGTGCACTTGCCTCTATCGTTGTCATAGTTAGTCCACAAGTTCGATCATTCTTTTTATAAATTTTAAAACTCGACTGTTTGACATGATTAACAGGCGTTTGGCTGATTCCTGTGATGTAGAGGTTGGAAAAAAACTAGGTTGGGTTGGGTTGCATCGCATACATATCTTTCATATGCCATATTGTGAAGGCTAAGGCCCGACGTGCATCTATGGGCTTCATGCCAGATTGCGTTTGTAAGGGGGATTACACACTGAGTCTTACTGACTCACCCCTCTGCTTATTCTTGCAGGTAACTCTTAGTCTCAGATTTGGAGCCGGGGTGGACTTCAAGGTGGCCATGCATTATTTCTTATGTAAATTTGTTTTCTTTATTTAAACTTATGTCAAATTGGGATTTTGTTATGTAATAAGGCCTCCATAACATTAATTTGGGTTTTTACTTTTAATGGGGTTGTCACTATATTATGAACTACTAATCACAAGGTTTTCCTAAATTTATAAATAAACGTTTTCCCAAAATATTAACAAGCGGATAACATGCTGATTAATAACTCAATTTAGAAATTTACTTAAAAACCCCAAACACTGTTTTCAAAATGACACATTCAGAGTATCGCTAGTTTTCGATTTTCTCATCTCAAAACTATTTTTCAACTAATAGTTCTTCTAAATAAGAGTTGGTAAGAAACCCTTAAACTGGATGTTATCTTTAAGATAGAAACACGAAACGAAAAGCTTTCAAAATTGCGATGATTCTTAAATACTCCAAAATTCTTATAAACAACATTTCCTTATGACATACCAGATCCGGTCGTAACGTTTAGGCTAGGTTTAGGGTGTTACAATTATGGTATCAGAGCTTAGGTTGCAAAACTCAGCTATGGCATGGGTTCGAAAATGTTTTTAAAAATGGTTTGAAATATGGTTTAGGAAAATACATATTTTCGAAAAGTATGGCACCGAAGTCTCCGGCACCAATTCGTACTATAAGTTCTCTGATTGTTGCTTGACTTCTTATGGAAAGATTATATTATTCTGTGATTGATAGTTGTAAGAGATTCAACTTTAGAGATTGAGACCTTTAGAAATATGTTTTGCAAAAAACTACTTCTAATTCTATTTTCATAAGATTATCTGGTAATAAAACAGTTGAAGATATACTAATACATAAAACTTGTAATCAGATTAAGTCAATTCCATAGCCATGAGCACTAGAGGATGAGGACGTGGTATGCGTGGCCGTGGTAGAGGCCAGAGTGTTGAGGCTGAACCCTCGGAATCAGGGTATGGGCCGAAAGGTGAATTGCCAGCATCACCAATAGCGAAAGCGGAATCTTAGGACCGATCTAGAGGGGACGATGCTTTGTCTCAGGCTATCCTACGTGTTCTAGAGCAAGTTGTTGGAGCTAGCACGGGATCGATAGCTCAAAATCTAATCCCGAGCTACTTCAAACAAATGGGGCCGAGATATTTAGGGGTATTTTTGGTATGGCTCCAAATGTAGCTGAGTACTGGCTGGAAGCGGTTGAATGAATCATGGATGATCTTGACTACACGGCAGAGGAAAAGTTAAAAGGAGTAGTGTCCCTTCTTCAAGATGAGACATACTAGTGGTGGCTCATGGTAAGGGATGGCACATTAGCTGACCGTATTACCTAGGACTTCTTTAAGACAGTATTCCAGGGAAAGTATGTTGGGGCGAGTTATGTGGGCACTCAGAGGAAGGCATTTCTAAACTTGGTTCAGGGGAGTAAGTCGGTGGCTGAGTATAAGGCAGAGTTTCTGCGTCTAAGTCGCTATGCTTAGGGTATTGTCGCAACTGATTACTACCACTGTGTTCGATTTGAGGATAGTCTGAGGGATGAGTTGCGGGTACTGATAGCTCTACAACGGGAAAGAGAGTTTGCTACTCTTGTTGAGAAAGTAAAGATAGCTGAAGAAGTGAAGCGGTTGGAGAGGCAGAATCGAGATAAGGATAGGGGTAGGAATAAGAGGAACTTTGGGTCGTCAAGATCTGTTGGGGGTTTCCAAAAAAGGCCTAGGTTTGATGGGCTGAACCGAGTTGCGGTGCATGTTGATATTGGTCGATCTCAACAGTGTGCTTGACGTGGGAAATTTCATGTGGGGGAGTGCTGGGTAGGTAATAGAGGATGCTTCAAATGTGGATCTATGGATCATCGGATAAGGGACTGTCCACAAGAGCCAGACAGAGTGCGGTCAGTAGGTTAGGGACATGCACAGGCCAGAAGAGGTGGTCGGCAGCTGCCGAGAGCTCGTGGTCTCGTCAGAGGAGGAAATGGTTTTGGTCAAGGATGTGGAGCACCGGGTAGGGCTACCGGTAATACAGATACAAGACAGCCTTGGTTGGTTTATGCAGCTAGACGTCAAGAGGACGGCGATGCACCGGACGTCAAAATTGGTACGTTCTTTATTTTTTGGTGTGCCCTTTACAGCTTTGATAGATATTTGGTCTGCACATTCATATGTTGCTAGTACTATGTCTGAGACTTTAAGTATAGAGTCTGAGGTTTCTTCTAGGGAGATGACTGTGGTTAGCCCCTTAGGACAATTTGTAGTGTTGAACAAACTCTTTAGTAATGTGCCTTTAGAAGTACAAGGGATTGTTTTCCCGGCTGATTTGATAGAATTGCCATTTGGCGAGTTTGATTTGATTTTGGGCATGGACTGGTTGGTTAAGTATCGAGCAAACTTGGATTTTGCGGCTAATTGCATGATATTGAAGACTTTTTAGGATAAGGAGGTGCTGGTGATAGGTGAAAGAAGGAATTACCTATCCAATGTGGAGTCTACATTAAAGACGAAAGAATGGTGCGAAAAGGGTGTGAGGCGTTCTTAGCTTTCATCAGTGCTTTGGAGGCCAAAGATTTGTCTGTAAAGGATGTTAGAACAGTGAAAGAGTTCACGTACATCTTTCCAAAAGAGCTTCAGGGTTACCTCCAGATCACGAGGTGGAGTTCAACATTGGTTTACTTCTAGGAACAGCTCCGATGTCCATTTCTCCATATAGGATGGTACCGAAGGAGTTGGTAGAACTTAAAGCTCAGATTCAGGAGTTGTTGGACTGTAGTTTTATCCGACAAGTGTGTCACTGTGGGGAGCACCGATGTTATTTGTCAAGAAAAAGGATGGGTCGATGCGGATGTGCATTGGCTATAGGCAATTGAACAAGTTGACGATTAAGAACAAATACCCGTTGCCTAGGATTGGCAATCTATTTGATCAGCTGTGAGGTGCTTCAGTCTTCTCGAAGATAGACTTGAGGTTAGGGTATCATCAGTTAAAGGTCAAGGAGGCGAATATTCATAAGACTGCTTTTCAAACTCGTTATGGTCGCTACGAGTTCTTAGTGATGCCGTTTGGGTTGACGAATGCACCAACTGCATTTATGGATATGATGAATCGGGTATTCCAACCATACTTGGATCGATTTGTCATTGTTCATAGATGATATATTGGTCTATTCAAGGACTGAGGAGGAGCATGATTTGCATCATTGGATAGTTCTGCAGATTTTGAAAGAGAAGCAACTGTATGCCAAATTTAGCAAATGTGAATTTTGGTTGAGGGACATTACCTTCTTGGGGCATGTTGTGCCTGCCGAGGGGATTAGGGTTGATCCCCGAAAGATTGAAGCTATTTTGGGTTCGAAACCACTGAGGTCAGTAGCTAAAATTCAAAGTTTCCTTGGGTTAGCTGGGTACTACAGAAGGTTCGTTGAGGGATTCTCGTTGATTGCTGCACTATTAACCAAACTATTACGGAGAGGGATATCGTTTGTATGGACCGATAAATAAGAGCAAAGCTTTGAGAAGTTGAAGAAGATCTTGACTAAGGCACCAGTGTTGATTCAGCCTGAAGCGGGAAAGGAGTTTGTCTTCTTTTGTGATGCACCACACACAGGGTTAGGATGTGTGCTTATGCAAGAGAGGAAGATAGTAGTGTATGCGTCTCGACAGTTAAGACCACATGAAGTGAATTATCCTACTCAAGATCTGGAGTTAGCGGCAGTAGTGTTCGCCTTGAAGATTTGTGTAACACTTCAAACTCGGCCCAAACATTACGACCGGATCTAGTATGTTACAGGGTAAATTGAAAACAATCTTTCAGTGACTTTGGGAAAAACCATAAATTTAAAAAACTTTCCGATTAAAGTGATGACTTTGTGTATAAACAATCAGATTCAAATTACTTTCAGGGAAAATGTTATTTTGACAAGAGTTATCATTGTTATGAAAATCCAAAGTTTTATCAAAAATAACTTGTAAACCATTCGTTAATATTTTTGAAAGATAGTTGTTTAATATTTTAGGAAAAATCCCGTTTTGAGCATTTATTAATAATCAGTAATCAAAGTAAATATTAAAACCCAATTAAAAATTATCAAAGGCCTTGTTACGACAAAAATCCCCAATTAAAAGAAATTTAATTAATGCAATAAAAAGTTTACGCAAAGAAAATTCTTTATGGCCTCCACGAGTCTACCTCGGTTCCCAAATCCACCATCTACCGATTACCAGAAAAGTTAGGAAAAGGGTGAGTCACAGAGACTCAGTGTGTAAAATCATCAAAACATATAAACGGCCTACGGCCCACAATCTCATATTCAGCTCATTCGGGTTATCATACCACTACATGAATGCATCAAGCCCAGCCCAACCTAGTATTTTTCCATCCTCTACACGCTATCCCGTACCAGCTTATCACACCGTAGTGATTTCAACAATCTACCCTCCATCCGCTATACGCCGTCTTGACAGTCATGCTGTCAGTTATTATATCGATCACTATGTGACCTCATAATCAATTGTGGCAGAGCCACCGATCACCAAGTAACCTTATAATCAAATGTGGCAGAGCCACCGATCACCATGTGACCTTATAATCGATTGTTGCAGAGTCACCGATCACCATGTGACCTTACAATCAAATGTGGCAGAGCCACCGATCACCATGTGACCTTATAATCAACACTTCCCCTTTATCATCATATCCATACCCCATGCACAACATATATATCTTAATGAATGCAACATGCTATTATCAAGGCAATAGATTATCACATACATCCAAGCTCGCAGTAAGGTATTACAGATACATACCGGGCACTTCTTGCTTTACCCACAAGGGTATTTCGACGTATACACAACCTTTTCCTGCCTTTCAGTCCATACAATCAATATTATAGTTAAAACAAAGGGTGTGAGGGTTTACACACCTGATAACACTCAATACAACGCTCTCTATGTCGACACTATCGCTAATAGGAACCACTGCTATCTGTCTACTACTCTGCTTAGATGCCGGCCCATAACCCGGTGGCTAATCCCGAACAGTAGACACTTCACGCTTTTTGAACTTTGGGGCTGGGACTACAGGTCCAACCCCTTCCTTGGATTTGCTGACATTCGAGTCCATGAACGATCTTGGTCAGAAGATACTATATTGAATCAATAATCGCTTAACGAAACACTAGGTTAAGATACGAGTGACGAAAGGATAACCAATCGAATAACTTAGATAGAAATGAAACCCTACCTTGAGATCTCAAATGAGGAGATAGGGTTCACTTGATTCCTCGACTTGGAGTTCGATTGCTTCAAATAAACAGGATTTCCCAGAGTAGGCGCCCCGAAGAGAAAAGAAAGATAAGAAAGTGATCACAAACGAGATGGTGGGTTACTTTCGGTTGTAAAGATTACCGGTACGACTAGAGAGAAAGAGAGATTCGGTAGAGGCTAACAAAGTTTCGGCTTAAGAGGGGGAGAGAAGAAGAATGGGAACAATGGAAAAGGTGAGTGGAATGATGCTAAGGTGCGGCCTGAAAGTCTTAGATGGAGAAGGGAAAAAAATTAAAGAGAAGAAAGTGCACCTATGGTCTGTCACATTCAGATGAAAAGCAAAAGAAGAGGAAATGAAAGTTAATCAAAGAAATTCGGCACACCAAGAAAATTGACTCAAACAACAAAGAAAAAAACTAAAACCCCTTAATGCATTTCGACACACTTACCTCCCTTAGCTCCCAAAACCGAAATCTCCCCCTTCCAACCGATAAAATTCGGCCACAAACTCTCTACAAGCCACTACCCCTTGATTACCCATTCAAATCCCACCTTCTTCTCTTGGCCAACCATTCAAATATCTTGACCAATTCAACATCCACACTCCAAGGTTCCCAACCGAATCCAACAGTACCCCCTTAATGCCAAAAAGAAGTTCACAAAATGAAGATTTCGTGACTCGAACCTACTTCCAACTCCTCCAAGCTCCCCTTTTTGAGGCGTCAATTTCCCCTTGCTCTTAGGCATCACCTTGCCACTCCATCACCTCACTTTTATGTCAACACACTACAAGAAAAACCCTATAAAGCCTACCCCAGCCAGCTCTCCCTAAAGTGTCTAAAACAGAAATTTTTAGCAAGGCTCAGGCTTAACCCCAAGCCTTCCCGGGACCCTTAAACACCCTAAACTAACACATTACACGTAGCATACACATAGAAATACATTAAATGCAAAGCCCCCAAGTCAGGATGTTACAATTCTACCCCCTTAAAGAAATTTTGGCCTCAAAATTACCTGGTCAAAAGAGATGGGGTATTGCTACTGCATAACATCCTCTGGCTCCCACGTACCCTCTTCTGAACCATGGTTCCACTACAACACTTTAACCAAAGGAACCAATTTCCTTCGCAAGACCTTAACGTCGCGATCCAAGATCTGCACTGGCTTCTCTTCAAAGGTTAAATCAGGCCTTGCTTCGATTTCCTCCAACGGTACAATGTGAGATGGATCTGAATGATAGCGTCTCAGCTTTGAAACATGAAACACATCATGAATCTGACTTAACTCCAAAGGTAACTCGATTTGATAGGCTACTGGTCCCACACGCTTCAATACACGGTAAGGCCCATTGAACCTAGGGCTTAGATTACCTTTCCGTCCAAACCTTAAAACCTTCTTCCATGTGAAACCTTTGAGAAGACCCGATCACCTACTGCAAATTCTATGTCCTTACGCTTTAAATCTGCAGAGGATTTTTGCCTATCGAATGCTTTTTTCATTTGAGTTCTAATTAGCTTAACCTTGCTCTCTGCTTCCAAAACCAGTTCTGGATCCAATAACTGACGCTCACTCAACTCTGTCCAACAAGTAGGAGTACGACACTTCTGACCATACACGCTTCATATGGTGCCATCTAAATACTCGATTGGTAACTATTGTTGTACGCGAATTCTGCCAACAATAGAAATTCCTCCCAACTACCCCTGAAATGGATGATACAACCTCTCAACATATCCTCCAAAATCTGGATTACCCTTTCTGACTGTCCGTTTGTTTGTGGATGGAATGTTGTACCGAAATCTAACTTTGTCCCCAATGCTTGATGTAATGTTTTCTAGAATCTCGACGTAAACCTAGGATCCCTGACTGAGACGATAAACACTGGTACCCCATGCAACCTCACAATCTCTGCTATATACAACTTAGCCAACTTCTGTAGAGAGTAATCATCCCGGACTGGTATGAAATGGGTAGACTTCACAACCGATCAACAATTACCCAAACCGAGTCCTTCTTGGTAGGCGTAAGGGGTAGCCCAATAACAAAATCTATAATGATCCTCTCTCATTTCCACTGTGGAATCTTCACCGGCTGCAATAATCCCGAAGGAAACTGATGCTCTGAGTTTACCTGCTAGCACGTGAAGCATTTACTCACGAATTCGGTTACCTCCCGCTTCAGACCTGCCACCAAAAATGTTCTTACAAATCACGAAACATCTTACTGCCTCAAGGATACATAGCGTATGGACTACTATGCGCCTCTTGGAGAATCATCTGCCTCAACCCAATGTCCCTCGGCATGCAGACTTTCTTATGGAAAAACAGAACCCCATCACTGTTCAGGCTATAATCCTCTACCCCACCATTCTGTACTTGAAGTAGTCGAGCACTCAATACCTCATCCAACAACTACTTCTCTTTAATCTAACTTATCCATGTCGGTAACACCTGAAGCTTAGCTAACAAACTTCCATCATCATACAGGCTAAGATGAACAAACATCGCCCTCAAATTAGAGATTACTTTCTGACTTAGCGCATCTGTCACCACATTAGCTTTACCCGGATGGTATTCAAATGAGCAATCATAGTCATTTAACAACTCAATCCACCTCTTTTGCCTTAGATTCAACTCATTCTGGGTGAGAAGGTATTTTAAGCTCTTATGGTCTGTATAAATGACGGACTTCTCCCCGTACAGATAATGTCTCCAAATCTTCAAAGCAAATACCACTACTACCAATTCCAAATCATGTGTGGGATAATTTAGCTCATGCGGTCTTAGCTGCCGAGACGCATACATAACAACTTTTTATCTTGCATTAGCACACATCCTAATCCCATGTGTGAAGGATCATAGTAAATAAGGAACTCCCTTCTAGCCTCTGGCTGAATCAACACCAGATCCTCCGTCAAAATCCTCTTCAGCTTCTTAAAACTTTCCTGTTGCTTGTTAGCCCAAACAAAAGGTACCCCTTTCCTCAATAGCTTGGTTAAAGGTGCTGCAATTAATGAGAATCCTTCAACGAACCTTCGATAATATCCAGCAAGACCAAGGAAACTCTGAATTTCTGCCACAGACTTAGGCAGTTTCCAATCTATCGCAGCTTCAATTTTCTAGGGATCAACTCTAATCCCCTTTACCGACACAACATGGCCCAGAAAAGCAACTTCACTTAGCCAAAATTCGCACTTACTAAATTTGGTGTACAACTGCTTCTCCCTCAGGATTTGTTGAACCATTCGAAGATGCAAATCATGCTCCTTCTCCGACCTTGAATAAACCAGGATATCATCTATAAATACTATGATAAACTGGTCCAGATAGAGTTTAAATACTCGATTCATCATGTCCATGAACGCTGCTGGTGCATTGGTCAACCTAAACGGCATCACCGAGAATTCGTAATGACCATAGCGAGTTCTGAAAGCCGTCTTATGGATATCCACTTCCTTAACCTTGAGTTGATGATATCCTGACCTCAAATCTATCATTGAGAAGACTGAAGCCCCCTTCAATTGATCGAACAAGTCGTCAATCTGCGGTAACGAGTATTTGTTCTTGATTGTCAACTTGTTCAACTGACGATAGTCAATGCACATACGCATTGATCCATCCTTCTTCTTCACGAAAAGTACTACTGCTCCCCAAGGTGATACACTCGGTCGAATAAAACCTCGATCTAATAATTCCTGAATTTGAGCTTTCAGTTCCACTAGCTCCTTCGGTGCCATTCTATATGGTGCAATAGACACTAGCACTGCTCCCAGAAGAAGGTTAATTCTAAATTCTACCTTCGCAATCCGAGGGTAGTCCTAGAAGCTCTTCTGGGAAAACATCAGAAAATTCCTTCACCGTTCTAACATCCCCTGCAATTGTTTCTTTGGCCTCCAGAGCACAAATGAAATTTATGAACACTTTATATCCTTTTCTCACCATTATTTCAGCCTTTAGTGTGGACACTATGTTAGACAAATAGTTCCTCCTTTCTCCTATTACGACCACCTCCTCATCTTCAGTGAGTCCTGACCACCATGCGCTTAGCAACACAATCCAAATTTGCTCGATACTTCACTAACCAATCCATGACTAAGATCAAATTGAGCTCCCTGAACGGTAGTTCCAATAGATTGGCTGGAAAAATTGCCCCTTGAACTTCTAAAGGTATATCCCTATAAAGTCTGTTCACCACTACTGATTGTCCTAGTGGGCTAATCACATTCATCTCCCTAGAAACAATCTTATAGTCTATGCTTAAAGTTCCAGATACCACACTAGCAACATAAGAATGTGTCGACCCAATGACAATCAATGTAGAAAAAGGCAATCCAAAGATTAAGAATGTACCGGTTATAACATCCAGTGCATCACCCTCCTCTCGGCTTCTAGCTGCATAGACTAACCCTGGCTGTCTTGTATCGGTTAGGGGTTAAGCGATAAATTACCCTTGAGAGTATTTCGGTAATTTCACCTATCGAGGGTATTTGGTAATTTACCCTTTAAGGGTATTTCGATAATTTCACCTATCGAGGTATTTCAAAATTTTACCTATAACGGCCTCTCCGAAGGCCTATAGTCGCCTCGGCGACATAGACACCCTTTTGGTGAAGCGGTGCAATTAGGCCCAAAGCCTAATTTTTAGCCCAATTAGGCCCACACGCTCGTGTTGCCCATTCAACCTAATTTGAGTTCTTGGCTGCTATGCGAACTTGGCAGCCCAATCCATTATCTAACACTATCGTGAATTTTACCCACATGGGGCCCATGGGCCTAATGGCCCATCTCATTAACGAGGCCTATTACGACCTAAGCCCACGAGAATGTTCGTGGCAGCCTCAACAGTCCATCGCCTATGATTGTGGCTCAGTTTATCTCTACGAGCACTCGCACGCTCAAGAGCCCTCGGTCTGAGAAGTTTGACTTCTGATTTTTTGGCTTTAGGCGATTCACAATTCATCGAGGTGTGAACACACACCTTCATTTGTCATATTGATGTAACCAAAATTGGGTGTACGATTACACACATTACGAGTTGTAATTTGAAGTGCTTCCAAGACACCTATGATAACAATCGCCCATTAATTAGTCACAAACCCTTGTTAAAACATAGTATTGAAGCAGCGTAATCAAACTAACTTTACTTACCACAAAGCGAAAGATCCTTGTAGTGAAACAATAATTGGCCTACCACTTGGTTAAGGAAATTAAGTGCCTAGCAACATTCGACGAAAAAGAAAGTGTTAGCAATATATATTTCCACGGCAACAAGGGAGAAAAGCCTTTTTGCCCAAGAGAAGAAAATCGAATAAGGAGAAAAAGCCGACCTAGATTCGGCTATAGTCACCACTTACCAACCAATCGAAGAGGTTCAGAAACAGTTAGAAATGAAGAGAAGAACTTAGGCCCTAGTAGATTCGACTGACACAAGAAGAAAGAAATTGTTAGGCTATCTTGCAGAGAAGAGAAAACAATAACAAGAGGGAAAAGAAGAGTTGTGTTCGGCCAAAGGAGAAATCGAAAAAGAAAAATGTAATTCCATAGATTGTAGGCAGCAACAGAGAAATAACGATGAGAAAAAAAGAATGATAAGACCCAAATGGTAAAAGTTTATGCGAGGCATACCAAAAGGAATAAATCGAAATGCAACAAAATAAAACTTTAAAAACCAAAGAGAATATTCGGCTTCCTCACTCACCCAAATTGCCGAAATTGAATAATTGGGAACCCTCTGGTGGAAATTCCCTTACTCATGTCTTCCTAAATTTGGCTAAGACTCCTACATCCCCAACCCCCACAAACTCTCCACCAAATCCTCCTTGAATTGCTCACAGCCTCCCATTCGAATTTTTTGACCAAGTTTTCAACCTCCTCTGCAGAGTTTGATCCAAACTGTACCTCTTGCACCATCAAATCATAAAATAAAATCCCCTAATTGCTTATTGTGGGATTCGAACCCCACTCCCCTTGCCATCTTAGTGACGCCACATCCACCAATTCACAAGCTCTTTTTGTAACACAAAAACACACACATATATACATAAGTCTTACAGGTGACCCATTCCTCTTAAAAGAAAAAACTAAAAAATTTCCAAGGCCTAGACTTGAACCCAAGCCTTCTAAGAACCCCCAAATACATTCAAATACATATCCATTCAAGCACATCATGGAATTTAAGCCAATTCAGAAAAATTACAAGCCCTACACTTTTAGGGCGTTACAACTCTACCCCCTTTAAAGAAATTTTGGCCTCGAAATTTACCTGGTTAGAAGAGGTAAGGGTATTATTGTCGCATCACCTCCTCAGGCTCCCACGTGGCTTCCTCTGAACAGTGATTATGCCAAAGCACCTTGACTAACGAAACAGATTTCCTCCTTAATACCTTAACGTCACAATCCAGTATCTGTATAGGTTCTTCCTCAAAAGTCAGATCAGGTTAAAACTCGATCTCCTCTACTGGCACTATATGTGAGGGATCATAGTGGTATTGCCTCAGTATGGAGACGCGGAACACATCATGTATCTAGTTTAACTCAGGAGGCATCTCAAGCTGATAGGCGACCGGTCCCATACGCTTTAATATCCGGTAAAGTCCAATAAATCTAGGACTCAGTTTGCCTTTCCGTCCAAATCTCAGAATCTTTTTCCATGGTTAGACCTTCAAGTAGACATAATCCCCCACAGAGTACTCTATCTCTTTATGCTTTAAATCTGCATATGATTTACGCCTATCTTGCTTCCTTTAACCAATCTCAAATCAAATTTACTTCTTCTTTGGTTTCAGAAACCAATTCTGGCCCCAAAACTCATCGCTCACCAAGTTCTATCCAGCGGTAGGGTGCAACACCTCGACCATAAACGCCTTGTACGGGTGCCATCGAATCTTGGCTTGGTAGTCATTGTTATATGCAAACTCTACTAATGGCAAGTAGTCTTCTCAACTGCCTTTGAAATCAATTACACAGCTTCTTAGCATGTCCACCAATATCTGAATCACCCTTTCCGACTGACCATCTGTCTGGGGGTGAAACGCATTACTGAAATCCAAACTTGTACCTAATACCTCGTGTAACTTCTTCTAGAATCAAGATGTGAATCTAGAATCTCTATCCAAAATGATAGACACTGGTACTTAATGCAGTCTGACAATCTTAGCCACGTATAACTTAGCCAACTTCTGCACGAATAATAAGTTCGAACCAGTTTGAAGTGGGCAGATTTAGTCAGTCGATCAACAATAACCCATACTGAATCCTTCTTAGTAGGCGTCAAGGGTAGCCCACTAACAAATTTCATGATTACCCTTTCCCACTTCTAGAGTGGAATTTTAACGGGTTGTAGTAATCCAAAAGGTAGTTGATGCTCAGCTTTAACTTGCTGGCATGTCAGACACTTACTCACGAAATCTGTAACCTTGCGCTTGAGCCTTGACCACCAGTACAGTTCACGCAGATCTCGATATAACTTGTTTCCACCAGGATGCATAGCGTATGGGCTGCTATGTGCCTCTCGCAGTATAGAATGCCTTAACTCAGAATCCCACGGTACACAAACTCTCCCACGAAAGCATAGCATACCCTCACTATTCAGCCCAAAATTTGTAGTCTCTCCCTTCTCAATCAGTCAGAAATGAGGGACCAATGATTCATCCAGCAACTGCTTCTACTTAATTTGATTAATCTAGGTCGGTCTCACTTGGAGTTCATCCAACAGACTACCATCCTCAAACAAGCTGAGACGAGCAAACATTGCTTTCAGATCAGATACAACCTTACGGCTCAATGAATCCGCTACTACGTTAGCTTTACCCGGATGGTACTCAATCAAGCAATCATAATCCTCAAGCAATACTATCCATATTCGTTGCCTAAGATTCAACTCATACGGGTAAGGAGCTACTTGATGCATTTATGGTCGGTGAAAATAATAGACTTCTCCTTTGTATAAATAATGTCTCCAAATCTTCATTGAGAATACCACCGTAGCTAACTCCAAATCGTGAGTGGGGTAATTTGCCTCGTGAGGCTTAAGGCGGTGAGACGATAAGCGGCTACCTTACCCTCTTGCATTAACACATCTTAATCCGATTAGCGACGATCACAATGAGATTTATAAATTCCTCCCGGACTCTGGTCAGTATTAACACGGTGGCTTCAGTCATAACCTTCTTCAATTTGTTAAAACTCTTCTGCTGCTTATTTGTCCAGTTGAAAGGTACCCTTTACACGAAACTTAGTCGAAGTGCAACAATCAATAAGAACCCCTCAATGAAATGTTTGTAATACCCACCTGCACTCTAGAAAACTTCAAATCTCGATATAGTCTTGGTGTTTTCCAATCCAATCTGACTTGAATTTTTGAGGATCAACCCTAATCCTCTCGATGACACCATGTGACCTAAAATGGCACTTCTGTAACGAAACTCACACTTGCTAAACTTTGCATAAAGCTACTTTTCCCATGATTTGCAAAACAATGCTAAGATGTGCATCATGATCCTCATTGGTTCTTGAATACACTAGAATGTCATCTATAAACACCACTACAAACCGAGACATATAGGGCTGGAATACTCGGTTCATCATATCCATGAAAGCAGCTAGTGCATTCGTCAACCCAAACGACATGACTAGAAACTCATAATGCCCATAACGAGTCTTGAACGCAGTCTTGTACACATCCACCTCTTTAACCCTTAGCTGATGGTACACAGATCGAAGATCTATCTTGGAGAAAATAGAGGCTCCTCGCAGTTGGTCAAACAGATCATCTATTCTTAGTAAACGGTACTTGTTTTTAATCGTCAGTTTGTTCAGTTGATGATAATCGATGCACATGCGAATTGACACATCTTTTTTCTTCAAGAACAACACTGGTGCTCCCCATAGAGACACACTCGGTCAAATTAATCCTCAGTCCAATAGCTCTTGAATTTGAGCCTTTAGTCCTACCATCTCCTTCAAAGCCATCCTATAAGGGGCAATGGACACCAGAGTTGTTCTAGGTAAGAGCTCAATACCAAATTCGACCTCACGGTTTGGAGGTAATCCTAGGAAGCTATTCAGGAAATACATCTGAAAACTCCTTCACAGTTCTGGCATCTCCAACAGAAGGACCTTTAGAATTAGACATGCTGACAAAAGGTAAGAACGTCTTGCAACCCTTGCAAACCAGTTTCTCGGCCCTTAATGTTGAGATTACATTATATAGATAATCCCTTTGCTCCTCTATCACCACCACCTCTTCATCCTTAGAAGAATTCAATACCATACGCTTAGTAGCATAATCCAAATTTGCACGGTGTTTCTCTAGCCAATCCATGCCCAAAATAAGATTGAATTCGCCAAAAGACAGTTCCTTCAAATCTGCCAGAAAGATAACCCCTTGGACCTCTAGGGGCACATCTCTAAACAACTTATTCACTCTAACCGACTATCCTTGTAACATCCTGAATAGGGCCTATGCATTTCCAGTTTAATTGTATGAAATGACAAGTTTCAAGTACTATGAATAAATTTTTGATACTTTTGGAAACCTAGAAATGCATGAAAATGGAAATGAAAATGAAAATGGAAATGAAAATGGAAATGGAAATGGAAATGGACATTTTTGGAAACTTAGACATTTTGGAAACTTAGACATTTTGGAAACTTAGACATTTTGGAAACCTAGACATTTTTGGAAACCTAAACATTTTTGGAAATGATCCAAAATGGAAACTTGAACATTTTAGGAAACTTGGATATGTAAGAGAGAAATAAAGGAGTTTTATTCACATAAATATGTGAATAATAAGAGAAAAATAAAGGAGTTTTATTCACATAAATATGTGAATAATAAGAGATAAATAAAGGAGTTTTATTCACATAAATATGTGAATAATAAGAGATAAATAAAGGAGTTTTATTCACATAAATATGTGAATAATAAGAGATAAATGAAGAATTATTCTTTAATTAGGAAAAATAAGGAAGAGTGGTGGCCAAGTTAAGGATTCTTGGCCTAGTAATTTCGGCTATAAAAGGATGAGACTAGGGCCATTCATTATTCATTCTCCTCTCTCTTTTTCTACTTAATATTCTTCTTGAGCATCCATTCTTTTCTTCTTTTCTTTTAGCCTCCTAGCCGATTCCTTCTAAGCCTATTATTCCTCTCTTCTTTCATCTTTGAAATCGAATACATAAGGGAATCATAGCCGATTGTTCATTAAGTCTCTAATAGAATTTCAAGGTTGAAGCGAAGGTGCAATCGATTCCTTCAAATAAAGGTAAGATCTAAGTTTGGTTTGATTTCTTTTATATTTTAGACTTATCAAAATCTAGGGCTAATCCCATTAATGTTCATGGTTGCGAATCTTTGAAATGATCTTTCTGGATTTACTAAGTGTAGGCTACAAGGAAGGAGAAGTTCTTTTCAGAAGGTACACCATAGGCCACGTGTTCCTAGTTATTCTATGAGTTTGGGATTTAAAATCCACAAGGTAAGTGTCTATAGCTTTCTGCTAAGGCCTATTTTGATAATTAGATCTAATTCTTGTTTGTTTAAAAGCCAAAACTAACCGGATGAGATTTAGTGCTTGGCCGAATACAAGGAGGAGCATAGCATAGATTTCAGGATTCGATTGGTATTGAATTCGGCAACAAGGTAAGTAATACAAATCCTACTAGGATTTGGTTTTTAAGCCAAATAGGTTTATTAATATATTTTATTTGGTGGGTCGAATATAGGAATTATTAGATCTAAAGATTAGATCGGGATTTTCGAGATCTCAAGGAACTTTTATTTAAGCGAATAAGGTGTGTACCCTTACTATCCTTCGATATTGTATGGCTAAATATTTTAATATATGATATGAATAATAATGTGAATGTGGCTATGTACCACAAATGTGGCAAAAAGTACCCAGGTACGTTTCCTACTTCCGATAGGATTGTGAAAAAAATGTTATTTAATAACATGCGAATATATGAATATGAACATGAAATTAAGTTATGCCATATATATGTTTTGGGGCATTGGGATTTATGTGAAAGGGGAGAACAGTGTTGACTTGGTCTCACCAACAAAGGTGTTGACTTCGGTCTCACCAACGAAAAATGTTGACTACGGTCACATTGCGAAATTTTGGTAACTTGGTTACAATAGTGTCAAATGACACAACGTTTAAATTTGATTATAGTGTCTAATGACACAACGTGAAGAGTAGCGGATGGAGGGTTGACTTAGTAATCCCCACGGTGTGAATGGCAGGTACGGGTGGAGAGTAGCGGATGGACCATTAGGATTGGGTTTGGGTTGCATCATAATTTCATTATTGTATGGACTTAATGATTTGAACATGAATGCCTGATTTATTGAATGATAGTATTATGTGCACATTGAGTCTATTGACTCACCCCATTGTGGGAATTATTTTTCAGGAGATGAGCAGTGACGGACCGGGCCGGTGGACCATGAGGAGGCCATGCTACATGCGAAAAAAATTCATTTAGTTTAAACTTAAATTTTAATTTTATTTTTTTTTTAGTTACTATTATTCTATTTTGGGTTTTACATGATGTAATAAGGCCTTAAGGCCCAGTGGATTATACTTTATGTTTGCTTATTGTTAAGTTTCATGCTAAGAACTTTATTGGATGTATTTCATTAAATGGGCTTACAAGATCAAATAAATGGGTTTCCAATCTAAGCCCAACTGAAAATAATAGTTTTTCCAAAATTTACAAATTTTCTCTAAGTATCGATATTTTTTTGAAACTGGTTTATTTTAGGAACATACCAGATCCGGTCCATTCTCGTGGGCCGTGTGGGAATATTTCGATTTAATATCGAGTCCGCTTTTAAACTCTCGGCTTTGTGGGCTAAGGCCCAAAACGTTTTCAAAGCGAGCCAAATGATTATCTTTAAAAAAAATAAGCGGGTTTTACGGCATGGCACCTAAGTCTCCCACCCAATGATCCACGGTAAGTACTTCTATCCATTGTGTGATTTGTATTATGATTTGTAGAAGGGTAGAAATGGAATGGAGCGTAGAATAGAGATTAAGTACTTGAACCCTAGGACTAGTTACCCCAACAATTACATAAGACTTAAATGCCTAATCAAACAAACCCATGATTAAGTCACCGAGCTAGGGTGTGGTAACCAAGCGCATGTCAGGAGTGGATTCATGAAGAGCTTGGTATTTAAGCGGTCCTAGTGACTCACCTCCTCTTTACTCGAATTCTACCAGCGTAACCGCTCACCCTAACCAAGAGGACTTAGTCACAGGCTAAACCCAATAACTAAAACCCGAAAGGGACTAGCAGTATTTTATGGAAACCCTAATTTTAAAATTTCTAAATTACCCTCTTGATTTGAAAAGAATATTTTATAAATTTTCTGAAATATTTCGATTTACAAACTTACTAAAATACCCCTAGTGGTAAAATTACAAAATGCCCTTGGTTTATAAAATGTCCAACTACTCAATAGTTTTGCCAAAATTTCATTTTTTATAAATGTTCAAAAACCCTAATTTGCAAACTATCGTGAAAATACCACGATTTTGGAAAATTACAAAATTGCCCCTAACTCACCAAAATTACCAAAATGACCTCGATTTTCAAAATTTTTGCAACTTCATCATTTTGGAAAATAAATTTCTCAAAAGAACCTTCAAAATTTTGCAACTTCTGAAATATCCCTAATTTATTAAAATTTTACAATTTACCGGTTTGTGGAAAAATTACCAAAATACCCCAAGGTCCAAAAAAATTCCAACATACCCCTAATTTCAAAAATTCTCCAAAATACCCCTGAACTTTAAAATTTCCAAAATACTTTGCGTCACCAAGGAACCTTATTTTGACAAATTACTAAAATACCCGAGGACAAATTACGAAAATACCCCGGGTAGTGGAAAAACAACAACAAATGAAAACTACAACATTTCTCTGAATGAACTAAGGTTCATAATTGTTTGATGGATGTGTGAATGAATGAAAAGATTGTGTGCATGTATGAATCTGAAAGAACCACTTCAAAAATTCTTTCCATAAAACTTCTTGGCGGTTAATCAATGAAACAAATTTTTTTAATACATAAAACTCCTTAATCAGTTAAATCGCGACGTTAGAAATGAGTTCTAAGGGCGTTAACTTAGAGATTGTGCCTAGAAAGTATGATGGTTCTATTAAGATCAGTCTTGTGACGTAAGCATAGTGTGGTGAGAAAGATTGTACGATTGTCGGTAAGTAATTTAGAGGACGAAATTATTTTTAAGGAGGGTAGAACGTAACATCTGAATAGGGCCTATGCATTTCAGTTTAATTGTATGAAATGACAAGTTTCAAGTACTATGAATAAATTTTTGATACTTTTGGAAACCTAGAAATGCATGAAAATGGAAATGAAAATGAAAATGGAAATGAAAATGGAAATGGAAATGGAAATGGACATTTTTGGAAACTTAGACATTTTGGAAACTTAGACATTTTGGAAACTTAGACATTTTGGAAACCTAGACATTTTGGAAACCTAAACATTTTTGGAAATGATCCAAAATGGAAACTTGAACATTTTAGGAAACTTGGATATGTAAGAGAGAAATAAAGGAGTTTTATTCACATAAATATGTGAATAATAAGAGAAAAATAAAGGAGTTTTATTCACATAAATATGTGAATAATAAGAGATAAATAAAGGAGTTTTATTCACATAAATATGTGAATAATAAGAGATAAATAAAGGAGTTTTATTCACATAAATATGTGAATAATAAGAGATAAATGAAGAATTATTCTTTAATTAGGAAAATAAGGAAGAGTGGTGGCCAAGTTAAGGATTCTTGGCCTAGTAATTTCGACTATAAAAGGATGAGACTAGGGCCATTCATTATTCATTCTCCTCTCTCTTTTCTTACCGAATATTCTTCTTGAGCATCCATTCTTTTCTTCTTTTCTTTTAGCCTCCTAGCCGATTCCTTCTAAGCCTATTATTCCTCTCTTCTTTCATCTTTGAAATCGAATACATAAGGGAATCATAGCCGATTGTTCATTAAGTCTCTGCAAGAATTTACGAAGGTTGAAGCGAAGGTGCAATCGATTCCTTCAAATAAAGGTAAGATCTAAGTTTGGTTTGATTTCTTTTATATTTTAGACTTATCAAAATCTAGGGCTAATCCCATTAATGTTCATGGTTGCGAATCTTTGAAATGATCTTTCGGGATTTACTAAGTGTAGGCTACAAGGAAGGAGAAGTTCTTTTCGAAGGTACACCATAGGCCACGTGTTCCTAGTTATTCGGTGAGTTTGGATTTAAAATCCACAAGGTAAGTGTCTATAGCTTTCGGCAAGGCCTATTTTGATAATTAGATCTAATTCTTGTTTGTTTAAAAGCGAAACTAACCGGATGAGATTTAGTGCTTGGCGAATACAAGGAGGAGCATAGCATAGATTTCGAGGATTCGATTGGTATTGAATTGACAACAAGGTAAGTAATACAAATCCTACTAGGATTTGGTTTTAAACCAAATAGGTTTATTAATATATTTTATTTGGTGGGCGAATATAGGAATTATTAGATCTAAAGATTAGATCGGGATTTTCGAGATCTCAAGGAACTTTTATTTAAGCGAATAAGGTGTGTACCCTTACTATCCTTCGATATTGTATGGCTAAATATTTTAATATATGATATGAATAATAATGTGAATGTGGCTATGTACCACAAATGTGGCAAAAAGTACCCAGGTACGTTTCCTACTTCCGATAGGATTGTGAAAAAAATGTTATTTAATAACATGCGAATATATGAATATGAACATGAAATTAAGTTATGCTATATATATGTTTTGGGGCATTCGGGATTTATGTGAAAGGGGAGAGCAGTGTTGACTTGGTCTCACCAACGAAGGTGTTGACTTCGGTCTCCTGTGAAAAATGTTGACTACGGTCACATTGCGAAATTTTGGTAACCGATTACAATAGTGTCAAATGACACAGCGTTTAAATTTGATTATAGTGTCTAATGACACAACGTGGAGAGTAGCGGATGGAGGTTGACTTAGTAGTCCCCACGGTGTGAATGGCGAATGCGAATGGAGAGTAGCGGATGGACCATTAGGATTGGGTTTGGGTTGCATCATAATTTCATTATTGTATGGACTTAATGATTTGAACATGAATGCTCGATTTATTGAATGATAGCATTGTGTGCACATTGAGTCTGTTGACTCACCCATTGTGGGAATTATTTTTGGGAGATGAGCGTTGTTTGAATGGTAGGTGGACCATGAGGAGGCCATGCTACATGCGAAAAAAATTCATTTAGTTTAAACTTAAATTTTAATTTTATTTTTTTTAGTTACTATTATTCTATTTTGGGTTTTACATGATGTAATAAGGCCTTAAGGCCCAGTGGATTATACTTTATGTTTGCTTATTGTTAAGTTTCATGCTAAGAACTTTATTGGATGTATTTCATTAAATGGGCTTACAAGATCAAATAAATGGGTTTCCAATCTAAGCCCAACTGAAAATAATAGTTTTTCCAAAAATTTATAAATTTTCTCTAAGTATCAATATTTTTTTTGAAACCGATTTATTTTAGGAACGTACCAGATCCGGTCCATTCTCGTGGGCCAGGTGTGGGGTGTTTCAATCCTAGTGGACTTAACACAATCATCTCCTTATCAATAATTTTAAACTAAAAATCCAGTGTCCCAGACACAGTGCATGCAACATATGAGTGTGTAGACCCAATGTCAATTAAAGCGGTATGTGGTACATTATAAATGAGAAACGTACCAGTTATGATGTCAGGAGCATCGCCATCCTCTCAATGCCGAGCAGCATAGACCAAAGCTGGCTGTCTCGCCTCAGTATTTTCAGCACCTCTGCCTAGTGTTCCACAACCTCGTCCCAAACCATTTCCTCTTACAACCCACGACCTCTCTGGGCTGTGACTACCTCTCGGTGAACATAGCCCTAACTTGTGGCTTGCAACCAATAGACCTCTGCTTATAATTCTTGACACGGTGATCCATGGATCCACATCTCAAACATGCCCCGATTCGTTTCGGCACTCACCACAGTGAACTCTCCAGAAATCTGAGTAACATCCATAAAAACTTATACTCATCACATAGGGGTATTTTAGTCATTTAACAATTAAGGGTATTTTGTAATTCTACTCTACTGGTATTATCGTAATTCTACCCTACGAGGGTATTTAGGTAATTTTACAAAACAAGGGTATTTTGAAAATTTTGTGAATCGTGGATATTTTGGTAATTTTACAAATTAAGGGTATTCTGGTAATTTTATAAATTAAGGTATTTTAGTAATTTTTCAAATCTAAGGATATTTTGGTAATTTTTCAAATCAGGGGTATTTGATCCCTTTCGGGTTTTAGTTATGAACTTTGGCCCATTAACAAGTCCTTGCGGCTAAAGTGAACAGACATTATGCTCTAGGTAGGATTCTAGAAAAGAGGTGGTCGGCCGGTAGGACCGCTTAAGTACCAAGCTCTCCCTAGATCCAATCCTAGACATGCATATGTCCATTGCCACACTCGAACCAAGTGACTTGCCCACAGACATGTTTAATTATTAGATTAAGTCTTATACGGTTTAAGAGTTTTTCCGAACTAGACCTAAAGTCCATTAAACCCTAGCATATTTGTCTACGTCCTCATAAAGCCTATCAAGCCTATTTCATGTTCATATAGCCTCTTATGCCAAAATCACATCCTTATGGCCCATTAGGCCCAAATCTCATTCTTATGGCCTATTAGGCCCAAAACAATTCCAGATCATGTAACATGCGTAACTAACTCAATTCATATAACCAAATTAATCAATTTCATCAAACTTAGCCTCAAGGCCCACCAGGCCCATTTAGCCACTTTTGACTTTTCAGCTTTCCAACATTGCCGATATCATGTGTGTGTAGTGTTTGTACACACCTGGTTACTGTGACGTGCTATTCTATCCTTGGTCTTGAACCTACAACCAACTAACCTTCAGTCAACCACCCATACTCAATCAAAATATTTACCAAAAGCCGAAGCCTTACTGTAACCTTACCGTGTGCCACCAAGTTCTAATAGCCCTTTTTTAGCTACTAATCACGAGTATCCCCTAGATCTTCACTCACACATACACCATCACAATTCAAGTGACTCATAATCCACACAAGTCACCCCTATAGATCATACACATTCGGCCATTCTCCTAAACCATAATTGAGTTGAGTACACTTACAATTTACTAATGATCCTTACCACATTTGCGATCTCTGAACCCTATCCTTGTTATTACAAGGTTAACGATAGGAACAGTTAGATAGCCCTCTGTCTTTTACCAAACATACTAAAGGAAACTGACCAAGTACTTACCTAAGAAGCAATCGACCCAAGAAGTATTCAGCTTTTGAGATTAGTATGGTGACAGGGACTATTCAGCACCAATAGGGAGAAGAAGAGAAGTGATTAGCTAGGACCAAAGATTAAAAAGAAAGGGAATTTCAAAAGAGAGGGTATGGAGGATTCGGCTTCTGAGTAGTTAGAGAGAAAAGGTTGCTTAGGCAACTCCCAAGAGAAGAATTCAGCTAGAGGGAAGAACAAAATTTTGGCAAAGGAATGATGGTTTCTTTTTTCGGTAAATGGAAGAATTCAGCTAAGGGGAAGAAAATAAAAGAAATAGAACCTTTAAAAAGAATTCGGCACCACCTTTTATGGCCAAAAGCCGAAACGCCCTTCCCCTAGAGTCCCATTCGGCAGCAACATATCCACACCTCAATCCCCTATCTTTTGTCTCTTATCTTTACCTTAGTTTTCTCTCCTGAACACTCCCTTCCAGAGTCCACTCCAACGCCACTACTAACCATCTAGAAGGCAAAAACAAAACCTGCAATTTACCACTCTCAAGCCTTGAACCTTGGACCTCTTCACCTGCTAATGATGCCACATCCCTGCTCCCTAAGTGGCTTCACTTAGTCACTACACCACAAGCTCCTCTTGTGTCATTTTCCTTTTGCATTCATTTAAAAGGCCTACTAACTAAAGTTACTGTTCCATAGGGCTAAAACAAATTTTTTCCTATACCCTTACTTGATCCCATAACATCTCTAACACCCTAGACACTCCAAATTTCTTAACCATTAAAGCAAACATGCAATTTGAAATTTTCTTGCTCACTTAAAAATTTTTTGAGACCCAAAAGCCAATTAGGCCCAATACTTCTAGGCCCAAATTTAGGGTGTTATAATTTTATTCAAGTTAATTTTAACATTTAACATGATATATCATCACATACAATTACTAACCATTTCAAGCATTCTAATCAAGCATATTTCATCATTCAACATGGCCTATCATTGCATGCATACATGTTTACTATCCTACCTTGGTTCAATTCATGTGTTAAACATGATTTGATCAACTACTTAACATATACATATAGTTACCATAGCATAACATTACAACTATATCAAAACAACCATTACTAGCCATTCCAATGGCTAGATTACATGTATCGTTTATGTTTACATGCCAATATCGCCAACATATCCTATACATTACAACCGCAATTGAATTACCATACTATACCGACATGGGCCGATGGATAGTGTGAGTGATCTCCGTTAAGCTTCCAATCGAACGAGCTTTCGATTTACTCTAAAAAGGGGTAAATAAAATGGGGTAAGCATTTTATGCTTAGCAAGTTCATATAACATGGTATTTAACTTACCATTCATTCTATTCTGAGGTAACTATGTAAGGCACATTCATTCAATTTGACCTCAAGCCCTACACATATCCTCATTACCCTTGTTAGTCATGTATTCCATAATAACTTCGATAACATGTATGAGCTCAATAACAATCAAGTTTCCATGCACAGATGCTTTCCACAACATGTATTCATTCAACATGCATAATTCTTCTCATTATTACAAGTACAATTTCATAATAGTTCACTTCAAGTTCAAATCATTTCATATATAAACTTTACTCATATTACTCGTAATATCAAAGTCACAATTAGTACACTCAAGGTGTACAAGTTTATAATCAAGAATGCACATATATTCATCAAATAAAGTCCATGTATAAATAAAATCATCTCATGTTTTCATATATCAATTGTCATATCATCCTTTTCTTGTATTTCAGATGGATGCGTATAATAACACATTTCTTATACATATCTTCTCATATCAAGATTTCTACCCATTGAATTTATCTGAAATATCGATGGTTACTCAGGTAGTACACTGGTGGTGTACAAATCAGGATACGTCAATTCATATTCAATGGTACCCATAAGGTACTATCTCATAGAGTACACTCTCGAGCCACACATGTATACAACAGAAAAACCTGTAACACCCCTAACCCGTATCCGTCGCCAGAACAGGGTTTCAGAGCGTTACTAAAACATTCAAAACATTTATCGATTAACTTAGGTATGTTACTATTTATTCACCGAGGTCATTCATAATGTCCATTAAATGGACCCTCAAGGCCCAATACGAGCATTAGAACCAAGTTGGGACTAAATTGAGTACTCAGGGAATTTTTCGCAAATTTTCAAAATTTTCCAAGGTGCAGGGCTCACATGCCTGTGTGGTCCAAGGGACACGCCCGTGCTGTAGGCTGTGTTCAAAACTAGATAGCTCTCTAACTTGCACCACACGGCCATACCACACACCCATGTGCTAGGCTGTGTGGTTAATTAATTCAATTCGAATTAGGTGTGGGTGTGGGTTTCACATGGCCAAGACAAACGCCCATGTTCAAGGCCGTGTCACCCACACTACTGAGACACATACCCATATCTCTACCCGTGTGCTTAATTTTGACCATTCTGTTTTCTCGAATTTAAGGTGCAAGGGACACACGACATGCCACACGCCCATAGGGTAGGCCATGTGTAGCACACGGTCTAGATACACGCCCATGTGTCTGCCCGTGTAGACAAAATAAAGCCAATCCTAGCTTCATTTCTCACCCAAAATCACACCTATGACCTACATTTGAATCACACATCCAAATGCTAACCATTTCAAGCATTCAAATCAAACAAATTCTATCTTTCAACATGGTATATCATTATATGCACATGTTCATAATCTTGCCTTGGTTTAGTCCATATGTAGGCCTATTTTGATCAATTACTTAACACATGTGTAGTTACCATAGTATGACATTACAAATATATAAAATTAAACCATTACAAGCAATTCCAATGGCTAGATTACAAGTATCATTTACATTTACATGCCCATATGGCCAATATAACGTAAACATGCCATTATAACCGCAATTGAATTACCATACTATACCGACATAGGCCGATGGATAGTGTGAGTGATCTTCGCCAAGCTTCCAATTACTCTAAAACAGGGGAAAATAAAATAGAGTAAGCATAAATAGCTTAGTAAGTTCGTATAACATGGTACTTAGCTTACCATTCATCCTATTTTGAGGTAACTATGTAAGGCATATTCACTTAATTTGACCTCAAGCCCTACACACATACTCATTTCCCTTGTGAGTCATGTAATACATGATAACATCAAGATATCTATAAGCTCAATCAACAAACAAGTTTCCATGCATATATGCTTTCCACAACATGTATTCATTAAGCATATATATATCATCTCTTATTATTACAAGTATAGTTTCATAGTAGTTAATTTGAGTTCTAATCGTTTCATGTCGGGACTTTACTCATTTTATTCGAGTATTAAGGTCACCAAGTAGTAGTACACTCAAGGTGTACAAATATATATAATCAAGGATGAACACTCTCATCTAATAATTTCCATGTACAATTATCATCTTTTCATATTTTCATACATCACTAGTCATAAATCATCATTTCCTTGTATTTCATGTTATATCATTTTCATGTCATATTTCATATCACATATATATATATATATATATCATTCCATGTCAATTTGTCTTAAATTTATATTTGCCCTTATCAGAGCTTTGCCCGTTGAATTTATTCGAAATATTGATGGATACACAAGTAGTACACTCGAGGTGTACGAATCAGAATATGTAAATTCGTGTCAAATGGTACCCATAAGGTACAATTTCAGAGAGTGAACTCTCTAGCCACGTATATATAAACATCGGGATTACCAGTCTAGGCTAAATCATTTCTACAGCATATGCTCCGAAGAGCTTGATTTTGATTACCTGTTCGGGCTAAATCCAATCCATAACATCTGCTCGAGAGGACTTATATCAAGATTACCCATCCGGGCTAAATCCTATCAGAATTGAGGCCGAAGTGAAACACCCCAAACCCGGCCCACAAGCCCTGACCAGATCTGGCATGCTTCTAAAGAAAATCCATTCAATCTTGTTTGAAACTTTGTTAAAAACTTGTGTATTATTGAAAAGTCTTTGATTTGGGTTGGGCTCGAATTAAGAACCCGTGTTGATAAGTTGTTAAAAACAATTTAATAATTATACTAAAGAAAAATTTAACTTTTAAGCTTTAAATTCGATGATAATCGTATCATACTAAGTAATTTAAAAGCATGCATAAACGATTCAATAAGTTGGCTTTATTACATCAAATAAAAACCAGAATAATTCAAAACTTAAACATGAATAAAAAAATAAATTAATCCTTGAGCTTTGCATGGCCACCCTTGAGCTCCTGCCGACCCGGTCCATCACTTATATCACCTTAAAAATAGTCCCACAAGGGGTGAGTCAAACAGACTCAATGTGTACAACCAACACCAAACTCAAATAAATCCAGGCATATCAAATCATGCATAATCATATAGCATTAAATAAAATGATGCAATCCCGGACCCAAGCCTATATGCCATCCGCTACACATCATCCTACCATTCTCACACACCGTGGGGACTACTAAGTCAACCTCCATCCGCTACACACCATTGAAGGCAGTCGCTGTAGTCGACGTGCTCATCGCCCTTATAGATACATACTTTGTGTCATGAGACACCATATTCAGATATCGTGGTCTTAGGTCACCACATTCACTTCCCCTTTTTCATAATATCCCATATGCCCATGTCATACAAAATCATGCAACATAATGCCTTAGGCCCGATTTCACATTCTTATCATATTCATATAACAAGTCTTATTATACTCATAGTAGGAGTAGGAAAAGCGTATTTTAGTCTCATGTACCATAGCATGGTACTTAGCCATATTTTCCACATTCAGATAACATACATACATATTAAATAAAGGCCTTAAACTTATTAAGAAATAGTGTGGGTACACACCGATATACTTATCGAATTCTTCAAATCCCAAAACTCGTTCTATTGCTTTAGATCTTTAATTCCTATATTCGTCCAACCCTAACATGTTAGTAAAAAGCCATTCGGCTATAAATCCAAATCCTATTAGGATTGTTGTAATCAAATTCTTACCTTGGTGCCGATTGGATTAAAAATCAAATCTCGAAACTTTGTGATCCTCTACCTTGTATTCGGCCAACATTAGATCACTTAAAGGGTTAGTTTCCGACTTTTGAATAATGACGAAATAAATCTTGATATCACAATAGGGCCTTGGCCGCATGTACTCATGCACTTACCTTACGATTTTCAAATCCCGAAAAGTGACTGTGGATTGTAGTATCTGTCGAAATTCCTAAAAACTTATGTTAGATTAATTTCTAACATTAAATTGTAAGTAGATAGCCCTTGGCCGAATATGTCTTACCTTGAATCTTTAAAATCCTGAATATCCTTCCTTAAAGTCGACAAAAGACAAATCCCGGAAGAGTCCCTTAATACAAAAGTCGACAGTACCTTTGCTTGAAGCCCCTCAAGGATTCGGCTATGAAGGCTAGCTAGTGCTCAAAAGGTTTCGGCTTTTGAGTTTTAATGGAGTAATCGGTTTCAAGGAGGAAAGAGAGAGATATGAGCTTTAGGAAGAATCGACATGGTGATCTTTGGGAAGGAATTGACTTTTGATGAAAAGAAGAAGAAAAAGAGGATGAAGAATTCACTAGCACAAGGGTATTTGACTTTGGAAAAATAAAAGGAGAAGAGAAGATGCACTAGAGAATTCAACAAAGGTAAAGAAGAAGGAAAGATTGATGAATGGCCTTATTTTCCTCTTTCAAATTTAAATTACTAAGCCTAGAGAGTCCCTTCTTGGCCATCACTCTCATATCTTTATTTTCCTAGCTTAGCGAAATTCTAAAAGTATTTGACTTCAACTTAAACTCCTACCTTAGTCTCCCTATGTCGTCCATCTCCCTACCTTAGGAGTGCTGAATTTTAACCCATTATTTTGGGCTTCATGTGGCCATACTAGGCCCAAGTTATCCTAGCATATGGCGTCATTTCGAGCCCTAAGTGGCGTCTCTGCCATTTTTCCAAGCCTGATTTTGTCACATTTCCAAGGTTCCTTACATTTCCTTACATTTCCTTACATTTCCAAGCTTCCTATTAAGACTTAATATTTTCTAAAGCATTTCCTTACATTTCCAAGCTTTCTCTTAAGACTTAATATTTTCTAAAGCATTTCCTTACATTTCCAAGCTTCTAAAATGCACACAACACATTCACAATACATAAGGCATACTATTTCATAAAATTTTAGTCATAGTGCATAAGCCCTAATCCGGGATATTACACGAAGGATTACTCATCCGAGCTAAATCCTATCCGTAACAAATTTAGGATCTCTTTCATTTCAGGAAATCACATATCCATCGATTTCCATTTATTCAACCGAGATTTAAACACTTTTCAAGCATTATCAGGAATTTGATTATTTCATAACTCCGTAACATTTATGTAATTCAAGTAAAACACATTCCACATTCATGTCAAGCATACGAGTAACGTTTTATTCATTTACCATTTTATTGGGCATTTACATTTATCGGGCTATATCGAGTAGGTGATCATTTCACATATTTATGACATTGATAAAATTCACAAACACAACATTTAAATCAAGCATAAAAACATATACAAGTTAGTTACACGAACTTACCTCGACAAATGTTCGTGTACATAAATCCATTAATCCGACATTTTCCTCGTTCTAACTGCAAATTTGGTTTATCCTGATCTATACGAGTAAATTTCATGTCAATTTATCATATTTTACATTCATGTGGACTAAATTTGATCCTAGGCAAAATTACTATTTTGCCCCTAACTGTTCCATAAATTCCATTTTCGTCCCTAGGCTCGGAAAATGAAACTTGTGCAAACTACTCCCTATTCCAAGCCTAACCAAAGCCCCATTACAAATTTTACAGCACATGTATTCATAAAATTTAAGAATTTTTCATCAAATTTTACAACTTTTCATTTTAGTCCCTAAATCATGTTTTCATCAAAAATCACTTTGTAAAAGTTGTTTATCTATCAATAATCTTTCATTTTCTACCAATTCCAGCATATAAGTCCATGAACCATTTTCATACTTTGATAACTTTTCAAATTAACCACCCAAATAGAGAGATTAAGCTATCTCGATTCCAAAAATATTAAAATTACTAAAAACAGGACAAGGAAACTTACCCAATTTGGCCATGAAAGTCTCTTCTCTCTCTCCTATGGTTTCCATGTTTACTTTGGGAAAGAAGATGATATAAAATAAGATGATATCTTTTATCATCTTTTTAATTAATAAGTAATTTTGCTATTTCCAAGATAGTCCTTGCCCTTTTTCTATATTTCCATGGATGAGTCACCAAGAAAAATCTACATACTTTTCTTAATGCTTTAATTACCATATAAGGACCTCTAGTTTTGAATTCCATAGATATTTGATCCTTATAGCTACTAGAATTTAACTTTCTCATTTTATGCGATTTAGTCTTTCTCGTAATTAAGCACATAATCGGTAAAATTTTCTTTTGAAAATTTTCACACGACATTTTGAAGATACTATGGATCATATAAGAAAATTAAAATAAATTTTATTTTTTAGCTTGGATTTGTGATCTCGGGACCACTAATTTGATTACACTGAAATTGGGCTGTTACATTACCAGTCCAGGCTAAATCCTTTTTATGACATATGCTCTAAGGAGCTTGATCTGGATTACCCTTCCAAGCTAAATCCTATCAGAATTGAGGTCAAAGGATTACTCAACCGAGCTAAATCCTATCCGTAAAAAATGCAGTACCTCTTTCGTTTTAGGAAACCACATTTCCATCGATTTTCCATTTATTCAATCGGGATTTAGACACTTTTCAATCTTTACCAGGCATTTGATTATTTCATACCTCCGTAACATTTATGTAATTCGAGTAAAACACATTCCACATTCATGTCTAGCATACAAGTAACGTTTTATTCATTTACCATTTTATCGGTCTACATCGAGTAGGTGATCATTTCACATATTTATGACATTGATAAAATTCAAAAATACAACATTTAAATCAAGCATAGAAACATATACAATTTAGTTACATGAACTTACCTCGACGAAAGTTCGTGTACGTAAAATCTACTAATCCGACATTTTCCTCATTCCTCGTTCTAACTCCGAATTGGTCTATCCGAATCTATACGAGTGAATTTAACATCAATTTATGATATTTTACATTCATGTGGACTAAATTTTCATCTTAGGAAAAATTACTATTTTGCCCTTAACTTTTCCATAAATTCCATTTTTGTCCCTGGGCTCGAAAAATGAAACTTGTGCAAATTACTCCCTATTCCAAGCCTAGACAAAGCCCCATTACAAATTTTTCAGCACATGTATTCATAAAATTTTAGAATTTTTCCTTCAATTTCACAAGTTTACATTTTAGTCCCTAAATCATGTTTTTATCAAAAATCACATTGTAAAAGTTGTTTACCTATCAATAATCTTTCATTTTCTACCATAAATTTATAATTTCCAGCATATACACACATGACCCATTTTTTGTACCATGATAACTTTTCAAATTAATCCCCCAAATAGAGAGATTAAGCTATCCCGATTCCAAAAATATCAAAATTACTAAAAATGGGACAAGGAAACTTACCCAATTAGGCCTTGAAAGTTTCTTTTCTCTCACCTAGGGTTTCCATGTGTTTTTAGTTTGAAGATGACATAAAATAAGATGATATGTTTTATCATCTTTTATTTAATTAAAAATTTGCTATTTCCAATTTAGTCATTGCCCTTTTTTATATTTCCATGGATGAGTCATTAAAAAATCTACATACTTTTCTTAATGGTCTAATTACCATATAAGGACCTCTAGTTTTTAATTCCATAGCTATTTAATCCTTATAGCTACTAGAATTCAACTTTCGTATTTTATATGATTTAGTCCTTCCCATAATTAAGCATTGAATCGATAAAATTATCGTACCAAAATTTTCACATGTCATATCTATTATCATACAGACCATATAATAAAATAAAAATAAATTATATCTTTGGGTCGAATTTGTGGTCTCGAAACAATTGTTTCGATTTCATCGAAATTTGGGTTGTTACAATTCTACCCCTTAAGGAATTTTCGTCCTCGAAAATTTTACCAGTAAAGAGATTCAGACATTACTCTCTCTCATAGTTTCCTCCAGTTCCTAGATAGCTTCTTCTATATCATGTCATTTTCAGATAACTTTTATTAAAGCTACCTTTTTATTTCTCAATTTTTCTCTACAAGTGCCAGAATTTCAATCAATCTCTCATTGTAAGTTGTGTCAGGCTGAATTTAACCTTTATAAAAGCAATAACAGATGATGGGTCTGATCGATACTGTCATATCACATATACTCATAAAAACATTGTCAATTATGTAGATCTCTGATAATAATACCAATCAATACACAACAGGTCTAATTCTTTTCCATAATCTTATATGACCTGATAAACCACGGAACTTTCTTCCATGGTGGATGTTTAGAAAAACCTTGTTACCATCAAAAACTCTATTTCTTTTCATTTTAGTTTCGTATCAAATTTCTGACGATCAAATACTGCTTTTAAACAATCTCAGATCATTTTCATCTTTCTTCGATTTCAAAGAATCAAACCTACAACATGTATCTTTTCTCACTGAACTCCATCCAAAACACCAGAGTTTTACATTTGTGACCATATAAATTCCCGCACAGTAAAGTTTTGTACTTGAATGTTAACTATTATAATAAGCAAATTCAACCCAAGGAAAATACTTTTCTCAGTTACCTTCAAAATCAAGTACACAACATTGAAGTATATTTTCCAAAATTTGAATCATATGTTCAGATTGATCATCCGTCTAAAAATGAAACATGATACTAAAATGTAACCGTATACCTAGAGTTTCTTATAACTTGTTTCAGAATCTGAATACAAACCGTAGATCTCTGTCAAAAATAACAGAAACTAGCACATCATGAAATTTGACAATTTCAAAAATAGGTTATTCAAGCAATTTATCAAGTGAGAAATCCATTTGTAACACCCCAAACCCGGCCTAGATGTTATGACTGAATTTGACGTGTTACATTGAAGTGTTGTTTGAAAATCAAGTTTGTCGATAAAAATTCGTTACTAAATTTAAATCTCCTTTAACAATTGTTTTGAAAATGTTAGTGTTGTAAAACCTTGTTATCCAATTACAGGTCGTCTCAATGCAGTTTTAGTTGTAAACTTTAAGATCTGAAAATGTGATTTTCAAAAACAGTTATTATTTCAAAAACCTGTGTTTCCTAGACTACCATGTTGAAATAAAGAGAACCACCAAATAAAAGTTAAAACCCCAAATGGCCTTATTACATAATTATTAACCCAATATATTAAAAATATAATAAATAAATCTAAGATCAAATCATATCGAGCATGTGGCCACCTCCAAGTCCCTCGCAGCTCAAAATCATCTAAGGTTGGGGATTACCTGCGCAGTTAAAGAAAGGGGCCAGTTACGAGAACTCAGTGTATAATCCCCAATCATGCAATAATAGTCGGGCCTAAGCCCTATTCAGTATCAATTCAATCTAGGCTTTAGCCATATACAGTAGCATTCTGGGCCTAAGCCCAAATGATTAAGAACAGAGCAGTAATGCAACCCAGCCCAATCCAGCCAACACACCACCCGCACCAACCAATACACCATGTAGGGACCAAGTCGACGTATCTAGCTAGCACACCAATATCGCAGCATAGCTGCTAGTAGTAACGCAACAAAACTGGTAATGGCAGTGAACGTGGACCAAGCCACTAAAATCAGAATACATGGTGAAGCCACTGGATTAGTACAACGTGGCAGAGCCATTAGTACAGTACTTCCTCCAAATACAAATCCCCACCCCAATACAGAATGTCGTGTCATAAATAATTCATGTATGCAATATGTCACAAACATAATCAGTCATATAAATATCACACAAACATCACTTCAGCTACCACTAGGGGTATAACATTTATTTGTCAATTAGGGGTTAAACGATAAATTTACCCTTCGAGAGTATTTCGGTAATTTCACCTATCGAGGGTATTTCGGTAATTTTACCCTTTAAGGGTATTTCAGTAATTTCACCTATCGAGGGTATTTCAAAAATTTTACCCTATAACGGCCTCTCCGAAGGCCTATAGTCGCCTCGAGCGACATAGACACCCTTTTTGGTCGAAACAGTGCAATTAGGCCCAAAGCCTAATTTTTAGCCCAATTAGGCCCACACGCTCATGTTGCCCATTCAACCTAATTTCAGTTGCGGCTATGCGAACTTCGCAGCCCAATCCATTATCTAACACTATCGTGAATTTTACCCACGGGGCCCATGGGTCTAATGGCCCATCTCGGCCCAACGAGGCCTATTACGACCTAAGCCCACGAGAATGTTCGTGGCAGCCTCAACAGTCCATCGCCAATGATTGTGGCTCAGTTTATCTCTACGAGCACTCGCACGCTCAAGAGCCCTCAGGTGCCGAAGTTTCAGCTTACCAATTTTTTGGCTTTAGCTGATTCACAATTCATCAGAGGTGTGAACACACACCTTCATTTGTCATATTGACAGAACCAAAATTGGGTGTACGATTACACACCTGTTACGAGTTGTAATTTGAAGTGCTTCCAAGACACCTATGATAACAATCGCCCATTAATTAGTCACAAACCCTTGTTAAAACATAGTATTGAAACGCTTTAATCAAACTAACTTTACTTACCACAAAACGAAAGATCCCTTGTAGTGAAACAATAATTGGCCTACCACTTGGTTAAGGAAATTAAGTGCCTAGCAACATTCGACGAAAAAGAAAGTGTTAGCAATATATATTTCCACGGCAACAAGGGAGAAAAGCCTTTTTGCCCAAGAGAAGAAAATCGAATAAGGAGAAAAAGCCGACCTAGATTCTGGCTATAGTCACCACTTACCAACCAATCAAGAGGTTCGTAAATGCTTAGAAATGAAGAGAAGAACTTAGGCCCTAGTAGATTCGACTGACACAAGAAGAAAGAAATTGTTAGGCTATCTTGCAGAGAAGAGAAAACAATAACAAGAGGGAAAAGAAGAGTTGTGTTCGGCCAAAGGAGAAATCGAAAAAGAAAAATGTAATTCGATAGATTGTAGGCAGCAACAGAGAAATAACGATGAGAAGAAAAAAGAATGATAAGACCCAAATGGTAAAAGTTTGCACGAGACGCCACCAAAAGGAATAAATCCCAAAATGCAACAAAATAAAAACTTTAAAAAACCAAAGAGAATATTCGGCTTCCTCACTCACCCAAATTGCCGAAATTGAATAATTGGGAACCCTCTGGTGGAAATTCCCTTACTCATGTCTTCCTAAATTTGGCTAAGACTCCTACATCCCCAACCCCCACAAACTCTCCACCAAATCCTCCTTGAATTGCTCACAGCCTCCCATTCAAATTTTTTGACCAAGTTTTCAACCTCCTCTGCAGAGTTTGATCCAAACTGTACCTCTTGCACCATCAAATCATAAAATAAAATCCCCTAATTGCTTATTGTGGGATTCGAACCCCACTCCCCTTGCCATCTTAGTGACGCCACATCCACCAATTCACAAGCTCTTTTTGTAACACAAAAACACACACATATATACATAAGTCTTACCGCTAACAGCCCATTCCTCTTAAAAGAAAAAACTAAAAAATTTCCAAGGCCTAGACTTGAACCCAAGCCTTCTAAGAACCCCAAATACATTCAAATACATATCCATTCAAGCACATCATGGAATTTAAGCCAATTCGGAAAAATTACAAGCCCTACACTTTTAGGCGTTACAACTCTACCCCTTTAAAGAAATTTTGGCCTCAAATTTACAGTTAGAAGAGGTAAGGGTATTATTGTTGCATCACCTCCTCGGGCTCCCACGTGGCTTCCTCCGAGCAAAGGATTATGCCAAAGCACCTTGACTAACGTAAATGATTTCTTCCTTAATACCTTAACGTCACGATCCAAGATCTCAGATAGGTTCTTCCTCAAAAGTCAGATCAGGTCAAAACTCGATCTCCTCTACTGGCACTATATGTGAGGGATCAGAGTGGTATCGCCTCAGTATGGAGACGTGGAACACATCATGTATCTAGTTTAACTCAGGAGGCATCTCAAGCTGATAGGCGACCGGTCCCATACGCTTTAATATCCGGTAAAGTCCAATGAATCTAGGACTCAGTTTGCCTTTCCGTCCAAATCTCAGAATCTTTTTCCATGGTTAGACCTTCAAGAAGACATAATCCCCCACAGAGTACTCTATCTCTTTATGCTTTAAATCTGCATATGATTTCTGCCTATCTGCTGCTTCCTTTAACCAATCTCGAATCAAATTTACTTCTTCTTTGGTTTCAGAAACCAATTCTGGCCCTAAAACTCATCGCTCACCAAGTTCTATCCAACAGGTAGGGGTGCAACACCTACGACCATAAAATGCCTTGTACGGTGCCATCTGAATACTGGCTTGGTAGCTGTTGTTATATGCAAACTCTACTAATGGCAAGTAGTCTTCTCAACTGCCTTTGAAATAAATTACACAGCTTCTTAGCATGTCCACCAATATCTGAATCACCCTTTCCGACTGACCATCTGTCTGGGGGTGAAACGACATCTTGAAATCCAAACTTGTACCTAATACCTCGTGTAACTTCTTCTAGAATCAAGATGTGAATCTAGAATCTCTATCCAAAATGATAGACACTGGTACTTAACGCAGTCTGACAATCTTAGCCACGTATAACTTAGCCAACTTCTGCAAGAATAATAAGTTCGAACCAGTTTGAAGTGGGCAGATTTAGTCGATCGATCAACAATAACCCATATCAATCCTTCTTAGTAGGCGCCAAGGGTAGCCCACTAACAAATTCCATGATTACCCTTTCCCACTTCTAGAGTGGAATTTTAACGGTTGTAGTAATCCAAAAGGTAGTTGATGCTCAGCTTTAACTTGCTGGCATGTCAGACACTTACTCACGAAATCTGTAACCTTGCGCTTGAGCCTTGACCACCAGTACAGTTCACGCAGATCTCGATATAACTTGTTTCCACCAGGATGCATAAGCGTATGGGCTGCTATGTGCCTCTCGCGATATAGAATGCCTTAACTTTCGTAATCCCACTACACAAACTCTCCCACGAAAGCATAGCATACCCTCACTATTCAAATTTCCAAAATTTGTAGTCTCTCCTTCTCAATCACTGAAATGAGGACCAATGATTCATCCAAAGAATCGCTTCTACTTAATTTGATTAATCTAGGTCGGTCTCACTTGGAGTTCATCCAATAGACTACCATCCTCAAACAAGCTGAGACGAGCAAACATTGCTTTCAGATCAGATACAACCTTACGGCTCAATGAATCCGCTACTACGTTAGCTTTACCCGGATGGTACTCAATCAAGCAATCATAATCCTTAAGCAATACTATCCATATTCGTTGCCTAAGATTCAACTCCTTCTAGGTAAGGAGCTACTTGATGCATTTATGGTCGGTGAAAATAATAGACTTCTCACTATATAAATAATGTCTCCAAATCTTCATTAAGAATACCACCGTAGCTAACTCCAAGTCGTGAGTGGGGTAATTTGCCTCGTGAGGCTTAAGATGGTGAGACGCATAAGCAGCCACCTTACCCTCTTGCATTAACACACATCTTAATCCAGTGTGCGACGCATCACAGTAGACGATAAATTCCTCCCCAGACTCTGGCTGTATTAACACCGAGGCTTCAGTCATAACCTTCTTCAATTTGTTAAAACTCTTCTGCTGCTTATTTGTCCAGTTGAAAGGTACACCTTTACATAGAAACTTAGTCAGAAGTGCAGCAATCAGTAAGAACCCCTCAATGAAATGTTTGTAATACCCACCCAGACCTAGAAAACTTCAAATCTCAGATATAGTCTTCGGTGTTTTCCAATCCAATACGGCTTGAATTTTTTGAGGATCAACCCTAATCCTCTCGACAGACACCACGTGACCTAAAAATGGCACTTCCTGTAACCAAAACTCACACTTGCTAAACTTTGCATAAAGCTACTTTTCCCACAGGATTTGCAAAACAATGCGAAGATGTGCATCATGATCCTCATTGGTTCTTGAATACACTAGAATGTCATCTATAAACACCACTACAAACCGAGACATATAGGGCTGGAATACTCGGTTCATCATATCCATGAAAGCAGCTAGTGCATTCATCAACCCAAACGACATGACTAGAAACTCATAATGCCCATAACGAGTCTTGAACGCAGTCTTGTACACATCCACCTCTTTAACCCTTAGCTGATGGTACACAGATCGAAGATCTATCTTGGAGAAAATAGAGGCTCCTCGCAGCTTGGTCAAACAGATCATCTATTCTTAGTAAACGGGTACTTGTTTTTAATCATCATTTGTTCAGTTGATTTATAATCGATGCACATGCGAATTGACACATCCTTTTCTTCAAGAACAACACCGGTGCTCCCCATAGAGACACACTCGGTCGAATTAATCCTCATCCAATAGCTCTTGAATTTGAGCCTTTAGTCCTACCATCTCCTTCAAAGCCATCCTATAAGGGGCAATGGACACGAGTTGTTCTAGGTAAGAGCTCAATACCAAATTCGACCTCACGGTTTGGAGGTAATCCTAGAAGCTATTCAGAAATACATCCGAAAACTCCTTCACGATTCGCATCTCCAATGTAAGGACCTTTAGAATTAGACATCTTGACAAAAGGTAAGAACGTCTTGCAACCCTTGTAAACCGGTTTCTCGGCCCTTAATGTTGAGATTACATTATATAGATAATCCCTTTGCTCCTCTATCACCACCACCTCCTCATCCTTAGAAGAATTCAATACCATACGCTTAGCGGCAGAATCCAAATTTGCAGTGTTTCTCTAGCCAATCCATGCCCAAAATAAGATTGAATTCGCAAAAGACAGTTCCTTCAAATCGCGGAAAGATAACCCCTTGGACCTCTAGGGCACATCTCTAAACAACTTATTCACTCTAACCGACTATCCCAGTGGACTTAACACAATCATCTCCTTATCAATAATTTTAAACTAAAAATCCGAAGTCCTGACACGATGCATGCAACATATGAGTGTGTAGACCCAATGTCAATTAAAGCGGTATGTGGTACATTATAAATGAGAAACGTGCGATTATGATGTCGAGGCATCGCCATCCTCTCAATGCCGAAAAGGCATAGACCAAAGTTTGTTGTCTCGCCTCGATTTTCAACACCTCTGCCTAGTGTTCCACAACCTCGTCCCAAACCATTTCCTCTTCTGGTCTGACCACAGCCTCTCGGTGGCTGCTGACTACCTCTCCCGGGCTGAACATAGCCCTAACTTGTGGCTTGCAACTGAATAGACCTCTGTTTATAATTCTTGACCTGGTGATCCATGAATCCACATCTGAAACATGCCCCAGTTCGTTTTCAACACTCACCCTGGTGAACTCTCCTGAAATCTATGCGAGGCTGCAGTCTAGTAGCAGTAACATGAGCCCCAGCTCAGACTGGCCCATAAAACTTAGGCTTATTCTTTGTCCCACCAAAAGAACTTGAGGGCCCATAATCACTTTTATTTCTGTCCCTATCCTTTTTACGGTTTTGGCGCTCTGAGCGCCTTACATCCTTTGTAATTTCTTTCCTTCTGCACAAGGGCAGCAAAGTCTCGTTCCCTTTGTGGAGCTATCAACACCCACAAGTCATCTCGAGGCCATCCTCAAAATGCACACAGCGTTCATACTAAGTCGCGACTATGCCCCGAGCATACCGACTCAACCGTAGGAACTCTGAATCAAATTCAGGTACACAACATCGAAGCATATTTTCCAAAATCTGAATCATATGTTCAAATTGATCATCCATCTGAAATAAAATACAATACTAAAATGTAACCGTATACCCAGAGTTTCTTATAACTTGTTTCAGAATCTGAATACAAACCATAGATCTCTATAAAAATTAACAGAAATTAGCACATCATGAAACCTAAAAATTTCAAAAACAAGTTATTCAAGCATTCTATCAAGTGAGAAATCCATTTGTAACACCCTAAACCTGGCCTAGACATTACGACCGAATTTGACGTATCACATAGAAGTGTTGTTTGAAAACTGAGTTTGTCAATAAAAGTTGGTTACTAAATTTAAAATCTTCTTTAACAATTGTTTTGAAAATTTTAGTGTTGTAAAACCTTGTTGACCAATTATAAGTCGTCTCAATTGTTATAAGCTTGTCAATATGAGATAAAATTGGGGAAGCCCTTTTTAGTTGTAAACTTTAAGTTCAAAACGTGATTTTCAAAAATGGTTATTTTCTCAAAAACCTGTGTTTCCTAAACTAGCAGTTTGAAATAAAGAGAACCACCAAATAAAAGTTAAAACCCCTAATGGCTTTATTACATAATTATTAACCTAATATATTAAAAATAAAATAAATAAATCTAAGATCAAATCATATCGAGCGTGTGGCCACCTCCGAGTCCCTCGTAGCTCCAAATCATCTAAGGCTGGAAATTACCTGGGCAGTTAAAGAAAAGGGTGAGTTACGAGAACTCAGTGTATAATCCTCAATCATGCAATAATAGTCTAGGCCTGAGCCCTATTCAATATCAGTTCAGTCTGGGCTTTAGCTCTATACAGTAGCAATGTGGGCCCAAGCCCAAATGATAATAGAATAGAGCAGTAATGCAACCCAACCCAATCAAACCAGCACACCACCCGTACCAAACAACACACCATGTGGGGACCAAGTCGACCCACCCAGCCAGCACACCAGTATCGTAACATAGCTACTAATAGTAACACAACAAAGCTGCTACTGATAGTGAACATGGGCCAAGCCACAAAATCAGAATACGTGGCGAAGCTGCTAGATCAGTAAAACGTGGCAGAGGCACTAGTACAGTACTTCTTCTAAATACAAATCCCCACCCAAATGCAGAATGTCGTGTCATAAATAATTTGTGTATGAAGTATGTTACAAACATAATCAGTCATAGAAATATCACACAAACATCATTTAAGCTACCACTAGGGGTATAACAGTTATTTTTTTGTTTAGGGGTAAAATGATAATTTTACCTTTCGAGGGTATTTCGATAATTTCACCCACTGAGGGTATTTCGATAATTTCACCCATGAAAGGTATATCGATAATTTTACAATATAATGGCCTCTCCAAAGGCCTACAATCACCTCGAGTGACACAGACACCCTTTTTGGTCAAAACGGTGCAATTGGGCCCAATCCCCGATTTTTGACCCAAGTGGGCCCACACGCTCGTGTGGCCTATTCAGCCCAATTTCAGTCGCGGCTATGCAAACTTCACAGCCCAATCCATTATCTAACTCTATCGTGAATTTTACCCACGTAAGGCCCATGGGCCCAATGGCCCATCTCGACCCAACGAGACCTATTACGACCTAAGCCCACGAGAATGTTAGTGGCAGCCTCAACCATCTATCATCAACAATTATGGCTCGATTTATCTCTACACGTGCTCGCACGCTCGAGAGCCCTCAGGTGCCAAAGTTTCGGCTTATCGGTTTTTTGACTTTAGTCGATTCACAATTCATCAGAGGTGTGAGACACACATTCATTCGTCATATTGACAGAACCAAAATTGGGTGTACGATTACACACCTATTACAAGTTGTAGTTTGAAACGCTTCCAAGACACCTATGATAACAATGGCCCATTAATTAGTCACAAACCCTTGTTAAACCATAGTATTGAAACGCTTTAATCAAAGTAACTTTACTTACCACAAAACAAAAGATCCCTTGTAGTGAAACAATAATCGGCCTACCCCTTGGTTAAGGAAATCACATCCCTAGTAATATTCGATGAGAAAGAAAGTGTTAGCAATATATATTTCTATGGCAACAAGGGGAGAAAAGCCTTTTGGCCCAAGAGAACAAAATCAAATAAAAAGAAAAGGCCAACCTAGATTCGACTATAGTCACCACTTACCAACCAATCGAAGAGGTTCGAATATAGTTAGAAACAAAGAGAAGAAGGTACTTAGGCCCTAATAGATTTGACTGACATAAGAAGAAAGAAAGTGTTCGGCTATCTTACAGAGAATTGAAAAGAATAACAAGAGGGAAAAGAAGAGTTGTGTTCAGCCAAAGGAGAAACTAAAGACGAAAAAAATTCGACAGAAAGTAGGAAGCAACAGAGAAATAACGATGAGAAGAAGAAAAAATGATAAGACCCGAATGGTAAAATTTTGCACGAGACACCACCAAAAGGAATAAATCCCGAAATGCAACAAAAGAAAAACTTAAAAAAACCAAAGAGAATAATAGGCTTCGTCACTCACTCAAATTACCAAAATTGCATAATTGAGAACCTTCTAGCCGAAATTCCCTTATCTCTCCCTAAATTCGGCTAAGACTCCTACACTCCCCAACTCCCTCAAAGTCTCCACCAAATCCTCCTTGAATTGCTCACAGCCTCCCATTAAAATTTATTGACCAAGTTTTCAACCTCCTATAGAGTTTGATCCAAAATCTACCACTTGCATTATCAAATCATAAAATAAAATCCCCTAATTGCTTGTCATTGGATTCGAACCCCACTCCCCTTGCCATCTCCGTGATGCCACAGTCGCCAAGTCACAAGCTCTTTTTGTGACACAAAAACACACACATTTATACATAAGTCTTACTGTTAACAGCCCATTCCTCTTAAGATCAAAAACTAAAAAATTTCCAAGGCCTAGACTCGAACCCAGGCCTCCTAAGAACCCCCAAATACACTCAAATACCTAGCCATTCAAGCACATCATGGAATTTAAGCCAATTCAGCAAAATTACAAGCCCTACACTTTTGGGGCGTTACACCAATCATACCAAGATAAAATGTGCAGGCTTCATCGAACAATTGACAATTACTCAAATCGTATCTTTCTTTTTCATAGACAATAATAATTTCGATATAAAATTCCATAGTAACTTTGTCCCATTTCCATTTCTGTAGCTTCGTTGGCTATAACCATCTTGAAAGTATCCTCTCTATCTTGCTAATACATGCAATATTTAAATATAGATTCAGAAATACCACATTTCATTCCAAGCTATTAATATATCTTTTTCAAAGCATTATGCATTTTATCATTCCCCAAATAAACAGACATAGTACCACTGTGATCATTCATGTAAAATTTTCGTAAAAGTTCCAAATTCTTTAGTACACGAACTTTGTTTCTGAATAACATGCATTTATCAGTTCTACTATGAAATTCTGAATTAGAAATTATTCCACACTGTACTCATTTAACTCACAACTCATTATCACTTTTCTAAGTTTCACTGATCTGTTGTAGAGACATCAGTTTAGATCTATACTAAACTAAAATTAAACTATTATCATACAATCATATTCAATATCCATGGCTTGTAAAATATACAAAGATTTTCTACTCAGAACATTTGTGTAATAGCCCGGTTTTAGCTAAATCAAAACAGCGATTTTAGAACCACAAATCTGAGGTTGAAATATTATTTTTAATATTATTTTCTATGTTTAGAGCATGAAAGCATGAATGTGAGAAAGTTTTGTGAAATAATTTTAGCATTTGAATGCTTAAATTGATAAAAGGACTAAATTGCATAAAATACAAAAGTATCATGCTATAAGTTAGGAGTGTCTATTTGCTATGGTTTATTAAACCAAAGGTCCTTATGATGTTATTATGCCATTGATAAGGTTAATGGACATTAATGGCCTTATATTTGATGATTAAATAATTTGATAACCAAGGGTAAAATGGTAAACTATGTATTAATGTGTTATTAAAAAAACAAAGTTAATATAAGTTTTAAATTCACCAATCTCAACCAAAATTGAAGAAGAGAATACTCCATTTTATGGCTCACATATTCAGCACACATTAAGCTTGATTAAGGTACGGTTTTAGCTCAATTTTTGATGATTTCTATGTTTTTGAGATCGTTGCTTTGTGTTCTAGCTAGCCAATGCCTTAATATTTGAAGTTGTAAATGATTTTGTGAAGTTCCATTGTTGAATTTTTGAGCTTTTGGATGTTTGATGATGAAATATGAAAATTTGATAATAGATTTTAATGTTTTGTAAAGTGATTTTTGACAAAAATGTCAAATAAGGATTTAACCGTGAAAAGTGTAAATTGAGGGGTTAAATGTGTGAATAAATGATAAATATGAGCTGATATGTACATTAGGAAAATTTTTCTAGCATGTATTTGGATTAAATTTTGTGAATTTTGTGTATTTATGAAATAAGGACTAAATTGAATAAATGTGGAACTTTAAGGGGTAAAGTGTAAAAATGCCCAAATATGTGTTTGTGGACTGAATTGAATGATTTGATGAATAAATAAGTTTATTTTGAATGTATATAGATCAAGAATGAAAGAAATCAGATTTAGATCGAGGAAAATCAAAGGTTATCGAATAGTCGATCCATTTCATTTATCCCAAAAACAAGGTAAGTTCATATGCAAATAAATGTCTTTAAATTGAATTATATAAGTTTAATTGTACTATTATGAATGATGAATGATCAAATACGAGCAAGAATTGACAAGGTTACAATATCCGAAAGTTCTGTATGAACTTTAGGAATAGTATAAGATACTAATGTCATGACATTAGGATTACCGAGATGTGATTATGTGTAAGACTATGTCTGGGACATTGGCATCGTTATATGATTTTGTATAAGGCCCTGTCTAGGATAGTGGCATCAATATGTGATAACATGTAAGACCATATCCAGGATATGGCATTGTACGAGCTATATGTGATTTTCGAGCATCCTTAACGATTCCGAATGGTTCAACGGGTAAAGTCAAGTTGAGAAAAAATGTGTGAATGAGTTAAGTGACTCAGGTACGTATGAGTTTCATACGAGTATTGAAAATGGAAGTACTTGATGAATTCACTTATGATTTTCAATATGTGTTCAATGGGAAGGGTTTGTGAGCTTTTATATGCTTATTCATGATTTTCCTATTAATGAAAATGATATTGATTCATGTGGTCATTTTATTTGTATATGCCTTACTAAGCTTTTAAATGTTACTTTGTGAATTATTTCCCTATTTTATAGATAATTGAAGCTAGCTCGGACTTGGGGATCATTAGGAACATCGTCACACTATCGATCAACTTGTTGGTATTTTTGATGTTATGTATATATGGTCTATGGCATGTATAGGCTAGTGTTAAGATGATATGTTTTGAGTTGTGATTTTAGCCATGAGAGTTGGCTTGTAAATGATGTACATGTTGGTGTGTATTTGGCCATCTAAGTTGGCTTAATTTATGAATTTGGTAAGTGATTTGTGATGTATATATGGCCTTGTGTTTTAACATGTTTGGTATAATTGTTGTGATGGCTAAGTGGTTAATTGTTTTAATTATTTACCAATGATATATCATGGTTGATTTGGTATGTTACAAGGATGATGAATTGGTATATTTTTTGGCATGAATTAGTAGATAAAATGATGAGAAAAAAGCATAGGGAAGATAGGTGATTTGGTTGGTAATGATATATTGTTTTGGTATGTTTATGGTTATGATTTAAGTAGTGAAATGGTTAAAGATGAAATGACATGACAAAACAATGCAACATGAAACCCAACCCAATCCTAAGGTCCAACCGCTACACACCCCTTAACCACCTACCACACACTGGGGACTATCGAGTCACCCTCTCCTTTTCCCTCCAAAAAGGCAACCAATGCCATCCACGATGTAGCATATAGCTAACATCAAACCACGATGGAGCACACAGCAATCCATCAAGCCACGATATGGCCTAAGCCGATATCAGTCAAGGTAACCACGCGAACTAAATCGCAAAGATCCACAACGCGACCTCAGTCAGCGCCAATCCACGATGTAGCACAAAGCTGACATCAACCACGTACTCGAAGTACACCCGTACCTTCTTTCAAAACCCACCCATGCACATGTAACATAAAATGATGACAAGATGGTGCATGTACATATTAAACATAATCATAGGCATACTCACATAATAATATCAGTGATCACATATTTACAACTTTGCTACTAACCTGATCATCTTCATACCCCCTTCAAGGGTATCAATTTCACATTCGTCGATTTGTATATGAATTGGCATGTTTTGGTTGCCTATAAATGTGTTGAAATGGTATTATTTTGGTTTTTTAGGTGAGCATGTGAAAGGGTGGCAAATTGGCATTACAAATGGCCCATTTTTGTCCACACTAGAACAGAGACACAGCAGTGTGTCTCAACACTCTCTCTGTGAGGTCTATGTCGACATGATCGTCAAAGTTACACGACCGTGTGTCCCCTGTTGTTGAGATTGAATTGAAGTCAGTATCCTCCACAGGGTCTCACATACGGGCGTGTGACCGACCGAGTGGCACAAGTCAGTATACCCCCTAAATGGCATACGGTCTAGCACACAAGCGTGTGGCTTGGCCGTGTTGCATAAGTCAGTATACCCTACAGGATTGGCACGGCCTAACAGATGGCTTGTTCACACGGGCGTGTGACCCTAGTATGTTTGAAAAATTTCTACGTTTTTGAGAATTTTTGTTAGTTATCAGTTTAGTCCCGAACCACTTCTAAAGCATGTTTAAGGCCTCGTAGGCCCTTATAAGGGACAATGTGATTATGATTGAATGGTGTCTGAGAATGGATGCATAAATGTATGTTGTATGTTTTGACTTGATCGGTAATGCCTTGTAACCCTATTTCAGCGATGGATACGGGTTATGGGTGTTACAATCTGTAACCACATTAGCTCTTTCCGAGTGATATTCAATTATCAAATCACAATATTTCAACAATTCAAGCCATATACGCAATCTCAAGGTCAAATCTTTTAGTACCATTAGATACTTCAACTTTTGTAATCGGTGAATATATGACATTTTTCACCAAACAAGAAATATTGTTAGATTTCAATACATAAATAATGGCTATCAATTCTAGGTCATGTATCGAGTAATTCTTTTCATGTGATTTTTAACTGTCTGAAATCACAGGCGATTACTTTGACTTAATGCATCAAAACACAATCTAATCCCATTTAATAGTATATCACTATAATAACAAATTCCTTACCTGATGCAGGCTAAACCAGAATTAATACTTCAGTCAACAGATCTTTAAACTGGCCAAAACTTTACTGATATTTATCGGTCCATTCAAATCTTACCTCTTTTTCTGTAATAACTGGATCATCGATATAACTATTTTAATTGTCAACATTGAAGCTTATAATTATTCCAAGGTCAAAATCATCAGATAGGTTACAACCATAATTCTATAATAGATCTGATGTTTCCACAATATAAATGGAACAATACCTCAACCTCAATACTATTTTTCAAATAAAAGAGGAATAATAAGGTGGCTCCAATATCATCTAGTGCAATAATACATTTTCTGTAATTTGTGATCCCTATCACCATACCTCATGATCGAGTCAATATTTATATTGGTAATGAATGCAATTACCTCCAACTAAAGAATATCTTTCACAGATAACCCATATTTACATACTAAAGAGATTATTGATATCTCAGAGAAAATTCAAAAGAATAATATAACACATACTCAGTAGAAACCACTGTGATAAAAACAATATAACTAGCACATTCGCAATTCAGGGCTTCAATCTGTAAAAGTAGAAAATAGTATCACATGAATCTTAACATCAGATCTTATGTCACTCATGATGAATTAGAAAGCCCAAGTATGGTAGAGCAATACCACTCATGAATCAACTAGACTTACAGCAATTCCATCTACAATAATTTACTAGCCTTTCAATACGATAAATATTGCATCTAAACATGCACAATTTCACATGCCTCTAAGAATAACAGTACATATAGAATACCCATATAAAATACCCAGAAGGGACTGCTCTAATATATACCCGATTATAACAACTATATTCAATATTTTTGCAATTTCATCACTTTTCCACTAACTTATATAGTCATCAATAATTTCACATCATTCAGCTCACTTGAGAAGCTTATTCAGAAGAAATTTTTAGTTAGCCCATTTTGTAGATACCATATCTGAATCAATCAATTTCTCATAAATAACTTATTTCTTCAATAAACATTGTGTATCCTAAACAGTTTTCAAAAAAATATCTGATATCTCTCTTTAGAACCTATATTTATTTACTAAACCATTCTTGGTTCTAACTACATCATTAGTCATTCAGCCTTTGAACTTTTTAGTTCCACATTCATGAGCTTAATCCATATAAATCTTGTGAATTTCATTATATAATACTATACTGGTAAGGGGTGAAGATTATAAGCCTCAAAATTTAAATTTCATATATATATATATATATATATATATATACACTCATATAACACAACATTTATCATTCTCATGTACTATAAAACATTTATCCGTACCTTTTCGAATTTTATTTCATCACCAGTAACATTTTACACAGATACTTGAGCATCACTTTTGGAGTCACCGGAATTAGCTTAGTCGGAAAGCATCTCTGTCAATTTGCAAAATAATTTTCATCAGAGTCAGGAGATATGACATTATCACAGGTTATATAATTGCATGTATTTTTAAACTCCATATATGCTACGTTCAATCCAAGAATCAACTAAATACTAGCTCTGATACCACTAAATGTAACACACCTAACCCATATTCGTCACTGGAACAGAGTTTCAGAGCATTTTTGAAACATTCAGAACATTTATCGATTAATTCAGGAAAGTTACTAATCATTCACCGAGGTCATTCATAATGTCCCTTAAATAGACCCTCGAGGCCCAATACGAGCATTAGAATCAAGTCACTAAATTGGGAACTCAGGGAATTTTTTACGAAATTCTAAAATTTTCCAAGGTGCAGGGCTCACACGCCCGTGTGGTCCAAAGGACACACCCGTTGTGACTATGGGACAAGCCCGTGTTGCAGGCCATGTTCAGAACTAGGTAGGTCCTGTCTTGCACCACACAGCCATACCACACGCTCGTGTCTTAGGCCATGTGATTAATTAATTCAATTTGAATTAGGTGCAGGTTTTACACGGTCAAGACATATACCCGTGTTCAAGGCCGTGTCACCCACACAGCTGAGACACACGCTCGTGTCTCTGCCCGTGTGCTCAATTCTGAGCGTTCTGTTTTCTCAAATTTAAGGCCTAACCACATGCCCGTGTGTCACACACGGTCTAGACACACGCATGTGTGTCTGCCCATGTGGACAAAATAAAGCCATTCCTAGCTTCATTTCTCACCCCAATCTTTTCCATAATCCTACACCATATCTTGCATTCATAACCCAACAAATCCAAGCATTTTATTCAAGTTAATTCTATCATTTAACATGACATATCATCACATACAATTACTAACCATTTCAAGCATTCTAATTAAGCATATTTCATCATTCAACATGGCCTATCATTGTATGCATACATGTTTACTACCCTACCTTGGTTAAATTCATGTGTTAAACATGATTTGATCAACTACTTAACATATACATATGGTTACCATAGCATAACATTACGAGTATATCAAAACAACCATTACTAGCCATTCCAATGGCTAGATTACAAGCATTGGTTATGTTTACATGCCAATATGGCCAACATATCCTATACATGCTATTGCAATTGCAATTGACTTACCATACTATTCCGACATGGGCCGATGGATAGCGTGAGTGATCTCCACCGAGCTTTCAATCCAACGAGCTTTCAATATGCTCTAAAATAGGAGAAAATAAAATGGGGTAAGCATTTTATGCTTAGTAAGATCGTATAACATGGTACTTAAATTACCATTCATTCTATTTTGAGGTGCACATTCATTCAGTTTGACATCAAGACCTACACATATCCTTATTACCCTTGTTAGTCATGTATTCCATAATAACTTCGATAACATGTATGAGCTCAATAACAATCAAGTTTCCATGCACAGATGCTTTCCACAACATGTATTCATTCAACATGCATAATTCATCTCATTATTACAAGTATAATTTCATAATGGTTCACTTCAAGTTCAAATCATTTCATATCTGAACTTTACTCATATTACTCGTAATATCAAAGTCACAATTAGTACACTCAAGGTGCACGAGTTTATATTCAAGAATACACATATATTCATCAAACAAAGTCCATGTACAAATAACATCATCTCATGTTTTCATATATCAATTGTCATGTATCATCCTTTTCTTGTATTTCAGACGGATACGTATAATAACACATTTCATATACATATCTTCTCATATCAAGATTTCTAACTATTGAATTTATCTAAAATATCGATGGTTACTCAAGTAGTACACTCGAGGTGTACAAATCAGGATTCGTCAATTCATATTCAATGGTACCCATAAGGTACTATCTTATAGAGTGCACTTTCAAGCCACACATGTATACAACAGGATTACAAGTCCAGGCTAAATCCTTTTTATGACATATGCTCTAAGGAGCTTGATATGGATTACCCGTCCGAGCTAAATCCAAATCCTAATATATGCTCGAGAGGACCCACATCAGGATTACCCATCATGGCTAAATCCTATCAGAATTGAGGTCAAAGGATTGCTCATCTGAGCTAAATCCTATCTGCAACAAATGCAAGACCTCTTTTGTAACACCCCAAACCCGGCCCGTATGTCATGATTGGATCTGGTATGCTACGGATTGAAACTGGAAAATTTTACCTTGAAGAGTTTTAAAAATCTTAGTTTATTATAGCCGTTTAATCAAATAATTGTGAAATTTTTGAAATAACTATAAGCATTCGCGTTGATTGTGTTTGAAAAGCCCATTTATCATCTCATTTTATAATTAAGACTTTGAAAGAGGAAAACATAAGCTTATAAGGACTTAACATAAAAAAAACGAAAACATAAGTTATGGAAGCCTTATTACAAAAATAACCCAAAAACATTTTAAAACTCAAATGAAAATCTGAAAATAGTCTATGTAGATAATAATCTTGATGGCCCTTCGAGTCCACCTCGGTTCCCATGTTCATGATCTACTGCTCATCTGTAATGTGGGGAAAATAAAAGGGTGAGTCACCAAGACTCAGTGTGCAAATCCCGAAAACACATAAAAGCCTTGGACCCACAAACACATTATCGGCCTTGGCCCATACACAATGGCAACAGAATATTTCATGCAACATGGCCCATCCAAACCTAAGAGTCCATCCTCTACACACCCTTGTACCACAATCAACCCTTCATCAGCTACACACCATGTCGGCAGCTGTGCTGCCTGTCATAAAGACCGATCACTATGTGACCTATGTGGCAATGCCATCGATCGCTATACGACCTCAATAACATGTTATAGTATTCGACAGCTATCCTTCCTGTCATAAAGACCAATCACTATGTGACCTATGTGGCAAAGCCACCGATCGCCTCGCAACCTGCTCCCCTTCCATAAGTCAATCAATCCCATCCCATGCATACATGCAATAATCAAACATTAAACTAGCTAAACAAATCGCAGACTTTTACATACTTCGATACACATAGAGAAGTTTCTATGATTACATACCTGGCATCCCTTACCTATACTTTTTGGGTATACGACTGTTCATACAGCCTCTCTTTCTGGCTTTTAGCCCATATCATACATTTAATACAACAAAACTTATGTGTTAAGAATCTACACACCGTTACTTGTTAAGACGACACTCTATGTCGACACTATCGAGTCGATCGATCGCTATCTGCCTAAGATGCTGTTCAGAAGCTGGTCCACAACCCGGTGGCCAATCTCAAACAGTAGACACCGCTCGTTTCTTAAACTTAGGGATCGAGTTTTCAGATCTAGTCCCCTCCTTTGCCTGATCGACTTTTGATTCAATAAAAAGGCCTTATTAATCATAACATATGGTTAATATTGTGATTTCAATATCGAATCTTATGAGAATCTAAACAGAATCCCTTATCTTGAAATTCCTGAAAAGTGATATGAGATTCAGGGACTAGTGTTTCTGGCTTTTAGATCTAAGAGATCTACTTCAACTCCTACCGTCGCTCAAAATAAGAACATGAACTGAGTGGAAACGTTAGACCGAACCTTAATAGCCACCTAGCTTTGATTCTCAAAAACTAAAGAGAAAGTAATAGATCTGAGGAAATCAGTTCTTACCTTCACAGGGAAATCGACAACTCCAAGAAAATCCCAATTTTATGGAAAAATCAACACAAGAGGAAAAGAATGGAAAAAGAAAGTGAAGTGAGAGGTTTCGACTTTTGAAGAAATCAAAGGAAAAGAAATTGCAGAGAATGACTAAGAGTTTTGACACAGAGAATGAGGAAAAGAATAGGGTTCAAATGCCAAAATTGAAGAGATACCACCCATATTTATAGAGAATTTCGGCACTTAACCTGAAAGTGCCCTTCCTGATAACTAACCATTAATCAAATAGTAAGGGAAATTTTGGCACCCCTTTGCCATAAAGGAACTGATTTCTTTCCCCCTCTAGGAGATGGAATTTTGGCCAACATTGCTCTCAGCAGATAGCTCCTATCTTTTCTCCTTTATCTTAATATATTTATACCTTTAGAAGAGGCCTAAATAACACCACCTCTCCCTTCTATTATCAACACAATATCCACATTATCCCAATCATTAAATCTCTCCTAAAATTAAGCCTCATTGTCGTCCCCCTCCTTGTCCCTTTTAAATGCCAAAAATGGCCCAAAGACATGGGTTCCTTGCGGCCAAAACTTGGGCCTCACCTCCTGCTGTTGGCGCCACCCTATAACTCCTCTGCAACGCCACATACTTCTGGGCCACAAGCCCATTTTGCAACCTAAAGCACCGATACCATCTTTTAAACCCCATGGTACCCAAACAGGAATATTAACCAAGGCTTCGGCCCAATCCTGGGCCCAATTTAAACTCCTAACACTCAAATTAACACATTAAACAAATCCACCCACTAGACACATAAGCCCAATAATTCAGGATGTTACAGTTCTACCCCCTAAAGAAAAAATTCGGCCTCTAAATTACCTGATCAGAAAAGATGAGGGTACTACTTCCGTATTGCTTCCTTCGGTTCCCAGGTAGCCTCCTTAGAACCGTGATTTCGCCATAAAACATTAACCAATGGTACCGTCTTCCTACGAACACCTTTAGATCACGATCCAAGATCTCCATCGGTTCCTCTTCAAAGGATAGATCATGTCTTACTTTGATTTCCTCTACTGACACTACATGGGACAGATCCGAACGATAACGTCTTAACATAGAGACGTGAAATACATCGTGGATCTGATTCAACTCAGTAGGTAGCTGAAGCTGATAGGCTACCGGTCCCAATCATTTCAACACTCGATAAGGTCCGATAAATCTGGGACTTAATTTACTTTTTTGTCCAAATCTTAACACCTTTTTCCACGGAGACACCTTTAGAAATACCTTGTCTCCCACTGCAAACTCTACGCCCTTACGCTTTAGATCAGCATAGGACTTCTGTCTGTCCGATGCCTAGCTTAGTCGAGCCCGAATTATCTCAACCTTCTCCTTTATCTTGGTGACCAAGTTTGGACCCAAAATTTGACGTTCCTCAATTTCGTCCAACAGGTAGGAGTAGGACACTTTCACTCGTACAATGCTTCAGAGGGCACCATTCGAACACTAGACTGGTAACTGTTGTTGTACGCAAACTCCACCAATGGTAAAAACTCCTCCCAACTACCCCTGAAATCAATGACACAACCCCTTAATATGTCCTCTAAGACTTGGATTAGCCGCTCAGACTGTCCATCGATCTGAGGATGGAACGTTGTACTGAAATCCAACTTTGTACCCAGCACTTGATGCAACGCCTTCCAAAATTGCAACGTGAACCTAGGGTCCCTGTCTAATATGATCGATCCTGGTACTCCATGTAACCTTACTACATCCGCTATGTATAGCTTAGCCAATTTCTGCAGAGAGTAATCGATATGTACAAGTATGAAGTGAGCAAACTTCATAAAGTGATCTACAATCACCGAGACCGAATCTTTCTAAGTAGGCGTGAGAGGTAGCCCACTAACAAAGTCCATTGTGATTCTTTCCCACTTCCATTGTGGAATCTTCACTGGCTGCAACAACCCTGATGGTAACTGATGCTCCGCCTTTACCTGCTGACAGGTTAAACACTTACTCACCAATTCAGTTACCTCACGCTTCAAGCCCGGCCACCAAAATTGGTCCCGCAAATCTCAATACATCTTACTCCTTCCGGGATGCATAGCGTATGAACTTTCATGCGCTTCTTGCAAAATCCTATGCCTTAACTCAGGATCTTTTGGCATGCATACTCTCCCTCGATAACATAATAGTCCCACACTGAAGTCCATCGATCCATCAATTGTTCCTACATGAAACTTCTCCTTTAGCAACTTATCAGTCCGCTGCTTCTCCTTGACCTGACTGGCCCATGAAGGTTTCACTTGAAGTTCGGCCAATAAACTCCCATCATCGTACAATCTAAGGTGAGCAAACAATGCTCTCAAGTCAGTGATTACTTTACGACTTAGAACATCTTCCACCACATTAGCCTTACCCGGATGATACTCGATCGAGCAATCATAATTCTTTAACAACTCGATCCACCTCCTCTGCCTTAAATTCAACTCCTTCTGGGTCAAAAGGTATTTTAAACTCTTATGATCCGTGTAAATGTTAGATTTCTCCATGTACAAATAATGCCTCCAAATTTTCAAGGCAAACACCACCGCCGCCAATTACAAATCATGGGTGGGATAATTTGACTCGTGCGATCTTCACTGCCGAGATGCATATGCAACAACCTTTCCATCTTGCATCAACACACATCCTAATCCCGTGTGTGAAGCATCACAGTAAATTATGAACTCCTTCCCAGCCTCCGGCTGAATCAACACCGGAGCCTCCATCAAAATCCTCTTTAACTTCTCAAAACTCTCCTACTGCTTATCAGACCAAATGAACAGAACTCCTTTCCGTAGCAACTTATTCAACGGTGCTGCAATCAGAGAAAATCCTTCAACAAATCTTCCATAGTACCCCGCCAGACCAAGGAAACTCCTAATTTCTACCACTGACTTAGGCAGCTTCCAATCCAACACCGCTTCAATTTTTGAGGGTCAACCCTAATCCCCTCTGCCGGTACCACGTAACCTAGAAAAGTAACTTCATTTAGCCAGAACTCACACTTGCTGAATTTGGCATAAAGCTACTTCTCCGTCAGAATCTGCAGAACCACTCACAGATGTGAATCATGCTCCTCCTTTGATCTTGAGTAAACTAAGATGTCATCAATAAATACCACGACAAATCAATCCAAGTAGGGTTGGAACACTTGGTTCATCATATCCATAAATGATGCTGGTGCGTTAGTCAACCCAAATGGCATCACCATGAACTCGTATTGTCCATAGCGAGTTCTAAAAGTCGTCTTATGAATATCTGCCTCCTTGACCTTAAGCTGATGATACCCTGACCTCAGATCTATCTTCGAAAAGACTGAGGCCCCCTTCAACTGATCGAACAAGTCATCAATCCTTGGCAATGGGTACTTGTTCTTGATTATTAGCTTATTCAATTGGCGATAGTCAATGCACATACGCATCGAACCATCCTTCTTCTTAACAAATAACACCGGTGCTCCCAAATACTTCACACTTGGTCGAATAAACCCTCTATCCAACAACTCCTAGATTTGTGCTTTCAATTCCACCAACTCCTTTGGCGCCATCCTGTATGGAGCAATAGATACTGGTGCTGTTTCCGAAAGAAGATCAATTCCAAACTCCACTTCTCGATCCGGTGGTAATCCCGAAAGCTCTTCTGGGAAAACATCAAAAAATTCCTTCACCATCCTAACATCCCCAACAACTAGGTCCTTGGCTTCCAAAGCCCGTACAGACATTAAAACTACCTCGCACCCTTTTCTCACCATCCTTTCTGCTCTTATGGCAGTTACTACATTCGACAAATAGTTCCCCTTTCTCCTATCACCAGCACTTCATCACCCTCGGGGGTCTTTAACACCATTCGCTTGGCTGCACAGTCTAAATTGGCTTGGTACTTCATCAGCCAGTCCATACCTAATATTAAGTCAAACTCCCCGAACGGTAATTCTATCAGATCCATTAGGAAAACTATTCCCTTAACTTCTAAGGGTACCTCCCGATAAAGTTTATCTACTACCACAGATTGTCCTAATGGGCTAATTACAGTCATCGGCCTATGGGTAATCTGAGAATCTAAACTTAAAGTTCCAGACACACTACTAGCAACATATAAATATGTCGACCCGATGTCAATCAACGCAGTGTAAGGTAAACCAAATATTAAAAACGTACCGATTATAACACCCAGTACGTCGGCCTCCTCTCAACGTCTAGTAGCATAGACCAACCCCGACTGCCTCACCTCAATGTTTCCTGTCCCTCGGCCTGGTACTTCTCGGCCTCGACCAAAATCATTACCACCTCTGGCTGGACTACGACCCCTCTGAGGCTGCTGACCTCCCCTACCCGACTGAGCATTTCCTTGCCCTACGAGTCCTACCTCATCCCGTGGCTGAGGACAGTCTCTTATCTGATGATCTGTAGATCCACACCTAAAGCACTTCCCACTGCCTGCCCAACACTCACCTACATGAAACTTACCACATCGAGCACACTTCCGTGGTTGGCTAGCAGCAGCAGGTCTCTCAGCCCGTCTCGATCCATCCGACCGAGGTCTTTTCTGAGTACGCACGGCGTCCCCGTCGACCCAAGATTTCTCTTACCTCTACCCTTATCTCTATCACGATTTAGCTTTTCTGCCCATTTCACCTCCTCGACTATCTTAGCTTTCTCAACAACCACAGTAAATTCCCGCTCTCGCTGTGGAACTATCAACACACGTAGGTCATCCTTCAGGCCATCCTCAAAACGAACACATCGCTCATGTTCTGTGGCCACTATCCTTCCAGCATAATGACTAAGGCGTAAGAATTCCGCTTCATAAGCCGCCACCGACCTACTTTCCTGAACCAGATTCAGGAATGCTCTGTGTTGTGCATCCACATAGCTCGTCCCAATGTACTTACTTTGGAATGCTATTCTGAAGTAATCCCAAGTGATACGGTCAGCCACAAGACCATCGTTAATCGTAAGCCATGATTTATAAGCTTCATCCCAGAGAAGAGACACCACTCCCTTCAGCTTCTCCTCTTCCTTGAAGTCAAGATCATCCATTATATGCTCCATTGCTTCCAACCAATACTCCGCTGTGCTAGGAGCTACACCAGAAATTCCCTTAAACACCTCTGCCCCATTGGCTATAAGTCGCTCCGACACAGACTTCCGGGCTCTTGTGTCCATGCCTGCCCCAGTAACTCTCTCCAAAACCCTTAACATAGCCTGAGATATAGCATCATCCCCGGCCGTCTGATCTTGAAATTCTGCCTCCATAGCTAGTGGCACTAGTACCTCATTTCCTAACTCGTGACCAAACCCTACGGGTTCTGACATAGCAATCCTGCCTCTACCTCAGCCACGCACACCACGTCCCCTCGTGCTCATTCTACCGTTCGCGATTTATCTGGTTAAAAATTTTATGAATTAATACTTTCTTCCACTGATTAATAACGGATAGTCTTATGGAAAGTAGTTTTAACAGTAGTTCTTTGAAATTCGAATTCTATCTACAAAGTTCAGTTCTCAAGTCTATATTTCCTAGCTTTAGAATACATATACATACAACACCCATCACACAACAACATACAAACAACCTCCATATCTCACATTCATCACCTAGGGTATTTTTGTCATTTCACAACCCAGAGGTATTTTCGTAATTTTATCCTTCAGGGGTATTTTTGTAATTTTTCAAAATAGGGTTTCTTGGTGATTTTACAAAATTGGGGTATTTTGGTAATTTTGCAACTCGGGGGTATTTCGATAATTTTGCACACCAAGGGTATTTTGGAAAGTTTTCACAAATCAAGGATATTTTGAAAATTTACAAAACTAGGGATAATCTTACAAAAATAATGTAGTTAGTCCCTTTCGGGTTTTAGTTATAAGTTTTGGCCCGTCAACAAGCCCTCTTGGTTAGAGTGAACAACCACTATGCACCAGGTAGGATTCCAGGAAAGAAGGGGTGAGTCGTTAGGGCTGCTTAAATAGCAAGCTCTCCCTGGATCCAATCCTAGACATACGTATGCCTGTTACCACACCCTAACCATGTGACTTATTCACAGACATGTTTTATTAGAAATTAAGTCTTCTGAAATTTGAAGAATTGTTTATACTAAACCTAAAGTCCATCAAGCTCTAATCATACTAGCCTACGTCCCTATGGAACCCAACAAACCCAACATGTATATCACACAATGAGTTTAGGATACTTACCTGCGTGGATCAAGTGCAGGTAGACTCGAAGGCCATATCTCAACTGAAACTTTTCTCAAGTACATTTTAATTTTACAAACCACTACTGGACCCATTTCACAGCTCCAGTTTTGAACTGAGCTCTGATACCAAAATTGTAACACCCCAAACTCGGCCCATACGTCATGACTGGAGCTGGTATGCTATGGGTTGAAATTTAAAAACTTTTCCTTGAAGGGTTTTGAAAATCTGAGTTTATTATAGTCGTTAATCAAATAATTATGAAATTTTTGAAACAACTTTAAGCATTCGCATTGATTGTGTTTGAAAAGCCCATTTATCATCTCATTTTATAATTAAGACTTTGAAAGAGGAAAACATAAGCTTGACTAAACATAAAAAAACAAAAACCTAAGTTATGGAGGCCTTATTACAAAAATAACCCAAAAAAATTAAAACTAAAATGAAAATCCAAAAAACGTCTTTGTAGATAATAATCTTGATGGCCCCTCGAGTCCGCCTCGGCTCCCATGTCCACGATCTACTGCTCATCTGTGAAGTGGGGAAAATAAAAGGGTGAGTCACCAAGACTTAGTGTGCAAATCTTGAAAACACATAAAAGCCTTGGGCCCACAAACACATTATGGGCCTTGGCCCATACACAATGGCAACAGAATATTTCATGCAACATGGCCCATCCCAAACCTAAGAGTTCATCCTCTACACACCCTCGTACCAACCATCACACTGCGAGGATTTCTATAATCAACCCTCCATCCGCTACACACCATATCGGCAGCTGTAATGCCTATCATAAAGACCGATCACTATGTGACCTATGTGGCAATGCCACCAATGCTAAGCGACCTCAGTAATACATTATAGTATTCGACAGCTATGCTGCCTGTCATAAAGACCGATAACTATGTGACCTATGTGGCAAAGCCACCGATTGCCTCGTGACCTGCTCCCTTTTCGTAAATCAATCAATCTCATCCCATATATACATGCAATAATCGAAACATTAAATTATCTAAACAGATCGCAGACTTTTACATACTTTGATACACATAGAGGAATTTCTATGATTACGAACCTGGCATCCCTTGCCTACCCTTTCTAGGTATACGACTGTTCATACAGCCTCTCTTTCTGGCTTTTAACCCATAGCATACATTTAATATAGCAAAACTTATGTGTTGAGAATATACACATCTGGTTACAGTTAAGACGACTCTCTATGTTGATGATCGAAGCCAATATGATCGCTATCGACAAAGATGTCGTTGGGAAGTCGGTCCACAACTCGGTGGCTAATTTCGAACAGTAGACACCACTCGTTTCTTAAACTTAGGGATCGAGTTTTCAGATCTAGTCACCTCCTTTGCCTGATCGACATTTGATTCCATCAAAAATGCCTTATTAATCATAACATATGGTTAAGATTGTGATTTCGATATCAAATCTAACGAGAATCTAAAGAGAATCCTTTACCTTGAAATTTTAGAAAAGTGATATGGGATTTAGGGACTAGTGTTTTCGACTTTTAGATCTAAGAGATCTACTTCAATTCCTGCTGTCACCCAAAATAAAAACATGAAGAGAGTGGAAACGTTAGACCGAACTTTAATAGAAACCTAGCTTTGATTCTCAAAAATCGAAAGAGAAATGAATAGATCTAAGGAAATCAATTCCTACCTTCACAGGGAAATCGGTAACTCCAAGAAGATCCCGATTTTATGGAGAAATCAGCACAAGAGGAAAAGAATGGAAAAAAAGTGAAGTGAGATGTTTTGGCTTTTAAAGAAATCAAAAGAAAAGAAATTACAGAGAATGACTTAGAGTTTCGGCATAGAGAATGAGGAAAAGAATAGGGTTCAAATGCTGGAATTGAAGAGATACCACCCCTATTTATAGAGAATTTCGGCACTTACTTATCAAAACCTGAAAGTGCCCTTCTTGATAACTAACCATTAATCAAATAGTAGGGGAAATTTTGGCACACCTTTTCCATAAAGGAACTAATTTCTTTCCCCTCTAGGAGATGGAATTTCGGCCAACACTACTCTCAGCAGATATCTCCTATCTTCTCTCCTTTATCTTAATCTATTCATACCTTTAGAAGAGGCCTAAATAACACTACCTCTCCCTTCTATTATCAGCCCAATATCTACATTATCCTAACCATTAAATCCCTAGTAAAATTAAGCCTCATTGCCGTCCCCCTCTTTGCTCCTTTTAAGTGCCGAAAATGACCCAAAGACATGGGCTCCTTGCGGCCAAAACTTTGGCCTCACCTCCTGCTATTGGTGCCACCCTATAACTCCTCTGCAACACCACATACTACTGGGCCACAAGCCTATTTTGCAACCTAAAGCACCAATACCATCGTTTAAACCCCATGGCACCCAAACAAGAATTTTAACCAAGGCTTCGGCCTAATCCCGGGCCCAATTTAAACCCCTAACACTAAAATTAACACATTAAACATATCAACCCACTAAACGCATAGGCCCAATAATCCAGGATGTTACATCTTTTGTTTTGGGAAATCACATTTCCATCGATTTTTCATTTATTCAACCGGCATTTAGACATATTTCAATCATTATAGAGCATTTGATTTTTTCATACCTCCGTAACATTAATGTAATTCGAGTAAAACATATTCCACATCATATCAAGCATACAAGTAACATTTTATTCATTTACCATTTTATCGGGCTACATCGAGTAGGTGATCATTTCACATATTTATGACATTGATAAAATTCACAAATACAACATATAAATCAAGCATAGAAACATAGACAATTTAGTTACACAAACTTACCTCGACAAAAGTTCGTGTACGTAAAATCTACTAATCCGACATTTTCCTCATTCCTTGTTTTAACTATGAATTTGGTTTATATGGATCTATACCAGTAAATTTAACATCAATTTATCATATTTTACATTCATGTGGACTAAATTTTTATCTTAGGCAAAATTACTATTTTTCCCCTAACTTTTTCATAAATTCCATTTTCGTCCCTAGGCTCGGAAAATGAAACCTATGCAAATTACTCCCTATTCCAAGCCTAACCAAAGCCCCACTACAAAATTTACAGCACATGTATTCATAAAATTTTAGAATTTTTCCTTCAATTTCACAAGTTTACATTTTAGTCCCTAAATCATGTTTTCATCAATAATTACTTTGTAAAAGTTGTTTATCTATCAATAATATTTCATTTTCTACCATAAGTTTCAAATTTCCAGCATATACATACATGACCCATTTTTTATACATGATAACTTTTCAAATTGATCCCCAAATAGAGAGATTAAGCTATCCTATTCCAATAAATATCAAAATTACTAAAAAAGAGACAAGAAAACTTACCCAAGTAGGCCTTGAAAGTTTCTTTTCTCTCACCTAGGGTTTCTATGTGTTTTTAGGTTAAAGATGACATAAAATAAGATGATATCTTTTATCATCTTTTTAATTAATTAAAAATTTTGCTATTTCTAATTTAGTTCTTGCCCTTTTTCTATATTTCCATGGATGAGTCATCAACAAAAATCTACATACTTTTCTTAATGGCCTAATTACCATATAAAGACCTCTAGTTTTGAATTCCATAGCTATTTAATCCTTATAGTTACTAGAATTTAACTTTTAGATTTTATGCGATTTAGTCTTTCTCGTAATTAAGCATTGAATCGATAAAATTTTTGTACCAAAATTTTTACATGTCATATCTATCTTCATACAGACCATATAATAAAATAAAAATAAATTATATATTTCGGTCAGATTTTTGGTCCCGAAACCACTATTCCGATTTCACCAAAATTTGTGTTGTTACAGTTATGTTTTGTATATACAACATCAAAGAAACTCACTAGGTTCATTCAAACTTACAAGGGTTTGACCTGTGCTTGCAAGGTTTCTAGGATAAGGAACTCGATGAGGGACTAAGCCAGGCCGTGTTAGATTAAGGATCAATGTCAGTAGAGTGTCATAAACATAGGAAATGAGGTAAATTTAGAGGCTTCACCTTGGGGGTAGAATGTATTGCATTTAAATAGTTCTCTTAGAATTTGAAATTGGGGACAACAAATAGTTTTATTTTAAATTTAAGTTTTCTGATGTAAAGAGTATTTATTGTTACTCAATAAAGTAGGTACTCAAGTGGTTAAGTTTAAAAAAATTTATTAGTCTAACCCAATTCATTTTTGGCACTTTATACCTAGATTCGGTGATTGGGTCAGGTGAGGGTGTTATGAAAATTCTCTGGACTAAGAACATCATTGGGCTTTAATTCAAAAATTGGAATAGTCTTGGGCCTATCACGGGCTTCAATCTCAACAGGGTTAGTTCCAACAATCAAGTCAATATTGATTTCATCAAAGAGCCTTGAATATTTTGGTCATCAACATAAATAATAAATTTAAAAGGATTTCTCATAAAAGAATTTCCCAAAATAGTAGTGTAACGCCCTCGACCGGATCCAAATCTGAGGTGTTACGTCCTTATTACGGATATAACTTAAAATTTATTTGTTATTCATTAATGTGAACGTCTATCTTTGTATGAAAAAATCTCTTATTGGTGTACATTGTATGGTTACTTATACATTTATCATATGTACAGATGACTATCTATGGCTACTACGAAGTTCCTTGTAAAAAATTATAAAGTGTGGTTATTATTTCGACTCAATAAACTTCCAGACTTTCCTACTTTATCTCTTAGTCTAGTGGGTATACTTTAGGACACTACTTAATGAATTTCAGCGCAAACTTAGACATGCCACTTGACTTCTTCTGTATGCATAATAGACCAGTGCATCGTTTCCTTGGTGTAGCCTTCACATCATCTCTCAATGTACATTCCTTTACATACCTGAAAATAAAAAAAATTGTAATCTTGTAAGAACTTAGTGAGCTAAACCTTAAGATAACTTTTTCATTCATTCTATATTGCACATGTTGTTTTGTGTATCCTTGTAGTATTTCTTAGCCTTTCTAACTTTTTTTGCAATACATTACTGAGGCTACCCTCATTCTTCTTTCAGAACCATTTTCGTTCTCTTGAGCATACTATACTTAACATTTCTTTACCTTCTATCTCGTTTCTTAGATATTATCTTTATATGATCTTCAACATCTTCACTTACCTTATTATCAGACTACATACCTTATTCCATAATTACTATTCTTATCATCATCTTCGGGCGGGGTAGACTGCACCCAATCTTTAACTCAAAATTAACCCATATATTCCTAACTTTGGTGCACTCTCTATTCTTACTCGTAACTCATATCTTTGTCTCGCCATGTAATCTAGCACACACTAGCCTTTCTATTCATCCCTTGTAACTATACAAGGTTCGTCATTCATTCGATGTTTGCCCAAATGCGTTGTCTTTAGATGGTCATCATGGGATAACAGCAAAGGAATTCTTTTAATAAAGATATCCATAAAGGTATCCTATGAATAGAGATAGCCTCAAAGGCATTCTTTTAACAGAGATAGCCACAACGGCATTCTTTTAACAAAGATAGCCAAAATGATTCCTTATAACAAAGTTCGCCATAAAGGCTTATTTATAATAGAGTTCGCCACAAAGGCTTTCTTATAAAAGAGATCACCACAAAGGCTTTCTTATAACAGAGATCGCGACAAAGGATTTCTTATAATAGAGATCACCACAAGTGCTTCCTTTTAGAGATATCCACAAAGGCATCCATTCAGAGTTCACAAGAAGGTAGGAACTGTTAGAGTATGCCCAAAGACCAATCATGAGATGATTGTAATAACATACTTATTTTACATTATTTATTAATATAAGGCACAACCATTATTATTTCAGTTTTTTTTTTTGTGTATATAAATAAATTATTTTCTAGTAATGTGTAACGCCCTGAAATATTTAATTTTATTTCTGTGAATTCTATCACGAATATGTATTCGCTTCAGTGGCTAATTGTTATGGGTGTGTGTATGAGGTCTTAGGTTCAAGTCCCACTTTTTGGAAAGTTTTTCTATTTTTGATACTAGCCTATCCCTTAGCAGTTTGGCTTATATTCTATTGGTAGTCAAATCATATCAGAATGAGCCTACTGGTTTAAGTGGTAAGATGTTGGCTTGCTCTAAGGTCTCGTCTTCAAATCCCCGTAGGATCATGACTGTTAATTTTTGCGTCAATTGTGTGATAGAGGTTTGGTGGAAGTGAAATTCTAAGGTAGATAAGAGTTAGTGGGTCAGTTAGTTAGTGGGATAATGTGGCGGTTGAGATATTGTAGGAGTTAATTTAATTTTAATTTAATTTCTCTTTTTCAAAAAAAATATTTTCCTCCCCTAGTTTTGATGTTCTTCTTATCTATTTCCTAGTTTTTTACGTTCTTCCTTTCTCTCATTTCTTTTGCAAAAATTCTACTATTACTCCCCTTTTCGATTCTGGTTGTCATCGCTGTGCTTTTAGGGTTCTTGATTTGTGTTGATTAGGTAAGTTTATGTTAGTAGTTCATTTCAATTTTGCATTGTGGGGGATTTCAATTTTGTTTTACGAAATCCACTGATGGTATTCGTTATTTCTCGTTTAGGGGAAAGGCATGAGGCGGCTAGTCCTCCCTCATTGATTTGAGTGTTATGTGTTCAACTCATTGGTGGTAAGTGATTTGCATGTAATTCAGTTTTGAGATGTGTTTACCAGAATCAGTTCTTAGTTAATTTCATAAATTGATTGCTAATTGGTCATTGGGATGCTGTTTCTTAGTTGTCAGGGAGCTCGGGATTACTGTGGCATCAAAAGCAAATTAGGTAAGTAAAAAAAACACGAGAAAATAAGGTTCAGTGAAAGCTAAAAAAGTGGCCTGTCCAAGTACACGGGCGTGTGGCTGGCGGTGTGCGACACACAACTGTGTGACGGGTGAATGTGTGGCCGTGTGAGCCATATAGGCTAGGCTGATTTGGACGTATGGCCCACACGGCAAGGGTAATTTAAGTTTGTGGGTTACACAGGTGTGTAGGCCTACAGGAGCATGTGGGACCAAAATTCTAAAAAAATTTCTAGGGTTGCACATGTCATTCCGATTGACTGTGGACCTTACGTGAGGTCGGTAAGGGCTAACCAAACCCTAATGCATGAGACCTATTACTTTTATAGACTGGTTGAGTTTAGGAAAATTGATATGTATGTCTAATTGATTTGCATATGTATGTATGATATCTGTATACAAGCATGTTAATTCTGTTATACTCGTACATCTATCTTTTGTATCTGTGTATGGGGTGGGATTTGTATATGTAGAGGAATTGTTCTTCAAGGTGACATATCACCGATATACTGGCAGCTTGTCTGCATACTATTTTGAGAAGTGTCGTTTAGACACTATGTGGTGTGTAGGGATGGGTGGGCATTTTATACCCTATATGGTGTGTTGGGATGGACAGATATGGTGTGTAGAGGATGGGGGATAAGACTCTGTATATCTGCATGTTCTAAAAATCTAATTCTGATATGATCTGACTCTGTTAGGGACTTATGTTTGCTTCTATTTTAAAATAGTGGAAATTTGAATTTTATGCATGTATATTTTCGTGAGTTACACACTGAGTTTTTAAAAACTCACATCTATTTTGTCTATTCTGTTCAGGTAATCCTCAGACATAGGTGGGTTGGTGCGAAAATGGCTCAGTGGTGACCACTAGTATATAAACTATCTTTTAATTATTTGTCATATTTTATAATTCTATTTTTTTCTTTAAAGTTTTGTAAATTTTGGACTCTCCAAACTTCTAGATATTTTGTTTTAAATTCTTGGATTTGGATGCTTTTATGATTTCTAAACTGTGATGATTTACGTAAACTTGACTTTACGCAAACAAATGTTTGCTTCAAGGATGGTTTGAGAAAATTTCTAAGGGTTTTGATAGCTCTATAGAGGGAGCGTGAGTTCTCCGTTATGATGGACAAGGTGAAGATCACTAAAGAGGTTAAGTGCGTTGAGCGCCAGAACCGAGATCATGAGAGAGACAAGAATAAGAGGGATTCAGAGCCCTCTAGTTCTGCTCAGAGGGCTAAGAAACAGGCCAGGCCTGATGAGCCTATTAGAGTGTATCATCTAAACCAATCACAAGAGCCTCAAATACCTCCTTACTCAAAAGGAGTTGAATCTTAGGCAGCGTAGATGGATTGAGCTGCTTAAGGATTATGATTGTACGATAGAGTATCATCCTGGTAAGGCCAATGTGGTGGCCGATGCTCTTAGTCATAGAGCAATGTCTGATTTGAGGGTGATGTTTGCTCGCCTAAGTTTGTTTGAAGATGGGAGTCTATTAGCCAAGTTGCAAGTTAACCCGACTTCGATTGATTAAATTCAGGATAAACAATTGGAGAATGATCCTTTTGTTTCTGCATTTTCGTCAGATTGAGAGTGGCAGTACGTCGTAATTTGAGCTAAATAATGATGGGGTTCTGTGTTTTCAAGGACAGGTTTGTGTACCGAATGACTCTGATTTGAGACAGTCATTCCGAGGGAAGCATATAATAGCCCTTATGCTATGCATCTTAATCAAAATAAGATGTATCGAGATCTCCGTAAACTATACTGGGGGCTGGGTTTGAAATGAGAGGTAACAGAATTCGTTGCTTGTTGTCTGACATGCCGACAAGTTAAGGATGTAACAGCCCTAACCCCTGTCTGTCGTTGAAACAGGGTTACAGAGTGTTATTAGAGTTTTTAGAACATTTACAAATAATTCATGCCAATTACAATTCATTTTCTGAGATTATTCATAACGTCCCTTAAATGAACCCTCGAGGCCCAATATGAGTATTAGAATCGAGTCGGGACTAAATCGAGAACTAAGAGAAATTTTAACAAAATTTTTAAAATTTTCCAAGATACAGGACACACCCGTGTGACCTTAACACACGCCCGTGCTGCAGGCCGTGTTCGATTTCATGTAACTCTATGACTTGTACCACACGGCCAGCCACACGCTCGTGCGAGTAGGCTGTGTGATCAATTTAATTTTCAAAATTAGGTGCAGGGTTCACACAGCCAAAACACACACACGTGTTCTAGGCCATGTAGCATACACGGATGAGAGACACGCCCGTGTCTCTACCCATGTGCACAATTTTGGGCATTCTGTTTCTAGATTTTAAGATGCAGGAGATGCACGGCCAAATCACATGCCCATGTGCCAGGCCGTGTGTCACACACGGTCAAGACACATGCCCATGTGTCCACTTGTGTGGACAAAATAAAGCCATATCCTAGCTTTATTCTCACCCAAACTTGCCAATAACCTACACCAACACTTACAAGTATATACCAGCCAATCCAATCATTATAACTAAACAAATTTTAAAATCTAACATGGTATATCATTACAATCATACATATTTATAATTTTATATTTATTAAGTATATTCATTTAACATAACTTAATCAATCCATAATATATACTCATGATATTGCTATAGAATAACCTTATTAGATATATCAAAACATAACCGTCACTAGTAATTCCAATGGCTAGATTACAAACAACATTTATGAGCCAACAATGTCCAGGTTACCTATACATGTCATTATACCAAAATGAGTTTACTATTTATACCAAAACAAGTTAGTGGATAGTGTGACAATGCTCCAACCAATCTCCAACCTTCGCGAGCTTCCTAGCAATATAAAATAGAGAACATAAAACCTAATAAGCATTATATGCTTAATAAGTTCGTATAACAGGAATTAAACTTACCAATCTAATTTATTAAATTTAATCATACAATAACATGTTTTCCATTAACTTGGCAAATTACCTAATCACTTGCACTAAATCAAACAAGTTAGTTACATAAGTCCCATGTATATCAAATAAGCACAGATGAGCTCATTATGAAACACTTCATCAAATAATTCAAAAAAAAAAAACATTCAAGGCATATTTCTATTTATTCCATCATTTTTCTCATGTCGAGAGTTTTATCCTTTGAATTATTGAAATATTGATGGAAACTCAATTAGAACACGCAAGATGTACATATCTATAAAACGCCAATTCTTATTTAGGGAGCATACGCTCGATCCATATGTCAAGATGCTCAAACGAGCCATGTAATCATGTATCAGGACACTTATCCAGGCTAATCAGTAAACTCATAAGAATTTTAATTAGAGAGCTCATAGAGCTTTTCATGTATCCCCGAAGAGATAATATGAGGGAGCACCAAATAAGATAATAGGGACTTCAAGTGAGCTTGACAGGACTCTCATGTAGAGCTGTGTTTGTGTTCGCATTAAATGCAGGATCACACCCGATTGAAACATGTATCAGGACGCTCATAAAGAGTTGCGGTAGTGCGCAACATATTCTAAATCACTACCGATCAAGATACTCACAGGAACTATATAACAGGATGCTCGAGAGGCTATATCTATATCGAGATTACTCATCTGAGCTAAATCCATTTTGCAACATATGCAGAATCATATTCATATATAGGAAATCACATGTATCCATCAATTTTTATTATTCAATCGAAACATAACAATTTAATGACCTTGTAACATCCTAAAAATAGGGGTCTGGCATTTTTACGTTATCGCATGTGTTGTGCTTGATAAGATTGTTTTTTAGGTGTGTTTGGGGGTCTTGGGAGGCTCGGGTTCGAGCCCAAGCCCTGGTGAAATTTTGGTTTTTGGGCACTTTAATGGGGTGAGCTAGTGGAGGCAAGACTTAAGGTTAATTAAGTGTGTTTGCTAACATAAGATTAGCATGTGCCATTGTGGTGTGGCGTCACAAGGGGAACTTTGAGGAAGGGAGTTCGAGTCTCTCAGGCTACAATTTGTGGCTTTTATTTTGTACTGAGTAGGTGGAAGTGGTAGAGTTCAGCTAGAACTCTACCTTGGTGGTTGAAGACTCAGTTAAACTATTTGAATGAGTGGAAGAGAGTAATGCAAGGAGAATTTTGTGGAGGAAATCAAGGGATTGGGAGAGAGAGGGGGTTGTGGCCGATTTTGGAGAAGTGGATGGGGGAGATTTAGTTAAGTGTAGTCTTTTAGAAGGGTGCATATTCAGCTTTGGGGTAAGAAAGGAGTGCCAAATTTGCTTTAGGCTTATCTTAGCTTTTCTTATGTTTTTATGCATTTCCCTTAAGCTTTTCAAGTCATTTTTTTTTCTTTAGGTTCATTGCAATTTTGGGTTAGCCAATGTTTTCTTTGCATCTTTTCTTCGATTCAAGATGGTTGCTAATACCTTTTGCTAAGCCGAATCCTCCCCTACTCCCATACCCTTTCTCTTTTTGTCCATTTCTTCTTCTCTCCTTTTCGTTTCCTATTTTCTACCTTTTCTTTTGCTTAGCCGAATATTCCGTCTCTTCTCCAAGTTAAAACCATTCCTTCTAAACCTTGATGAGAGCCAAAATTTCTTTTACTCATTCATACACTTGTGGCATCGGTTTCTTCTTTATTTAAAAAAAACCAGAGGATCACCTTTACTTCAACCTTGTTCTCTTTTCCGTACATCAAGTTGTTGACGCTTGGGGTTCTCTTATCGAAATTGGTAAGTTTTCATTCATATTCTTTCCTTCCATCCTTTCTCCTTCACACCAGTTCTCTTCTCTGATCAAATGCAACACTCTTATGTTCACCCAGTAATTGTTTTCTCCTCTTTTTTCGTAGCGTAAATCAAGCAATTCTTTGGTGGCTTAGGTTGAATCTGTTTAGGGTTTGAGTATATCCTCCTCAACTCTCACTCGGATTCAAACTCTAAAAACTGGTTGGTAAGTAAAGTTATGGCCGATTGTAATTGATAGGGTTTTCTTAAAGGTTTGATTTTACTCAAGCTGAAAGGTTTTTATGATTGCAGTTTTGAATACGAATGTTAGGGCTAACAGTTTCTCTCGGTTTCAATGTTGCAAGGGACTCAGCGAACATAAACCAAGGAAACGTTGTACGGTCTTCCCTTACAATAAGAGTCTCGAATTATTGGTAACTGTTGTAGATTGTTTGTCAATCTTAATAATTGGAGGAAAAGTTTGTTAATGTATGAGACTAAATGTTAACTGACTGTAACCTTAGGTGCCTTGGGGAGTATCATGTTTTGTATTCCAAATCAGGTGAGTAATCTCACACCCTTCTGAATGCATAATTGTAATGTTCTGTGAATCGACCAAATCTCGAAATGCCAGAAAATTGGCAACTGTGACTATACGAGCGTGCTAGCGCTCACAGTGGTAGAATGAGATACGAAATGTGACGTTAAGTCGTTGAGGGTGTCACGAACACACTCACGAAGCTAGACTGTAACAGGCCTAATCGTGCCAAAATGGGCTTAACTGGCCCAATAGATTATTCGGCCCACATGGGCAAAATTGATAGAAAATTATAAAAGGGTAAGTTCGGATGTGAAATGTAGAAATCTGAGATCGAAACGTTGTAAAATATGCCACACGAGTGTGTGGGCCTGAATGGGCCTAAAATAAATTTTAGGCCCAATAGCTCTATAGAGACCTAAAAAGGGTCTCGTGTCGCTCATGGCGACATTAGGCTTTCGAAAAGGCTGTTGGACGATAAAATTATAGAAATACCCTTGGTAGGGTAAATTACCAAAATACACTTGGTGGGTAAATTATTGTTATACCCTTAGGGGTTAAATATCATGATTGTGTTGCACTCTATTTATCTAGTTATGATGGTAATTCATTTCATACTTTATATTCAATATATGTTTTGCATACATGACAGTTTGCATGGGATTGGGATATTGATGATTAGAGGAAGTGTATTATGGTGGCTTTGCCACATTTTGATTCTGATGGCTCTGCCACAATTCTGTCTGGTGGCTATGCCACGTATATTCTGGTATTCTAGTGGCTTTGCCACAAATTCTACGATGAGCAGCTTGACTGCCATCGAGGTGTGTAGAGGATGGACGGGTCAATTGTAGAAATCCCATAGGTGTGTTGGGCTAGTACGGGTGGTGTGTAGCGACGGATTATTAGGCTGGGTTGCATATTTTGTTTGCATTATCATGTGGGCTAAGGCCCAATTTGTTTTCGTATAGGTTAAGGCCCAATTTGTTCTGAATGGGCTCCGGCCCAATTAATGTTCGATTAGGGGATTACACACTAAGTTCTCGTAACTTACCCCTCTACTTTAACCTTGCAAGTAATTCCTAGCGTTAGTGGATTTGGAGCCGCGAAGGACTCTGTGGTGACCATACATCGGAACCTTAGTAAATTTCCATTTCATTTTAATTTGAGATTTATTTTAATTTGGGTTTGATGTTTTATAATAAGGCCTTTGGAATTTTTATTTTGTTTTTAACTTTCAATTCGGTTATTATTACACTGTTAGACGTTGAAATGCTGATGTTTTCTTTAAAATGTTAACGAACGACTTTCAAACTATAAATGATAAAACTTTGGATTTTCTTAAACGTCGATAACGTTATTGCAAGAGAACCATAGAAGTCAATCTGAATTTCACAAACAACAAAACGCGGGGTTTCAAAAGGATTGAAAACTTTTTACAAAAGCGCAAGTTTTAAACAACCCTTCTATGTGCCATGCTAGATCCGGTCATAACATCTAGGTCGGGTTTGGGGTGTTATATTTTATGGTACCAGAGCCAAGTTGCAAAACTCGACTGTGGAATGGGTTCAAAATGTTTTTCAAATTTATTTGAAATTTGGTTTAGAAAAATGTATCTTTGTTGGATGTATGGCATCCGAGTCCTCGGCACCAAATCCGTAAGTCCTCTTACTATATGCTTGATTAAATGATACAATTACTTTAGTAAGAAACTATTAGAGTTGGTGATAGTATACTGAGACTACTAGCTATAAGAGCTAAGACTATGGAGACTGAGACATTAGGAAATTCGATCTACGAAAATAACTTTTATATCTGCTTTTAATAAAACATTGAATTATATATTGATTCATAAAATTCCTAATCAGATTAATTCGATTCAGCAACATAAGTACAAGAGGACGTGGACGTGGTAGACACGGCCGTGGTAGAGGCCGAGGTGTTAGGACTGGATCCTCAGCATCAGGGCACATGCCTGAAATCAAAGCACCTGCATCACCAGTGACCGGAATAGGGTCTCACGATCGAACTAGGGGGGACGATGCCTTGTCCCAAGCTATACTGTGAGTTTTGGAACAGGTTGCTGGAGCAAGTACTGGGTCTGCAGCTCGTGGGTCTATTTCTGAGTGACTCCGGTCAAATGGGGTTGAAGTTTTTAGGGGTTTTTTTTGGTGTGGCCCCAAATGTAGCTGAATACTGGTTAGAGGCAGTTGAATGGATTATGGATGATCTGGACTGCACTGCTGAATAGAAACTGAAAGGGGTGGTGTCTCTGCTAAGAGATGAGTCATACCAGTGGTGGCTCACTGTGAGGGAAGATACTCAAGCGGATCGTATCACCTTGGATTTCTTTAAAATCACTTTCCAGGGGAAGTATGTTGGGGCTAGCTATGTGAATGCCCGGTGGAGGAAATTTTTGAATCTGGTTCAGGGGAACAAATTAGTAGGAGAATATGAGGTAGAATTCCTGCGCTTCAGCCATTACGCACGGGGTATAGTAGCGACTGACTACGAGTGATGTGCGTGATTTGAGAATGGTCTATGGGATGAGCTGGGGTACTGATAGCTCCACTGCGGGAAAGGGATTTTGCCACTTTGGTTGAGAAAGAAAAAATTGTCGAAGAGCTAAAATGTTCTGAGAGGCAAAATTGAGATAAGGAAAGGGGCAAGAGTAAGAGAAGTTTTTGGTCATCAAGATCTTCCAGAGGTTTCTAAAAAAGGCATAGGTTGGATGGGCTAGCTCGAGTTGCGATGCCAGTTGCTGTGGGGCAATTGTGACCTTGTGCACAGTGTTGGAAAACGCATCCGGGGAAGTGCTGGAGAAGATCTGGTGGGTGTTTTAAATGTGGGTCTAGGGATCATCTAATAGAGGACTATCCACAAGAGCCTGTCAGGGCGTAGATGGTAGGTCTGGGAGTTATGCAGCCAGGAGAGGTAGTCAGCAGCCACCGAGAGGTCGTGGTTCGCCAGAGGGGGAAATGGATTTGGGCGAGGTCGTGGAGCACCAGGCAGAGGTGCTAGTAATACAGATGTAAGATAGCCAAGGTTGGTTTATACGGCTAGAAATCGAGAGGATGGCGATGCACCAAACATTATAACAGTTAGGTTTTTAATATTTGATGTGCCATTTACCGCTTTTATTGATATTGGATCAACCTATTCATATGTTGCCAGTACTGTGTCTGGAACTTTGGGTATTAAATCTGAGATTGCTGTTAGAGAAAGGTCTGTGATTAGCCCTCTTGGACAATCTGTGGTAGTAAACAAGTTGTTTAGGAATGTGCCTCTAGAAGTTCAAGGAGTGGTATTTTCGATGAATTTGATGGAACTGCCGTTCGGTGAGTTTGATCTTATTCTAGGCAGGGACTGGCTAGTTAAACACCGTGCGAACTTGGATTGCGTTGCTAAGCATATGGTATTATATACTCTAGAAGATGAGGAGGTGATTGTGATAGTTGAAAGAAGGGATTGTCTGTCTTATGTGATTTCAGTATTAAAGGCCGAGAAGATGGTGCGTAAAGGGTGTGAGGCATTTCTAGCTTTTGTCAGCACATCTTATGTTAAGGAATTGTATATTGGTGATGTCAAAACCGTGAAGGAGTTCTCGAACGTATTTTTTGAAGAGCTTTTGGGGTTGCCTCCGAATCGCGAGGTCAAATTTGGCATTGAGTTGTTACCGAGAATGGCTCCGATGTCCATCGCCCCTTATAAGATGGCACCGAAGGAGCTGGTAGAACTTAAAGCTTAGATCCAAGAGTTGTTGGACCGTGGATTTATCCGACCAAGTGTATCTCCATGAGGAGCGCCGGTATTATTCGTGAATAAAAAGGATGGGTCAATGCATATGTGTAACACCCTAAACTCGACCCATACGTCATGACCGGATTTGGTATGCTACGGGTTGAAACTTGAAAACTTTGCCTTGAAGGGTTGTGAAAACCTTAGTTTATTATAGTCGGTCAATCAAATAATTGTGAAATTTTTGAAACAACTTTAAGCATTCGCATTGTTTGTGTTTGAAAAGCCCATTTACCATTTCATTTTATTATTAAGACTTTAAGAAAAAAAACAGAAGTTTATAAAAACTTAACATAGAAAAAAATAAATCGAAAACCTAAGTAATGGAGGCCTTATTACAAAATTATTCCCGAAAATTAAAATTCAAATGAAGACAGAAAACGGTCTATGTAGACAATAATCTTGTTGGCCCCTCGAGTCTGCCTCGGCTTCCATGTCCATGATCTACTGCTCATCTGAAAAGTTGGGGAAAGATAATAGGGCGAGTCACCAAGACTCAGTGTGCAAATCCCAAAATCACATAAAAGCCTTGGGAACATAAACACATTATGGGCCTTGGCCCACACACAATGGCAACAGAATATTTCATGCAGCATGGCCCATCCCAAACCTAAGTGTCCATCCTCTACACACCCCCGTACCAACCTTCACACGGTGGGGATTTCTACAATCAACCCTCCATCCGCTACACACCATAACGATCATAATGTGACCTATGTGGCGAAGCCACCGATCGCTATTCGATCTCAGTAATACATTATAGTATTCGACAGCTATGCTACCTGTCATAAAGACTAATCACTATGTGACCTATGTGGAAAAGCCACCGATCGCCTCGCGACCTGCTTCCCTTCCGTAAATCAATCAATCCCATCCCATGCATACATACATACAATAATCGAAACATTAAACTATCTAAACAGATCATAGACTTTCACATACTTCGATACACATAGAGGAGTTTCTATGATTACATACCTAACATCCCTTGTCTACCCTTTCTGGGCATACGACTGTTCATACAGCCTCTCTTATCGGCTTTTAGCCCACAACATACATATAATACAAATTAATCAGTGTGATAGAGATCTACATACCTGGTTACCGTTAAGACGACACTCTCTATGTCGATACTATCGGTCGATACGATCGCTATCTACCTAAGATGTCGTTGGTTTATCCACAACTCGGTGGCCAATCTCGAACAGCAGACACCGCTCGTTTCTTAAACTTACGGATTGGGTCTATATCCTCTCCTTTGCCTGATCCATATTTGATTCCATCAAAAGTCCTTGTTAGAACTACTATAACTAAATAAGGTTGTTAAACCAATCATATTATTAAGATCTTAAGTACGATAACGAATCTAACGGAAATCTAATGAAAACCCATTACCTTGGAATCCTCGAAATAGATAGGATACTTAGAGGCTAACGGATTCTGGCTTTCGAAATCTAGATAATTCGATCTACTCCGATTTCCTGAGATGTCGCCCCATGATGTGAACACAAGAACAATCCAAACGTTATTCAAAAGATAACCTTACCACGCCTATAAGCCTTTCGGCTTTGGCCTCCAAAAATTGAAAGTAAATAAAAGAACAGAAGAGATCGGCACCTACCTTAACAGAGAATTTGGCAACTTCCAAATAATTTTTGGCTTTCGAGAAGGTCAAAAAGAGAGAAGATGATATGAAGAAATCTATACGGATCCGATTTTTTGTGGAGAAATCGAAAAAAGAGAATAGAAGGTATTCGTTGTGGAGATGATAAGAAAGTTTAGAGTTTCGGCTTTTGAATGAAAGTGAAGATGATAGAATCGGCTTAGAGATTTTGGCTTTATGGAGAAATCGACACAAGAGGAAAAGAAGGAATGAGAAAGTGAAGTGAGAGGTTTTGGCTTTTGAAGAAATCAAAAGAAAAGAAATTGCAAAAAATGACTGAGAGTTTCGGCACAGAGAATGAGGAAAAGAATAGGGTTCAAATGCCGGAATTGAAGAGATACCACCCCTATTTATAGAGATTTCGACACTTACTTATCAAAACCCGAAAGTGCCCTTCCTGATAACTAACAATTAATCAAATAATAGGGGAAATTTCAGCACCCTTTGCCATAAAGAAACTAATTTCTTCCTCCTCTAGGAGATGCAATTTCAGCCAACACTGCTCTCAGCAGATATCTCCTATCTTTTCTCCTTTATCTTAATCTATTCATACCTTTAGAAGAGGCCTAAATAACACCACCTCTCCCTGCTATTATCAGTACAATATCCACATTCCCCCAAATCATTGAATCCCTCCTAAAATTAAGCCTCATTGCCATCCTCCTCCTTGCTCTTTTTAAGTGCCGAAAATGGCCCAAAGACATGGGCTCCTTGCAGCCAAAACTCGGCCTCACCTCCTGCTATTGGTGTCAACCTATAACTCCTCTACAACACCACATACTATTGGGCCACAAGCCCATTCTGTAACCTAAAGCACCGATACCATCTTTTAAACCTAATGGGACCCAAAAAGGAATTTTAACTAAGGCTTCGGCCCAATCCTGGGCCCAATTTAACCCCTCACACTCAAATTAACACATTAAACATATGCACCCACTAAACGCATAGGCCCATTAATTCAGGTGTTATAGTTCTACCCCCTTAAAGAAATTTTGGCCTCGAAATTACCTGATTAGAAAAGATGAGGGTACTGCTTCAGCATTGCTTCCTCCGGTTCCCAAGTAGCCTCCTCAGAACCGTGATTCTGGCATAGAACTTTAACCAATGGTACCGTCTTTCTTCGCAACACTTTGACATCACGATCCAGGATTTCCACTGGTTCCTCTTCAAAGGTGAGGTCAGGTCTCACCTCAATTTCTTCCACAGACACCACGTGAGACAGATCCGAACGGTAACGTCTTAACATAGAGACGTGAAATACATCGTGGATCTGGCTTAACTCTGAAGGCAGCTCAAGCTGATAGGCCACTAGTCCAACTCGTTTCAACACCCAGTATGGTCCAATAAATCTGGAACTTAATTTACTCTTCCGTCCAAACCTCAGCACTTTCTTCCATGGTGACACCTTCAAGAATACCTTGTCACCCACTGCAAACTCTATGTCCTTACGCTTCAAATCAGCATAGGACTTTTATCTATCCGAGGCTTCCTTTAGTCAAGCTTGAATTAACTCTACCTTCTCCTCTATCTCTGCAACCAACTCCAGACCCAAAATCTGACGTTTCCCTAATTCTGTCCAACAAGTAGGAGTACGACACTTCCGCCCGTACAACGCATCATATGGTGCCATCTGAATACTAAACGGGTAGCTGTTGTTGTAAGCACATTCCACCAACAGTAAAAACTCCTCTCAACTACCCCTAAAATCAATGACACATCCCCTTAACATGTCCTCTAAGACCCGAATCACCCACTCAGACTGTCCATCGGTCTAAGGATGGAATGCCATACTAAAATCCAACTTCGTACCCAGCATTTGATGCAACACCTTCCAAAATCATGATGTGCACCTAAGGTCCCTGTCTGATATGATCGATACTAGTACTCCATGTGTAACATCCTGAATAGGGCCTATGCATTTCCAGTTTAATTGTATGAAATGACAAGTTTCAAGTACTATGAATAAATTTTTGATACTTTTGGAAACCTAGAAATGCATGGAAATGGAAATGAAAATGAAAATGGAAATGGAAATGGACATTTTTGGAAACTTAGACATTTTGGGAAACCTGAACATTTTGGAAACCTGAACATTTTGGAAACTTGAACATTTTGGAAACCGGAACATTTTAGAAACACGAACATTTTGGAAACACAAGATGTAAGAAAATGGCAAGTTACAGAGCCGATCGAAAATTTTAGGAAACTTAGAAATAAGGCTTAATGACAAATTTTAAAGCCCAAAATAGGAAATAAGGGCAAGAGGGCCTTAAAAGAAAAAGTTGGTGAAATTTGACACACAATCGGCTTGGAAAAGTGGTCCAAGGTGTCACTTAAGGTTTATGGAAATGACCTAAGTTCGAGTCACTTGGAAAGCAAATATTGAAGGTTTTATTTTGCTTCCTGTGCCGGGGTGGACGCCACCTATTTGCTAAAAAGGGAAGAGTTTTATTTTATTAAAACTTGTCAAATTAAAGTGATAAATAAAGGATTTTCTTTACTAAGATAAATGAGGAATTAAAGGATGGATTAAATACTTTTAATTTAATTAGGTGATAATTAATGGAGATTAAATTATCACTTGTGGAGAGTAGTGGCCAAGTTTTGGACTCTTGGTCTAGCAAATTCAGTTAAAAGAGGAAAATTGAGACTTTCCTCTCATTCAATCTACCCTTGCCTAAATTTTGCTAACTCTCTCCCCTCTCTAATTTTTCATAAGCAAGAAACCATCCTCTCTTTTCTATTTTCTTCTTCGCTTCTCTTCACAAAGTCAAATCTTTATTGATTCTAAGTTAAGGAGAAATCATCCACAACATCAAAAGGGTAAGATCGTGGTCACCCACTTCTATTCTTTTCTTTTTACCAAAATTCGGTACTAATCCCTACTCTTGTTCATGGCCAATCTACCATGATCTCTTAGGTTTCAACCATCATCAAATAGAAGGTTCAAGAATCCAAGGTAAGTGAGTTCATTCGGCCAAGGCCAAATCTTAGATATTCAAATCGAATTAATCAAAAACTAACCTGTATTGAGACTTAGGATTTGGCCGATTCCAAGGAAGAAGAAGGTGAAGTTTTCGGGATTTAAAGACCATAAGGTAAGCATTTAAGAGTATTCGGCCAAGGCTTGATCAAGTTCTTTATTTATTGAAAAGCCGAAAACTAACCCATATTGAGATTTAGATTGGTCGAATATCAGGTAAAGGAAAAACCAAACTTTCGGGATTTGAATAAACACCAAATCGGCAAAGGTGAGTTTCTTTTACAAATCCTACTAGGATTTGGTTTTGTTTTAAGCCAAATAGGCTTATTAATGTGTATTATATGATGGCCGAATATAGGGGTTAACAGATCTAAAGTTAGATTAGATTTTCGAGATCTCAAGGAACCCTAATAAGCAAATCAGGTGTGTACCCTTACTAACCTTCGATATTTTATGGCTATTATTTTAATATATGAATATGAATAAGAATGTGAATGTGACTATGTACCACAAATGTGGCAAAAAGTACCTGTGCACGCTTCCTACTTGATAGGATTGTGAAATATGTTATTTTATAACATGCGAATATATGTATATGAACATGAAATTAAGTTATGCACAATATATATATTTTTGGGGCATTCGGGATTTATGTGAAAGGGGGAGATTAGGTGTTGACTTCGGTCTCACCAATGAAGGTGTTGATTTCGATCTCACCAACGAAATATGTTGACTACGGCCACATTGCGAAATTTTGGTAACTTCGGTTACAATATTTGAATATAGTGTCTAATGACACAACGTATAAAATTGACTATAGTGTCTAATGACACAACGTATATGGGCGAATGCCTTCGATGGTGTGTAGCGGATGGAGGGTTGACTTAGTAGTCCCCACGGTGTAAATGGCAGGTACGGGTGGTGTGTAGCGGATGGACCATTAGGATTGGGTGTGGGTTGCATCATAATTTCATTTTAATATGGATCGATGATGTGAATATGAATGCTGAATTGTTGAATGTTAGTATTGTGTGCACATTGAGTCTGTTGACTCACCCATCACTGGGAATTATTTTCGGTGATGAGCAAGGATGTGAATGGGCCGGTGGACCTTGAGGTGGCCATGCTACATTTGGAGATTTTATTTTATTTGGACTTTATTTCATTTGGTACCCTTAATTATATTTCTTTTGGGTTTTATTTGATGTAATAAGGCCATAAGGCCCAAAGGATTATTCTTTATTTTTACTTTACTTTTAAATATTGTGCTAAGAACTATTTTGGACGTAATAAATCAAATTGGATTTACAAGTTTAATAAAATGGGTTTCCAATCTAAGCCCAAACCACAACAATATTTTCTCGAAAATCTTACTTATTTTCTCTAAGTAACGAATGATTTTGAAATCGGTTCAATTTAGGAACATACCAGATCCTGTTCGGGCTCGTGGGCCGGTGTAGGGTGTTTTGCTTGGTATCGAGCCCAATTTTAAACTCTCGGCTGTGGCTCAGCCCAAAACATTTTCAATTCGAGCCCAAATGAATTTCTTTGAAATAAGCAGGTTTTATGGCATGGCACCTAAGTCTCCGACCCGCAGTCCACCAGGTAAGTACCCCTAACTATATGTGTGATTTTGTGATTTATATAAGGGTAGAAAAGGCATGGAACGTAGAATAGAATGATAGGAACTTGAACCCTAGGATTAGACTACTCAAAACACAAACCACATAAGACTTAATGTACTGAACAAACCTATGGCTAAGTCACTGAGCTAGTGGTGTGGTAACCCTTGTACGCATGTCTAGGATTGGATCCGGAAGAGCTTGGTATTTAAGCAGTCCTAGTGACTCACCTCCTCTTCGCAGGAATCCTACCTGGTGCATAGCTTCGGTTCACCCTAACTTAGAGGGCTCAGTGGTGTGGCAACCTCTATACGCATGTCTAGGAATGGTTTCGGTGGGAGCTTGGTATTTAAGCAGTCCGTGTGACTCACCTCCTCTCCACACGAATCCTGCCTGGTGCGTAGCTTTGGTTCACCCTGACCAAGAGGGCTCGGTCATAGGCTAAACATAATGACTAAAACTCGAAAGGGAACTAGCCATGTTTTAAAAAAAGAAGAGAGAACAAAACAACAAACCCTAGTTTTTCAAACTTTTTAACACTTTCTTTTAAATCTAAGAAAATTATTTTTACAATATTTCCTGAAAAACTCCTGATTTGCGAAAATTACAAAAATGCCCTTAGGGGTGAAATTACCAAAATGCCCTTGGTTTATAAAAGGTTCAAATACTCAACAGCTTTACCAAAATTTCATAAACATTCAAAAACCCTAATTTGTAAAATATCAAAATACCTTGATTTTGAAAAAAAAATTACAAAATTGCCCCTAACTTACAAAATTACCAAAGTGACCCTAATTTCCAAATTTTTGCAACATCCCCATCTTTGAAGGAACAACTTTCCAAAAGAACCCTCAAAGTTTTATAACTTTTGAAATACCCCAAATTTATTAAATTTTTCAAATTTACCCTGATTTGTGAAAAATTACCAAAATACCCCTGAGGTTAAAAATTACCGAAATACCCCCGATTTTTTTTTAAATTTTTTTCCAAATTACCCCTAGACCTTGAAGTTTTCAAAATAATTTTTGACAAAATCATCAAGGAACCTTATTTTGAAAAATTACGAAAATGCCCCTGTAGGACAAAATTACGAAAATACCCTAGGTAGTGGAAAACAACAAACAACAAAAACTACAACATTTCTCTGAATGAACGAAAGTTCATATTTGTTTGATGGATGGATGAATGAATGGAAAAGACTGTGTGTTTGTATGAATACAAAAGAACCACTCTTAAATCCTTTTCATAAAACTCCTTCACCGGTAATTAAGTGGAACAATGACTAATTCATAAAAATTTCTTAATCAGATCTCGACGCTAGAAAATGAGCTCTAGAGGACGTGGTCGTCGTGGTCGAGGAAGAGGAAGGATGACCGTGTCAGAACCCGTTAGGTTGGGTCAAGGGTCCGACAATGAAATGCCACCGCCACCACCACCCCCAGCTGTTAATGTTGAGCAAGAGGCTCGAGACGGGAAGATACTGTGTCGCAGTCAGTCTTTGCAAGTTTTGGAATTGGTGGCGGGTGCAGGTGGAAATTCAGGAAATCGAAAGTCAGTACCTGAAAAGCTCCGAGCTAATGGAGCGAAAATGTTTCGAGGAGTATCTAATGTGGCACCCAAGAATACCGATCTTGGTGGAAGCAACGGAGCGATCATGGATGAGCTTGACCGACTCGGAGGAAAAGTTGAAAGGGATGGTGGCGTTGTTATGCGATGAAGCGTATCAGTGGTGGTTAATGTTCATGATGGTACTACAGCTGAAAATTTGACCTGGGAGTATGTTAAAAAGGCCTTTCAAAAGAAGTATGTGGGAACCAGGTATACAGATGAACAAAGGAAGGCTTTTCTAGGGTTGGTACAAGGGAGTAAGTCTGTCGCAGAATATGAGGCGGAATTCTTGAGATTGAGCCGCTATGCTCGAGGGGTAGTGGTAACTGAGCATGAACGCTGTGTTCATTTTGAGGACGGACTGAGAGATGACCTGAGGCTGTTGATAGCACCGCATCGGAGCGGAATTCTCGACTTTAGTGGAAAAGGCCAAGGTGGCGAGGGATTAAGGATGCTACTAAGCGCACTGTGGATAAGAATAAGGCCAAAAGAGGGTTTGGGCCATCCGGAAAGGGTTACAAAAGGCTAGGGTTGATGGGCCATGGAATCAACAAGCGGGTGATGCAATTTGGCGATTCGTCCTTGTGAGCATTGTGGAAAGAAGCATTTAGGTGAGTGTTGGAAAAGATAGGAGCATGTCTTAAGTGTGGGTCCAAGGACCATATGTTTAAGGATTGTCCCAAACAATCGATGAGAGCCGACCGTAGTTCGTAATGCTAGCTGATCGGTAGAGGCGGACAACTGACCTCAACGGGTCGTGGTTCGAGTAACCGTGGTAGTGGTGCAGCAGAGGTCAGGAACACGTGGTCGAGGTAATACTAATGCTGATGCAAGACAACCGGGTTTGGTTTGTGCGGTTCACCAAAGGAAGATGGAGACGCTACGGACGTAATAACAGAGACGTTCTTTATTTTGACAAACCCTACTTTGCTTTGATTGATGTGGGCTCAACCCATTCCTATGTTGCAAGTAGTGTAGTGAAAACACTAGGCCTAGACTCGAACTTTCGATAGGCGATGATCGTAGTAAGCCCATTAGGCCAAACTATAGTGGTAGACAAGATCTTTCGAGTGTACCCTAGAGATTCGTGGAGTGAACTTTTGAGCGGACTTAATGGAGTTACCCTTCTGAGAGTTTGAGCTTATACTCGAATGGATTGGTTAGTAGAACACCGAGCCGTGTTGGATTGTCTTGACTAAACGTATGGAACTAAGAACCGGATGATGAAGTGGTAGTAATGATCGGAGAAAGGAGGAATTACTTATCTAATGTAGTCTCGACACGGAAGGCTGAGAAGATGGTTAAGAAGGGTTGCAAGGCATTTTTAGTTTTCGTAAGTACGATAGGTGGAAAGGAGGTTGATATCCATAAGACCGCTTTTAGGACGAGGTATGGTCACTTCGAGTTTGTGGTGATGCCGTTTGGGTTGACGAACGCCCCAGCCGCGTTCATGGATATGATGAATCGGGTTTTCCAACCCTACTTGGATAGATTCGTCGTTGTGTTCATCGATGATATTTTGGTGTATTCAAAGTCGGAGGAGGAGCATGATGAGCATCTCCGAGTCGTGTTGGAAGTGTTAAGGGAGAAGAAGCTCTATGTCAAATTCAGCAAGTGCGAATTTTGGCTTAGGGAGGTGGCATTCTTAGGGCATGTGGTATCCGCATAAGGAATAAGAGTGGACCCTAGGAAGATCGAAGCAGTGTTGGATTGGAAACCACCTAGGTCCGTGGCTAAAATCCGAAGTTTCTTAGGCTTGGCAGGCTATTACAGAAGGTTCGTGGAAGGATTCTCGTCAATAGCCGCACCTTTAACCAAGTTACTAAGGAAGGAAGTACCCTTCGAATGGACTAATAAGCAGCAGGAGAGCTTTAAAAAGCTTAAGAAGGTCTTGACTAAGCTCAATGTTAATTCAAAGAAGGCAGGAAAAGATTTTGTAGTGTACTGCGATGCTTCGCATACGGGGTTAGGCTGTGTACTAATGCAAGATGGCAAAGTAGTCACTTATGCGTCACGGCAGCTAAGGCCTCATGAGCTGAACTACCCAACACATGACTTAGAGCTAGCAGCAGTGGTTTTCACCCTTAAGGTTTGGAGGCACTACCTTTACGGAGAAAGGTCGATTATCTACACAGATCACAAGAGCCTTAAGTATTTATTGACTCAGAAGGAGTTAAACTTGAGGCAATGAAGGTGGGTGGAATTGTTTGAAGGACTACGATCGCTCGATAGAATATCATCCGGCAAGGCGAATGTGGTAGCCGATGCCCTAAGTCGGAAGGTTGTATCGGATCTACAGGGCTTTGTTCGCTCATCTAAGTCTATATGACGATGGAAGTCTGTTGGCGGAATTACAAGTCAGGCCCACATGGCTAAAGGAAGTGAAAGAGGGACATTTGGCTGATAATGACATAAGTACTAAGTTGCAACAAGTACAGCAAGGGGGATTAGAGGATTATGGTGTCAATAATGAAGGAGTATTGTGCTACAAGGGAAAAGTCTGTATGCCGAAGAATAAGGAGTTGAGACAAAGGATTCTTTGGGAAGCGCATGGTAGCCCTTGTGCTATGCATCCCGGAGGCATCAAGCTATATAGAGATCTAAGGGAACAATTTTGGTGGTCTGACCTGAAATGAGAAGTGACCGAATTTGTGGGGAAATGTTTGACATGTCGACAAGTTAAGGTTTGAACACCAAGTTCCATCAGATTGCTTCAACCAATCGAGATTCCCCAATGGAAGTGGGAGAGAATTACCATGGACTTTGTTAGTGGGCTTCCCTTACGCCTACTAAGAAGGACTCAAGATGGGTGATAGTGGACCGCTTGACCAAGTCCGCACACTTTATCCCAAATCGAAATGGATTATTCTCTTGGAAGTTGGCTAAGTTGTATGTGGCGGAAATTGTGAGATTACATGGAGTACCAATGTCGATCATCTCGATAGAGACCCAAGGTTTACGTCTCGATTTTGGAAGGCACTTCATCAAGCTTTAGGCACTAAGCTACACTTCACTACTGACTTTTCATCCACAATCGACGGCAATCTGAATGGGTTATACAAGTGTTGGAGGATATGTTGAGAGGTTGTGTAATGGATTTAGGAAGTTGGGAAGATTACTTGCCTTTAGCTGAATTCGCCTATAACAACAGACTATCAAGCCAAAGATTCGGATGGCACCATCTGAAGCATTGTATGGAAGGAAGTGTAGAACACCTACTTGTTGGACCGAGTTAGGAGAACGCCGAGTTTTGGGTCCAGAGTTGGTGGCGTAAACGAAGAGAAGGTTGAGTTAATTCGCACAGTTGAAGGAAGCCTCGATAGGCAAAAGTCGTCGCAGACCTTAAGCGAAGGAAATAGAGTTTGAAGTGGGAGACCAAGTATTCCTAAAAGTCTCGCCTTGGAAGAAGGTTATGAGGTTCGATGCAAAGGAAAATTAAGCCCAAGGTTTGTAGGCCCTATCAAGTCTTGGGCGAGTTGGGCGATGGCATACCAATTAGAGTTGCCACCGAGTTACAACAGATGCACGACGTATTTCATGTGTCCATGTTACGTCGCTATTGATCGGATCCGTCACATGTGGTATATGTTGAAGAAGTGGAGCTAAGGCCAGACTTATCATACGAGGAAGAACCGATTCGGATCTTGGAACGTGATGTGAAAGTACTACGAAGGAAGACTGTTCCTCTAGTCAAAGTGCTATGGCACAATCACGAACGAAGAAGCTTTGTGGGAGTCGAGGAGACCATGAGACAGGAATACCTTCAACTATTTTAGTTAGGAAATTTTGGGGACGAAATTTTGTTTAAGGGGTAGAACGTAACATCCTGAATAGGGCCTATGCATTTCGGTTTAATTGTATGAAATGACAAGTTTCAAGTACTATGAATAAATTTTGATACTTTTGGAAACCTAGAAATGCATGGAAATGGAAATGAAAATGAAAATGGAAATGGACATTTTGGAAACTTAGACATTTTGGAAACTTAGACATTTTGGGAAACCCGAACATTTTGGAAACCCGAACATTTTGGAAACTTGAACATTTTGGAAGCGGAACATTTTGGAAACACGAACATTTTGGAAACCTCAAGATGTAAGAAAATGGCAAGTTCTGAGCCGATCAAAATTTTAGGAAACTTAGAAATAAGGTAGAATGACAAATTTTAAAGCCCAAAATAGGAAATAAGGGCAAGAGGGCCTTAAAAGAAAAAGTTGGTGAAATTTGACACACAATCGGGCTTGGAAAAGTGGTCCAAGGTGTCACTTAAGGTTTATGGAAATGACCGAGTTCGAGTCACTTGGAAAGAAAATATTGAAGGTTTTATTTTGCTTCCGTGCCGGGGTGGACGCCACCTATTTTCTAAAAAGGGAAGAGTTTTATTTTTATTAAAACTTGTCAAATTAAAGTGATAAATAAAGGATTTTCTTTACTAAGATAAATGAGGAATTAAAGGATGGATTAAATACTTTTAATTTAATTAGGTGATAATTAATGGAGATTAAATTATCACTTGTGGAGAGTAGTGGCCAAGTTTTGGACTCTTGGTCTAGCAAATTCAGTTAAAAGAGGAAAATTGAGACTTTCCTCTCATTCATTCTACCCTTGCTGAAATTTTGCTAACTCTCTCCCCCTCTCTGCCGAATTTTCATAAGCAAGAAACCATCCTCTCTTTTTCTATTTTCTTCTTCGTTTCTACTGTCAAAGTTGAATCTTATTGATTCAAAGTAAAGGAGAAATCATCCACAACATCAACAAGGGTAAGATCTGTGGTCAGTCCACTTCTATTCTTTTCTTTTTACCAAAATTTGGGTACTAATCCCTACTCTTGTTCATGGCCGAATCTACCATGATCTCTTAGGTTTCAACCATCATCAAATAGAAGGTTCAAGAATCCAAGGTAAGTGAGTTCATTCGGCCAAGGCCAAATCTTAGATATTCAAATCGAATTAATCAAAAACTAACCTGTATTGAGACTTAGGATTTGGCCGATTCCAAGGAAGAAGAAGGTGAAGTTTTCGGGATTTAAAGACCATAAGGTAATCATTTAAGAGTATTCAGCCAAGGCTTGATCAAGTTCTTTAATTATTGAAAAGCTGAAAACTAACCCATATTGGGATTTAGATTGGCCGAATATCAGGTAAAGGAAAAACCAAACTTTCGGGATTTGAATAAACACCAAATCGGCAAAGGTGAGTTTCTTTTACAAATCCTACTAGGATTTGGTTTTGTTTTAAGCCAAATAGGCTTATTAATGTGTATTATATGATGGCCGAATATAGGGGTTAACAGATCTAAAGTTAGATCGGGATTTTCGAGATCTCAAGGAACCCTAATAAGCAAATTAGGTGTGTACCCTTACTAACCTTCGATATTTTATGGCTATTATTTTAATATATGAATATGAATAAGAATGTGAATGTGACTATGTACCACAAATGTGGCAAAAAGTACCCAGGTATGTTTCCTACTTCTGATAGGATTGTGAAATATGTTATTTTATAACATGCGAATATATGTATATGAACATGAAATTAAGTTATGCACAATATATATATTTTTGGGGCATTCGGGATTTATGTGAAAGGGGGAGATTAGGTGTTGACTTCGGTCTCACCAATGAAGGTGTTGACTTCGGTCTCACCAACGAAATATGTTGACTACGGTCCCATTGCGTAATTTTGGTAACTTCGGTTACAATATTTGAATATAGTGTCTAATGACACAACGTATAAAATTGACTATAGTGTCTAATGACACAACGTATATGGGCGAATGCCTTCGATGGTGTGTAGCGGATGGAGTGTTGACTTAGTAGTCCCCACGGTGTAAATGGCAGGAACGGGTGGTGTGTAGCGGATGGACCATTAGGATTGGGTGTGGGTTGTATCATAATTTCATTTTTAATATGGATCTGATGATGTGAATATGAATGCCTGAATTGTTGAATGTTAGTATTGTGTGCACATTGAGTCTGTTGACTCACCCGGCTGTGGGAATTATTTTCAGGTGATGAGCAAGGATGTGGACGGTAGGTGGACCTTGAGGTGGCCATGCTACATTTGGAGATTTTATTTTATTTGGACTTTATTTCTGTTTGGTACCCTTAATTATATTTCTTTTGGGTTTTATTTGATGTAATAAGGCCATAAGGCCCAGTGGATTATTCTTTATTTTTACTTTACTTTTAAATATTGTGCTAAGAACTATTTTGGACGTAATAAATCAAATTGGATTTACAAGTTTAATAAAATGGGTTTCCAATCTAAGCCCAAACCATAACAACATTTTCTAAAAATCTTACGAATTTTCTCTAAGTAACGAATGATTTTGAAATCGGTTCACTTTAGGAACATACCAGATCCGGTTCAGGCTCGTGGGCCGGGTGTGGGGTGTTTCACCATGTAACCTTACTACCTCCGTTATGAATATCTTAGCCAATTTCTGTAGAGAGTAATCAACTCGTACTGGTATGAAATGAGCAGACTTCATCAAGCGATCTACAATCAACCAGACCGAATCTTTCTTAGTAGGCGTGAGAGGTAGCCCTCTAACAAAGTCTATTGTGATCCTTTCCCACTTCCACTGTGGAATCTTCACTGGCTGCAACAACCCTAATGGTAATTGATGTTCTCCATTGACCTACTGGTAGGTCAAGCACCTACTCACAAACTCAATTACCTCACGCTTCAAGCCCGACCACCAGAAATGGTCCTGCAAATCTCAATACATCTTGCTCCCTCTAGGGTGCATAGCGTATGAACTACCATGCGCTTCTTGTAGAATCATATGCCTCAATTCAGGATCTTTCAGCATGCACACTATCCCTTAGAAACATAATAGCCCTTCCTCATTCACACTAAATTTCGTTGATTCATCACTTGCTCCTACCGGAAACTTTTTCTTTAGCAACTCATCAGTCTGTTGCTTCTCCTTAACTTGACTGACCCAAGAGGGTTTCACTTGAAGTTCAGCCAATAAACTCCCATCATCATATAAGCTAAGGTGAGCAAACATTGCTCTCAGGTCAGTGATCACCTTGCCTGGATGATACTCAATCGAGCAGTCATAATCCTTTAACAACTCGATCCACCTCCTCTGCCTTAGATTCAACTGCTTCTAAGTCAAAAGGTACTTTAAACTCTTATGATCCGTGTAAATGATAGATTTCTCCCCTACAAATAATGCCTTTAGATTTTCAAGGCAAACACTACCGCTACCAATTCCAAATCATGGGTAGGATAATTCGACTCGTGCGATCTAAGCTATCGAGATGCATATGCAACAACCTTTCCATCTTGCATCAACACACATCCTAATCCCGTGTGAAGCATCACAGTAAATTACAAACTCCTTTCCAGCCTCCGGCTGAATCAACACCAGAACCTCCGTCAAAATCCTCTTTAACTTCTTAAAACTCTCTTGCTGCTTATCAGACCATACGAACGAAACTCCTTTCCGTAGCAACTTAGTCAACGGTGCTGCAATCAGAGAAAATCCTTTAACAAATCTTCTGTAGTACCCGGCCAAACAAAGAAAGCTCTGAATTTCTGCCACAAATCTAGGTGGCTTCCAATCCAACACCGCTTCTATTTTTTGAGGGTCCACCCTAATCCCCTCTGCTAACACAAAGTGACCTAGAAAAGTACCTTCCTTAAGCCAGAATTCACACTTGCTAAATTTGGCATAAAGTTGCTTCCCCCTCAAAATCTGTAGAACCACTCGCAGATGGGAATCATGCTCCTCTTCCGATCATGAGTAAACCAAGATGTCATCAATAATTACCACGACAAACCAATCCAAGTAGGGTTGGAACACTCGGTTCATCATATCTATAAATGCGGCTGGTGCATTAGTCAACCCAAATGGCATCACCATGAACTCCTAATGTCCATAGCGAGTCCTAAAAGCCATCTTATGAATATTTGCCTCCTTGACCTTGAGCTGATGATATCCTGACCTCAGACCTATCTTTGAGAACACTGACGCCCATTTCAATTGATCGAACATGTCATCAATCCTTGATAACGGATACTTGTTCTTGATGGTCAACTTGTTCAGCTGACGGTAGTCAATGCACATACGCATTGAACCATCCTTCTTCTTAACAAATAACACCGGTGCTCCCCAAGGTGACACACTTAGTCGAATAAATCCTCTATCCAACAACTCTTGGATTTGCGCTTTCAATTCCACCAACTCCTTTGGCGCCATTCTATAAGGAGCAATAGATAATGGCGTTGTTCCCAATAAGATCGATTTCAAATTCCACTTCTCGATCCTGAGGTAATCTTGGAAGCTCTTTTGGAAAAACATCAGGAAATTCCTTCACCATCCTAACGTCCCCAACAGCTAGGTCATTAGCTTCAAAAGCTCGTACAAATATTAAAACTACCTTGCATCCTTTTCTCTCCATTCTTTTCGCTCTTGGGGCAGTCACCACATTCGACAGACAATTCCCCCTTTCTCCTATCACCAACACTTCCCCTCCCTCGGGGTTCTTAACACCATACGCTTGGCTGCACAATCTAAGTTAGCTTGGTACTTCATCAGCCAGTCCATGCCTAATATTAAGTCAAACTCCCCAAATGGTAATTCCATCAGATCCGTTAGGAAAACTATTCCCTGAACTTCTAAAGGTACCTCCGAAAAAGTTTTTCTACTACCACAGATTGTCCTAATAGGATAATTACTGTTATTACCCTAGGGGTAATTTCGGAACTAAACTTAAGGTTCTAGACACACTACTAGCAACATATGAGTGTGTCGATCCAATATCAATCAATACAGTATAAGCTAATCTAAAAATTAAAAATGTACCGGTTATAACATCCGTTGTATCTGCCTCCTCTCGACTTCTGCTAGTATAGACCAACCCCGACTGCCTCGCCTCAGTGTTTTCGGCCCCTCGGCCTGCTGCTCCTCGGCCTCGACCGAAATTGTTACCACCTCTGGCTGGACCACGACCCCTCTGCAGCTACTAACCTCCTCTACCCGGCTGAGCATTTCCCTGCCCTGTGGGTCCTACCTCATCCCATGGTGAGGACAGTCTCTTATATGATGATCTGTAGATCCACACCTGAAGCACTTCCCACTGCCTACCAACACTTACCTACATGGAACTTACCACACCGAGCACACTTTCGTATTTGGCTAGCAGCAACAGGTCTCTCAGCCCGTCTCGGTCTATCCGATCTAGGTCTCTTCTGAGTACGCACGATTGTCCCTAATGATCCAAAATTTCTCTTACCTCCACCCCTATCTCTATCCCGATTCAGCTTTTCCGTCTGTTTCACCTCCTCAGCTATCTTAGCTTTCTTCACAAGCACAACAAATTCCCTCTCTCGTTGTGGAGCTATCAACACCCATAGATCATCCTTCAGGCCATCCTCAAAATGAACACATCGCTCATGCTCTGTGGCCACTATCCCTCAAGCATGATGACTAAGGCATAAGAATTTCGGTTCATACCCCGTCACTGACCTACTTCCATGAACCTGATTCAGGAACGTTCTATGCTGTGCATCCACATAGCTTGTTCCAATGTATTTACTTTGGAACGCCGTTCTGAAGTAATCCCAGGTGATACGGTCAGCTATGGTACCATCCTTAACCATAAGCCAGCATTGATAGGCTTCGTCCTAGAGGAGGGACACTACTCCCTTCAGCTTCTCCTCTTCCGTGAAGTCAAGATCATCCATTATACGCTCCATTGCTTCCAACCAATACTCCGCTGTGCTAGGAGCTACACCAAAAATTCCCTTAAACACTTCTGCCCCATTGGCTCTAAGTCGCTCCGGCACAGACTTCCGGGCTCCTGTGCCCATGCCTGCCCCAGCAACCCTCTCTAACACCTTCAACATCACCTGAGATACCGTATCATCTCCGGCCGTCTGATCTTGGAATTCTACCACCACAGCTGGTGGCACTGGTACCTCATTCCCTGACTCGTGACCAGACCCTACGGGTTCTGACACAACAATCCTACATCTAACTCGGCCACGTACACCACGTCCCCTAGTGCTCATTCTACCATTCACGATTTATCTGATTAGAAATTTTATGAATTATTAATACTCTCTTCCACTGATTAATAACGGACAGTCTTATCCAAAGTAGTTTTAACAGTAGTTCTTTCGAATTCGAATTCTACCTACAAAGTTCAGTTCTCAAGTCTATATTTCCTAGTTTTGGAATACATATACATACAACATCCATCACACATCAACATACAAGCAGCATCCATGAACTTACATTCATCACATAGGGGTATTTTTGTCATTTCACTACCCAGGGGTATTTTTGTAATTTTATCCTACAAGGGTATTTTCGTAATTTCCCAAAATAGGGTGTCTTGGTGATTTTACAAAATAGAGGTATTTTGGTAATTTTTTAATTCAGGGGTATTTCGGTAATTTTGTCAACCGGGGGTATTTCGGTGATTTTATAAAATCCAGGGTATTTTAGGAAGTTTTCACAACTCAAGGGGATTTCAATAATTTTACAAAACTGGGGACATAAGTAATTTTTACAAAAATAGGGTGGCTGGTCCATTTCGGGTTTTAGTTATAAGTTTTGGCTCGTCAACAAGCCATCTCATTAGAGTGAACAAACACTACGCACCAGGTAGGATTCCAAGAAAAGAGGAAGTGAGCCGCTAGGGCCGCTGAAATACCAAGGTCTTCCTGGATCCAATCCTAGACATTCTTATGCCTGTTACCACATCCTAACCCATGACTTGTCTACAGACATGTTTAATTAGAAATTAAGTTTTATGGAATTTGGAGAATTGTTTATATTAAACCTAAAGTCCATCAATTCTAACATACTAGCCTACGTCCCTTTAAAGCCCAACAATATACACCACATCAAGAGTTAGAATACTTACCTGTATGGATCGGGTGCCGGTAGACTCGAAGGCCATATCTCAACTGCATTTTTCTCAAACTTACATTATTTTTACAAACCACTACTGGACCCATTTCACTGCCCGAGTTTTGAACGGGCTCTGATACAAAAAATGTAACAACCCAAACCCGGCCCATACGTCATGACTGGATCTGATATGCTACGGGTTGAAACTTGAAAACTTTTCCTTGAAGGGTTTTGAAAATCTTAGTTTATTATAGCCGGTCAATCAAATAATTGTGAAATTTTTGAAACAACTTTAAGCATTCGCGTTGTTTGTGTTTGAAAAGCCCATTTACTGTTTCATTTTATAATTAAGACTTTAAGAAAAAAACCATAAGTTTATAAAAACTTAACATAAAAAAATAAATCGAAAACCTAAGTAATGGAGGCCTTATTACAAAAATATTCCCAAAAATTAAAATTCAAATGAAAAACCGAAAATGGTCTATGTAGACAATAATCTTGAGGCCCTCGAGTCTGCCTCGGCTCCCATGTCCACGATCTACTGCTCATCTAAAAAGTTGGGGAAAGATAATAGGGTGAGTCACCAAGACTCAGTGTGCAAATCCCAAAATCAAATAAAAGCCTTGGGCCCACAAACACATTATGGGCCTTGGCCCATACACATATGGGCAACACAATGGCAATAATATTTCATGCAACATGGCTCATCCCAAACCTAAGTGTCCATCCTCTACACACCCCCGTACCAACCTTCAAACCGTGGGGATTTCTACAATCAACCCTCCATCCGCTACACACCATAACGATCACTATGTGACCTATGTGGCAAAGCCACCAAACGCTATGCGACCTCAGTAATACATTATAGTATTCGATAGCTATGCTACCTGTCATAAAGACCGATCACTATGTGACCTATGTGGCAAATCCCCCGATCGCCTCACGACCTGCTCCCCTTCCGTAAATCAATCAATCCCATCCCATGCATACATACATACAATAATCGAAACATTAAACTATCTAAATAGATCGCAGACTTTCATATACTTCGATACACATAAAGTAGTTTCTATGATTACGTACCTGACATTCCTTGCCTACCCTTTTTGGGCATACAACTGTTCATACAGCCTCTCTTACGGCTTTTAGCCCACAACATACATATAGTACAAATTAATGAGTGTGATAGAGATCTACACACCTGGTTACCGTTAAGACGACACTATCTATGTCGACACTATCAGAAGCCGATACGACTGCTATCTGCCTAAGATGCTGTTCAGAAGCGGTCCACAACTCGGTGGCCAATCTCGAACAATAGACACTGCTTGTTTGTTAAACTTAGGGATTGGGTTTACGGACCCGATCCTCTCCTTTGTCTGATCCATATTTGATTCCATCAAAAGTCCTTATCAGAACTACTATAACGAAATAGGGTTGTTAAACCATATCATATGATTAAGATGTTAAGTACGATAATGAATCTAATGAAAATCTAATGAAAACCCCTTGCCTTGGAATCCCAAAATTGATAGGGTACTTAGAGGCTAACAGATTTCGGCTTTCAGAATCTAGATAATTTAATCTACTCTGATTTCTCGAGGTGTCACCCCATGATGTGAACACAAGAACAATCCAAACGTTATTCAAAAGTTAACCTTACCACGCTTATAATACTTTCAGCTTTGGCCTCCAAAAATCAAAAGTAAAGAAAAGAACAGAAGAGATCGGCACCTACCTTAACAGAGAATTCGACAACTCCCAAAGAATTTTTGACTTTCGAGAAGGTCAAAAAGAGAGAAGATGATAGGAAGAAATCTATGCGGATTCGGCTGTTAGTGGATAAATCAACAAAAGAGAATAGGAGGTATTCGACTATAGAGATGAGAAGAAAGTTTAGAGTTTCGGCTTTTGAATGAAAGTGAAGATGAGAGAATAGGCTTAGAGATTTCAGTTTTATGGAGAAATTAGCACAAGAGGAAAATAATGGAAAAAGAAAGTGAAATGAGAGGTTTCGACTTTTGAAGAAATCAAAAGAAAAGAAATTACAGAGAATGATTAAGAGTTTTAGCATAGAGAATGAGGAAAAGAATAGGGTTCAAATGCCGGAATTGAAGAGATACCACCCCTATTTCTAGAGAATTTTGGCACTTACTTATCAAAACCCGAAAGTGCCCTTCCTGATAACTAACAATTAATCAAATAATAGGGGAAATTTCGGCACCCCTTTTGCCATAAAGAAACTTATTTCTTTCCCCCTCTAGGAGATGGAATTTCGGCCAACACTACTCTCAACAGATAGCTCCTATCTTTTCTCCTTTATCTTAATCTATTCATACCTTTAGAAGAGGCCTAAATAACACCACCTCTCCCAACTATTATTAGCGCAATATCCACATTATCCCAATCATTGAATCCCTCCTAAAATTAAGCCTTATTGCCATCCCCCTCCTTGCTCCTTTTAAATGCCAAAAATGGCCCAAAGACATGGGCTCCTTGCGGCCAAAACTTGGGCCTCGCCTCCTGCTATTGGCGCTAACCTATAACTCCTCTGCAACACCACATACTACTGAGCCACAAGCCCATTTTGTAACCTAAACCACTGATACCATCTTTTAAACCTCATGGTACCCAAACAGGAATTTTAACCAAGGCTTTGGCCTAATCTTGGGCCCAATTTAACCCTCAACACTCAAATTAACACATTAAACATATCCACCCACCAAACTCATAGGCCCATTAATTCAAGAAGTTACAGTTCTACCCTCTTAAATAAATTTTGGCCTTGAAATTACCTGATCAGAAAAGATGAGGGTACTGCTTTCGCATTGCTTCCTCCGGTTCCCAAGTAGCCTCCTCAGAACCGTGATTCTGCCATAGAACTTTAACCAATGGTACCGTCTTCCTTTACAACACTTTGACATCACGATCCAAGATTTCCACTAGTTTCTCTTCAAAGGTGAGGTTAGGTCTCATCTCAATTTCTTCCACAAGCACCATGTGAGACGGATTCGAACGGTAACATCTTAACATAGAGACGTGAAATACATTGTGGATCTGGCTCAACTCTGAAGGTAGCTCAAGCTAATAGGCCACTGGTCTGACTCGTTTCAACACTCGGTATGGTTCGATAAATCTGGGACTTAATTTAGCCTTCCGTCTAAACCTCAGCACTTTCTTCCATGGCGACACCTTTAAGAACACCTTGTCACCCACTGCAAACTCTATGTCCTTACGCTTCAAATCAGCATAGGACTTTTATCTGTCTGAGGCTTCCTTTAGTCGAGCTTGAATTAACTCAACCTTCTCCTCTGTCTCTGTAACCAACTCCGGACCCAAAATCGGCGTTCCCTAATTAGTCCAACAAGTAAGAGTCGACACTTCTCGTAATAAATCAATTTGACCCTAATCGGAATGGTGGTTTTGGGACCACAAATTCAAGTTTGAAAAATTTTTAGATATTATTTTCGGTGTTTTTTATATGTGTATTAATGTGTGTGAAAGTTTCGTAAGAAAATTTTTTCGTTTGAGTGTTTAATTTGACATAAAGGACTTAATCGCGTAAAGTATAAAAGTTGCATACTATAGTGAAAAGTACTAAAGTGATAATGGCTTTTTAATATGAGGCACTAAAAGGGAAAATAGCCCAATTTTTAAGTTAGTGGGTGGTATATGACAATAGTAACTTTAAGTTATATGTTATAAAAATTATTATTAAAAGGTTAATTTAGTAATTGTTAAATAAGTTTAATATATGTTAAAATAACACAAAATAAAGACATCATCTTTTTGCTTCTCTATTGGCTGAATATTAGAGAAAGAAGAAAGCTTTGGATTCTTTTGATTTTCAGCATTTCTAGGCCTAATTTCAAGGTATGTTTTCGGTTGGTTTTCGATAATTTTTACGTTTTTGAGATCGTTGCTTCGAATACTCCAAGACCCATGCTTGAATTTTTGATTTTGACGTATATTTTGAAATGTGCCATTGATGAGCTCATGAGTTTTATGATGATAGTTAATGAATTATGAAAGATATATCTTAGATTAATATGTTTTGTATTAAGATTTTTGGTGAAATTGAGTAATTAGGACTAAATTGAGAAAATAAAATTTTGAGGGGCTAAAATGCAAAATAAATGAAATAAATGGACTTGTATAGTCCTTATGAATATTCGGCCCTTAGGTTGTGTAATGAAATTTTGTGTATTTTGTATTTTGTGCAAATAGGACTAAATTGTAAAAATGTGAAATATTAGGGCAAAATGGTAATTTTCCTATTTAGGTGTTTTTGGATTAAATTTAGATGAAATGTACTTGAATGAGCTTATTTTAAATATGTTTAGATCAAGAACAAATAAAATCAAATTTGGATCGGGGAAAAACAAAAGTTTACGAATAGCCGGTCTTCGTCATCCGTCGATAGTCGAGGTAAGTCTTTAAGCAAATTAATTTCATAAGAATTTATTATAATCTAGCATATATGTTAAATTATGAACTTGTTGAGTTAAACATGTTAAAACTGAATGTGAGGAAGTAATTTAGTAATGTATGTAATTGAACTCATTGAGGTAATATGTGAAAGCAATTTTGAATTATATATGATATATGTGATATTGGTAAGGTGTGAAAGTGATATTGAATTATATGAAATATATGTGATATTGATAGTATGTGATGTGAATGAGATGACTTAATAATATGAATGTTCGGGCTTCAAGCCTAGCAGGCCTTGTGCCTGTGAAAGATTATCAGGCTTATTACCTAGCAGGCATTGTGCTGGTGAAAGTTTATCAGCTTATTGCCTAGCAGGCCTCGTGCCAGTGATTTATATCAGGCTTCGAGCCTAGCAGGCCTTGTGTCGGTGATCTTTATCGGGCTTAATGCCTAGCAGGCCTCGTGTCGGTGAATTATATCAGGCTTAGTGCCTAGCAGGCTAAATGCCGATGTTCAAACTTCGCACCTTGAGTCTAGCAGGTCTAGTCCCAGTATGTGAGATTCGGGCAAATGCCTAGTAGGTTTTATACCGGTGAGTTGAAATTCCAAGCTTAGATTATGTACTAGTAAAGCCATGAAATGAATCAAGTGAGCTTAAGGATTTGAAAATGAATTTGTTAATTCGGCTACAAGGTATGTTCTATTCATATTCATGTATTATACATATATATATGTGACGATAATAAGTAAATGAATTGGCAAAGGAAATGTGATATACAATTGGTAGATGCAAATTGTGTATAAACTATGCCATGAGGAAATTGGTTATATAAAAGCATAAAGTGGTTAAATGTATTCAGTATAAGTATATTGATATGAATGATACTAATTGATCCTGTATATTCACCTTATGCTTATGTTTACGTGACATATTGGGATTACTTTGATGCCATGTATACAAATGTATGAAATGTCAAATGGATATATATATATATATATATATATATATATATGTGAATATATTTCCTTTTATGTGAAATTACTAAGTGTAAAGTATATATTTATTGTATATACATATATATGTGATCCTATCGAATTATGTGTATTGAAAATATGAGTAGTTGGAAAAGAGTATTTAATCTATATGTGAATTATATGATGAGATTATAAATTGAAGTCTAAAGGTAAAATAGTGATGATGGTTAAGCTAAATGAGCTTTAGCATTCAACATTAGTAGATCATTTAAGCACTAAGCTTTGAAATATTGATATTAGATGCTTGGATATATGAGAGTTTAAATGAACATGTGTTTATGTAATTAAAGAGGTAATTCGGATGTACACAGCCCTTTACTTGTTCGAATATTTATGTGAACTTATTGAGTTTCATGTATGTGTATTATGAATATATTATAAAGAAAAGATGTTTTATATTTTGAATTTGAGGCTGAGTAGGTAAGTTGTATACTAATGGCAAGGAAATGATAAGTGTTATGTTAAGTGAGGTAAAAGCATTCGATTTTGAAGGACTTTCGAGTTAAGCTGTTTTATTCAATGTTATTACTTGATTGTTTTAATATGTTAGAATGTCCAATTGGTATATTATGATTGCTTAAGACTTACTAAGCTAAATTAGCTTACTCCTTGTGCTCATCGTTCTGTTTTATAGATTTTGATCAAGCTAAGAGCTCAGGGGATCGTCATCAAAGTCATCCACACTATCAACCTATTTTGGTACTTTTGAGTTTGGATTTTAAACTAAAGGCATGTATAGGCTAGACTAAGTTTTGAGCTATGAATTTGTTCTTGTATATATTAGCCATGCGAAAATGACTTAACTTGGATCACTAGAATTAGACTTGGCTTTATGAGTTCGTGATTGAGTGTTTAATGTGTTTGGTTATATCAATTTGATTATGACTTAATTATATGTAGTATATGATTGCTATATTTTGTAAATAATGTGGTATATGAGTTGATATATGTATATGATGGATATGGCAAGTATGTTCTGATTAGTTGTAATGGATAGTTAAAAGAATATGATATGAAGTTCAGGTATACTAATATGTATATGTGACTTAGGTGTACAATGAGATGTTGTTTGTGTTTTAATGTTTCTTTTAATTTAATGGTTGAATTATGGTATTTTGGTCTTTATTGCTTTCGGCCATGGCATTTAAGCACCATGGTAGTGTATTTCATAATGAGATTGTGCGTGTGACAATAGCATGATTGATTTATGTTATACATGTCAGGCATAGGATCAAGTATTTAGCTCACCTTAGAAATATATCTTATTGTATATCACGTGTGTGTTGGATATTCATATAACTTGACGGAAATGTTGAGGTGGTTGACAAATATGGTTCTATTATGCATGTTTGATAAATCATGAATGGAAAGTTCATTATGTAGTAGTTGGTTATATTTATGTAATTTGAAACAATAAGGTTGAAGTTGGGAAATGATTAGTACCATATTCGAATGTGTTTGGATTAATGATTGATGAGGATTTACTGTGAAGTGATTAAATGAAACATGAATTGAGAAGATAGTATTATAACGAAATTTGCATATTCGGTTATGTTCTTATAAATAAATTGAGACATACTTTGCTGAGATGAGTTTATTTAGTTTATTTGAATATGATTGAACAAGATACCATGCAACTATATATATGTATATTTATATTTAGTGATTTCTATTTATTTTTTTAGAAAAGCCATTACAAGCATGTGTATATTCAGCTAATGTGGTTTAAAAGACCAAGTGGGCAGTATTCATTGTTAATTATATTGATGAGTTATTTGTGAATTTCATTAAAGGGATTAAATTTTTGAATGTTATTATCTAAGCATATTCGTGTTGTTTAATTTGCTTTCGGATGAGACTATGTGAACAGTAATTGTTTATGGCTACTTGTGTTTTGTTCAGTAATGCCTTACAACCCAATCCGGCGATGGACAGGGGTTAAGGGTGTTACACTTTTGCCCGTACAATGCTTCATAGGGCGCTATCTGAATAATAGACTGGTAACTATTGTTGTAAACAAATTTCGCCAATGGTAAAAACTCCTCCCAACTACCCCTAAAATCAATGACACATCCCCTTAACATGTCCTCTAAGACTCGAATCACCCGCTCAGACTGTCCATCGGTCTGAGGATGGAACGCCGTACTAAAATCCAACTTCATACCCAGCGCTTGATGCAATGCCTTCCAAAATCACGACGTGAACCTTAGGTCCCTGTCTGATATGATCGATACTGGTACTCCATGTAACCTTACTACCTCCGCTATGTATAGTTTAGCCAATTTCTACAGAGAGTAATCGACTAGTACCGGTATGAAATGAGTAGACTTTGTCAAGCGATCTACAATCACCCAGACCGAATCTTTCTTAGTAGGTGTGAGAGGTAGCCCACTAACAAAGTCCATTGTGAACCTTTCCCACTTCCACTGTGGAATCTTCACTGGCTGCAACAACACTGATGGTAATTGATGTTCGCCTTGACCTGCTCGTAGGTCAAGCACCTACTCACAAACTCAGTTACCTCATGCTTTAAGCCCGGCCACCAGAACTGGTCCCACAAATCTCGATACATCTTGCTCCCTCCGGGGTGCATAGCATATGGACTGCCATGCGCTTCTTGCAGAATCCTATACCTCAATTCAGGATCTTTCGGCATGCACACTCTTCATTGGAAACATAATAGCCCTTCCTCATTCACACTAAATTCTGTTGATTCATCACTTGCTCCTACCGGAAACTTCTCCTTTAGCAACTCATCAGTCTGTTGCTTCTCCTTAACTTGACTGACCCAAGAGGGTTTCACTTGAAGTTCAGCCAATAAACTCCCATCATTATATAAGCTAAGGTGAGCAAACATTGCTCGCAGGTCAGTGATCACCTTGCGACTTAAGGCATCTGCCACCACATTAGCCTTACCCGGATGGTACTCGATCGAGCAGTCATAATCCTTTAACAACTCGATCCACCTCCTCTACCTTAGATTCAACTCTGTCTGAGTCAAAAGTACTTTAAACTCTTACATCTATGTAAATGGTAGATTTCTCCCCGTAAAAATAATGCCTCCAAATTTTCAAGGCAAACACTACAGCGGCCAACTCCAAATCATGGGTGGGATAATTCGACTCGTGCGGTCTAAACTACCGAGATGCATATGCAACAACCTTTCCATCTTGCATCAACACACATCCTAATCCCGTGTGTGAAGCATCACAGTAAATTACGAACTCCTTTCTAGCCTCTGGCTGAATCAACACTGGAGCCTCGTCAAAATCCTCTTTAACTTCTTAAAAATTTCTTGCTGCTTATCGGACCAAACGAACGGAACTTCTTTCCATAGCAACTTAGTCAACGGTGCTGCAATCAGAGAAAATCCTTCAACAAATCTTCTGTAGTACCCGTCCAAACCAAGAAAGCTCTGAATTTCCGCCACAGATCTAGGTGGCGTCCAATCCAACACCGCTTATATTTTTTGAAGGTCCATCCTAATCCCCTCTGCTGACACAATGTGACCTAGAAAAGTAACTTCCTTAAGCCAGAACTCGCACCTGCTGAATTTGGCATAAAGCTGCTTCTCCCTCAGAATTTGCAGAACCACTCGCAGATGTGAATCATGCTCCTCTTTCGATCTTTAGTAAACCAAGATGTCATCAATAAATACCACGACAAACTGATCCAAGTAGGGTTGGAACACTCGGTTCATCATATCCATAAATGCGACTGGTGCATTAGTCAACCCAAATGGCATCACCATGAACTCGTAATGTCCATGGCGAGTCCTAAAAGCCATCTTATGAATATCCACCTCCTTGACCTTGAGCTGATGATATCCTGACCTCAGATCTATCATTGAGAACACTGACGCCCCTTTCAGTGGATCGAACAAGTCATCAATCCTTGGCAACGGATACTTCTTCTTGATAGTCAACTTATTCAGCTGACGGTAGACAATGCACATACGCATTGAACGATCCTTCTTCTTAACAAATAACACTGGTGCTCCCCAAGGAGACACACTTGGTCAAATAAACCCTCTATCCAACAACTCCTGGATTTACGCTTTCAATTCCACCAACTCCTTTGGCGCCATTCTATAAGGATCAATAGATACTGGCGCTGTTCCCGGAAGAAGATCGATTCCAAACTCCACTTCTCGATCTGGGGTAATCTCAGAAGCTGGTTTGGGAAAACATCAAGAAATTCTTTCACCGTCCTAACGTCCCCAACAGCTAGGTCCCTGGCTTCCAAAGCTCGTACAAGCATTAAACGCCCGCATCCTTTTCTCACCATTCTTTTCGCCATTAGGGCAGTCACCACATTCGATAGACAATTCCCCCTTTCTCCTATCACCAACACTTCCCCTCTCTCGGGGGTTCTTAACACTATACGCTTGGCTACACAATCTAAGTTAGCTTGGTACTTCATCAGCCAGCCCATGCCTAATTTTAAGTCGAACTCCCCGAACGGTAATTCCATTAGATCCATCAGGAAAACTATTCCCTGAACTTCTAAAGGTACCTCCCGAAAAAGTTTATCTACTACCATATATTGTCCTAATGGGCTAATTACTGTTATCGCCCTAGGGGTAATTTTGGAATCTAAAATTAAGGTTTTAGACACACCACTAGCAACATATAAGTGTGTCGATCCAATATCAATCAATGCAGTATAAGGCAATCTAAAAATTAAAAACATACCGGTTATAACATCCAGTGTATCTGCCTCCTCTCGACGTCTGGCAGCACAAACCAACCCCGGCTGCCTCGCCTCAGTGTTTTCTGCCCCTCGGCCTTGTGCTCCTTGGCCTTGACTGAAATCGTTACCACCTCTGGCTGGACCACAACCCCTCTACGGCTGCTGACCTCCTCTACCTGACTGAGTATTTCCCTGACCTGCGGATCCTACCTCATCCCGTGGCTAAAGACAGTCTCTTATCTGATGATCCGTAGATCCACACCTAAAGCACTTCCCACTGCCTGCCTAACACTCACCTACATGGGACTTACCATATCGAGCACACTTCTGTGTTTGGCTAGCAGCAACAGGTCTCTTAGCCCATCTCGGTCCATCCGCTCTAGGTTTCTTCTGAGTACGCACGGCTGTCCCTGATGATCCAAAATTTCTCTTATCTCTACCCCTATCACTATCCCGGTTTAGCTTTTCCGTTCGTTTCACCTCCTCAGCTATCTTAGCTTTCTCTACAAGCACAACAAATTCCCTCTCTCGTTGTGGAGCGATCAACACCCATAGATCATCCTTCAGGCTATCCTCAAAATGAACACATCGCTTACGCTCTGTGGCCACTATCCCTCGAGCATAATGACTAAGGCGTAAGAAATTCACTTCATACGCCACCACCGACCTACTTCCCTGAACCAGATTTAGGAACGCTCTACGCTGCGCATCCACATAGCTTGTTCCAATGTATTTACTCTGGAACGCCATTCTGAAGTAATCCTAGGTGATACGATCTGCTACGGTACCATCCTTAACCGTAAGCCACCATTGATAGGCTTCGTCTTGGAGGAGGACACTACTCCCTTCAGCTTCTCCTCTTCCGTGAAGTCAAGATCATCCATTATACGCTCCATTGCATCCAACCAATACTCCGCCGTGCTAGGAGCTACACTAGAAATTCCCTTAAACACCTCTGCCCCATTGGCTCTAAGCCACTCCGCCACAGACTTCTGGTCTCCTGTGCCCATGCCTGCCAAGAACCTCTCTAACAACCTCAACATCGCCTGAGATACCGCATCATCTCTGGCCGTCTGATCTTAAAATTCTGCCTCCACAGTTGGTGGCACTGGTACCTCATTCCCTAACTCGTGACCAAACCTTACGGGTTCTGACACAGCAGTCCTACTTCTACCTCGGCCACGCACACCACGTCCTCTAGTGCTCATTCTACCGTTCGCGGTTTATCTTATTAGAAATTTTATGAATTATTAATACTCTCTTTCACTAATTAATAACGGACAGTCATATGGAAAGTAGTTTTAACAGTAGTTCTTTCGAATTCGAATTCTATCTACAGAGTTCAGTTCTCAAGTCTATATTTCCTAGTTTTGGAATACACATACATACAACATCCATCACACATCAACATACAAGCAGCATCCATAAACTTACATTCATCACATAAGGGTATTTTCGTCATTTCACTACCCAGGGATATTTTCGTAATTTTATCCTATAAGGGTATTTTTGTAATTTCCCAAATAGGGTATCTTGACGATTTTACAAAATATGGGTATTTTGGTAATTTTGCAATTCGGTGGTATTTCAGTAATTTTGTCAACTGGGGGTATTTCGGTGATTTTACAAATCTAGGGTATTTTGGGAAGTTTTCACAAATCAAGGGGATTTCAAAAATTTTACAAAACTGGCGACATAAGTAATTTTTACAAAAATAGGATGGCTGGTTCCTTTCGGGTTTTGGTTATAAGTTTTGGCCCGTCAACAAGCCCTCTCGTTTAGAGTGAACAAACACTACGCACCAGGTAAGATTCCAAAAAAGAGGAGGTGAGCCGCTAGGGCCGCTTAAATACCAAGCTCTTCCTGGATCCAATCCTAGACATTCGTATGCCTATTACCACACCCTAACCCTGTGACTTGTCCACAGACATGTTTAATTAGAAATTAAGTTTTATGGAATTTGTAGAATTGTTTATACTAAACCTAAAGTCCATCAATTCTAACATACTAGCCTACGTCCCTTTAAAGCCCAACAATATACACCACATCAAGAGTTAGAATACTTACCTACGTGGATCGGGTGCCAGTAGACTCGAAGGCCATATCTTAACTGCATTTTTCTTCAAACTTACATCATTTTTACAAACCACTACTGGACCCATTTCACGGCCCGAGTTTTGAACTGTGCTCTGATACTAAAAATGTAACACCCCAAACTGCCCATACGTCATGACCGGATCTGTTATGCTACGGGTTGAAACTTGAAAATTTTACGTTGAAGGGTTTTGAAAATCTTAGTTTATTATAGCGGGTCAATCAAATAATTGTGAAATTTTTGAAACAACTTTAAGCATTCGCGTTGTTTGTGTTTGAAAAGCCCATTTACCATTTCATTTTATAATTAAGACTTTAAGAAAAAAAACATAAGTTTATAAAAACTTAACATAAAAAAATAAATCGAAAACCTAAGTAATGGAGGCCTTATTACAAAAATATTCCCAAAAATTAAAATCCAAATGAAAAACCAAAAACGGTCTATGTAGACAATAATCTTGATGTCCCCTCGAGTCCGCGTCGGCTCCCATGTCCACGATCTACTGCTCATCTGAAAAGTTGGGGAAAGATAATAGGGTGAGTCCCCAAGACTCAGTGTGTAAATCCCAAAATCACATAAAAGCCTTGGGCCCACAAACACATTATGGGCCTTGGCCCACACACAATGGCAACAGAATATTTCATGCAACATGGCCAATCCCAAACCTACGTGTCTATCCTCTACACACCCCTGTACCAACCTTCACACCGTGGGGATTTCTACAATCAACCTTCCATCCGCTACACACCATATCGATCACTATGTGACCTATGTGGCAAAGCCACCGATTGCTATGCGACCTCAGTAATACATTATAGTATTTGATAGCTATGCTGCCTGTCATAAAGACCGAACACTATGTGACCTATGTGGCAAAGCCACCGATCGCCTCGCGACCTGCTCCCCTTCTGTAAATCAATCAATCCCATCCCATGCATACATACATACAATAATCGAAACATTAAACTATCTAAACAGATCGTAGACTTTCACATACTTCAGTACACATAGAGAAGTTTCTATGATTACGTACCTGACATCCCTTGCCTACCCTTTGTGGGAATACGACTGCTCATATAGCCTCTCTTACTGGCTTTTAGCCCACAACATACATATAATACAAATGAAAGAGTGTGATAGAGATCTACACACCTAGTTACGTTGAGACGACACTCTCTATGTCGACACTATAAGAAGTCGATTCGACTGTTATCTGCCTAAAATGCTGTTCAGAAGTCGGTCCACAACCCGGTGGCCAATCTCGAATAACAGACACTGCTCGCTTCTTAAACTTAGAGATTGGGTTTACGGACCCGATCCTCTCCTTTGCCAGATCCATATTTGATTCCATCAAAAGTCCTTGTCAGAACTACTATAATGAAATAGGGTTGTTAAACCATATCATATGATTAATATCTTGAGTATGATAATGAATCTAATGAAAATCTAATGAAAACCCTTTACCTTGGAATCCCGAAATAGATAGGATACTTGCAGGCTAACAGATTTTGACTTTTAGAATCTAGATAATTCGATCTACTCTATTTTCTCGAGGTGTCGCCCATGATGTGAACACAAGAACAATCCAAATGTTATTCGAAAGATAACCTTACCACGCCTTCGGCTTTGGCCTCCAAAAAACAAAAGTAAAGAAAAGAACAGAAGAGATCGACACCTACCTTAACAGAGAATTCGGCAACTCCCAAAGAATTTTCAGCTTTCGAGAAGGTCAAAAAGAGAAAAGATGATAGGAAGAAATCTATGCAAATTCGACTTTTAGTGGAGAAATTGACAAAAGAGAATAGGAGGTATTCAGCTATGGAGATGAGAAGAAAGCTCAGAGTTTTGGCTTTTGAATGAAAGTGAAGATGAGAGAATAAGCTTAGAGATTTTGGCTTTACGGAGAAATTGGCACTAGAGGAAAGAATGGAAAAAGAAAGTGAAGTGAGAGGTTTCGACTTTTACAAAAATCAAAAGAAAAGAAATTACAAAGAATGACTAACAGTTTTGGCACATAGAATGAGGAAAAGAATAGGGGTCAAATGCCAGAATTGAAGAGATACCACCCCTATTTATAGAGAATTTCGGCACTTACTTATCAAAACCCGAAAGTCCCTTTCCTGATAACTAACAATTAATCAAATAATAGGGGAAATTTTGGCACCCCTTTTCCCATAAAGAAACCGATTTCTTTCCCCCTCTAGGAGATGGAATTTCGACCAACACTGCTCTCAGCAGATAGCTCCTATCTTTTCTCCTTTATCTTAATCTATTCATGCCTTTAGAAGAGGCCTAAATAACACCACCTCTCCCTACTATTATTAGCACAATATCCATATTATCCCCATCATTGAATCCCTCCTAAAATTAAGCCTCATCGCCATCCCCCTCATTACTACTTTTAAGTGCCGAAAATGGCCCAAAGACATGGGCTCCTTGCGGCCAAAACTTGGGCCTCACCTCCTGCTATTGGCGCCAACCTATAACTCCTCTGCAACACCACATACTACTGGGCGACAAGCCCATTTTTTAACCTAAAACACCGATACCATCTTTTAAACCCCATGGTACCCAAACAGGAATTTTAACCAAGGCTTTGGTGCAATCCTGGGCCCAATTTAACCCCTAACACTCAAACTAACACATTAAACATATCCACCCACTAAATGCACAGGCCTATTAATTCAGGATGTTATAGTATGTGCATTGACTATCGTCAGTTGAAAAAGTTAACTATTAAGAACAAATACCCACTACTAAATATTGACGATCTGTTCGATCAGCTGCGAGGAGCTGCGAGGAGCTTCCATTTTCTCGAAAATATATTTAAGATCGGGGTACCATCAGCTAAGGGTCAAGGAGGCAGATATTCACAAAACTACTTTTTGAACTCGTTATGGGCATTACGAGTTTCTAATGATGCCGTTCGGATTAACAAATACACCCGTCACTTTTATAGATATGATGAACCGGGTTTTCCAACCCTATCTAGACTAGTTCGTGGTGGTATTCATAGATGACACCTTGGTGTACTCAGGGACTGAGGGGGAGCGTGATTTGCATCTTCGGGTTGTTCTGCAGATTTCGAGATAGAAGAAATTTTACGCTAAATTCATTAAGTGTGAGTTTTGGTTGAAAGAGGTGATGTTTTTGGGGCATGTTGTGTCTACCGAGGGGATTAGGGTTGATCCTTGTAAAATTGAAGCTGTATTGGACTAGAAGCCACTAAAGTCTGTGTCAGAGATTCGAAGTTTTCTGGGTTTGGCTGGGTACTACAGAAGGTTTGTTGAGGGGTTTTCGTTGATTGTTGCACCCCTAACTAAGTTACTGCGTAAGGGAGTACTGTTTGTTTGGACTGATAAACAGCAGAAAAGTTTCAAAAAGTTGAAGAAGATTCTGACTGAAGCACTAGTGTGGATACAGCCTGGGGCTAGGAAAGAATTTCTTGTTTAATATGATGCTTCGCACAGAGGTTTGGGATGTATTCTAATGCAATAGGGAAAGGTGGTAGCGTATGCATCTCGTCAACTAAGGCCACATGAGGTGAACTATCCCACTCATGACTTGGAGCTAGCTGCAGTAATGTTCACCCTAAAGATATGGAGACACTATCTGTACGGAGAAAAGTCGATTATCTACACCGATCATAAGAGCCTGAAGTATCTTCTTACCCAAAAGGAGTTAAATCTCAGGCAATGGAGGTGGATAGAGCTACTAAAGGACTATGATTGCTCGATTGAATATCACCCGGGTAAAGCCAACATGGTGGCAGATGCATTAAGTCGTAAAGTGGTATCAAATTTCAGAGCAATGTTTGCTCATCTCAGCCTTTATGAAGATGGTAGCTTGTTAGCGGAACTTCAGGTGAAACTGACTTAGGTTAGTTAGATTAAGGAGAAGCAGTTGTTGGATGAATAGTTGGGTTCTCGGTTTCAGCAAGTGAAGAGTGGAGAGACAGTGGATTTTGGGTTGAGCAGTGAAGGGGTATTATGTTTTCGTGGAAGAGTTTGTACGCTAAAGGACTCTGAGTTAAGACAGATGATTTTGTGGGAGGCGCATATCCCAGTGGGAATAAGATGTACTGAGACCTGCATGAACAGTACTGGTGGCCAGGGTTGAATCGTGAAGTTACCGACTTTGTGAGCAAGTGTTTGACATGTCAGTAAGTGAAGGCAGAACATCAGTTGCCTTTGGGATTGCGGCAACCGGAGAAGATTCCACTTTGAAAGTGGGAGAGAATAACGATGGATTTTGTTAGTGGGCTACCCCTGACACCTACTAAGAAGGATTCAGTATGGGTAATCGTTGGTCGGTTGACTAAGTCTGCTCACTTCATACCGGTTTGCACTGACTATTCACTACAGAAGTTGGCCAAGTTATACGTGGCAGAAATTTTGAGGCTACATGGGGTACCAATGTCTATTATCTTGGACAGTAATCCAAGATTCACATCTCGGGTTTGGAAGGCATTACATGAAGCTTTGTGTACAAGATTGGACTTCAGCACAGTGTTCCAACCACAGACTGATGGTCAATTGAAAAGGGTAATCCAGATTCTGGAGGACATGTTAAAGGGCCGTATGATTGATTTCAAAGGTGGTTGGAAAGATTACTTAGCATTAGTGGAGTTTGCATATAACAAAAGCTATCAAGTGAGCATTTAGATGGCACCTTACGAGGCATTATACGGTCGTAGGTGTCGTACCCCTACCTGTTGAACAGAATTGGGTGAGCGACAGTTGTTGGGTCCAGAATTAATTGCAGAAACTGAGGAGAGGTTAAGTTGATTTGGGATCAGTTAAAAGAAGCTTCTGATAGACATAAGTCATATGCAGATCTGAAGTGTAGGGAGATAGAATTTTTAGTGGGGGATTATGTCTTCTTGAAAGTCTCACCTTGGAAGAAGATTTTGAGATTTGGACAGAAGGGCAAGTTAAGCCCCAGATTTATTGGGCCTTATCAGATAGTGAAACGTGTGGGACCGGTTGCCTATCAGCTTGAGCTACGCCTTGAGTTAAATTAGAAACGTAACGTGTTTCATATTTCTATGTTAAGGCACTATCGCTCAGATCCTTCTCATATAGTATCGGTGGAAGAAATTGAGGTTAGACCTGATCCGTCATTTGAAGAGGAACCAGTGCAGATTTTGGATCGGGATGTTAAAGTGTTGAGGAGGAGGTCCGTTCCACTGGTCAAAGTGTTATGGCATAATCATGGTTCAGGAGAAGCCACGTGATAGCAATACCCTCACCTCTTTTATCCCAGTAAATTTTGAGGCAATCAAGGGATAGGGAGAGAGAGGGGTTGTGGCCGATTTTGAGGAAGTGGATGGGGGGAGATTCAGTCAAGTGTAGTCTTTTGGAAGGGTGCATATTTGACTTTGGGGTAAGAAAGGAGTGTGCTTATCTTAGCTTTTCTTGTGTTTTTGTGCATTTCCCTTAAGCTTTTCAAGTCATTTTTTTCTTTACGTTCATTGCAATTTTGGGTTAGCAGAAGTTTTCTTTTCATCTTTTCTCTAATTTGAGATGGTTGCTAATACCTTTTGCTAAGATGAATCCTCCCCTACTCCCATACTCTTTCTCTTTTCGTCCATTTCTTCCTCTCTCCCTTTCGTTTCCTATCTTCTACCATTTCTTCTGCATTAGTCGAATCTTCCCTCTCTTCTCCAAGTTGAAACCATTCCTTCTAAACCTTGATGAGAGTCAAAACTTCTTTTACTCATTCATACACTTGTGGCATCGGTTTCTTCTTTATTCGAAAAGCCGGAGGATCACTTTACTTCAACCTTGTTCTCTTTTTTCGTACATCAAGTTGTTGATGCTTGAGGTTCTCTTATCGCAATTGGTAAGTTTTCATCTATATTCTTTCCTTCCATCCTTTCTCCTTCACATCAGTTCTCTTTTCTGATCAAATGAAACACCCTCATGTTCACCCACTAATTGTTTTCTCCACTCTTTGCATCGCGTAAGCCGAAGCGATTCTCTAGTGGCTTAGGCCGAATCTATTTGGGGTTTGAATGTACCCTCCTCAACTCTCACTCGGATAAAGTCATGGCGATTGTAAGTGATAGTTTTCTTAAGGGTTTGATTTTACTCAAGCCGAAGGGTTTTTATGATTGTAGTTTTAAATACGAATGTTAGGGTTAATAGTTTCTCTCGGTTTCAATGTTGCAAGGGACTCAGCGAACTTAAACTAAGGAAACGTTGTACAGTCTTCCCTTACAATAAGAGTCTCAGATTATTGGTAACTGTTGTAGATTGTTTGTCAATCTTAATAATTGGAGGAAAAGTTTGTTAAGGTACGAGACTAACTATTAACCTACTGTAACCTTAGGTGCCTTGGGGAGTATCGTGTTTTGCATTCCAAATCAGGTGTGTAATCTCACACCCTTCCAAATGCATAATTGCAATGTTCTGTGAATCGGCCAAATGCCAAAAAGTCAAAAAATTAGAAATCGTGACTATTCGAGCGTGCGAGCGCTCACAGTGGTAGAACGAGATACAAAACATGACGTTAAGTCGTTGAGGGTGTCACGAACACACTCACGAAGCTGGGGCTGTAATAGGCCTAACCGAATCGAATCGGGCTGTTCGGCCCACATGGGCGAAATTGATGGAAAACTATGAAAGGGTAAGTGCGGATGTGAAATGTCGAAATTTGCAACCGAAACATTGCGAAATGGGCCACACGAGTGTGTGGGCCCTAATTGGCCTAAAACAGATTTTAGGCCCAATAGCTCCGTAGAGACCCAGAAAGGGTCTCGTGTCACTCGTGGCGACATTAGGCCTTCAAAAAGGCCGTTGGATGATAAAATTTACAGAAATGCGCTTGTTATGGTAAATTACCAAAATACCCTTAGTGGGTAAATTATTGTTATACCCTTAGGGGTTGAATATCATGATTGTGTTGCACTCTGTTTATCTGGTTATGATGGTAATTCATTTCATACATTATATTCGATATATTTTTTGCATACATGACATTTTACATGGGATTGGGATATTGATGATCGGAGGAAGTGTATTTTGTAGCTCTACCACAATTCTGTCTGGTGGCTATGCCACGTATATTCGGGTATTCTAGTGGCTTTGCCACAAATTCTGCGATGAACAGCTTGACTGTCATCGAGGTGTGTAGCGCATGGACGGGCCGATTTTAGAAATCCCCACAAGTGTGTTGGGCTGGTACGGGTGGTGTGTAGCGGATGGATTATTAGGCTGGGTTGCATACTTTGTTTGCATTATCATGCTTATAGGGCTAAGGCCCAATTTGCTTTCCTATGGGTTCAGACCCAATTCATTCTAAATGGGCTCGGGCCCAGTTAGTGTTCAATTAGGGGATTAAACATTAAGTTCTCGTAACTCACCCCTATGCTTTAACCTTGCAGATAATTCGCAATGCTAGTGGATTTGGAGCCGCGAAGACTCTGTGGTGACCATACATCGGAACCTTAGTAAATTTCCATTTCACTTTAATTTGATATTTATTTTAATTTTGGTTTAATGTTTTGTAATAAGGCCTCTAGGATTTTTATTTTTTATTTTTAACTTTCAAGTCGGTTATTATTGCACTGTTAGGTTTTGAAATGCTGATTTGTTTTTCAAAATGTTAACGAATGGCTTTCAAACTATAAATGATAAAACTTTGGATTTTCTTAAACGTCGATAACATTTTTGCAAGAGAACCATAGAAGTCAATCTAAATTTCACAAACAAAAAAACGCGGGGTTTCAAAAGGATTGCAAACTTTTTACAAAAGCGCAAGTTTTAAACAACCCTTCTATGTGGCATGCTAGATCCGGTCATAACGTCTAGGCCGGGTTTGGGGTGTTACAGACCTTTTCTATCATGTGATCATTCATATATTTATAACATTCATATAGTCATATAAACATTTACTTCATTGAAATTAAATATAACATTCAATTCAAACATGTTAATATACATAAATAAGTTACCCGAACTTACCTCAATAATAATTCGTACATGAAAATCTACTAATCCGAAACTCTCTTTTCCTTGATCTATCTTTGCATTTGTGTTATCCGAATCTATATAAATCAATTTAATCATCAATTTCTCACATTTCATTTTCTATTGAACTCAATTTACATCCTAGGCAAAATTACCATTTTGCCCCTAAACTTTCCATAAATTTTAATTTCGTCCCTAGGCTAGGAATATGAATTTTTTTCAATTTAATCCTTATTCCAAGCCTAACCAAAATTTCAATATAAAATTTACAGCACATTTATTCTATAAAATTTATAATTTTTCTTCATTTTACAACTTTACAATTTAGTCCCTATATCATGTTTTCATCAAAATTCACTTTGTAAAAGTTGTTTATCTATTAACAATCTTTCATATTCTACCATAAATTTCAAAATTTCAACATATTCATCCATGGCATAACTTCTATATTTTGATAAATTTCAAATTAATCCCCCAAATAGATAGATTAGACTATCCCGATCTCAAAATATAAAAATTATTAAAAACGGGGGTTGGTTGCTTACCCAATTATGTGAAGAAAGCTTGTTTTCTCTTTCCTAGGGTTTCCATGGAATATTTGGGGAAGAAGATGATATAAAATGATTTTTATTTCTTATTACTTATTTATCATCCATTAATTTTTCTCTTTTCCAATTTAGTCCTTGCCCTTTTTTAATTTTTCCATGGATGAATCATCAAAAATATCTACTAACTTTTCTTTAACGGTCTAATTACTATATAAGGACCTCAAGTTTTGAATTCCATAGCTATTCGATCCTTCTAGCTACTAGAATCCAACTTTTTCATTTTATGCAATTTTGTCCTATCTGTAATTAAGCACAAAATCGATAAAATTTTCTTATCAGAATTTTCTTATGACATTCCTATCAAAATACTAACCATACACAAATATAAAAATAAATTTTCTTTCCGGCTCGGATATGTGGTCCCGACACCACTATTTCGATTACACTGAAAATGGGTTGTTACAGAGCACTAATTACCTTTGGGTTTGCTTCAACTCGTTAAGATTCCCTTATGGAAATGAAAAATTGTGGCGATGGATTTTGTTAGTGGGTTACCTTTAACACCTACTAAGAATGATCCTGAATGGGTCATCGTGGATCAGTTGACCAAGTCCGCCCATTTCATTCCTTTATGGATAGATTATTCTCTACAGAAGTTGGCCAAGCTCTACATTTCTGAGATTGTGTGTAACAGCCTTTACCCGTATCCGTCGCCAGAATAGGGTACGAGGCATTATCGGACTTAATCACATATAACCTCTCATTTCTGAGTCACAAATTTCCATTCTTAATCATATTGTCCCTATTACGAGCCAACGAGGCCCAAAACATGCTTTGGAAGCGGTTCAGGACTAAACTAAGAACTTTGGAAATTTTCACAACACTTAGAAATTTTTTCTTCAAAATAGGGTCACACTCAATATGCATCCTCAACAACTCTTATACATGCATAATTATATCTAATTATCATACCATACCATTGAGCCAAACTTAGCCATTCAACATTAAGACTACTAGCACATTCAACCATTGGGTATTTAGGCCATAACCCACAACTCATCATGTATCATGCAAACAAAGCTCACATCAGAAGACATTGGCATATAAATAATATATATAGGCTTACAATCAATTAGCCAATAAAAGCCAATTAGCATGGCTACATACTACAATAACCTTTAACCATTGCAAGTCAATACATTTGGCCAAAACATAATAACACATACACAAAATGACTAAGTCCCTATACATGCCATAGACTTAAATTACTTGAAGCAATTGATACTAGTCAAAAGCTGGATAGTGTGATAGAATCTCCGACGATCTCCAACCTGAGCTAGCCTCTGTGACACTATAGGAAAAAGGAAAGGAATAAGAATTATAGCTTAGTAAGTAGGTATGTAAATAATAAGTGATTTATTAACAGGCTTTTATAAATCTTCACAATATGTTCTGAAGATAATACAATCATAATTGCACATAGTTCCACTATTTATTCATGTTCATCTCAAGGTGTCTACTCAAGTCACAGTCACTAAATTATTTATATCTCGAGCTATAGAACTCCAAATTAATATCTGGTAATTTTCTATGAAACTATACTCACATATATTCTTACCATAAAATTTTCAAAATTTTTGGTTTAGCCAATAAGTACATTTTATTCTTCAAATTCTCATATGTTCTGCTATCTGATAGTTTTGACCCATCTTCACTAAAAATTAATTATCTCCTTGTACGAGATTTAGATGATGTTCTCATTTGTTTCTTTTGAAAATATACTAATTAATTATTTTAATAATGAAAATTATAACCCATAATTATTTGTTTACAATTTTTAATGATTTTCCCAAGTCATAACAGGGGATTCCAAAATCATTCTAACTCTGTCTCAAAAAAATTCAAATATCTCAGAATATGAAATTTTTTTACTGACACCATTTATTTTACGTGACAATAGACTCAATGAGCTTTAATTTCATATCATATTCAACCTATAATTTGATTTTCACCATTTTTGGTGATTTTTCAAAGTGATACAACTGCTGTTGTCCAAAACTATTTTGTTGCTAAATTTACTCTTTCATAATTTCACTTACTCCATTTCATCTTACCGAAGGTTCGATCAAATGTTGAGCACATTGTTCATAAATTTTCACACTTATACCTGCACTTAGTCATAACATGGTCATTCTTCAATTACACTTAGTCGTTACATGATCACATGTATTTTCATATACTCAATTTTCCGTTGAACTCATCGGAATAATAACATATACATGGTGGCCTGCACATAGTACCACCCTTGTAGCCAAAGCTATCTAGTGCATATAGTAGCCTTCACTTAGTACTACACATGTGACCAAAACCATCACATACACATAGTGGCCTGCCCTTAGTACCACACATGTGATCGAAGCTATCGGGTGCGCATAATACCCTGCACTTAGTATTACACATGCGACCTATCCCTCTGGTACACGTAGTAGCCTACACTTAGTACTACACATGTAACCTTAAACCATCTTGTAGCTCTCTTGTACACATAGTAGCCTACACTTCTTACCACACATGTGACCTAGCTACCTCATTCGTATCTTTTCTATTCCGAAGGTTCAACCAGGAATTCTCACTTTTCAACATTTTACCAATTCATCCATAATCAATCACAATTCATAATTTACATCAAATAATTACTCCATATTCAACCATATCTCATATAATATAAAAAAATATTAAAACATAAATAAAAATGATGCATTATTTACATACAAACTTACCTCGATAGCATAATCGGTGAAAATGACTTACTCGTCATACTCTTTGTTTTTCCCCCGGTTTAAGTCCGAATCTCATCTTCCTTGATCTTTATCAACAAATTTAATTTATTTATTCATCATGCCACTCAAATTAGCCTAAATTCATATTTTTTCAAATTTTATATTTTGCCCCTAAACTTTGTCATATTTACACTTTTACCCCTAGGCTTGTAAAATGATTTTTATTCAATTTCCTTGTATTTTAAGCCCAGTCGAACCATTTTCATAACTAAAACAGCCCACAATTTCCGCTAATTCAAACTTTTATGATAAATTTCATAACTTTTACAAATTAGTCCTTTTAGGCATTTTTACCGAAAATCACTTAGTAAAAGTCGTTTCTCTAACCATAAACATGCATTTTCTACCATTAAATACAAAAATACACACATATTCATCATGGTTCAAAACCCTATACTTTAACCATAACTCAAATTAATGGTAGAAATAGATAGATCTTGTTACGAGGATTTCAAAAACGTAAAAATCATTAAAAACTGGGCAAGAACAACTTACAATAGATCTTGGAATCTTAAAAAACAATAGTCATGGTTTCCCCTTGTGAAATTCGGCCATGGGGTTGAATATGGAAAAAAAAATTGGCTTTTAATTTTGTTTTTAATTTATTTTAATTACTAAATGACCAAAATGCCCCTAACATAAAAATTTTCTATTTCACCTATTTCATGTCTATTTCTGTCCAAAAAATTAACCAACCATTTTAGGACTTCCAATATAAAATTTCATAACAATTGGACACCTCTAACATGTAGAACTCAACTTTTGCACTTTTTATAAATTAGTCCTTTTGACTAAATTGAGTGCCCAAACGTCGAAATTTTTGAACGAAATTTTCACAAAATTGTTCTGTGAAATTATAGACCACAAAAATATAATAAAAATAAATTTTTCCTCGTCGAATTTGTGGTCCCGAAACCACTGTTTCGACTAGGCGCAAAATCGGGCTGTTACATTATGAGACTCCACGCGGTTCCAGTTTTGTTAATCTCTGATAGGGATCCTCATTTCACTTCTTGATTTTTGAAGGCACTTCATGAAGCTCTAGGTTCGAGATTGGACTTCAGTACTGCGTTCCATCCTCCGACCGATGGTTAATTTGAGAGGGTGATTCAGATACTGGAGGATATGCTTCGGAGTTGTGTGGTTGATTTTCGAGGGAGTTGGGAGGATTTTTCTTGTTTGCTGAGTTCATCTACAATAACAGTTTTCATTCTAGCATTCAGATGGCACCTTTTGAGGCTCTGTACGATCGTAACTGTCACACTCCACTGTGTTGGATTGAGTTGGGTGAGCAACTGGTTTTAGGTCCTGAGCTGGTTTTTGAGTCTGATGAAAAAATTAGACTATAAGGGATTGTCTTAAGATAGCTTCTGATAGACAGAAGTCCTATATAGATCTAAAAAGGATGAATATCGAGTATTCTGTGGGTGACTTCATTTTCCTTAAAGTATCTCCGTGGAAGAAAGTTCTGCGGTTCGGACGTAAAGGCAAGTTGAGCCCAAGGTTCATTGGGCCATATCAAATTCTGAAGCGTGTGGGACCGATCACTTATTAGTTGGAGCTACCTCCAGAGTTAGACCATATTCATGATGTGTTTTATGTCTCTATGTTGAGGCGGTACCGATCTAATCCATCTCATGTTGTTTTTGTTCAAGAGATCGAGGTTAGACCAGATTTGACATTTAAGGAGGAGCTAGTTTATATCTTAGACTGAGATGTCAAGGTTCTGAGGAAGAAGGCTATTTCATTGGTTAAGGTTCTGTGGCAGAATCATTGCACTGAGGAAGCCACACGGGAACCTAAGGACTCGATGCATCAGTCGCATCCTCACCTATTCAGATCAAGTAAATTTTGAGGTCAAAATTTCTTTTAGAAGGTAGAGTTGTAACGCCCTAAAATATTTAATTTTGTTTCTGTGAATTCTATCACAAATATATATTTGATTCACTGGCTAAGTGTTTTAAGTGTGTGTATGAGGTCTTGGGTTCAAATCCCACTTTTTGGAAATTTTTTCTATTTTTTATCCTAGCCTATCCCTTGGCAGTTTGGCTTATATTTTATTGTTAGTCAAATCATATTAGAATAAGCATGTTGGTTCAAGTGGTAAGATGTTAGCTTGCCCTAGGGTCTCATGTTCGAATCCCCGTACGAGCGTGAATGTTAATTTTTGCATTGATTGTGTGATAAAGGTTAGATGGAAGTGAAATTCTAAGGTAGTTGAGAGTTAGCAGGTCAGTTAGCTAGTGGGATAATGTGGGGTTGAGATATTGTAGGAGTTAATTTAATTTTAATTTTATTTATCTTTTCCCAAAACAAAAATATTTTCCTCCCTTAGTTTTGATGTTCTTCTTCTTTGTTTCTATAATATTAGGGATCTAGGGGTTATGCATTTTAACTTGAATGTATGTGGTAGCGTGCCTATGTATGGTTTGAGTGTGTTTTGGGAGTTTCAGGAACTTTAGAATGTAGGTGAATGCCTTGGAAATGTATTAGATTTTTAATTCTTAAAAGGGAGCTAGTCAAGATAGGCCTTCAAAAAATTTGTTAGAGGATTTAGACACAAGAATTCAATTGGCAAAGTGGTAAGGAGGTGCCACTTAGGGCCTTAAGAAGTGAATCCATAAGTAGTGTGAGGGGGGCTTAGGTTCGAATCCCATGGATGGCAATAAGGTGACTTTTATTTTTGCATTTGTATAGCATGTGTCGGTCAAACTTTAATTATGGTAAGGATGGACTTTTTCATTTATGGATAGTAGACTAAGGGAAAAAGGCAAGTGATTAACTTAAGGAATGAAATCCTAAGCTTTTGGTATGATAAGGGGACATAAGGCTTGGATTAAGGGATGAGGTTTTGGAAACTTTTTAATGGCCAACTTGACCATGTATGTGGATGGCATTATGGACTAGGGGGTGGCCAAATTTTTGTGGTAGACTTTGGTAAGGATGAGTGGTTGGGTCATTTTTGTACTTCCAAAACACCTTTTCTTTTGTAGCCGAATTTGCATAGAGAGGTTTAGGCATTTCCTTGTGCAATTTCTTTTCCCGAAAGCTCTTGTGTTCTTTTTCTTTTCTTTTGTGACTAGAAGCCGAAACCTCTAAAACCTTACCTTCTCTTCTTCTTCATCTTCTTACCAATTCAACCATTCTCAAAAAGCCAAGGTATCTCTCTCAATCTCCCCATTGCCGAAACTTCTCCAACCCCAACTCTTCTTTTCTCTTCATAATTCTCAATAGGTGAACCTCTATTGAACCTCCCCAAATTTCTTTGCTTCACTTCTTTTCTTTAAAGCCGAAAGTACCATAGGCTGGAATCTGCTCCAATCGTTTCACAATAGTGGGTAAGAGTTCTCTTCTAATTGTTTTTCTTCTATCTCTTTTGATTGCCGAAAGTCAAGAAGTCTAACTCTATTTTCTTGTTATGGCCAAATCTATGAAAGGTGATATCGGGATTTCAGAGTCTAACGTTAAAGGAGTAGAGATCTCTGGGTTTCGATCCATCAAGGATTTTGGAAGGTATTAGGTTTAAGCGTGTGATTAGGGATTCGATTAGTTGAAGTAAGATGATAGTAATAGTAGGCTGAAGGCCGTTACTTCTGTTCATTTATGTAAGAGCCAAATCTAACATAGTTGTGCAGGAGGAGTTCAACAAATCGCAAGGTGCAAATTGTGTAGGCTACGGGGTTCGGGTTTAGGTGACTTTTGCTTATAAGGTGTGTAGTTATCGCACTGGTCTCCTATTGTTTGTATTTGTTGTTATATCTATATATATATATATATATATATATATATATATATATATGATATGTGTGGTGGCCGAAAATATGACTTAGATGGTGACTACCCATGGTGGGTAATCTGGTAATTAGGTCAGTATTTAATGATATTAATCTACCTGTGATTTATGTATGAAATTGTGGTTAGTATGTGGTATAAACTCATTTAAATGTTATTCTAACATGATATATATATAAATATATATTCATGGGGATTGGGACATGACTATTGAAGGACATGGTGTACATTTATGTACGTGGTCTGATGTTAGCCTTGAGCTACATTAGCGCTTGATGTTGGCTATGTGCTTCATCAAGGTGGGGTGTTGGCTATGTGCCACATCGTGGGCAGATGATAGCTGTGTGCATCACCGTGGATTGAGGATGACCTTGAGTCACCTCTTGGATATTGATATGTGGGGTCACTTAGGTGATCGGTGGCTAAGCCACGGCCTTGGGCAGCAAGTCTGCCAAGGAGGTGTGTAGCGGTTGGAGGGTGATTTAGTAATCCCCTGGTGTGTACGGCAGGTACGGGGGTGTGTAGCGGATGGAAACTAGGATGCGTTGGGATTCATTTTGCATGATTATGACTGTGGACTATGATTGTGGATTGTGTGGTGGGCCAAGCCCATTTGTGGAGACATGTGAAATAATTGCACACTGAGTCAGTTTGACTCACCCTATTTTTTTAAAAACAATGCAGGTGATACATGATTCTTGGACTGGGTTGGAGTGGATATGAGGTGGCCATGCAGAAGATGTTTATTTGTTTTATGCACTTTATATTTTTTAGTACTTTTGAGTAAATCTTTATTGTAATAAGGCCACTTAAAGTATTTGGGAACTTTTTATGGTTTGAAGTTAAATTGTTATTGTACTAACCACTGGAAATGATTTTTGGAACCTATTTATATCTTAAAAACTTATATTAAAGTTTTAAACCTGGAAATTTGTAACAACATAATTTTTACTTAAGTATTTTAAATGTACAATGTTTTATAAATGACGAAAAATTATTATGTTTTCACTCTTATGACAAATTCTTTTCAAACTTTTTCCTCAGTAGCATTCTAAATTCAATCGTGGTGTTTAGGTCGGGTTTGGAGTGTTACAATTTGGTATCAAAGCAAGGTTCAAAACTCGAATTTGAGGGTTTTTGGGCCAAAAACATTTTTTTTTTAAAAAATGGACTTTTCAAAAACATAGACTTTCATGAACTATTTCAGGTTTATTCTGGCATGGCACTTGTATCTCCGGCCCTAAGTCCACCAGGTAAGTACCCCTAACTACTGAAGTGATTGGTATGTGAAACTTTATGGGCATTATGGGATCGTAGATTTGTAGATTAGGAGCTGGTTGAACCCTAGGACTAGTTTACTCCAACACAAGATACATAAGACTTAAGTGCAACCAAACAAACTGTGAGTAAGTCACCGAGTTAGGGTGTGGCAACAGTTGTGCGCATGTCTAGGATTGGATTTGGTGGGAGCTTGGTATTTAAGCAGTCCTAGTGACTCACCTCCTCTTCACTCGAATTTTACCTGGTGTATAGTGACGGTTCACCCTAACCAAGAGGACCTATTCACCGGTTAAACCTGATAATTAAAACCCGAAAGGGACCAGCTACACTGTTTTGTAAAAAACTACCTTAGATTTGAAAAATGAATAAAATACCCCAATTTTGAAAATTTACTAAATTACCCCTGATTTAAAAAATTACCGAAATAAACCTGATTTCTGAAATTTCAAAAAAAACCTCTGATTTGTATCAATTTTCAAAGTGATCCCGATTTAAAATTTCTAAAATACGATTGATTTGAAAGATTATTTTTGAATTAACCCGATTTTATTACAAAAATACCCTGTAGGATGAATTACGAAAATACCCCTGGGTTGGGAACGGACAAAATGCCCAAAGTAGTGTAGTGGATGTTGTTGATGAATGAATGTGACTCTTTGAATTAGGGTAGTAAACTTGAGATGAAAACTTTGGTTGATCGAAAGAACTACTACTAAAATCTTCTTTACATTATTGTTCGCGGGTGATCAGTGGAACTAATAACTAATGCATAAAATTTCTTAAATCAAATTAAATTGCGATAGTAGACATGAGTTCTAGGGGACGTGGTCGTCGTGGACACAATGAGGCGAGAATGGTCGTGTCGGAACCATTGGGCACAGTCGGGGTTTCAAAATGAGGCTCATACCACCCACTGTTGGGGTAGAATTTCAAGAGCAAACTGGAGGAGATGACGCAGTATCGCAGGCTATGCTACGAGTTTTAGAGCGAGTAGCGGGAGCTAGTATGGGTAATAAAGCTCGAAAGTCAGTAGCTGATATACTTAGACCCAATGGAGCTGAGGTTTTTAGGGGAGTATCTAGGGTAGCTCCGAATGTAGCGGAGTACTGGTTAGAGGCATTCGAGAGGATTATGGACGATTTGGACTGCACTACTGAGGAAAAGCTGAAAGGTGCTGTTTCGCTGCTTCGAGATGAGGCCTACCAGTGGTGGCTCACTGTCAAGGAGAGTATTCTTGCGGATCGAGTGTATTGGGGGTATTTTAAGGTTAAGTTCGAAGGGAAATACGTCGGAGCTAGCTACATAGACTCTCAGAGAAAGGCATTTCTAAATTTAGTATAAGGAAATAAGTCGGTAGTTGAGTATAAAGCGGAGTTTCTGTGGTTAAGTCGGTATGCTAGAGGGATTGTAGCTACTGATTATAAGCGGTGTGTTAGATTTGAGGATGGGTTACGAGATGAGCTGCGAGTGTTGATTGCTCCCCATTGAGAGAGGACTTTGCAGTCTTAGTGGATAGGGCATGGATAGCCAAGGAGGTCAAAAGGGCCGAGAGGCTAAATAGAGATAGGGATAGGAACCGTGATAAGAGGAGTTTTGGACCGTCAGAATCATCTGGGAGTCTTTAAAAAAACCTGAGGGTTCAAAATTTTGCTCGTGTTTCTATGCCAGCTGCTGGAAATCAGGACCGTCCGTGTGCTCAGTGTGGAATGTTTCATGTTGGCGAATGCTGAGGATCGGATCGGGAGTGTTTTAGGTGTAAGTCTAAGTCTCATTTGATTAAAGATTGTCCTCAAGATCCGAATAGGGCTCGTCTGGGGTATGTGCAGCCGGGCAGAGGTGGTCAGCAAGCGATGAGGGGTCGTGGTCTGAACCATGGAGAGAATGGTTCCGATCGAGGTCGTGGAACACCAGGCCGAGGTGTTGGGAGTTTAGATGCGAGACAGCCAAGATTGGTTTATGCAGCCAGACATCGTGAGGAAGGTGATGCACCAGATGTGGGCACGGGTACATTTCTTATTGCTGGATTACCTTTACAGCTTTAATAGGCATCGGGTCAACTCGTTCTTATATTGCTAGTAAAGTATCTAGAACTTTGAGTGTGAACTTGGAGATTGTACCTAGGAAGATGATTGTAGTTAGTCCTTTAGGGCAATCAGTCTTTAGGGAAGTGTCTTTAGAGGTTCAGAGGTTTTAGTGATAGGTGAACGGAGGAATTACTTATCCAATGTAGTGTCTGCTCGTAAGGCAGAGAAGATGGTGAGGAAGGGTTCCAAGATTTAGTAGAAAGTATATTGGTTTTATTAAGACTAGAGTGCGTAGCAAGAGCATAGTGTGGTGAGATAGGATGTACGACTGCTAGTTAGTTGGTAATTTTGAGGCTGAATTTATTTTTAAGGGGGGTAGAAATGTAATATCTGGGATCTAGGGGTTATGCGTTTTAACTTGAATGTATGTGGTAGCGTGCCTATGTATGGTTTTAGTGTGTTTTGGGAGTTTCGAGAACTTTAGAATGTAGGTGAATACCTTGGAAATATATTAGATTTTTAATTCTTAAAAGGGAGCTAGTCAAGATAGGCCTTAAGAAAAATTGATGGAGGATTTAGACACAAGAATTCAATTGGCAAAGTGTTAAGGAGGTGCCACTTAGGGCCTTAAGAAGTGACGCCACAAGCAGTGTGAGGGGGGCTTAGGTTCAATCCCATGGATGGCAATAGGTGACTTTTATTTTTGCATTTGTATGGCATGAGTCGGTCAAACTTTAATTATGGTAAGGATGGACTTTTTCATTTATGGATAGTAGACTAAGGGAAAAAGGCAAGTGATTAACTTAAGGAATGAAATCCTAAGCTTTTGGTACGATAAGGGGACATAAGGCTTGGATTAAGGGATGAGGTTTTGGAAACTTTTTAATGGCTAACTTGACCATGTATGTGGACGGCATTATGGATTAGGGGTGGCCGAATTTTTGTGGTAGACTTTGGTAAGGATGAGTGGTTGGGTGTATTTCCATTTGGTCATTTTTGTACTTCCAAAACACCTTTTCTTTTGTAGCCGAATTTGCATAGGGAGGTTTAGGCATTTCCTTGTGTGATTTCTTTTCCCGAAAGCTTTTGTGTTCTTTTTCTTTTCTTTTGTGACTAGAAGCCGAAACCTCTAAAACCTTACCTTCTCTTCTTCTTCATCTTCTTACCAATTCAACCATCTTCAAAAAGCCAAGGTATCTCTCTCAATCTCCCTATTGCTGAAACTTCTTCAACCCCAACTCTTCTTTTCTTTTCATAACTCTCAATAGCCGAACCTCTATTGAACCTCCCCAAATTTCTTTGCTTCACTTCTTTTCTTTAAATCCAAAAGTACCATAGGCTGGAATCTGCTCCAATCGTTTCACAATAGTGGGTAAAAGTTCTCTTCTAATCGTTTTTCTTATATCTCTTTTGATTGCCGAAAGTCAAGAAGTCTAACTCCATTTTCTTGTTATGGCCAAATCTATGAAAGGTGATATCGAGATTTCAGTAGTCTAACGTTAAAGGAGTAGAGATCTCTCGGGTTTCGATCCATCAAGGGATTTTAGAAGACTGTTAGGTTCAAACGTGTGATTTTGGGATTCGATCAGTTGAGGTAAGATGATGGTAGTAGTAGGCTGAAGGCTGTTACTTCTGCTCATTTATGTAAGAGTCGAATCTAACATAGTTGTGTAGAAGGAGTTCAACAAATCGCAAGGTGCAAATTGTGTAGGCTACGGGGTTCGGGTTTAGGTGACTTTTGCTTATAAGGTGTGTAGTTATCGCACTGTTCTCCTGTTGTTTGTATTTGTTGTTATATCTATATCTATATATGTGTATATGATATGTGTGGTGGCCGGAAATATGACTGAGATGGTGAATACCCATGATGGGTAATTGGGTAATCAGGTCAGTATTTAATGATATCAATCTACCTGTGATTTATGTATGAAATTGTGGTAAGCATGTGGTATAAACTCATTTAAATGTTATTCTGACATGATATATATATTTGCATGGGGATTGGGACATGACTATTGAAGGACAGGGTGTACATTTATGTACGTGGTCTGATGTTAGCCTTGAGCTACATTGGCGCTTGATGTTGGCTATGTGCTTCATCAAGGTGGGGTGTTGGCTATGTGCCACATTGTGGTGGATGATAGCTGTGTGCATCACCGTGGATTGAGGATGACCTTGAGTCACCTCGTGGATATTGATATGTGGGGTCACTTAGGTGATCGGTGGCTAAGCCACGGCCTTGGGCAACAAGTCTGCCAAGGAGGTGTGTAGCGGTTGGAGGGTGATTTAGTAATCCCCTGGTGTGTGCGGCAGGTATGGGGGTGTGTAGCAGATGGACACTAGGATGGGTTGGGATTCATTTTGCATGATTATGATTGTGGACTATGATTGTGGACTGTGTGGTGGGCCAAGCCCATTTGTGGAGACATGTGAAATAATTGCACACTGAGTCGGTTTGACTCACCCTATTTTTTTAAAAAAAATAATGCAGGTGATACATGATTCTTGGACTGGGTTGGAGCGGATACGAGGTGCCCATGTAGAATATGTTTATTTGTTTTATGCACTTTATATTTTTAGTACTTTTGAGTGAATCTTTATTGTAATAAGGGCACTTAAAGTATTTGGGAACTTTTTATGGTTTGAAGTTAAATTGTTATTGTACTAACCACTGGAAATGATTTTTGGAACCTATTTATATCTTAAAAACTTGTATTAAAGTTTTAAACCCGAAAATTTGTAACAACATAATTTTTACTTAAGTATTTTAAATGTACAATGTTTTATAAATGACGAAAAATTATTATGTTTTCACTCTTATGACAAATTCTTTCCAAACTTTTTCCTCAGTAGAATTCTAAATTCGATTAGTGGTGTTTGGTAGGGTTTGGAGTGTTCTGATTTCCTATTCTTCGTTTCTTTTGCAAAAGTTCTACTGTTGCTCCCCTCTTCGATTGTGGTTGTCGTCGTTGTGCTTTTGGGGTTCTTGATTTGTGCTGATTAGGTAAATTTGTGTTAGTAGTTCATTTCAGTTTTGCGTTGTGGGGGATTTCAATTCTGTTTTACAGAATCTGTTAATAATATTCATTAATTCTCATTTAGGGGAAAGGCAAGAGGCGGTTGGTGCTCTCTCATCGATTTGGGTGTTGTGTGTTCGACTCGTTGGTGGTAAGTGATTTGCATGTAATTTAGTTTTGAGAGGTGTTTATCGGAATAAATTCTTACTTAAATTCGTAAACTAGTTGCTAAGTGATCATTGGGATGTCGTTTCTTAGTTTTCGGAGGGCTCGGGATTACTGTAGCATCAAAATCAAATTAGGTGTCTAACAAAAACACGAGAAAGTAAGGTTTGAAAAAAGCCAAAAAGTGGCATGTGAACGCCACACCATTGTGTGACGGGCGAGTGTGTGGCAGTGTAAGCCAGACAGGCGTGTGGGCTCAGTTCACATCAGTGTTTCACACGAGTGTGTGGGCTTTGATCCAAGCCTTGTGGGCCACATGGGCAAGGCCAATTTAGGTGCTTATGTGGGCCCAAAATTCTAAAATTTTCCCTCGGGTCGCACTTATCGTTCCGATCGACTGTAGGCCTATCAAAGGGTCAGTAAGGGCTAACCAAACCCTGATGCATGATATCTGTTAATTTGATAGATTGGTTGAGTTTAGGAAAACCGATATGTATGTCTGATTGATTTGCATAAGTATGTATTATATCTTTATACGAGCATGCTAATTCTGTTATACTTGTACATATGTATTTTGTATATATGTATGGGATGGGATTTGTATGTATGGAGGAAGTGTTCTGTGATGCAACATATGACCGATATATTGGCAGCTTGTCTGCATACTATTATGATAGGTGTCGTTTAGACAATATGTAGTGTGTAGGGATGGGTGGGTGTTTTATACCCCACATAGTGTGTTGGGATGGACGGAGATGGTGTGTAGTGGATGGGGGATAGGACTATGCATATTTGTATGTTCTAACAATCTGATTCTGATATGATCTGACTCTGTTAGGGACTTATGTTCGCTTCTATTCTGAAATACTAGAAATATGAATTTTATGCATGTATATTTCCATGAGTTACACACTGAATCACATCTGTTTTCCTGTTTTGTTCAGGTAATCCTTAGACATAGGCAGGTTGGTGCGACGGAGGCTGAGCGATGACCACTAGTAAATAAACTATCTTTTAATTATCAATCATATATTACAATTCTATATTTTTCTTGAGAGTTTTGTAAATTTTTAACTCTCTGAACTTTTGGACAGTTTGTTTTAAATTTTTGTATCTGGATGTGTTAATGATTCCTAAACTGCAATGATTGACAAAAACCCTATTTTACGCAAACAAATGTTTTCTAAAAACATTATCGTTGTTTTGTCGAGTTTTAAAATTTATAAAGAATATGATCAAACCTAGAAACTAACTCTGACAACGATTATAGGCAAGTGTACCTATCGAACAGTACTATAGCTTAGACAAGACCGGATTGTCGAGCCCAAAAGAACTAAAAGTACTAATACTCACTTTCTTTTTTATTATTTAGCCTAAAATATTGAGAGATTGGTTGATTTAATCTAATTTAATGACTACTAAGCTAAAGACACAAAGACAAAAAAAAAAAAACAAATTGGGAAATAACTTGATGAAAAACTCAGTTGATCACGATGATACCCTCAAGAAGAATCCACCTAGACTTCACTTGTTATTTAACACTGAACCATACGATTTATTCACTTAGTTTGATTAGTAAGACTCCCTAACATATATTAAACTCTCTCTCGAAGTGAATAACGTCTAGCCCTAGGTTAATTAGTTGAACTCTCGTTCTCTTATATAACCCCCTAGAATAGCAGTAAATCGATCTATGGACTCCCATATTAGGTTTCACCCTAATCTGACAAAATCTTGTCACCCTATCTCTAGGCGTGCGATCAACCTCGCTTAATTATGCTAGATCTACTCTTAAGCAAGGTCTATTCCTCCTCCACCTAAGCACATCTGATTTGGATTAAGCATGCACAATTAAGAACAAACTAATTATTTATCATATAATTTAGAAATCAAAAACAAGATTCATCTAGGTTACATCCCCTTCAGGTATCTGAAGGGTTTAGTTCATAATGAATAAAGAAAACATCTCAAGAGAAAAGATAAAACAAAACATAAGAAACCCCTAAAACCCCCTGAAGGAATTGAAGGAGAAATCCACCGTCTTGAGTAGAATTTCGGCTCCTTGAGATGAATCAACTGGCTATCTTCGAGTAATTCCCTGAATTGAACTGCTTTGGCTTTGGCTCTTTGTTCTCGCTAACCGCCCCTTATCAGGTTACACTTAGGGTGTTTATATAGACTTTTGGAATGCTTTACTTGGCCTCTAAGTGTCGCAATTCAATTACCCTTCCTACTCAGTGTTTGAATAGGCTTTGGAATGTGTTTCTTTGCCTCAAAGTATCCAAATCTGAGTGAAATTTCTCTCTCCCAAGGTAGGACACAGCCATGGTACACGCCCGTGTAAATCATTTTTATGCCGTGTCTCGATTATTTTGATTGTGGCAGGGCAGTGTAAATCGTAGCATTGTCGCATCTTAGTTAATTGTTGAGGCACGGCTGCGTGGCTTGAAGTCCGGTCGTGTTTATTTCTTCTTTAGCCCAAATTGGTCCGTTTTAAGCTCGTTTCTTGTTCTTTTCATCCTCTGGTGTTTTCCTAAGTAAAAACATGAAAAGAAAGGATTAAGAGCACCTTTTTACATAAATCAAGGGCTAAATCATCTAAAGCAAACTAAATGTGGGCCTAAAATATGTTACTTTTACGGTTTATCAAAACACGAACTGGGTTTCCAAGATAATAATGTTTTTTAAGATTTTCACTGCAAATTATGTTTTAGTAATGACTATGTAAGTGAATATGTTTTGAAAAGTTTGAACTCTTTATAACAAGTAACCATACAAGGTTTTTATCGAAGTGATAATAGTTTCGAAACCCTTCCTCCTAACACTCCCTGATTTAGCCATAATGTCTAAGACAGGTTTAGGGTGTTACATAATGTCCTAAAAATAATATGATTATTCTTAAAAGGTCTTTAATTGAGTATTATTGTGGGCTGAACAACAATAATGCATTAAGGCTAACGTGTACTTGATTGATGACAAAGTGTTGTGATTGACATGAGCTGTCAAAATCAATACATGAGTATGTGTGTTAGAGAACAACATATTGAACTGACCCGCTATGAGTATGTTTATTGGATTATTATGTAATAGTCACAACATTACTCACAATGATTACTATGTATATGATCCTCTGACCTAAGATCATCATTAACCCAACATCGTCAGTTGTATATTTTGATACAGTCAAGCGTCCACCAAAACTAGTTGTTCTATAAAGGTTGATGTTGGATATTATGTAGTGGGATATGGTTGATCAATATAGAATTTGTCCCTCCTACACAATGGAAGTAATATTTTATGCCACTTGATTGAGTGAGACTAGAAATGCATGGCCATGCTCGAATAAGTTGATATAAGATATCATATTTATTTGTTTTTCATAGTCTACTCAGGATATCAAGAAACATTATATGGACTATGCAAGTGTGACTATTCCATGACTTGTGTCCATTCTAGATATAAAGGACAAAAGGATTTAATACATGAAGGGTTAGTCACAGAAAGGTTATGTTGAATCATGACTTCTTCTAACTTAGGTAGCAATGATGCATTTCTAGATATCACTCATTATTTGTAATATTAGAATCGTTCTAGTATTACTGCTAATGTTACAAGAACCTATAGGGTTATACCCTATGGTTGAAACGAACGGAATCCAAACATAGTTGGTATTGTGTTTAGCTGTCACATGAATTAAATTGATTATAGAATTAGTTTAACTGAGCCGTTAAATATTGAACGAACTATATGTACAAGTATGTTGTACACATAATGAAAAATATGGTTAAATTAATATATGAATTTGATTCTTATAAAATTTAACTAAAATATATCGAAATCCTTTTTATAATTATTGTAATTATAATTTAGGATCAAATATTATTATAATTATTATAATTGTAATTTTGGTCAAACATTATTATAATTATTATATTTGGTTAATTATTATTATTTGATTTACATAAAAAAATATCAATTATTCCTGAATTAGGATATATAGGGTTTTTCAGAATAACCTAATATACTTGAAATAAGGTGTGTGCGAGGTTTAATAGTCGTCAAGAGATTTTTCTCTCTCTGAAAAAGTTTTAAAGAGTGCTTACCGTTCGTTGTCACACCGGGTGGATTACGTAGAGGACTAAACATTTTGTAGCGGCTTGGAACCGACATACACTTGTGTAATATGTTTCTTCAATTTTTTAGACGATTAAAGGTAATTGTTCATATCCTTTTTACCTCGATTTGTTTCTTGCACATGGATCCCTAGATGTGATCGTAACATTTCCTTTACATCATTGGTCACACGAGCTGTGAAATGGGCCAACTCACATGAATGGGGTCGGAAAATGTAAGCTACCATCGATAAGACTACCAAAGACCAAACATGTAATCCCTCACACAAGTCAATGGAAAATCAACAACAAATGTAAGACCTCAGCCATCGATAAGACACTCAATACCAGCACCCGAAACATGTAATTCCTAATGATATGTCATTTGTATCCTAAGAATTTTTAAAGTTCAACCGGGACTCAATCAATTCATATTTGTATTGATATGTTTATATATATCAATCCAATCCTAATGGTCCATCTGCTACTCTCCACCGTACACGCCATTCACACCGTGGGGACTACTAAGTCAACCCTCCATCCGCTACTCTCCACGTTGTGTCATTAGACACTATAATCAAATTTAAACGTTGTGTCATTTGACACTGTTGTAACCGAAGTTACCAAATTTCGCAATGTGACCGTAGTCAACATTTTTCATTGGTGAGACCGAAGTCAACACCTTCATCGGTGAGACCGAAGTCAACACCTGTTCTCCCCCTTTCACATAAAACCCGAATGCCCCAAAAACATATATATTGCATAACTTAATTTCATGTTCATATTCATATATTCGCATGTTATTAAAATAACATTTTTCACAATCCTATCAGAAGTAGGAAACGTACCTGGGTACTTTTGCCACATTTGTGGTACATAGCCACATTCACATTATTATTCATATCATATATTTAAAATATTTAGCCATAAGATATCGAAGGATAGTAAGGGTACACACCTTTTTCGCTTAATAGGTTCCTTGATATCTCGAGAATCCCGATCTAATTTTTAGATCTATTAATCCCTATATTCGGCCCACCAATTAAAACACATTAATAAACCCTTTTTAGACAAAACCAAATCCTAGTAGGATTTGTAAAAGAAACTCACCTTTGCCGATTTGGTGTTTACACAATCCGAAAAACTTTGTTTTTCCTTTACTTGTTGTTCGCCAACCTTAAAACTTCACAAAAATTAGTTTCCTGCTCTAATAATTATGGATCTAGTCTAGGTAACCACATGAACCTTGGTCAATGTATAGACTTTCTTACCTTAGATCCCGGTTGATCTTTATTTCAAATTCCTACCAAATCACTTGTTAGATTAGATCTATTTTTGATTATGAAAGGGATCTCTTAGCCGAATGTACATTGATGTACTTACCTCGTTTGAATCCCGAAAAATCCCTTATGCTATTCTACCATGATCATGAGGAGGGTTAGTATCCAATTTTGGTAAAAAGAAAAGAATAGAAGTTGATTGATCTTAGATCTTACCCTTTTGATGTTGTAATCGACTTCTCCTTTACTTAGAATCGATGTGAGTTTGGCCTTGATGGTAGAAACGGAGGAGAAAAGAGAAGAAAAGAAGATGGTATTTTGTTCAAGGAGAATTCGCAAAAGAGGGAGGGAAAGCTATGCAAATTTCGCACACTCTAGGAAAGATGAGAGGATGGCCTTGATTTTCCTCTTTAAGCGAAATTGATATGCCAAGAGTCCTTGACTTGGCCACCACTCCTTTACAAGTGATAATATTATCATTTAATTATCACTTTAATTAAATTATAAGTACTTTATCCATCCTTTATCTCCTTATTTATTTTTATTAAAAGAAATTCCTTTACTTAACACTTAATTAAACGAGTTTTAATCAAGTGAAACTCCTCTTATTCAACATGCTTGTGCCGTCCCACCTCCTAGCCTTGGAAGCAAAATAAGGCCTTCATTATTTGTTTCTGGGTGTCTCAAACTCGAGCCCAAAACCTTTTGCATGTGGGCCATTTCCTAAGGCCTTATGTGGCATCTTCAGCCACATTTCCAAGCCCGTTATTGGGTCAAATTTCATGTACTTTATATCTTTAGGGTCACTTGGCCTAAGTTCCCCTTTGGCTCTAAAATTCGACATTCCGGTCAATTTTAAGTTTCCTAAAATTTTAAGCGTGGCTCAGATTTTCCGTGTTTCCAAAATGTTCAAGTTTCCCAAAATGTCTAAGTTTCCAAAAATGTCTAAGTTTCCAAAATGTTCAAGTTTCCTAAATGTTCAAGTTTCCAAAATGTTCGGGTTTCCGAAATGTCTAAGTTTCCAAAAATGTCTAAGTTTCCAAAATGTCTAGGTTTCCAAAATGTTCATTTTCATTTCCATTTCCATTTTCATTTCCATTTCCATGCATTTCTAGATTTCCAAAAGTATCAAAATTTATTCATAGTACTTGAAACTTGTCATTTCATACATTTAAACCTGAAATGCATAGGCCCTATTCGGGATGTTACGCTTCTACCCCTTAAACAAAATTTCGTCCCGAAATTTCCTAACTAAAATAGTTGAGGGTATTGCTTGTCTCATCGCCTCTTCTCTCCCCAAAGCTTCTTCTGCTCCATGATTGCGCCATAGCACTTTGACTAGAGGAACTGCTTCTTTCGTAGTACTTTCACATCACGTTCTAAGATCCGAATCGGTTCTTCCTCGTAGGATAAGTCCGCCTTAGTTCCACTTCTTCAACCGGTACCACATGAGATGGATCCGATCGATAGCGACGTAACATGGACACATGAAATCGTCATGCATCTGCTGCAATTCGGTGGCAACTCTAGTTGGTATGCCAACGCCCAACTCGCTTCAAGATTTGATAAGGCCCTATAAATCTTGGGCTTAGCTTCCTTTTCGCCAAACCTCATTACCTTCTTCCAAGGTGAGACTTTCAAGAACACTTAATCTCCCACTTCAAACTCTATTTCCTTTCGCTTAAGGTCTGCGATGACTTTTGCCTATCGAGGCTTCCTTCAACCGGGCACGAATTAACTCAACCTTCTCTTCAGTTTCTGCCACCAACTCAGGACCCAAAACTCGGCGTTCTCCTAACTCGGTCCAACAAGTGGGTGTTCTACACTTCCTTCCATATAATGCTTCGTACGGTGCCATTCGAATGCTGGCTTGATAGCTATTGTTGTAGGCGAATTCAGCTAAAGGCAAGTAGTCTTCCCAACTTCCTCGAAAATCCATTACACAGCCTCTCAACATATCTTCCAACACTTGTATAACTCGTTCAGACTGCCCGTCTGATTGTGGATGAAAAGCCGTAGTGAAGTCTAGCTTAGTGCCTAAAGCTTGATGAAGTGCTTTCCAAAATCGAGATGTAAACCTTGGGTCTCTATCAGAGATGATCGACATTGGTACTCCATGTAATCTCACAATTTCCGCCACATACAACTTGGCCAACTTCTGAAGAGAATAATCCATTCTGACAGGGATAAAGTGTGCGGACTTGGTCAAACGGTCCACTATTACCCATACCGAGTCCTTCTTAGTAGGCGTAAGGGGAAGCCCACTAACGAAGTCCATGGTAATTCTTTCCCACTTCCATTGGGGAATCTCGATTGGTTGGAGCAATCCTGATGGGACTTGGTGTTCAGCTTTAACTTGCTGACATGTCAAACATTTCCCCACAAATTCGGGTCACTTCTCGCTTGTGTCGGACCACCAAAATTGTTCCTTAGATCTCTATACAGCTTGATGCCCCCGGGATGCATGGCATAAGGGCTACCATGCGCTTCCCGAAGAATCCTTTGTCTCAACTCCTTATTCTTCGGCATACAGACTTTACCCTTGTAGCACAATACTCCTTCATTGTTGACATCATAATCCTCTAATCCCCTTGCTTGTGCTTGCGCAACTTAATACATAAGTCATCATCGATAGCTGTCCTCCTTCACTTCCTTTAGCCATGTGGGCTCGACTTGCAACTCGCCAATAGGCTTCCATCATCATATAGACTTATATGAGCGAACAAGGCCCGTAGATCCGATACAACCTTCGACTTAGGGCATCGGCTACTACGTCGCTTTGGCTTGGATGATACTCTATCGAATGTCGTAGTCCTTTAGCAATTCCACCCACCTTTTGCCTCAAGTTGAACTCCTTCGAGTTAATAAATACTTAAGGCTCTTGTGGTGCAATGTAGATAACTGACCTTTCTCCATAAAGGTAGTGCCTCCAAACCTTAAGGCGAAAACCACCACCGCTAGCTCTAAGTCATGAGTTGGGTAGTTAAGCTCATGAGGCCTTAGCTTCGAGATGCATAAGCAACCACTTTGCCATCTTGCATTAACACACGCCCTAACCCCAGTCACGAAGCATCACATTACACCACAAATTCCTTTCACGCCTCTGGTCAATTAACACTGAGCCTCTCAAAGACCTTCTTAAGCTTTTCAAAGCTCTCTTTGCTTAGTAGTCCATTCAAGGTACTTCCTTCCTTAGTAACTTGGTTAAAGGCGCGCTATTGACGAGAATCCTTCCACGAACCTTCCGTAATAGCTTTGCCAAGCCTAAGAAATCTGCGGTTTCAACCACGGACCTAGGTGGTTTCCAATCCAACACCGCTTCAATCTTCCTAGGATCCTCTTATTCCTTTTGCGGATACCACATGTCCTAAGAATGCCACCTCCTTAAGCCAAAATTCGCACTTCTTGAATTTGGCATGAGCTTCTTCTCCTTAACACTTCCAACACGACTCGGAGATGCTCATCATGCTCCTCCTCCGACTTGAATACACCAAAATATCATCGATGAACACGACAACGAATCTATCCAAGTAGGGTTGGAAAATCCGATTCATCATGTCCATGAACGCGTTGGTGGCGTTTGTCAACCCAAACGGCATCACCACAAACTCGAAATGACCATATCTTGTCCTAAAAGCGGTCTTATGGATATCACCTCCTTCACCTTTAATCGATGGTATCCCGTAGTAAATCGATCTTCGAAAACACTGCGGCTCCTTGGTGATCGAACAAGTCCTCGATCCTTGGCAAGGGATACTTGTTCTTAATGGTCAGCTTATTTAACTGACGGTAGTCTATGCACATACGCATAGTTCCGTCCTTCTTCTTCACAAATAAGACCGGTGCTCCCCACGGAGACACACTGGGTCGGATGAACCCACGGTCCAACAGCTCTTGTATCTGAGCCTTGAGCTCTACTAGCTCCTTTGGTGCCATTCGATATGGAGCGATTGACACAGGAGCTGTCCCCGGTAGCAACTCAATCCCAAATTCCACCTCCCTGTCTGGGGGTATTCCCGGTAACTCTTCTGGAAACACATCTACAAAGTCCCTTACCGTCCTAACTCCATTAACACCTTCCTCCTTCCCACCTATCGCACTTACAAAAGCTAAGAACGCTTTGCAACCTTTCTTAACCATCTTCTCAGCCTTCAGTGCCGAAACTACATTAGATAAATAGTTCCTCCTTTCTCCGATCATTATTGCCATTTCATCTTCCGGGGTTCTTAGTTCCATACGTTTAGTCGCACAATCCAACACGGCTCGGTGTTCTACTAACCAATCCATTCTGAGTATGAGCTCAAACTCTCAGAAGGGTAACTCTATTAAGTCCGCTCAGCTCACTCCCCTGAATCTCTAGGGTACATTCCGAAAGATCTTGTCTACCACTATAGTTTGGCCTAATGGGCTTACTACGGTCATCGCCTGTCGAGAGTTCGAGTCTAGGCCTAGTGTTTTCACTACACTACTTGCAACATAGGAATGGGTCGAGCCCACATCAATTAAAGCAAAGTAGGGTTTGTCAAAAATAAAGAACGTCTGGGTTATTACGTCCGTGCGTCTCCATCTTCCTTCTACGAACCGCATAAACCAAACCCGGTTGTCTTGCATCAAGATTAGCATTAGTACCTCGACCACATGTGCCACGGCCTCTTGCTGCACTACTACCACGGTTACTCGAACCACGACCCGTTGAGGTTCTTTATGCGCCTTTACCGGCAGCTAGCATTACGAACTACGGTCGATTCTCGTCGATTGTTTGGGACGGTCCTTAAACATATGGTCCTTGGACCCACACCTAAGACATGCTCCTAACTTTTCCAACACTCCCGGATGCCTCTTTCCACAATACTCACAAGGTCGAATCGCTTACCGAACCAAATTTTGTTGATTTAGTGGCCCATCAACCCTAGGCCTCTTGTAACCTTTTCCGACGACCCAAACCCTCTTTTGGCCTTATTCTTATCTACGGTTTGTAGTAGCATCCTTAATCCCCTCGGCCACCTTGGCCTTTTCAACCAAAACAGAGAATTCCGCTCGATGCGGTGCTATCAATGACCTTAAATCATCTCTCGGCCCGTCCTCAAAAGCGGACACAAATGTTCATGCTCGGATTGCCACTACTCCTCGAGCATAGCGGCTCAACCTCGAAATTCCGCCTCATATTACTGCGGCGGACTTACTCCCTTGGACTAACCCTAGAAAAGCCTTCCTCCATCATCAGATACGGTTCCCACATACTTCTTACGAAGGCCTCCTAACAAATTCCCGTGTCGATTTTCACTACGGTACCATCACGAGCGATCAACCACCATTGATACGCTTCATCGCGTAACAACGCCACCATTCCTTTCAGCTTTTCCTCCGGAGTCAAATCAAGCTCATCCATTATACGCTCCGTTGCTTCCAACGATTTTCAATGTACTAGGTGCCACATTGGATACTCCTCAAAACATTTTCGCTCCATTAGCTCGGGCCGTTCAGTCCGACTTTCGATTTCCTCCATTTCCTCCTGCACCGACCACCAATTCCAAAACTCGCAGAACAGCCTGTGACACAGCCTCTTCCCCCGTCTGAGCCTGCTGCTCAACATTAACAGCTGGGGGTGGTGGTGGCGGTGGCATCTCATTGTCGGACCCTTGACCCGACCTAACGGGTTCCGACACGGTCATCCTTCCTCTTCCTCGACCACGACGACCACGTCCTCTAGAGCTCATTTTCTAGCGTCGGGATCTGATTAAGAAATTTTATGGATTAGTTATTTGTTCCACTTATTTATCAGCGAAGGAGTTTTATGAAAAGGGATTTTAGAGTGGTTCTTTCGTATCATACAAACACACAGTCTTTTCCATTCATTCATCCATCCATCAAACAAATATGAACTTCCGTTCATTCAGAGAAACGTTGTAGTTTTTGTTGTTTGTTGTTGTTTTCACTACCCGGGGTATTTTCGTAATTTTGTCCTCTGGGTATTTTCGTAATTTTTTCGAAGAAAAATATTTTTGGTGTTTTGTCAAAAGTATTTTGAAGATTTCAAAGTCTTAGTAATTTTGGAAAAATTTCAAAAATTGGGGTATTTCGGTAATTTTTGACCTCAGGGGTATTTTGGTAATTTTTCACAAATCATGGTGAATTTTGGTATTTTACAAATTAGGGTTTTTGAATGTTTATGAAATGTTAGAATTTTGGTAAAGCTATTGAGTAGTTGAATATTTTTTAAACCAGGGGCGTTTTGGTAATTTTACTGCTTAAGGGCATTTTTGTAATTTTCGCAAATCAGGAGTTTTTCAGAGAATGTTGTAAAAATAATTTTTCTCAGATTTAGAAGAAAAGTTTTAAAGGTCTGAAAAACTAGGGTTTGTTGTTTTGTTCTCTCTTCTCTTCTTTTTTTTTAAAAAAAAACATGGCTAGTTCCCTTTCGGGTTTTAGTCATTATGTTTAGCCTATGACCGAGCCCTCTTGGTCAGGGTGAACCAAAGCTACGCACCAGGCAGGATTCGTGTGGAGAGGAGGTGAGTCACGCGGATCGCTTAAATACCAAGCTCCCACGAAACTGCTCCTAGACATGCGTCTGAGGTTGCCACACCATGAGCCCTCCGAGTTAGGGTGAACTGGCTACGCAGAGGTAGGATTCTGCGAAGAGGAGGTGAGTCACTAGGACCTGCAAATACCAAGCTCTTGGGATCCAATCCTAGACATGCGTACAGGGTTACCACACCTAGCTCAATGACTTAGCCATAGGTTTGTTTAGTGTCTTAAGTCTTATGTACTTGTGTTTGAGTAGTCTAATCCTAGGGTTCAAGTTCCTATCATCTATTCTCGTTCCATGCCTTTTCTACCCTTATATAAATCATGAATCACACATATAGTTAGGGGTACTTACCCGGTGGATCATGGTTTGAGACTTAGGGCCATGCCAAAAAGCCTACTTATGTTCAAAGAAAATCATTTGGCTCACTTTGAAAACGTTTGGGCCTTAGCCCACCAGTGAGAGTTTAAAACTGGCTCGATACCAAATCGAACACCCCACACCCGGCCCACGAGCCTGAACCGGATCTGGTATGTTCCTAAAGTAAACCGATTTCAAAAACATTCGATACTTAGAGAAAATTGTAGATTTTTAGAAAAACTATTAATTTGAGTTGGGCTTAGATTGAAAACCCATTTATTTGATTTTGTAAGCCCATTTAATTAAGCACAACCAATAACGTTCTTAGCATGAAACTTAACAAGAATGTAAAAACAAAGAATAATCCACTGGGCCTTATGGCCTTATTACATCAAGTAAACCCAAAATAAAATTAAAAAGTATTAAAATTAAATACGGTCCAAATTCTAAAAGAATTCTTCAAGTGATGCATGGCCTCCTCATGGTCTACCCAATCGGTCCGGTCACCGATCATCACACGAAAAATAATTCCCACAATGGGGTGAGTCAACAGACTCAATGTGCACAATACTATCAATCAATAATTCGAGCAATCATGTTTAAATCATCAAGTCCATATAATAATGAAATTATGATGCAACCCAAACCCAATCCTAATGGTCCATCCGCTACTCTCCACATGAACACGCCATTCACACCGTGGGACTACTAAGTCAACCCTCCATCCGCTTACTCTCCACGTTGTGTCATTAGACACTATAATCAAATTTAAGCGTTGTGTCATTTGACACTTGTTGTAACCGAAGTTACCAAATTTCGCAATGTGACCGTAGTCAACATTTTTCATTGGTGAGACCGAAGTCAACACCTTCGTTGGTGAGACCGAAGTCAACACCTGTTCTCCCCCTTTCACATAAAACCCGAATGCCCCAAAAATATATATATTGCATAACTTAATTTCATGTTCATATTCATATATTCGCATGTTATTAAAATAACATTTTTCACAATCCTATCAAAAGTAGGAAACGTACCTGGGTACTTTTGCCACATTTGTGGTACATAGCCACATTCACATTATTATTCATATCATATATTTAAAATATTTAGCCATAAGATATCGAAGGATAGTAAGGGTACACATTTTTTAAACAATAGGTTCCTTGATATCTCGAGAATCCGATCTAATTTTTAGATCTATTAATCCCTATATTCGCCCATCAATTAGAACACATTAATAAACCCTTTTTAGACAAAACCAAATCCTAGTAGGATTTGTAAAAGAAACTCACCTTTGCCGATTTGGTGTTTACACAATCCAGAAAAACTTCGTTTTCCTTTACTTGTTGTTCGGCCAACCTTAAAACTTCACAAAAATTAGTTTAGGCTTTCTAATAATTATGGATCTAGTCTAGGTAACCACATGAACCTTGGCCGAATGTATAGACTTTCTTACCTTAGATCCCGAAGTTGATCTTTATTTCAAATTCCTGTCGAAATCACTTGTTAGATTAGATCTATTGTTTGATTATGAAAGGATCTCTTAGCCGAATGTACATTGATGTACTTACCTCGTTTGAATCCAGAAAAATCCCTTATGCTATTCGCCATGATCATGAGGAGGGTTAGTATCTGAATTTTGGTAAAAAGAAAAGAATAGAAGTTGATTGATCTTAGATCTTACCCTTTTGATGTTGTAACGACTTCTCCTTTACTTAGAATCGACAGGAGTTTGGCCTTGATGGTAGAAACGGAGGAGAAAAGAGAAGAAAAGAAGATGGTATTTTGTTCAAGGAGAATTCGACAAAAGAAAGGGAGGGGAAAGCTATGCAAATTTCGGCACACTCTAGGAAAGATGAGAGGATGGCCTTGATTTTCCTCTTTTAACTGAAATTGATATGCCAAGAGTCCTTGACTTGGCCACCACTCCTTTACAAGTGATAATATTATCATTTAATTATCACTTTAATTAAATTATAAGTACTTTATCCATCCTTTATCTCCTTATTTATTTTTATTAAAAGAAATTCCTTTACTTAACACTTAATTAAACGAGTTTTAATCGAAGTGAAACTCCTCTTATTCAACATGCTTGTGCCGTCCCCACCTCCTAGCCTTGGAAGCAAAATAAGGCCTTCATTATTTGTTTCTGGGTGTCTCAAACTCGAGCCCAAAACCTTTTGCATGTGGGCCATTTCCTAAGGCCTTATGTGGCATCTTGAGCCACATTTCCAAGCCCGTTATTGGGTCAAATTTCATGTACTTTATATCTTTAGGGTCACTTGGCCCTAAGTTCCCTTTGAGCTCTAAAATTAGACATTAGGGGTTAATTTTAAGTTTCCTAAAATTTTCGCGCGGCTCTGTATTTTCCAGGTTTCCAAAATGTTCAAGTTTCCCAAAATGTCTAAGTTTCCAAAAATGTCTAAGTTTCCAAAATGTTCAAGTTTCCTAAATGTTCAAGTTTCCAAAATGTTCAGGTTTCCCGAAATGTCTAAGTTTCCAAAAATGTCTAAGTTTCCAAAAATGTCTAGGTTTCCAAAAATGTTCATTTTCATTTCCATTTCCATTTTCATTTCCATTTCCATGCATTTCTAGATTTCCAAAAGTATCAAAAATTTATTCATAGTACTTGAAACTTGTCATTTCATACAATTAAACTGGAAATGCATAGGCCCTATTCAGGATGTTACAAATCCATTTACATATAAATAACATAATAACATTCAATTTAAATAACATAAACATGATAACCATTCATACGAACTTACCTCGACAATTAGGGGCGTTGTAGTTTAATCGAGCTAATCCAAAGCTTTTGCCTTTCCTCAATCTAGGTCCATACATGTTTTATCTTGATCTAAATAAATATTTTCATTCAAATAAGTACTTCTAGAATTCAATTCAATTCAATTTATAATTCATATTTATGCACAATTACCAATTTGCCCCTAACATTTTAACTTTTTCATAATTTAGTCCTCAAGCTCATAATTTGAAATCTAACAATTTTAATCCCCTTATAGGCTAACCAAATTCTTTAGGGACTCATACCAACTCAATTAAGCCATCAGTTCATAAATTTAACATAAGATTTCACTATTTTCACAAATAGATCCCTAAATGCAATTTCATCAAAATTCACTTAACAAAACTTGTTTATTTTTCAACAAAGGTTCATAATCTGCCATTTAAAATCAAAATTTACTCAAAAACATCCATGGCACAACCCTAAACCTTTAAAATTTTACAAACTAACCCCAGGACTAGCTAGACTAAGCTAAAACAGACTCGAAAACATAAAAATCATTAAAAATAGGGCTTGAATACAGTTACATACAAGGAAATATGCTTGACCGAATACCCTAGCTTACTCCAATGGTGATTTTTGATGAAGATATGATGAAATAAAGAAGATGAACACATTTCTTAGGTTATTTTAGTTTTATTTACTAATTTACCTTTCTGCCCTTTAAAAATTATCAAAATTTCATTAATACCTTTCCATGTACATCTGCTATAACAGCTCGTTTTTTGGTTAAATTGGAACAGTGGTTTTGAGACCACAAATCTGAAGTTGAAATATTTATTTTATTATTATTTTATTATTTACAGCATGAATATATGATGGTGTGAAATTTTCGTTAAGAAATTTTAGCATTTGAATGCTCAATTAGGTAAAAAGGACTAAATCACCTAAAGTGTAAAAGTGTCATTCTATTAATTAAAAGTGTTTAATTCTTAATATCGTATGGTGAAATACATTTTTGGTAGGAATTTTTTAAGGGTGAGGGATCAGATAAGGGCGAGTGAAGCTTTGGTGGAAGGTTATTGGGTTCATTGTGTTAAGAGAGTTTAGGATGAACTTAGATACGAGAAGTTGTCAGATTTTTCTTTCAGCTGTGGGAAGTTAAGGCATGCTCAAAATTAGTGCGATGAGCCTATGTAGGTGTCTAAAAGAGATTCAAGCATATGAAAGTATATGATGAATTTTAGGGTAGGTTTTATTAGAAAATGTTGGAGTGAGGAAAAAGATATAGAGAATAGGTGAATAATAAGAAGGAATGAAGAGGTGAAAGTAGGAAAAAAAGAGTGTTGGTGGTGAGAAAACGATAGTGGGACTAATTTTAATATAGATAAGGGGGAGGATTTTTGAATCAAGAGAGTGACAATTGAAGTAAAATGGGTAATCAAGGGAGATTGGAGAAGGGGATTTCTTTAGAAGTGGTTGGAGGGGGTAGTGTAGATAAAGAGGTTGTTGATAAGGGTGGAGGTGGCAACTGTGGTTTTGATGATAGGAAAGTGAAAGAGGGGAGTAATGATTTGTTTAAGAAAAGATGGTTTAGTGAGTAAGGATGTCGGATGAAGGGTGTCCTTATATTGTAGAGATGCATTTAGATGATCAATATAATAAGCAAAATGTGAGGATGGAACATGATAAGGGTGGGCATTATGTAAGTGGTGAGGGGCTTTGGCATTAATTTTTAGGAGGTTGAAAATTAAAAGGGCTTTAAATGAGAATCTTAATGAAGAATATGCTATGAAGGAATATCAAAAAATAAGGGGCAATAACGGTAGTATTATTAAAGAGCTTGTAGAGATACAAAGTGAGAAAAAGAATGTTGTGGTTAATATAGAGGTGGATAAAAAGGGGGTGTCAAGAAATTCAAGAAGTATATGGGTAATCAAAGCGGGAGGAGAAAAATGACTAAGAAGGTTGTGGAGGTTAATGGGTGCGTAAGAAAGGGCTTTAAAGGATGTTCCATTTGAAATGGGGAGGGATTATAATGATGAAGTTAGAAAGTCCAATATGATTGACAGTCATTGGAAGGCTTTTATGGCTAGCTTGATGCATCCACCATGGGGATATGATTGTTATAGCTTGGAATTGTCAAGGGCTAGTGTCAACCTTGACAATTCAAGCTCTTTGGGAGTTGTTGAAAAATTTTGATCCTAACTGTGTGTTGAGTAGCTATACGAATTTTATTGATACAATAGTGTGTTATTTAGGAAGTATAAAGAGTTGTAGGGTGAAATGGGGTTGGTTTTGGGGGATAAAATAAACTTAGGAGAAATTAATGAAGGCTTCAAAGCATGTATCAATGCCACTTTCTTTAAGGTTCTATCCGTCCCCACCTATATTATGGTGTGCAAAAGAGCTGTAATAGGCCCATTTTGCCTAGGCCCATACCATTCAAAAACCAAAAAATAATATTTAATAAAGTCCCTTTACAGCCAATTTACAGGCCCGAATTTATAAATATTACCCATAGCCCACTATTAACCTAAACTAATTTACACCCCAAACCCAATTAGCCCAAAACCAAAATTCGAACCCAAACCCAAATCACCAATCCATTACAGTAGCCCTATTAACATTACAAACCAAACACTACCCAAAACCCGTTACACCCAGGCCTAATTGGTCCAAAACTAAACCCCTAACCCAACAAAACTAAACCTACAGGGCCCAAAAGGCCCAAACAAAATCAGAAACGAAAAGGTTTCTGAAACCCTAGGCGCCACAATCCCTATCAGCACAAATTTGGCCTTATCGTACCAGAGATTTACGATTACAAGAAGAAGAAAAGGAAAAACAAACAGTAGCAAATATAGCAAGAAATCCAAACTGTAATTATATTTGATTTTATTTGGCTATATAAATGGATGTAAAAACATTGTAAGGGAAATTTTCCAAATACAAAAAGAAAGGGATTAAAGAAAACAGAAGTGATTTTTTTTTATTTTGTTTAATCTTTGTATTATTTGTTGTTATTTTCATTTTTTTTCCTACACGTATACAATATACAATCGAAAATAGATATTTTAAAAATCAAAGGGAACCAGTCTGTATTTTTCTAAACTAATTTTTATGCAAAATATTATTTTAAAAAAATAATAAGTAAGAGGACTACCTTCGATTCGACTTCAAAATGGAGAAACTTGGCTTTCCGATCACCGTCTGAGGTGGCGCGTGTGGTGGCACATGTAGCAGCGTGTGTGGTGGTCTGTCACCGGAACCCAAGCCGGATCCTGGCCTCAGGCCGAGGGGAAGAGAGCCTTTCGAAGCCTTTCTTTTGTTTTGTTTTTTTTTTAAAAAGGGTGTTTAAACTAATTTTTTGGGCTAATTTTTAGTTATATAGGTCATCCATACGACGCCATTTTGGGGGTGACCTTTAAAGGCCAAGACGACGTCGTTTAAGGGCCAAGATCTGCGCGTTGACCCGATACCCGGGGAGGATCCGTGTTTTTAGGAAAGGGTAATTTGCCTCTTTGGCCTTTCCACAGTTTTATTATTTTTAATTTTGTTCAATTTAAATTTTCTTTTATTTTTAATCCAACCCTGAAAGTTTGCTTTTGTCTCGATTTGATCCCTGGCCATTTAAATACAAACATTGGAGCGGTGCCGTTTTTGGGAATAAGGCATATTTGCCCAGTGAGTCCCTACTCTATGGTACATGTTTCAATTAAGTCCTAAATTTGGTTCTATTCTTTTTTTTACCTCCAAAATTTTACTAAAATTCAGATTTCATCATTTTCTTCTTTATTTTGTTTTTTTATTCTGACTAGGTTCTTTAAAATTATTTTTATTTATTTATTTTAGTACTTTATATATATTATTTATTTTAAAACTTTTTATCACATAATGTTGTTTATATTTGTATATTATTATGCATTATATATTATTTTAAAATTGGTATATTATATAACATTTAAATTGTTTTATTATTAATACAAATTTTCTTCCATATATTGTCTATTTTAAAATGTATATTATCTTTTTTTACATATTAGAATATTATATTATATATGTTTTCCTTATATATATTTCTTTATAGTTAAATATTTTTATAAATCTTTTTATAAAATATAGATATACTACTTATTTTGTCATGTACATATTATTTATCTTAGTTTTGGCCATCTCATTTTTAAATTTTTTATTTTCTAAAATTGTTATAGTGTTCATTTGTTTTTACGTTATATTGTTATATTTATATATATATATATATAATCTTGTGTGAAAATTTTATATTTATTTCTTAATTTTCATAGATTTTTAAATTGTTATTATCTACTTTATATCTTTTATTTGATTATTCCTATTCTTAGAACTAAAATCCATTATCTTTGTTTACCTTAACATTATTATTGCTTGCATTATTTGTCATTCTTTTACTTAATTGTTTATGTTAGTGCTAGTTGTTAATATGACTTATAACTTTAGTGAATTGCACTTTTTTGTAATAACTTAATGTTACATTTTTCAAATCTTTGTTTAAAAAATGTCTATCTCCTTTAATTACCACATTTTATCCAAAAGTTTTTCTTAAATAAGGCAATGTTTTGTGTTTAGAAATTCGGGAAATAGTGCCCTAACGTGCTGGGTTTCGATTTTCCATTTTACTAAGTAACTAAATATCCTTTTAGTGAATTTTGTAAATCATGAGATGATTTTGGTCACGAGGGTTTGAAACATCATGTCCTAACGTGCTGGATGTGATGTTTGTATTCTTTTGGAACAAAGGAATCTCAAGTTCCAACTCAAATTGTTCAAGTTTTTAAGAAATCATGTTTTAGGATCTTTTCAAATTTTTGACATTTGGACAATAACTAATCAATTCGATACCAATTTTGGACATTACGAGGGTGCTAATCCTTCCTCATATGTAATCGATTCCCGAACCCGTTTTCTTGAATTTCATAGGCCAAAATTAATGTTTTGAAATAAAACGTTTTATAAGGTGATCTGATCACACCTAAGCAAAAAGGGATTGGTGTCGACTCCCATTTTCTTTTTCAAAAAAAAGGTCAACCCTATTTTTCAAAATAAAAAATGGTTTCGACGGCTTGGCAACTCTGCTTGGTACAATAAGAGAGTCAAGCCGTAAATTTTTTTTGTCCTTTTGTCAAAAGTTGAAAATCTGATTTGAAAAATCATGATTATTTTGCATTTGTTTATGCTATGATTGTTGTGGTTGGCCTTTGCTTTTGCATTACATTGCATGACAGCTGTGGTTACACCTTTAAGTGGGAGTGAGAAACTATGCCTTCGTGAGGTTTTCACCTCCGCATGGGTTAGTGGATCGCTTCCGGGATACATTTGTACCTATGTCTTTGTGAGATTTTCATCTCTGCATGCCCGTAGGGAAATGTATCCTCCTGAACTGAACTCGATCCATATGAGCCTATAATGGGTGAGGATTGAGGAATCTGCTGGTTCAGGTACCCTTTGTCTAGAACCAAAAACACATATAGTGAACCCTAAGAGCTCTCCTTAGGTAGAACTATGCGATCCGTGGTAGTTACCCATATAGGTGCTTGTTTATTTTCTGCTTTCTTTGAATTATATCTTTTATACATGACACTGACTAGTTTTATTTTGCTATCACTGCATTTCATTTAATATTTAAAAAGGTGTCGATTCACGTTCGATTTCTAAATTAGAGAGTTTTGTTATGGAGAATGAATTTCTTGATAAAGTGGAGGACAACGCTACCGTCCATACATGGTCAGAGAAAACCCAATTAGAAAAAGGAGATAGTGTCATTAAGGGATATACATCAGAGTTGTGGGACTTCACCCGCATCAGTGCGGCACAGAATGAGCTTCAGGAATTGAAAGATATATGGGCCCATTGGGATGACGAGGCTAAGCAGCTGTTCTACAATAATTATGGTGATTTACCCTACTTGCTTGACGTCAAGGTGGAAAAGCATCTATTTCGGGCTACGGCTCAGTTTTGGAACCCTGCCTATAATTGTTTTACTTTTCAGAAGGTGGATTTGGTACCTACTATGGAGGAGTATACAACCTTGCTTTGTTTCCAAGGATTCGAGTCAACAAAGATTATTTTAGAGCTGCTAGTACCCCAACTTTGGTGAATAAATTAATGAATATTATCGGGATGAGTAAGCAGTGGGTCGCAGCTCGGATCTAGCAAAAGGGTGATGGCAAAATGCATTCCTTGGGCGAGTTTGAGAGATCTGATATTAGCACACCTAGATGTAAAGAGAAAAGTGGATGTCTTGGCCTTAAGTATTTATGGTTTGGTAATTTTCCCCAAAGCTTTAAGGCATATAGATGAAGCAGTCACTAATTTATTTGATCAACTTGGAAAATAGGTCACACCTGTACCTGCAATTCTAATTAAGACGTTCAGATCCTTAAGTGCATGTCGGAAGGCTGGTGAAGGTAGATTCATTGGATGTGCAAAGCTATTGTTGGTTTGGTTCCACAGTCATTTTTGGAAGGTTGACAAGGTTCCTTATCGAGTGTTATTTGAAAGTTATTCCCCTTTAAAAGAGGCCGCAGGTACGCCAAGGAGGGACGATATATCAGAAGAAAGATGGATGGAAATTCTTCAAAACCTCCGAGAGGAAGATGTTGAGTGGAGTGCCCCTTGGATGGTTCCCGACGACGTCCTCTATCGGTGTGGAAATTTTGATTGGGTACCTCTACCTGAAATCTGTGGAGCCGTTGGATATGCACTGTTGCTCGTACTAAGGCAATTCAAAGCAAGGCAATTCATACTGGCAACACATGGGTTAGGTCAAAATGAATTCTCATATAAGGGGGATAATTATAAGAAGAAAATTCGAGAGATTTCTGAGGCTTGGAAGAGGACTTGCTGTATGAAAATTTTGACTGTAGGTATGATGACAACCCTGGAATATAAGGGGTGGTTGAGCAAAAGGATCAATGATAACATCCCTGGGCCAAGTTTGGAGGGTGCTCAATCGATGGAGGAGTACTTACGAGCGGTCCCATCAGAGTTAGAGAATATAAAGCAAGATTTCGAAAGGAAGAGTTTAGAGCTCGGAAAGAGGATAGAGAAATTAGAAGAGGAAAAAATGCACCTGAGATTAGACATGGATGTTTAGAAACTGGAGACTGAAAAATTTAAAAAGAGAATAGGAAGATTGAGATAGTTTGAAGATAGAATATAAGAAGATACGTCTGTCGATGAAAAATGCTGGATTGAGAAAGACTTCGGAACAGTGGTAACAAGAGATTCGGGAGGAAAAGGCCAAAGTTGACCAATGGGAAATGAAGTTTCAAGAAGTTCAAGTGCGAAACATGGTTTTAGAGAAGAGTCTGGTAGAAAGTCAAAATGAAAAGAGTGAATTAAGGTCTAGAATGGCTGAACTTGGAGGATCTTTTCACCAGTATCGAAGTCGTAATTCAGCGATTGAACTAAAGGAAAGCCTAAACAAAATTGAAAAAATGAAGAAGAAGATCAAAAAGTTAGAATCGACATTACAAAACTGTAAACTCCAGATCGAGCTTCTTGAAGCAAGAGAAGAGAATTAGAATAGAGAGCTTCACCATTCTCAGGATCAAGTCAGAAATAGGGATTACCTCATGGGTGAGGCCATAGTCCAAATTTGGGAAGTAGCTGATCATTTACAAGCTTTGGCAGCGCACGCTAATATGCTAAGCGTAAAGTATGAGCTAAAATCAGATAGGGGTCGAGAGTTAGCTTCGTTGTTTGTAAGGGTTAAAAGTTTAGGCATTAGGGAGAAAGCGTACTTGTAATCCGTTTTGTGTAAAGAATTTTATTTTCTAAATAAAGTTTTCTAAATGAAACTAAATCTGAATCAATATATTTTTTGCATTCATGCATTTGCATTACATCACATCATATGCATTTAAATCCATAGAAAGACCCTAATTAGTTGAAGTTATTACACAGAGAGAGAGAAAGTGAGAAGGAAAAGTTAATCTGAAAACTAAACACCATTACAGTACACGTGCTAAGACAAAAAAATGGATCAAAGACTTGAACAGTTCCAAAGAGACATGCAAAACCAGCTGCAAGAGCAATTGGCAAAGATCCAGCAAGATATGAGGGAACAAATGATGGAAACCCAAAAGAATATGGTGGCTCAATTGACTCAGCTACTGAATGGGGTAATGGACAAAGGAAAAGGCCCCATGGCTAATGCTAGAGAAGATAATGAGGATTATCCTTTGGGTTTTACCCCATCGCATGCACGAACACAACCTGAAGCATATCCTCGAAGGCCATCTATTACAATTAGCCCTCAACAAGGTCAAGTTGATACTGGAGTGCCCATGAACATCCAAGTTGGCACAGGATCTAACCCAGGAGATAATCCTGCTAATCCTGTTATCCCTGATTTAGATATAGTAGAGAGGGAAGGGATAATAATTGAATCCTCAAGGCAGTTTGAGGATGGTTGTAGATGGTTGGAAAGTTCAAGGCCTTGGAAAATGCTGATAATTACCATGGACTTGATGCTAAAGGCTTGAGATTGGTTCCAAAATTGGTGCTTCCTCATAGGTTCAACATGCCAGAATTCAAGAAGTACAATGGGACTAACTGCCCTGAAGCCCACATTACCATGTTCTGTACATGGATGATCGGCTATGTTAATAATGATCAACTCTTGATTCATTGTTTCCAAGATAGTTTGGTGGGGGCAGCGTCCAGGTGGTACAATCAACTGAGCCATGCTAGGATTAGTTCCTGGAGCGACCTAGCCCAAGCTTTGACGAAGCAATACAATCATGTCACAGACATGATGCCTGACAGAATCACATTGTAGAATATGGAGAAGAAGTCAAATGAATGCTTTAGGTAGTATGCGCAAAGATGGAAGGAGGTTGCCATAAAAGTTCAGCCACTGCTCCTAGAAAAGGAAACTACAATGCTTTTTATCAATACCTTGAAGGCCCAATTCATTACTCACATGATAGGAAGTACCACCAAGAGCTTTGCAGATATACTGATGGCGAGAGAAATGATTGAAAATGCCATAAGGGGTGGCAATATTGAAGCAAGGGAAACCACCAAAAGGTCTACTCTAAGGAAAAAGGAGAATGGGGTGAATAATACAAGTACATACAACAAAGGGAACTTGAAGGCAATTACTATTAGCCAGCCAAAAGTAATTACTGCTGGGCAAGAAGGGTCAGTAAGATAGGGATCAGGCACAAGGAAAAACTCTGAAAAGCTCCAATTTACGCCAATCCCAATGACGTATAAGGAGCTATATCAAAGTTTATTTGACACACACGTGGTGTCCCCATTTTATCTAGAACCGTTACAGCCCCCATATCTCAAATGGTATGATTCAAACGCTCAATGTGATTACCATACGGGAATATCGAGGCATTCAATTGAAAACTGCACTGCTTTAAAAAGGTAGTCGAGAGACTCATCAAGATGGGGATTGTGAAGTTTGATGATACACCTTGTGTTGAGAAGCCATTACCTAACCATGGAGATAAGGGGACAAATGCGATTGGTGAAAATATCGTGAGAAGGATCAATGAGGATATTGCGGAGGTAAATCCATTGAGAATGGTCTGGAGAGAAATGGTAAGAAGAGGATTGATATTATCAGATTTTGTGGAAGGATGTGAAGGAGTAAGGGACTACTGTGAGTTCCACAAAGCAGAAGGGCATGAGATCCAGGAATGCATTGAGTTCAGAGTATTGGTGGAAAGCCTTATGGACAATAAGAAATTGGAATTTTATGAAAATAGGCTCAGAGGGAGGAAACATATGTGCAATAGAAGGAGAGTTGACAAAGAAAAAAGTAAATTAGTCGAGGATCATCATATCCCGACCAAGAAGCACAGAGGGCGGAACACAAGTGGCGCCAAAGGTCGCAATCTAGAAACCTATTTCCTTTCCTTACAAGGATAACAAAATGGTACCTTGGAATTACAACTGTAATGTGACAATACCGGGAGGGGAAAACTTAGCTAGCACTTCCAAGGAGGTCCAAAGTGAAAGATCTTACACATGTAGTAGAAGGCATTACGACTCAGTAAACGTCGAAAGAGCTAGTGAAATCAAAGACCTTGTCAGTTGAACGAGAGAAAGCACTTAAGGCACTTATCAATGTACCAGTATAGGAGGAAGAAGCTAAAGAATTTCTAAAATTCTTAAAGTACAGTGAATACATCGTGGTAGAGCATCTGCGCAAACAATCGGCTCGCATATTAGTGCTAGCCTTGATTTTAAGTTTAAAAGTGCATCGTGTGGCATTGATGAATGTGCTGAATGAAACTTATGTTACTAAAGATATATCCGTCAACAAACTTTAGCGTCTGGTTAGTAATATAAGTGCCGACAACTTCATTTACTTCGGTGATGATGAAATTCCACTTGGGGGTATGGGATTGACAAATGCTCTGCACATCACTACTCGTTGTAAGGGATACACTATGCCAAGTGTGTTAATAGATAATGGATCAGCCTCAAATGTCTTACCATTGTCTACATTGAATAGATTGCCTATAGATAGTTTTCATATTAAAACATGCCAGAATATAGTGAGAGCATTTGATGGCACTGAGAGAACAGTAATGGGAAGAATCGACATACCTTTGTTGATTGGACCAAACACGTATGAAGTGAATTTTCTTGTAATGGATATCAAGCCCTCTTACAATTGCTTGTTGGGAAGGCCCTAGATACATCCAGCGGGAGTAGTGCCTTCATCACTGCATGAAAAATTGAAATTTGTAATGGAAGGTCGGCTGGTTACTATCTCATTCAAATTCTCATATTCAATCATTCATTTCTTCAAATCAAAGTCACATAGATACTTACCTTTTATACACACTTAGTGTACATACCAAATGTACCTGAAATGAATATACGTTCATGTAATTTATCATAGCTCAGATTTTGCCCGTTGAACCGATAAGAATCTAATAGGATACTCAGAAAGCTGGGAATAGTCATACAATGCCAACGTCCCAAACAAGGTCTTACATGTACTCAGATATCGATGCCACTGTCCCAGACAGGGTCTTACACAAATCAATACGATGCTGATGTTCCAGACATGGTCTTACACATAAAGCTTATATCGATGCCAACATCCCAGACGTGGTCTTACATGAAATCTCAAATCAACGGCAACGTCCCAGACGTGGTCTTACATGATAAAACAGAACACATACCTATGTTATGACATAACTAATCCTATCTATTCCTAGGTTCGTAGGGACTTCTCGTACATTGTCACTATGTCAATCTTATCTCAAAATTTATGTACATAGCATCTCGTAAGCATTCATTGTTATCAATAGTTATATGAACATACATAATTCAATACGAATACGTTTATTTGCATAACGACTTACCTCGATTTGATTTTCACGGAAATGGAAACGACTACTCGGTTACTTTTGCTTTCTCGGGATCTAAGTCTATTTTCCTCAGTTCTTGATCTATGCATATTTAGAATTAACTCTTTTATTCACTAACTTATTCAATTCAATCCCAGTACATACATTTAGGGCTATTTGCAAATTAACCCTCACATTTGCACAATTTATAAATTTAGTCCATTTTTCTCAAAACATTAAATTCAAAAAATAATCTCATACTCATGCTTAGCCAAATGTTCATACATCACATACAAGCCCATATTTTCCATAAAATTTACAATTTAGTCCCTCAAGTTACTATTTTCTCAATTTAGCCCTAATTAACAAAATTCATCAAAATTTCAAGAACAAATTATGTTCATCTAGCTCAAATCTTTCATTTAACACCACAAAGCTCAACATATCATCAATGGAATATCTCATAAACATCATCAATACACAAAATTGAGACATGGGTTTGATAGCACTCGAAGCAACGATTACGAAAACGTAGAAATTATCAAAACCGACTAAAAACATACCTTGAATTTGGCTTTTAAGTAGCTGAATATACCAAGCTTCAAAACTTTTCTTTTCTTTGTATTTTCGGTGGAAAAATGCATGAATGAATGTCCATTTTCATGCTTTATTTTTATTAACTATCATATTATTAACCTAATTACAAAATTTTCCTTATAATAAAACATATATAACATATAAATTAAGGTCATTTTAGACCATATGCCATCCACTAACCTTATGAATGGCTTAATTGCCATATAAGGCCTCTAACTTTACAAAGCCACAACACATTGGTACTTTAACAATTAGCATGCTAGTTTTGCACTTGATGCAATTCAATCCTTTTATCAAATTGAACACATAAACGGACAAATTAGCATACGAAACTTTACCACATGCTTAATCACATATCAAAGTCACAAAAAATAGCATTAAAACATTATACAGACTTGGATTTGTGGTCCCGAAACCACTGTTCCGACTAGGGTATAAATAGGACTATTACAATTCTTCCCCCTTAGGGATTTTCTTCCCCGAAATTCTTACCATTAAACAGAGTTGGATATTGCTGTCTCATTGAATCTTCTGACTCCCATGTTGCCTCTTCAATTCCATGACGATTCCACAATATTTTCACTAATGGAATTTTCTTGTTTCTCAACACTTTCACTTCACGAGCTAAGATACGAATCGGTTCCTCTTCATTTGTCATATCAAATCAGATTTCAATTTCAGATGGGGCAATCACATGTGACGAATCAAACTGATATCTACGAAGGATCGAAACATGGAATACATTATGGATCTTTTCTAATTTAGAGGGCAACTTTAATCTATATGCAATCAGCCCAAAACATTCAATGATCTCATACGATCCAATGAACCTCAGACTTAACTTGCCTTTACATCTGAATCGAAGCACTTTCTTCCATAGAGACACTTTCAGAAGTACTTTGTCATCGATTTCAAATTCTATATCTTTTTATTTCAAGTCTGCATAAGACTTCTAACGATCAGATGCTACTTTCAAACAATCTCATATCAGTTTCACTTTCTATTCTAAATTTTTTATCAAATTGAATCCGTGTAGCTTATTCTCACTGAGCTCGGTCCAATACGGAGGTGTATGACATTTACGTCCGTACAAAGCTTCATAAGGTGCCATTTTAATGCTTGACTGAAAACTTGTAACACCCCAAACCCGGTCTATGCATTAAGACTAGATTTGGTTTGTTTCATGAATCGAGCTATCTTAAAATCTTCAATAAGTTGAAAACTACAATATTATTTTTAATTACGGGGTTTAATAAAAATCAAAGAGTATTTTAATTTGATGTATATTAGAAAACATTAGTTGAAAAAACATTATTAACATTGTATTATCAAAAACCCTTAGGTAATTTATTTAAGAGTTAAGAATAATAAAATATTTATAAAGGAATTTCATATATTTGAAAACCCAATTTATTTTGATAAAACATCATATAATCATAAGCCCATATTTAAATGTCCAAAATATAGTTTAAAACCAAACACACATAAAAATCCATAAATTATTAATAAAGGCCCTTATTACATTAACCCAAAATAGTAAAATATTTATTAAAAAGTTCAGAGTTTAATAAACCCATGTTTTGTAGTATGGCCTCCACGAAGTCATCCCCGGCCCAAGTCCACGTCAATTTCCATTATCTGAGATGGAAAATTTGAGGGGGGTGAGTTACTTAGAACTCAGTGTATAACTCACTTACTTTGCCCACTGGGCCAGATTTTCAAATTATGGATTTGGGCCTTGAGCCCATAAGCAGAATTAACAACATAATTAATAACATAATTAATAGCATAATAAATAACATAATTAATAACATGCATGTAAAAATGAATTTTTCCCTCCCAAACCTAATTCCATCCGCTACACACCCCCGTACCAACCATCACACATGTGGGGATCAAGTCAACCCACCCCGCCATCACACCAATCGTAGGCATTAAGCCAATTTATATTTATGGCAGAGCCACCGAACTAGATTGTGACAAAGTCACCAAACTAGAGGCATTGAGCCAATTATTATTTTGTGGCAGAGCCACCGAACTAGAGGCAAATAGCCATTTATTACTTTTGTGGCAAAGCCACCGAACTAGAGGCAAATAGCCATAATTTTGTGGCAAAGCCACCGAACTAGATTTTTGGCAACAGGCCTTCTTCTCTTCATCATTTTCCCAACCCATGCAATATGTATGCAAAGTAAACTGTGATTATTCAATGATTTATTCAAAAAGGCCCATTAACAAGAGTCAATATTTCCAATTTTTATTAAGGCCCAAAAATAACATTTGGCCCAATTAACAATTTAACAACTTATGCCCAAATTTACGATTTAGCAGGAATTTGGCCCATTTATCAATCTAGCAGGGATTTCAGCCCGTTTAACAATTTAACAGAGATTACGGCCCATTTATGATCCAACAGAGATTCCGGCCCAATTATCGATCTAACAGAGATTTCGGCCCAATTATCGATCTAATAGAGATTTCGCCCAATTATCAATCTAACAGAGATTTCGGCTCAATTATCAATCTAACAGAGATTTCGGCCCAATTATCAATCTAACAGAGATTTTGGCCCAATTATTACGAGATATACAATTTTACATATTTACAACTAATTTCTCGAGGGCATTTTTCGTAATTTCTATAATTTTGTCGTTTTCATGTATTTTCGTCAAAATACCAATTATTACGTTTTAAGCTGATCTAATCGTTTTTACGATTTTACTCAATACCGCAATAACATCCAAACCCGAGAAAAAGTGTGAAGTTACACACCTCGATATCGAGAGTACTAACCCTTCTCGCTCCTCGACACCTAAAACATATTTCGATCCGTTAGAACACTATTTTGTATAAAAATACATTATCGATATTAGATCCAAAACCTTACCCTCTTGATTTTGAATCACTTCAATTTTCGGTTTCTCCTCGTTTATTGGTTCGTTATACGTTGAGAATCCACTAACGTATAAAGGCTCAGAAGTTCGTACCACTTCAAATAATTGACTTCCCGCGGAAGATGGTCTGTAACCCGGTGGAAAATCTCGGACTGCCGAAATCGCTCTTCGTTTAAACTTAGGAGAAACAGTGGATCCGCCCTTCTTATGAAGACTAAACACGCCTTTTCTTCCCTATTTTGAAAGTCTTCAATATCAAAAGATTGTTAGCACGTCCTAATAATACTTATATCGATTATGACTAAAGGTTTTTAAGAACGAGATTTCCTTACCACAAATATTCTTGTTCCACAAGGAGAATAGATCCAAGCGTTCTATGTCACTCACGACCACTTGATTTTCGATCTTCCGTTATCACACTGAAATATAACCATTAGAAACATTTAATAGAAGGAATAATAAGTTTTGATCCAAAAGATCCTCTTACCACCATTAAAATTCGGCCAAACCTCTATTAACTAATATAAACCAAAAAGGAACCCTTACCTATTGTCCACGGTTGAAAAGAAATGATTGAGAATGATGCTTAGGAATAGAGAAAAAAATTCGGCTATGGGCACACTAGCATGAGAGAATTAATGGAGAGAATTTTGATTGAAAAGAAATATGAGAAAGAAATAAAAGATGGAAGAAAAAGATGATGATGAGGATTCGTTTTCAAAGAGAAGAAAAGAGAAAGAAAAGAGATGAATTTAGTAGCATTGTATATTCGGCAATGGGGAGAAGAAAAGAGAAGAATGGCTTTTTGGTATAGGTGATTTCGTCACTAAGAAAAGAACACACAAAAGAATACTAAGGTGATATGCAAAAGTGACCAAATGGTCAAAAGATTAAGGTTTACCAATGCTCAATTTCAGCCAAGGGAGAAAGGTAGAGAAAGAGTTTCAAAACTATGCACAAAATGCTAAGAATGACCAAAAAGAGACTTCAAATCCTAACCAAACTAACACCAAAAATTCGGCTCCCTCCCTAGACCATATTGCCGTCCAAATGCATGGTCAAATGACCATGAATTTGTTTCCAAAACTTTTCCTTGATATATGCCTTATGTCCCCATATCTTTCCATAAATTTTTGATTCCATACCATATGTTTACACTTACCTTATTCCTTTGATATACTAACCAAAAATAACAAGGTCAACACTTACCATATTTATGCTTGGCCGACACTTGCTATACATGTGTAGAAAAATTTAAAATAAAATTTACCTAGATGCTAAACAAGGGATTCGAACCTCTCCCCTCATGCTACGACTCATGCGCCAACACCACCATGCCATGTACTCATCTTATGTCACTTATTAACACTTAAATTATCTTAAGTATTAATGACACTTGCTTCTCTTCAATAAATTCTCAAATATAAAATTTATTCCTTACCCAAATTATGCTATACTCTTCTTCAAGACTATAATAAACACAAAAATAAAAGTAAGAAAATTTTCGTTCATAATCTAAACACCAAATCATGCAATATATCAATACTCAGATTTTTAGGGTGTTACAAAACTGTTATTGTATGCAAATTCAATCAATGGCAAATATTGTTCCCACGAACCATTAAACTCAAGTATACAGTATCTTAGAATATCCTCTAGAATCTAAATGATCCACTCGGATTGACCATCTGTCTGCGGATGAAAAGCTGTACTGAAATGTAGTTTCGTGCCTAAAGCTTCTTGCAATTTCTTTCAGAATCGTGATGTAACATCCCAAAATTTGGGCCTAGTAGGATTGGGCCCAATGGGCCTTGGGCGTAGGAATGTTTAAAATTTTGAGAACAAGAGAATGGCATTATTGCAAATTGGACTTATTAGTTAAGTGAATTTGGAAGGTTACAAGGTTTCTATGAAGTCTCGGGTTTAATTGGGCCTTAGGAAAAATTGGGTATTTTAGCACTTTAAGGAGAGATGGCAAGTAGCTTCAAAGCTTATAGAAATAAATAAGTAATGTGCTTGCATAAATGAGCTATTGGTAAAAAGGTTATGGCATCAAGTGAAGTACCTTGAGGGAAGAGGTTCAAATCCCTTTGTGTGTAATTTTTGACTAATATTTTTGCAGTCTTTCTTTAAGTGTCAGCCAATAGGTATTTATGGCAAGTTTTACTTCTTTATTTTTGGTATGGTGGCCAAAGAATTAAGGAAAGGTTGAGGTTGGGGAAAGGAATCAAAAGGAAAAGGCAAGTAAGGGGAACAAGTGGCTTATTTCATGGAGAACGCTATGGAAAGTATGGTTGGAAAAATCTTTACCCTTATGACTATGCATGTGGACGGTTTTGGGGGTAGATAGGTAGCTAAAATTTTACTTTTGCATTTGGTAGGGTCTTGGTATTGTTTTGGCCAAAAATCACATTTGCAACTTTAGTGTCATCTTCTTCCAATTTTCTATTCTCTTTGCCAAAATCTTCTAGCACAATAGTGCATTTTTCTTCTCTTTGGATTGGTTTCATATTCACCTTTTGTCCATCTTCCTTGATAGCTGAATATCAACATACAATTTCCTCCACAACCGAACTTTCATCTTTTCTCTATTTCCTCTTCTCATCCATATTAACATCCGTTTGTTGATCAATCGGTAAGTATCCTTCTCAATATTTTATTTTCTTTTGTTTTGGATTGTCATTTTGACCTAGACCATCACCTTACTTTCCCTCACTCGAAATCATTTTTTTTCCTCGTAGAGATATAGTGGAAGGCCAAAACTTGGATTTTTTCGAAGTCATCGTATAATCGCTAGAAAATGGATCCAATATTAATAAGGTAAGGAGTTCTTATGGATTATTGATATTATTCAATATTCGATTGGTTGCTAACAGAGTAATAATGTGAAATAATCGACTACATGTTTTAGGGACAAATCACTTGATATATTCTACCTTCGGAAATATTGGTAAGTGATTCAAGTGTAAGTGATACGAAATCTTTTGGACATCCAAGGCTAACTTTTGGTTGGTATTATTCTAGGTCAACGACGAGTGGTTCGTTAGGAAATCGAAATCAGGTGTGTAATCCCATACCTTTCGTATACATATCTGAAATGGTGTGTAATCTCACACTTCTCAAAAATTTTGTATGAAATATTCTATGAATCGGTCAAAATATTGAAGAAAATCAGAAACCAACATTCGTGATCACTCGGGCGTGCGTATGATTGTAGTGGTAAATGTATTTTGTAATAAAATAGTTTCAGTTAGAAACAGTGATGCGTTTTTAAAAAATGACGAAAAATAGGATAAAAGGGAATTAGAAAGTGAATGAGATATAAAATAAAAGCGTACTGTGTCTATTTTGATAAGGAAGAAACGGAGAAGGAAAAGGAATTTTATATTCTAAGATATGTTAATTTTAGTGAGACTGGTTCTGAATGATTTCGTGGCTCCTTGATCTGTCTTGGAAAAATCGTATAAAATTGTACAAAGTGAATTAAGAGCTATAGTTTATATGTAAAGATTCCTTAGTGAGTCTATTTTCAATAAAAATAAGTGGGAACAACATATTAAAACTGTACAGTGAGATATTTGAATTTTGGGTAAGAGATGTCAGAATCATTGGACAGTGAAACAAGGGAAACTTTAAGGAAAATGGTTAAGAAAAAAATCTAGAAAAATTTTAGTAAGAAGATATATGAGTTTAGTTTCATGGAAAGTTTATGGATTTAGATTTAGAGATTCCTAACCCAAGTTATAGTCAATTTAGTTAGGACAACGCAGATGGACAGTTTAAATTGTTATGCCCAAATTAGTAGTTAAGTCTGGATTTTGAAATTACTGAATTACCCTTAGTGGGTAAATTGCCGAATTACGAAAATGCCTCCAAAGGGCTGAAATATGAAAATGCCCTAATGGGCCGATTTGCAAAAGTGTTAATAGGCTGATTTGAGATATTGCCTTATGTGCTGAATGGACATATTGATAAATGGGCCAATCTGTTATTTTGATAAATGGGCCAATCTGTTATTTTGATAAATGGGCCAATCTGATATTTTGATAAATGGGTCAATTTGTTATTTTGATAAATGAGCCAATCTATTATTTTGATAAATGGGCCAATCTGATATTTTGATAAATGGGCCAATCTGTTATTTTGATAAATGAGCCAATCGATGTTTTGCTAAATGGGCCAATTTGATATTTTGTTTGATGGGCCTTTGATTAATTTGTTATAATGAGTCGTACTTTTGTAATAAATATCCGAATAAATTATTGTGATTGGTTATGCACTATATACATGATTTGCATGGGATGGGATAAATTATGAAGAGAAGTTCTGGTAGCTCTACTACATAAATCTGGTGGTTCTGCCACAAATATGAAAAATGGCAATGCCATAAAAATTTTGTTAATCTAGTGGCTTGTCCACAAATTTGATATAAATGGCTTAATGCCTACTTTTGGTGTGTTGGTGGGGTGGGTGACTAAAGCTCCCCACAAGTGTGTTGGTTGGTACGGGTGATATGTAGCGGATGGAAAACTAGGATTTGGTTTGGGAATTGCATATCATATGCATATTACTTATGATACATTTATATTATTGTACGCGGCTTTGGCCCAATTAATTGCTTAATAGGATTTTGGCCCAGTGAACAATGGTAAGTGGATTATACACTGAGTTCTTGTAACTCACCCCCTTATCTTAACCCTTATAGGTAATGCTCAGTGACGAGGACTTAGAGCCATGGATGACTCGGTGGAGGCCATGCTTCGGAAATAACATTTTCGAATATTAGTAAACTACCTTTCCATTTTATTTGATTACTTTTATTGTTTCGGGTTTTAAAGTTGTAATAAGGCCTCTGGACTATTTTTATTTTGCTTTATGTTTGGGATGTTTTTATTATTCTTCTTAAATTATTTAAAAAGGAATTTTCTAAAACACTAAATAATGGTTTTCAAAATTGATTAATAAATGGATTTTATAGCAAACTTGTACAAATAATTTAACTTGGATTCTCTTTCAAAATTTCAACGTCATTTTCAAAAGTCCTGATTTTAAAGTCCACTACTTCATTTTTCGACTCATCAACCAACCTCTCAAAAATACTTGTATTTTATCTACGTTTCCACAATGTTTTCAAAATGCTTTTGTAACTCTATTTCCAAACGTCATATTTTCGTAAATTGTTATTTCAAATATGTTTTTGCAACCAAAAATGTTTTTAAAGATAATTACGTTTTCAAGTAGATAATAATTGCTTAAGTGTTTTGGGTTTTAACAAAGAGGCTGTAATTCTGAAACAAGTTTTTAACAAACGCAAAGATGGTTTTGAAAAGAAAAAAAAAACACTTCCATGTGACACGCCAGATTCGGGCCTAACTTGTAGGCCAGGTTTGGGGTGTTACATTTTATGATTCAGAGCCCAGTTGCAAAACTCGACCGTGGTTTGGGTTCAAAAGCGTTTTCCAAAGCTGTTTAGAATTTTGATTTATAAATATATGTTCTAAAGGAAGTATGGCACCACGAGTATCCGGCACCAAGTCAAGTAAGTATTTGTTTTCATTTTATGATTATTGTGTTACGAAAATTCTACAAAGTAGAATACTCTAGAACTGTTAGCTTTAAGAGTTGAAACTATAGAGACTGAGACTCTATGATGCGGATTTGACTCTCGAAAATAACTTTTCTACTCACACTCCATAATACATTGTTTAACAAACATCGAATAGCATAATGATTCATAAAACTCTTAATTAGATTATATCGACTTAGTGAACATGAGTGCTAGAAGACGCAAATGCGGTAGAGGTCGACGTGGTAGAGGCCGAGGTGCTAAGGATAGATCTTTGGCTCCAAGGCATGTGCCCAAAACAGAGGCGCAGACATCGTTAGTGGCTGAGACGGGATCTCATGATCGAGTTGGGGTTGATGAGCTGACTCAGATAGTTAAGAAGTTATTGAAGGAGGTTAAGGAAATCAGTGAAGCACTTCGAGTTGGGTTTGTGGACTGTAAGAAGAAAGGAGATCGTGGTTCTTTTGGATCACAGTCTCATTCCAAAAAGCGTGTTAAGGCACGACCAAACTTTCTGGCTTGTGATCATTATAGAAGGCGACATCCGAGGAAATGTTGGAGGAGGTCAGGAGCATGCTTGAGATGCGGGTCTAAGGAGCATAAGGCTCAGGATTGTTACATCACCATTAAGTCAGGTATGTTTTGGTTGGACGTGATGATTGAATATAGAAAATTATAAGTATAAATGGTAGACAACTGTTTGCTTTTATGGTTAGATGTTTGGTTGTGTGAAAGAGGATTCAAGATTTTGTTAAAAGTACATTGTGTAATTTTTAAGATCAGAGTGCATAGCAAAAGCTTAGTGGTGTGATTGGAGCGATGCGTTTAGTAGATGGTTGGAAATTTCTTTAAGGAGGGTAGAATTATAACATCCCAAAATTTGGGTCAAGTAGGATTGGGCCCAATGGGCCTTGGGTGTAGGAATGTTTAAAATTTTGAGAATAAGAGAATGGCATTATTGCAAATTGAACTTATTAGTTAAGTGAATTTGGAAGGTTACAAGGTTTCTATGAAGTCTCGGGTTTAATTGGGCCTTAGGAAAAATTGGGTATTTTAGCACTTTAAGGTGAGATAGTAAGTAGCTTCAAAGCTTATAGAAATAAATATGTAATGTGCTTTCATAAATGAGCTATTGGTAAACAGGTTATGGCATCAAGTGAAGTACCTTGAGGGAAGAGGTTCAAATCCCTTTGTGTGCAATTTTTGACTAATATTTTTGCAGTCTTTCCTTCAGTGTCAGCCAATAGGTATTTATGGCAAGTTTTACTTCTTTATTTTTGGTATGGTGGCTAAAGAAATAAGGAAAGGTTGAGTTTGGGGAAAGGAATCAAAAGGAAAAGGCAAGTAAGGGGAACAAGTGGCTTATTTCATGGAGAATGCTATGGAAAGTATGGTTGGCAAAATTTTGACCCTTATGACTATGCATGTGGACGGTTTTGGGGGTAGATAGGTAGTTGAAATTTTAGTTTGGCATTTGGTAGGGTCATGGTATTGTTTTGGCCAAAAATCACATTTGCAACTTTAGTGTCATCTTCTCCCAATTTGCTATTCTCTTTGCCAAATCTTCTAGCATAACAATGCATTTTTATTCTCTTCGGATTGGTTTCATATTCACCTTTTGTCCATTTTCCTTGATAGCCGAATATCAACATACAATTTCCTCTATAACCGAACTTCCATCTTTTCTCTATTTCTTCTTCTCATCCATATTAACATCCGTTTCTTGATCAATCGGTAAGTATTCTTCTCAATATTTTCTTTTCTTTGGTTTTGGATGGTCATTTTGACCTTGACCATTACCTTACTTTCCCTCATTCGAAATTATTTTTCTTCCTCGTAAAGATATAATGGAAGGCCAAAACTTGAATTTTTTCGAAGTCATCGTATAATCGCTAGAAAATGGATCCAGTATTAATAAGGGAAGGAGTTCTTATGGATTATTGATATTATTCGATATTCGATTGGTTGCTAACGGAGTAATAACATGAAATAATCAACTACATGTTTTAGGGACAAATCACTCGATATATTCTACCTTCGGACATAGTGGTAAGTGATTCAAGTGTAAGTGATACGAAATCTTTTGGACATCTGAGGCTAACTTTTGGTTGGTATTGCTCTAGGTCAACGATGAGTGGTTCGGTAGGAAATTGAAATCAAGTCTGTAATCCTGTACCTTTTGTATACATATCTGAAATGGTGTGTAATCTCACACTTCTCGGAAAGTTTGTATGAAATATTCTGTGAATCTGTCGAAATACCAAAGAAAACCAAAAATCGGCATACGTGATCACTCGGGCGTGCGCATGATTGTAGTGGTAAACGTATTTTGTAATAAAACAGTTTTGATTAGAAACGGTGATTTGTTTTTGAAAAAATCACGAAAAATAGGATAAAGGGAATTAGAAAGTGAATGAGATATAAAATAAAAGCCTACTGTGTCTATTTTGATAAGGAAGAAATGGAGAAGGAAAAGGAATTTTATATTCTGAGATATGTTAATTTTAGTGAGACTGATTCTGAATGATATCATGGTCCCTGATCTGTCTTGGAAAAATCATATAAAATTATAAAAAGTGAATTAAGAGTTATAGTTTATATGTAAAGATTCCTTAGTGAGTCCACTTTCAATAGAAACAAGTGGGAATAACATATGAGAGAGGTTAGAATCACTGGACAGTGAAGCAAGGGGAACTTTAAGGAATAAACTGTACTAAATGGTTAAGACAAAAATTGTAGAAAAATTTTAGTAAGAAGATATATGAGATTAGTTTCAAGGAAAATTTACGGATTTATATTTCGAGATTCCTAACCCATGTTTTAGTCAATTTAGTTAGTACAATGCAGATGGACAGTTTAAATTGTTATGCCCAAATTAGCAGTTAAGTCTGGATTTCGAAATTATCGAATTACCCTTAGTGGGTAAATTGCCGAATTACGAAAATGCCTCTAAAGGGCCGAAATATAGAAATGCCCTAATGGGTCGATTTGTAAAAGTGTTAATGGGTCGATATGAGATATTGCCTTATGGGTTGAATGGACATATTGATAAATGGGCCAATCTATTATTTTGATAAATGGGCCAATCTGTTATTTTGATAAATGGGCCAATCTGATATTTTGCTAAATGGGCCAATTTGATATTTTGTTTGATGGACCTTTGATTAATTTTTTATAATGAGCCATGCTTTTGTAATAAATATCCGAATAAATTATTGTGATTGGTTATGCACTATATACATGATTTGCATGGGATGGGATAAATGATGAAGAGAAGTTCTGGTAGCTCTGCTACATAAATCTGGTGGCTCTGCCACAAATCTGAAAAATGGCAATGCCATGTAAATTCTGTTAATCTGGTGGCTTGTCCACAAATTTGATATAAATGGCTTAATGCCTACTTTTGGTGTCTTGGTGGGGTGGGTGACTAAAGCTCCCCACAGGTGTGTTGGTTGGTACGGGTGGTGTGTAGCGGATGGAAAACTAGGATTTGGTTTGGGATGTAACATCCCAAAATTGGGCCTAGAAGAATTGGGCCCATTGGGCCTTGGGCACGGGAGCATTTAAAATTTTTAAGAATAAGAGAACGACATTAGTGCAAGTTGGACCTATTAGGTGAGTGATATTGAAAGGTTAGGCGGCTTCTATGAAGTCCCGGGTTCAAACTTTGGCTTTAGGAAAATTTTGATTTTAGGTGAATAAAACCCTGAGAGTTAGTAGTAGGCTCTAAGAATAAAATGTGGAGAAAAATGAAAAGTGGAGTGTATGGTGTAGTGGCAAAGTGACGCCACATAGGAGACAATGGGGTGACGCCACAAGGAAGGAAAGAGGTCCAAGGTTCAAGTCTTGGCTCTTGCATTTTGGATTTCTTTTTAAATGGACTCTAGAATTTTGCCATAGGGTTATATTTAGTTGCGCATGATTTTAGACACAAGAAAGTGAGTGGTCTAGTGGCAAGGCGTCATTAAGGGTGCAAAGGAGCTTGGGTTCGAATCTCATGACAAGCAAGTGAGTATTTATTTTGCGGATTGGACGAGAAGAGTTTGAGTTGGATTTAAACTCTGCTAACGGAGGGATCCCACATCGAAAGATACAAAGAAGGAAGGTCAAAAGCTAGCTATATATAGAGCATTCTATAAGGAGAGTTAATATACCTTGGTGGACGTTTGGGTGCAGACCTAGAGGATAATCGCCAATAGTAGCGAAGGAAGGGCTACTAGAACATGAGGTACACGGTAAGATTACGGTGATGTTTGGTTTTCGATAAGTGTATATTAAGTTATGATTAATCATTAGGTGATGTCGATTGTAGGTTCGTGATTAAGGGGTTTGTAGCGCACATGGTTACCAGGTGTGTACAAACACTACACACACGAAATCGGTAATGCCAAAATGCCAAAAGTGGCTAAATGGGCCCGGTGGGCCCTGAGGCTAAGTTTGATAAAATGGTTTGGTTGGTTATACGAATTAAATTAGTCATGCATGACACATGAATTGGATTTGTTTTGGGCCTAATAGGCCATATGATGAGATTTGGGCCTAATGGATCGTAAGGGAGTGATTTGGGCTTGATGGGCTTATGGGGACGTAGACATGTATGTTAGGGTTTATGGACCTTAGGTCTAGTTTGAACAACTATTAAATTCCATAAGACTTATTTTTCTAATTAAACATGTCTATGAGCAAGTCATTGGGTTAGGGTGTGGCAACGGGCATACGCATGTCTAGGATTAGATCTAGGGAGAGCTTGGTATTTAAGCGGCCCTAGTGGCCCACCTCCTCTTTTCTGGAATCCTACCTGGTGCGTAGTGTCTGTTCACTTTAGCCGCGAAGACTTGTTGATGGGCTAAACGTCATAGCTAAAACCCGAAAGGGACCGAAATACCCCCGATTTGTGAAATAACAAAATACTCCGATTTGTGAAATTTTTAAAATACCCCAATTTGTGAAATTACCGAAATACCCTTAATTTTGAAATTACCAAAATACCCCTGATTTATGAAATTACCGAAATACCCCTGGTTTGCGAAATTATCAAAATACCCTAATTTGTAAAATTACCAAAATACCCCTAGTTTACAAAATTATGAAATACCCCGACTTGTGAAATTACCAAAATACCCTCGATTTACAAAATTACAAAAATACCCTCAGTTTGCGAAATTACCAAAGGACCCCTAATTTGTGAAATTATTGAAATACTACCGATTTGTGAAATTACCAAAATACCCCCAATTTGTGAAATTACTAAAATACCCCTGATTTACAAAATTACCAAAATACCCCTGTAGGGTAGAATTACGAAAATACCCTAGAGTAGTGTAATGACGAAAAAACCCTATGTGACGAATATGAGTTTGTTTGATACTTTTGCGTTTGATGCATTCATATGATATTCTGCTTAGGATGCATATGGGTGGGAATTATGGTACGGAGGAAGATTTGAGAATCGCATGGACGTATGGTATGGATCCAGAATCGCATGGCCGTATGGTATGGATCCACCACAGGCTTTTAGCCACCGAGCAGCCATGCTGCACCGATAATGTTACCGAGGGATGTGTGCCATTAATACGGGCTTCGTGTCAATACTAAAGGCTTTGTGCCAATCATATATACCATGGCTATGTGCTTAACATATATATATTGATGACTCTATGTCAATATTTGAGGATCGCATGGCCGTATGGTATGGATCCAAGATCGCATGGCTGTATGGTATGGATCCAAAGGAGGCTTTAAGCCTAATATTTGATTAGCAGCTTTTCTGCAACATTCGGTAGTACCGCAACCGTGCTACCCTTGGTGTGTAGCGGAGGGGTGGGTCGAGCTAGAATTCCCCACAGGAGTCATAAGGTTGGAAGGGAAATGGTGTGTGTAGCGGATGGTTTTTGGGGTGTGTTTTGCATTATCTTGTGTGTATATGATGCGTTATGATATGATGTGAGGTTATTGTGGGCTAAGGCCCAAGACCGCCGATTTTGATAGGGTTAGGCCCAATGTGGATATTTGTAAGTGATTTGTTTTCCAAGGGTTGCGCATACTGAGTTTCGAAACTCACACCCCTTTAATTTAATGTTTCAGGTAATCTCAAATAGACGACTCGACGTGGGAGAGGACTCGGAGATGGCCATACTACAAGAGGCTTGAATTCCCATTTATTTGTTTCAAAATACATGTTTTATTTATTTAATTTTCAGTGGACGTAATAAGACCTTTTACTCTGTTTTGACTTCCGATTTAATTTGGGTTTTGAGATTAAATGTTTATTTAATTTATTAAACCTAAGTAAGCTCTTATGTTCAAACTTGGTTTACTAAATGCTTAAAATAATAAAATGGGTTTTTTTTATCTTTAATTAATAAGTCTATTAGATTTTGGGCCTTAATTTCTTAATTAGCAAAATCGTTTTGAATTGTGCCTTTAATGTGACATTCTGAATTCGGGCCTAACTTCAAAGCCGGGCTTGGGGTGTTACATTTAGTGGTATCAGAGCCTAGGTTGCAAAGCTCATGCTGTGAATGGGCCCTAGATTTTGGGTTTTTTTAAAAAGTTTTGGCAGGATTCTTGAAGTGTGGTTCATCGAGCCCTCGACGTTGAGCTAAGTAAATTTTCTGTTATTGTTTGAATTATTCCACTGTATAGATAATGGGCTACTTAAAAATATGCTTTTAGATACTAAAGCCCGTAGGAAGCTTAAGCTTGTAGTGGATTCTCGACCGCGGAATAACTCTAAGAAATTGTTGTTACTTACATAAGACATGTGCCCTAAACAAGTGGAACTAAGTGTTAAATTGATAAAATTCTTAACCAGAGTACGCAGCGAAAGCATAGTGGTGTGACTTGAGTGGTGGTTTAGTAGTTAGTTGGAAATTTTGAGGATGAAATTTCTTTAAGGAGGGTAGATTTGTAACATCCCGAAATTGGGCTTAGAAGAATCTGGCTCATTGGGCCTTGGGCACGGGAGCGTTTAAAATTTTTAAGAATAAGAGAAAGACATTAGTGCAAGTTGGACCTATTAGGTGGGTGATTTTGGAAGGTTAGGGGCTTCTATAAAGTCCCGGGTTCAAACTTTGGCTTTAGGAAAATTTTTTTTAAGTGAATAAAACGCTTAGAGTTAGTAGTAGGCTTTAAGAATAAAATATGGAGAAAAATGACAACTGGAGTGTGTGGTGTAGTGGCAAAGTGACGCCACATAGGAGACAATGGGGTGACACCACAAGGAAGGAAAGAGGTCCAAGGTTCAAGTCTTGGCTCTTGCATTTTGGATTTCTTTTTAAATGGACTCTAGAATTTTGCCATGGGGTTATATTTAGTTGCGCATGATTTTAGACACAAGAAAGTGAGTGGTCTAGTGACAAGGCATCATTAAGGGTGCAAAGGAGCTTAGGTTTGAATCTCATGCCAAGCAAGGGAGTATTTATTTTGCGGATTGGACGAGAAGAGTTTGAGTTGGATTTAAACTCTGCTAACGGAGGGATCCCACATCGGAAAGATACAAAGAAAGAAGGTGAGAAGCTAGCTTTATATAGAGCATTCTATGAGGAGAGTTAATATACCTTGGTGGGCATTTGGGTGCAGACCTAGAGGATAATCGCCAATAGTAGCGAAGGAAAGGCTACTAGAACGTGAGGTACATGGTAAGGTTACGGTGACATTTCGGTTTCCGATAACTGTATATTAAGTTATGATTAATCGTTAGGTGATGTCGATTTTAGGTTCGTGACTAAGGGGTTTGTAGCGCGCGTGGTTACTAGGTGTGTACAAACACTACACACACAAAATCTGCAATACCGAAAAGCCGAAAAGCCAAAAAGCCAAAAGTGGCTAAATGGGCCTGGTGGGCCCTGAGGCTAAGTTTGATGAAATGGTTTGGTTGGTTATACGAATTGAATTAGTCATGCATAATACATGAATTGGATTTGTTTTGGGCCTAATAGGCCATATGATGAGATTTGGGCCGAATGGGTCGTAAGGGAGTGATTTGGGCTTGATGGGCTTATGGGGACGTAGACATGTATGTTAGGGTTTATGGACCTTAGGTCTAGTTTGAACAACTCTTAAATTCCATAAGACTTAATTTTTCTAATTAAACATGTCTATGAACAAGTCACTGGGTTAGGGTGTCGCAACGGGCATACGCATGTCTATGATTAGATCTAGGGAGAGCTTGGTATTTAAGCGGCCCTAGTGGCCCACCTCCTCTTTTTCTTGAATCCTACCTGGTGCGTAATGTATGTTCACTTTAGCCGCGAAGACTTGTTGATGGGCCAAACTTCATAGCTAAAACCCGAAAGGGACTGAAATACCCTTGGTTTGCGAAATACCAAAATACTCCCAAATTGTAAAATTTTTGAAATACCCCCGATTTGTGAAATTACCGAAATACCCTTGATTTTTGATATTACCAAAATACCCTCAATTTACGAATTATCGAAATACCCCTGATTTGCAAAATTATCAAAATACCCTCGATTTATAAAATTACCAAAATACCCCTGATTTGTGAAATTACCAAAATACCCCTAGTTTAAAAAATTACGAAATACCTCGACTTGTGAAATTACCAAAATACCCTCGATTTACAAACTTACCAAAATACCCTCGATTTGTGAAATTACCAAAGTACCCCCGATTTGCGAAACTATCGAACTACCCTTAATTTTTGAAATTACCAAAATACCCGTAATTTGTGAAATTACTAAAATACCCTTGATTTGCAAAATTACCAAAATACCCTCGTAGGGTAGAATTACGAAAATACCCCTGGGTAGTGTAATGAAGAAAATAACCCTATGTGACGAATATGTGACGAATATGAGTTTGTTTGATGCATTCATATGATATTCTACTTAGGTTGCATATGGGTGGGAAGTACGATATGGAGGAAGATTTGAGGATGGCATGGCCGTATGATATGGATCTAGGATCGCATGGCCATATGGTTTGGATCCATCACAGGCTTTTAGCCACCGAGCAGCCATGCTGCACCGATAATGTTATCGAGGGCTGTGTGCCATTAATATGGGCTTCGTGCTGTAATTAGGGGCTTTGTGCCAATACCGAAGGCTTTGTGCTGTTATTATGGCTTCGTGCCAATCATATTTACCGTGGCTATGTGCCTAACATATATATATTGATGACTCTGTGTCAATATTTGAGGATCGCATGGCCGTATGGTATGGATCCAAAAAAGGCTTTAAGCCTAATATTTGATTAGCAGCTTTTCTGCAACGTTCGGTAGTACCGCAACCGCGCTACCCTTGGTGTGTAGCGGAGGGGTGGGTCGAGCTAGAATTCCCCACAGGAGTCATAAGGTTGGAAGGGAAATGGTGTGTGTAGCGGATGGTTTTTAGGGTGTGTTTTGCATTATCTTGTGTGTATATGATGCGTTATGATATGATGTGAGGTTATTGTGGGCTAAGGCCCAAGACCATGGATTTTGATAGGTTAGGCCCAATGTGGATATTTGTAAGTGATTTGTTTTCCAAGGGTTGCATCTTGAGTTTGAAACTCACACCCCTTTAATTTAATGTTTTAGGTAATCTCGAATAGACGACTCGACGTGGGAGAGGACTCGAAGATGGCCATACTACAAGAGGCTTGAATTTTCATTTATTTGTTTTAAAATACATGTTTTATTTACTTAATTTTTAGTGGACGTAATAAGACCTTGTACTCTGTTTTGACTTCGGATTTAATTTGGGTTTTGAGATTAAATGTTTATTTAATTTATTAAACCTAAGTAAGCTCTTATGTTCAAACTTAGTTTACTAAATGCTTAAAATAATAAAATGAGTTTTTTTATCTTTAATTAATAAGTCTATTAGATTTTGGGCCTTAATTTCTTAATTAGCAAAATCGTTTGGAATTGTGCCTTTAATGTGACATTCTGAATTTGGGCCTAACTTCAAAGCCGGGTTTGGGGTGTTACATTTAGTGGTATCAGAGCCTAGGTTGCAAACCTCAGGCTGTGAATGGGCCCTAGATTTTGGGTTTTTTTTAAAAAGTTTTGGCAGGATTCTTGAAGTGCGGTTCATCGAGCCCTCGAGGTTGAGCTAAGTAAATTTTCTGTTATTGTTTGAATTATTCAATTGTATAGATAATGGGCTACTTAAAAATATGCTTTTAGATACTAAAGCCCGTAGGAAGCTTAAGCTTGTAGTGGATTCTCGACCGCGGAATAACTCTAAGAAATTGTTGTTACTTACATAAGACATGTGCCCTAAACAAGTGGAACTAAGTGCTAATTTGATAAAATTCTTAACCAGAGGACGCAGCGAAAGCATAGTGGTGTGACTTGAGTGGTGGTTTAGTAGTTAGTTGGAAATTTTGAGGATGAAATTTCTTTAAGGAGGGTAGATTTGTAACATCCCGAAATTGGGCTTAGAAGAATCCGGCTCATTGGGCCTTGGGCACGGGAGCGTTTAAAATTTTTAAGAATAAGAGAAAGACATTAGTGCAAGTTGGACCTATTAGGTGGGTGATTTTTGAAGGTTAGGGGCTTCTATGAAGTCCCGGGTTCAAACTTTGGCTTTAGGAAAATTTTTATTTTAGGTGAACAAAACCCTTAGAGTTAGTAGTAGGCTTTAAGAATAAAATGTGGAGAAAAATGACAACTGGAGTGTGTGGTGTAGTGGCAAAGTGACGCCACATAGGAGACAATGGGGTGACACCACAAGGAAGGAAAGAGGTCCAAGGTTCAAGTCTTGGCTCTTGCATTTTGGATTTCTTTTTAAATGGACTCTAGAATTTTGCCATGGGGTTATATTTAGTTGCGCATGGTTTTAGACACAAGAAAGTGAGTGGTCTAGTGGCAAGGCATCATTGAGGGTGCAAAGGAGCTTGGGTTCGAATCTCATGACAAGCAAGGGAGTATTTATTTTGTGGATTGGACGAGAAGAGCTTGAGTTGGATTTAAACTCTGCTAACGGAGGGATCCCACATCGGAATGATACAAAGAAAGAAGGTGAGAAGCTAGCTATATATAGAGCATTCTATGAGGAGAGTTAATATACCTTGGTGGGCGTTTGGTTGCTATTAGAACGTGACCTGAGGATAATCACCAATAGTAGCAAAGGAAAGGCTACTAGAGGTTACGTGAGGTACACAATATTGAAAAGTTTGAAAAGTTACTAAATGGTGACATTTAAGTTTGATGATATGGTTTGGTGTATTAAGTTATGATTAATCGTTAGGTGATGTCGATTTTAGGTTAATGTGACTAAGGGGTTTGCGCTTGATGGGCTTATGGTTACCATGTGTGTACAAACACTACACAACAACTCTTAAATTCCATAAGACTTAATTTTTCTAATTAAACATGTCTGGCGTGGTTAGGGTGTGGCAACAGGCATACGCATGTCTAGGATTAGATCTAGGGAGAGCTTGGTATTTAAGCGGCCCTAGTGGCCCACCTCCTCTTTTTCTAGAATCCTACCTGGTGCGTAGTGTATGTTCACTTTAGCCGCGAAGACTTGTTGATGGGCTAAACTTCATAGCTAAAACCCGAAAAGGACTGAAATACTCCTGGTTTGCGAAATACCAAAATACTCCCGATTTGTAAAATTTTTGAAATACCCCCGATTTGTGAAATTACTGAAATACCCTTAATTTTTGATATTACCAAAATACCCTCGATTTACGAAATTACTGAAATACCCCTGATTTGCAAAATTATCGAAATACCCTCGATTTACAAAATTACCAAAATATCCCCGATTTGTGACATTACCGAAATACCCCTGATTTGTGAAATTACCAAAATACCCCTAGTTTAAAAAATTACGAAATACCCCGACTTGTGAAATTACCAAAATACCCTCGATTTACAAACTTACCAAAATACCATCGGTTTGTGAAATTACCAAAGTACCCCCGATTTGTGAAACTATCAAAATACCCCTGATTTTTGAAATTACCAAAATACCCCCAGTTTGTGAAATTACTAAAATACCCCTGATTTGCAAAATTACCAAAATACCCCTGTAGGGTAGAATTACAAAAATACCCCTAGGTAGTGTAATGACGAAAATAACCCTATGTGACGAATATGTGACGAATATGAGTTTGTTTGATGCATTCATATGATATTCTACTTAGGATGCATATGGGTGGGAATTACGGTATGGAGGAAGATTTGAGGATGGCATGGCCGTATGATATGGATCTAGGATCGCATGGCGATATGGTTTGGATCCATCACAGGCTTTTAGCCACCGAGCAGCCATGCTGCACCGATAATGTTACCGAGGGCTGTGTGCCATTAATATGGGCTTCGTGCTGTAATTAAGGGCTTCGTGTCAATATTGATGACTCTGTGTCAATATTGATGACTCTGTGTCAATATTTGAGGATCGCATGGCCGTATGGCATGGATCCATGATCGCATGGCCGTATGGTATGGATCCAAAGGAGGCTTTAAGCCTAATATTTGATTAGAAACTTTTCTGCAACATTCGATAGTACCGCAATCGGGCTACCCTTGGTGTGTAGCGGAGGGGTGGGTCGAGCTAGAATTCCCCACATGAGTCATAAGGTTGGAAGGGAAATGGTTTGTGTAGCGGATGGGTTTTGGGGTGGGTTTTGCATTATCTTGTGTGTATATGATGCGTTATGATATGATATGAGGTTATTGTGGGCTAAGGCCCAAGACCACCGACTTTGATAGGGCTTAGCCCCAATGTGGATATTTGTAAGTGATTTGTTTTCCAAGGGTTATGCACACTGAGTTTTGAAACTCACACCCTTTTAATTTAACGTTTCAGGTAATCTCGAGTAGGCGACTAGACGTGGGAGAGGACTCAGAGATGGCCACACTACAAGAGGCTTGAATTTCCATTTATTTGTTTCAAAATACATGTTTTATTTACTTAATTTTCAGTGGACGTAATAAGACCTTGTACTCCGTTTTGACTTCAGATTTAATTTGGGTTTTGAGATTAAATGTTTATTTAATTTGTTAAACCTAAGTACGCTCTTATGTTCAAACTTGGTTTACTAAATGCTTAAAATAATAAAATGGGTTTTTTTTATCTTTAATTAATAAGTCTATTAGATTTTGGGCCTTAATTTTTTAATTAGCAAAATCGTTTTGAATTGTGCCTTTAATGTGACATTCTGAATTCGGGCTAACTTGTAACACCCCAAACCCGATCTACACCCCACGACTGAATCTGGTATGTCACAGGGAAAAGGGTTTTGAGAGGTTTAGGTTTAAGTTTAAAAGTTTGAGGAAAACACTTCGCTAAATTGTGTATTTGAAGAAAAACTTGAGTAGGTTTGATTGAAATCTGATGATGTATTTGAAAACCCAGAAATTTTAAAAACTTACTCCGATGGGTAGGTAAAACAGGTTTATCTCGTTAAGAAGTTTGAGTTGTTTATCATTGTTACAAAAACATTTTGTCTTAGTAGAAAATCGTGTTTAAGTTAGAAAACATTTGAGTTCTTCTTTATTCCAAATCTTAGTGTGATACCCGATGGTATAGTTTAAAATGTCGCTTTTGTAGTTTTGAAATCGTTATCTTTCCAAATTTTAGCACATTTTAGCCCAATTAATTTGTTAAGGCATATTAAACATTTACTTTAAGCATAAACAAGCAAACCATAATTTTAAAAGGCCTTTTACAACCCAAAATAAAACCACATAGAAATAAATAACTAATGTACCAAATTTTATAAAGTCCGAGCAAATCCCTTATTAAGCATGGCATGAGCACCTCGAGTCCATCCGGCTCCAAGTCCGCGTCTAAGTGTCACCCAAAAAGTCAAAGGAGAGAGTGAGTCGCGAGACTCAAGTATAAACCCTCTCCCAGATAACATGCCAACACACATATCATAACAAAATAATGCAAGTAATGCACCCGATCGTAGCCAACCATATCACCTTTTCTACCCCTGTGGTACCAAACCACCGGTGGTGCTAAACCACCGGTGACCCAAAGTCACGATATCCATCTTGTGGTACCAAACCACCGGTGACCAAGTCACAATAATCCAATGATGGGGCCAACCCATCGTGTGATACCAAATCACTAGCGACAATCTCGTATCTCATAAGTGGGGCCAACCCACGGTGGTGTCAAACCACAGGGATGAGTAGCAATGAGGTGCCAAACCTCTGGTGTCCCAAAGACACAATGTGATACCAAATCACTAGTGACTGTAGTCACAAATCCGATGATGGGGCCAACCCATCGTGTGATACCAAATCACTGGCGTCAATCCCGTATAATCAACTATGGGGCCAACCCACTGTGGTACTAAGCCACTGGGATGAGACGCTGAGGTGCCAAACCTCTGGTGACCCAAAGTCACAAAATACGTGGTACCAAACCACTGGAGGTGCCAAACCTCTGGTGTCCCAAAGACACAATGTCCCAAAGACACGGATATCATACTCCCCCTCCTCTCATATCACCCAATCACATATCATACTAGATGCAAAATCGTGCAATCATGCTATCATGCTTACATGCTCAATATGGCATCTCAATGAATATACACCCATAATCATGATATCGTAGATCATCACATATTTCATAATGAAACGGACTTACGAATCCGTATCCATACCTCAATGGGTATCGAAATAGTCAACCACACTGCTTCATTTACACAAACAAAGTTATCACATTACTTAGTTAAGATAGTGTGTTGGTTTACACACGAAATAGCGAAGATGTTAATCCCTAGAATCGGTCTCGCCCTCGATCACCTCGACAACCCAGATCCTACAATCGGCTAATAAGGGATTAACACTTAACTCATTCGGCCAAAACCATTTAATCCAAAGGGGTATATCGATTGCCCTTACCTTAAACTTGCTTTGGTTTTCTACCCAATTCGGAACCAACAATGGTTCATCCAACAATCGGCCTCACCCTAATAGACAGAACAGTTAATCCATTGCACCTTTGGCTTAAAGAATTCTAAAAGAAAAGACTAACAAAAATAACCTCTTACCCCTCCTTACCACTTGACTTCTCCAATCGACTGCTTCAAAATTCGAAGGCCCTAAATAAAGCGATTACCAAAACAAGTGATTAACTCCTTTTAATAGATACTGAAATCGGCCTTAACCAAATCCAAATTGACATAGAACAAGAGAGAACAAAAAAAAAAAAAATGGCCATTCGGCCAAGAACTTACCCCAACACCAACCACTAATCGGCCGACCAACCACTAGGAGAGGAGAAAGATTCAGCCAAATAACACACAATTGAAAGAAAGGAAATTCGGCAACACAAGGGAGGGATTCGGTTTGATTTTTAGACAAACAAAAAAAAATAAAGCACAAGAATTAGAATTTCGGGAAAGAGAAAGTCAGCCAAGGTTTGGAGAAGAAGGAAGAGTGAACAAGAGGTAGGCGCTCTCAGTTTTGAATGAAAGAAATAGAGAAAAGTGTTTGGAGATTACACAAAATGAACAAAAGAAAGAGAAGTGGGAGAGAAGAGAACTTTCGGCTACCAATGATAGAATCGGCAAGGGTATGATTGTTGAAGCTTTCGGTTTGAATGAAGAAGAAATGGATGATGGTGATTTTGGAGGATAGTGTTTCGGTCAAGAAGATGTCGAGAGAGGAAGAGAGTATGAGAGGAATAGTTTCGGCTTCAACACTTGGAAAAGAAAAAGGGAGAGATGCACATTCGGTTACCAAGGTTTCAAGAGAGGAAAAGATGAAAGCAAAAGTGGAGAAGAAAATGTTGTAGTTTTGGCAAGTGTAGGTGCTTTGAGGTTTCGGTTTACACAAGATGCAAGTGGAAAAAGAAGCAATATTCGGTCTCACACACTAAGTAAAAAGTTGCAAAGAAATTTTGGCAAAACGGTGCTTGAACATTCGGTTGAAAGAGAGAAAAAGAGAAGAAAGCTTTTGACTAAAAGGAAAATCGGCTTACCAAAAAGATTTGTGACCGAATAGGCACATTTCCCAAAAGCAAACATCGGCACACTCCCACTCTCTCACAACACTTACCAACCGGCCAACCTCCCCCAAAATCTCCTCAAAACCGGCCAACCTCCCCCCAATCACTCCCAAGCCACTAATTCAATTCACCTTGACCAAGTCTTCCTCCACCATTTACTCTCCACCCATCATTTGAATGTGTTGACTTAGTCCATGATAGAGTTTGAACTACCAACAACTCCTCCTCCCCATGCCGTCAAAATGAGAGCCAAAATAGGGGATTTTCGCAGCTTGAACTCAGGACCTCCTCCCTTGCAATTGACGCCATACACATGCTCCAAGTGGCGCAGGCTTGCCACTTTGCTAGCTCTTCATTTGTGCTCAAGAACACCAATTAATATATATAAAACCCGGTCCTTCATCTTCTATCACATAAAGCCCAAAAACTAAAATTTTCCCACCTTCTCAGGCTCACTCCTAGCCTACAACTAAGCCTCGAAACCACACGACAACAACATAGCAAACCAATAACATGCAAACAATGCCAAAATAGAATAGCCCTTAACACAGGATATTACGCTTCTACCCCCCTTAAAAATAATTTGACCTCAAAATTACAGGTCGGAAGTGTTGCGGGTATTGTTTGTCTCATCATATCCTCGGGTTCCCACGTAGCTTCTTCCACGCCATGATTACGCCAAAGAACCTTAACCAAAGGCATGAGACTTCCTGCGGAAACCTTCACATCCCGATCTAAAATCATCAGCTCTTCCTCCATGGTCATATCTAGATTTACCTCGATCTTTCCTCTCACCACCACGTCGATGGATCTCGGCGATAACGTCGAAGCATCGAAAAGTGGAACACGTCGTGAATCGACTTAGCTCTGCTGGCAACTCGGTGATATGCAAGCTGGTCCCACTCGTCTCACTACCTTATACGCCCAATAAACCTCGGACTTAGCTTGCCTTTCCTCCCTAACCTTAATACTTTCTTCCACGGTGAGACCTTGGAAAACCCGATCTCCCACAAATTCAATATCTCTCGCTTAAGATCGGCATAGGACTTACATCGATGCGAAGCTTCTTTCAATCGAGCTCAATCAACTTAACCTTGTCTTGGTCTCGAAGAACCAACTCTGGTCCCAACAAGCGACGTTCACTTAACTCTATCCAACAAGTAGGTGAGCGACACTTCCTGCCGTCCTAACGCCTCATATGGTGCCATCTTGATGCTTGCTTGGTAACTGTTGTTATAGGCGAACTCAGCTAACGGTAGATACTCCTCCCAACTACCCCTGAAATCCAATACACAACCTCGCAACATGTCTCCTAAGATCTGTATAACCCTTTTGATCGCCCGTCGGTCTGGATGAAATCTGTCTCTTGAAATCCAACCGTACCCAGAGCTCGATGCAACGCTTTCGAACCTTGACGTGAATCTGGGGTCCCTATCCGAGATGATCGATCTCGGCACCCGTCTGCGATCTCACTATCTCGACACATACAACTTCGCCAACCTCTGAAGTGAGTAATCCACCCTCACCGAATAAAGTGATTGATTTAGTCGGTAGATCCACAATTACCCAAACCGAATCCTTCTTGCTCGGTGTGCGGTAATCCACCGACAAAATCCATAGTTATCCTTTCCCACTTCCATTTGTGGGATCTTCATTTGGTGAAGCAACCACGACGATGGCGATGCTCGACCTTGACCTCTTGACATGTCGACACTTCCCTACAAACTCGTCACTTCCTTTTTCGGACTCGGCCACGTAATCGCATTCTCGAGATCCCTATACATTTTGCTACCTCCAGGATGCATAGCGTAGGGGCTGCTATGTGCATCCTGAAGAATCTTTTGTCTTAACTCAGAATCTCTCGGCATACAAGCCTTCCCCTGAAAACACAGCACCCCATCACTAGACAAGCTGTAACCCTCCAAACCATCATTCTGCACTTGTGTCCTCTGCGCGCTTAAAACCTCATCCAACAACTATTTTTCTCTGACCTGCTCAACCCAAGTAGGCTTAACCTGCAGCTCTGCCAGAATACTTCCGTCGTCGTACAAACTCAAGTGGGCAAACATCGCTCTTAGATCCGACACAACCTTACGGCTCAACCTGATACGCAACGTTAGCCTTGCCCGGATGATACTCAATTGAGCAATCGTAGTCTTTCAACAGCTCAATCCACCTGCGCTATCTCAGATTCAAGTCTTTCTGAGTCAGAAGGTACTTCAGACTCTTATGGTCCGTGTAGACTATCGATCTTTCTCCGTACAAGTAATGCCTCCATATCTTTAAGGCAAAACTACACCGCTAACTCCGGATCATCGTTGGATAATTTACCTCATGTGGCCTCAATCTGCCGAGATCGTAAGCCACAACCTTCCTTCTTGCATCAAGACACAACCCAATCCGTATGTGATACATCGTAGTACACTGTGAATTCCTTTCTAGCCTCAGGTTGAATCAGAACCGGAGCTTCAATCAAAATCTTCTTCAACTTATCGAAGCTCTCCTGCTGCTTCTCAGTCCAAATAAACGGAATCCTTTTTCTCAATAATTTAGTCATCGGAGTTGCGATCAATGAGAAACCCTCTACAAATCTTGGTAGTACCACCAAGCCGAAAACTCGAATCTCGACTCTTGACTTAGGCGGCTTCCAATCCAAAACCGCTTCAATCTTTCGAGGATCCACTCTAATCCCTCGGTAGATACCACATGACCCAAGAACGTCACCTCCTAAGCCGAACTCAGATTCTTGAACTTAGATAAAGTCGTTTCTCCTCAAAATCTACAATACCACCCGCAAATGAGCATCATGTTCCCCTCGATCCTTGAATATACTAAGATGTCGCCGATAAAAACCACTACTGGTGATCCAAATACCGCTGAAACACCCTATTCATCGATCCATGAAGGTTTGCCGGCCGTTAGTCAACCCAAACGGCATAACTAAGAACTCAAAGTGCCCATACCGAGTACAAAATGCCGTCTTGCAAATATCTCTCCTTCACCTTTAATCGGTGATACCGGACCTTAAGTTGATCTTGAGAAAATCGATGCCCTTGGTGATCAAACAAGTCATCTATCCGAAGGCGGTGGATACTTGTTTTGATCATCACTTATTCGGTTAGCGATGTAGTCTATACACATCCGCATGGTACCGCTTTTTCTTCTTTACAAAAGTACCAAGCGCTCCCAAGGCGAAACACTTGGCACGATAAAGCCTCGGTCCAACAACTCCACGGATTTGAGCCTTAAGCTCCACTAACTCTTTAGGTGCCATCTGTGACGGAGCAATGGATCTTGGCGCGATTAAGATAATGATCTATCCCGAACTCTACCTCCGATCCGGTGGCAAACCCAAAGGTCCTCAAAAACACATCAATAAACTCCTCATTTGTCAGAATCGTCTCCACAGCAGACTCTTTAGCCTCCAAGGCGTACACATGTACCACATATGCTTCATAGCCCTTTCTGACCATCTTCTCGGCTTTCAGAGCAGATACCACATTGACAGATAATTCCTCATATTACCGATCAGAAATACCTCATCACCCTCAGCTGTTTTCAGAATCATGCGCTTAGCCGCGCAATCCAACTTCGCCTGATACTTAACCAGCCAATCCATTCCGAGAATCAGATCAAACTCCCCAAAAGGCATTTCCATCAAATCAGCCACAAAAGATACCCCTTGGAGTTCTAGAGGTACGTCTCTATACAGCCTATCTACCACTACAGAGTGACCTAGGGGGCTTATTACGGTCATCTGCCTAGAAGATATCTCAGAGTCTAAATCCATGGTCTTCACTATGCTACTTGCAACATATGAATGTGTTGAACCCACATCAATTAAAGCAGTAAATGGAGAACCAAAGATTAAAAACGTACCGGTAATGACGTCCGGTGCATCGCCCTCCTCTCGGCGCCTCGCCGCATACACTAGCCCCAACTGTCTGGCCTCAGAACTACCCGCACCTCTGCCCGGTGCTCCACGGCCCCGACCAGAACTATTACCTCCTCTGCCATTACCTCGGCCCCTCTACGGTGGTGGTCCGTTATTCTGTACTGAGTACGGCCCTGACTCTCTGACTGAATCCTAGCCAACTTGCGCGGACAGTCCCTCACACGATGGTCCAACGAGCCACACTCAAAACAGCCTTTACCATCAGTCCAACATCCTCCCCAGTGAGCCTTTCCACAACGGTTACATCATGGCGGTCCCCCTAGCAAGAATAAACCTACCCGATCGATTCGCCCACTCGGTCTAGCCCTTTTCTGCTGATTCCCTGACGACCGAGAAGATCCAAAACTCCTCTTGTGTCGGTTCCTATCCATACCCTGCCTCACAGACTCCTTAATACCCTCGGCCACCTTTGTCTTTTCAACCAGAACCGCAAATTCACGCTCCTGCTGGGGCGCAATTATCAACCTTAATTCATCCCGCAGGCCATCCTCGAAACGAACGCACCTCTCATGTTCAGTAGCCACCATACCCCTGGCATACCGACTAGGCCTGAGAAACTCTGCCTCGTACTCTGACACAGATTTGCTCCCCTGAACTAACCTCAGAAATGCTTTCCGTTGCTCGTTTATGTAGTTAGCTCTGACGTACTTTTTCTGATAAGCGGCCCAAAAATAGTCCCAAGTCAGATCTTCTGCAGTAGCGCTGTCCCGAACCGTGAGCCACCACTGGTATGACTCATCTCGGAGAAGTGATACGATCCCCTTTAACTTTTCTTCAGCAGTCAAGTCTAGATCATCCATGATCCGCTCTGTCGCTTCGGCCGAGATTCATAGTGCTAGGAGCAACATCCGAGACACCGAAAGAATTCACCCGTTTGCCGAAGTCGCCAGAGCGCAGATTTCCTAGCTCCTACTCCTCCACCTACTCCATCTACCCTTTCTAACACTCGCAAAGATCGCTCGTGACATGCGTCATCCCCTGCCTCTTGATACTCACCACCTCCAGTTGGTGGCGGAACTGGTATCTCATTCTTTGAACCCTGACCAGATCCTACGGGTTCAAAAACCGTCATCCTACCGCGACCACGTCCACGACCACGTCCACCTCGAGTACTCATGACTAAATCTCGTCTGATTTAAAGAATTTTATGTATCAGTATTTATTCCACTGTTTAAAAGCAAAGTCTTATGAATTTTAAAGAAGCTTTATTTTCGCGAGTCCACTGAGTCCTATCCGTTTCAGTCTCTAAGGTAGTCTTACTATCACTAGCCATTCAATCTCATCAATATCATTACCACAACCAATAGTACGGGGTACTTACCTGGGCGGATTGGTGCCGGTGACTCGGTGTCATGCCTTTCAAACTATACTTTTTAAAACAAAACACTTAAAAGAGACTTTTGAAAACATTTTGGGCCTCAGGCCCACAGCCGAGCCTTTGAACTTAGCTCTGATACCACAAATGTAACACCCCAAACCCGGTCTACACACCACGACCGAATCTGGTATGTCACAGGGAAAAAGGGTTTTGAGAGGTTTAGGTTTAAGTTTAAAAGTTTGAGGAAAACACTTTGCTAAATTGTGTATTTGAAGAAAAACTTGAGTAGGTTTGATTGAAATCTGATGATGTATTTGAAAACCCGGAAATTTTAAAAACTTACTCCGATGGGTAGGTAAAACAGGTTTATCTCGTTAAGAAGTTTGAGTTGTTTATCATTGTTACAAAAACATTTTGTCTTAGTAGAAAATCGTGTTTAAGTTAGAAAACATTTGAGTTCTTCTTTATTCCAAATCTTAGTGTGATACCCGATGGTATAGTTTAAAATGTCACATTTGTAGTTTTGAAATCGTTATCTTTCCAAATTTTAGCACATTTTAGCCCAATTAATTTGTTAAGGCATATTAAACATTTACTTTAAGCATAAACAAGCAAACCATAATTTTTAAAAGGCCTTTTACAACCCAAAATAAAACCACATAGAAATAAATAACTAATGTACCAAATTTTATAAAGTCTGAGCAAATCCCTTATTAAGCATGGCATGAGCACCTCGAGTCCATCCGGCTCCAAGTCCGTCTAAGTGTCACCGAAAAAGTCAAAGGAGAGAGTGAGTCGCGAGACTCAAGTATAAATCCTCTCCGGTATAACATGCCAACACACATATCATAACAAAATAATGCAAGTAATGCACCCGATCGTAGCCAACCATATCACCTTTTCTACCCCTGTGGTACCAAACCACCGGTGGTGCCAAACCACCGTGACCCAAAGTCACGATATCCATCTTGTGGTACCAAACCACCGGTGACCAAGTAACAAATAATCCAATGATGGGGCCAACCCATCGTGTGATACCAAATCACTAGCGACAATCCCAGTATCTCATAAGTGGGGGCAACCCACGGTGGTGTCAAACCACGAGGACGAGTCGCAATGAGGTGCCAAACCTCGGTGTCCCAAAGACACAATGTGATACCAAATCACCGGTGACCGTAGTCACAAATCCGATGATGGGGCCAACCCATCGTGTGATACTAAATCACCGGCGTCAATCCGTATAATCAAGCGTGGGGCCAACCCATTGTGGTACTAAGCCATTTGGGACGAGACGAGGTGCCAAACCTCGGTGACCCAAAGTCACAAAATCGTGGTACCAAACCACCGGAGGTGCCAAACCTCACGGTGTCCCAAAGACACAAGGTCCCAAAGACACGGATATCATACTCCCCTCCTCTCATATCACCCAATCACATATCATACTAGATGCAAAATCGTGCAATCATGCTATCATGCTCACATGCTCAATATGGCATCTCAATAAATATACACCCATAATCATGATATCGTAGATCATCACATATTTCATAATGAAACGGACTAACCCGAATCCGTATCCATACCTCAATGGGTATCGAAATAGTCAACCACACTGTTTCATTTACACAAACAGGTTATCACATTACTTAGTTAAGATAGTGTGTTGGTTTACACACCTGAAATAGCGAAGATGTTAATCCCTAGAATCGGTCTACGCCCCTCGATCACCTCGACAACCCAGATCCTACAATCGGCCAATAAGGGATTAACACTTAACTCATTCGGCCAAAACCATTTAATGCAAAGGGGTATATCGATTACCCTTACCTTAAACTTGCTTTGGTTTTCTACCCAATTCAGAACCAACAATGGTTCATCCAACAATCGGCCTCACCCTAATAGACAGAACAGTTAATCCATTGCACCTTTGGCTTAAAGAATTCTAAAAGAAAAGACTAACAAAAATAACCTCTTACCCCTCCTTACCACTTGACTTCTCCAATCGGCTGCTTCAAAATCCGAAGGCCCTAAATAAAGCAATTACCAAAACAAGTGATTAACTCCTTTTAATAGATACCGAAATCGGCCTTAACCAAATCTGAATTGACATAGAACAAGAAAGAACAAAAAAAAAATGGCCATTCGGCCAAGAACTTACCCCAACACCAACCACTAATCAGCCGACCAACCACTAGGAGAGGAGAAAGATTCGGCCAGATAACACACAATTGAAAGAAAGGAAATTCGGCAACACAAGGGAGGGATTTGATTTGATTTTTAGACAAACAAAAATAAATAAAGCACAAGAATTAGAATTTCGGGAAAGAGAAAGTCGGCCAAGGTTTGGAGAAGAAGGAAGAGTGAACAAGAGGTAGGCGCTCTCGATTTTGAATGAAAGAAATAGAGAAAAGTGTTTGGAGATTACACAAAATGAACAAAAGAAAGAGAAGTGGGAGAGAAGAGAACTTTTGGCTACCAATGATAGAATCGGCAAGGGTATGATTGTTGAAGCTTTCGGTTTGAATGAAGAAGAAATGGATGATGGTGATTTTGGAGGATGGTGTTTGATCAAGAAGATGTCGAGAGAGAAGAGAGTATGAGAGGAATAGTTTCACTTCAACACTTGGAAAAGAAAAAGGGAGAGATGCACATTCGGTTACCAAGGTTTCAAGAGAGGAAAAGATGAAAGCAAAAGTAGAGAAGAAAATGTTGTAGTTTCGGCAAGTGTAGGTGCTTTGAGGTTTCGGTTTACACAAGATGCAAGTGGAAAAAGAAGCAATATTCGGTCTCACACACTAAGTAAAAAGTTGCAAAGAAATTTTGGCAAAACGGTGCTTGAACATTCGGTTGAAAGAGAGAAAAAGAGAAGAAAGCTTTTGACTAAAAAGAAAATCGGCTTACCAAAAAGATTTGTGACCGAATAGGCACATTTGCCAAAATCAAACATCGGCACACTCCCACTCTCTCACAACACTTACCAACCGGCCAACCTCCCCCAAAATCTTCTCAAAATCGGCCAACCTCCCCCCAATCACTCCCAAGCCACTAATTCAATTCACCTTGACCAAGTCTTCCTCCACCATTTACTCTCCACCCATCAATTGAATGTGTTGACTTAGTCCATGGTAGAGTTTGAACTACCAACAACTCCTCCTCCCCATGCCGTCAAAATGAGAGCCAAAATGAGGGATTTTCGCAGCTTGAACTCAGGACCTCCTCCCTTGCAATTGACGCCATACACATGCTCCAAGTGGCGCAGGCTTGCCACTTTGCTAGCTCTTCATTTGTGCTCAAGAACACCAATTAATATATATAAAACCCAGCTCCTTCATCTTCTATCACATAAAGCCCAAAAACTAAAATTTTCCCACCTACTCAGGCTCACTCCTAGCCTACAACTAAGCCTCGAAACCACACAGACAACAACATAGCAAGCCAATAACATGCAAACAATGCCAAACTAGAATAGCCCTTAACCCGGGATATTACATAACTTCAAAGTCGGGTTTGGGGTGTTACATTTAGTGGTATCAGAGCCTGGTTGCAAAGCTCAGGCTGTGAATGGGCCTTAGATTTTGGGTTTTTTTTAAAAAAGTTTTGATAGGATTCTTGAAGTGTGGTTCATCGAGCCCTCAACGTTGAGCTAAGTAAATTTTCTGTTATTGTTTAAATTATTCAACTGTATAGATAATGGGCTACTTAAAAATATGCTTTTAGATACTAAAGCCCGTAGGAAGCTTAAGCTTGTAGTGGATTCTCGACCGCGGAATAACTCTAAGAAATTGTTGTTACTTACATAAGACATGTGCCCTAAACAAGTGGAACTAAGTGCTAAATTGATAAAATTCTTAACCAGAGCACGCAGCGAAAGCATAGTGGTGTGACTTGTGTGGTGGTTTAGTAGTTAGTTGGAAATTTTGAGGATGAAATTTCTTTAAGGAGGGTAGATTTGTAATATCCTGAAATTGGGCTTAGAAGAATCCGGCTCATTGGGCCTTGAGCACGGGAGCGTTTAAAATTTTTAAGAATAAGAGAAAGACATTAGTGCAAGTTGGACCAATTAGGTGGGTGATTTTGGAAGGTTAGGGGCTTCTATGAAGTCCCGGGTTCAAACTTTGGCTTTAGGAATTTTTTTATTTTAGGTGAATAAAACCCTTAGAGTTAGTAGTAGGCTTTAAGAATAAAATGTGGAGAAAAATGACAAGTGGAGTGTGTGGTGTAGTGGCAAAGTGACGCCACATAGGAGACAATGGGGTGACACCACAAGGAAGGAAGGAGGTCCAAGGTTCAAGTCTTGGCTCTTGCATTTTGGATTTCTTTTTAAATGGACTCTAGAATTTTGCCATGGGGTTATATTTAGTTGCGCATGATTTTAGACACAAGAAAGTGAGTGGTCTAGTGGCAAGGCATCATTAAGGGTGCAAAGGAGCTTGGGTTCGAATCTCATGACAAGCAAGGGAGTATTTATTTTGCGGATTGGACGAGAAGAGTTTGAGTTGGATTTAAACTCTGCGAACGGACGGATCCCACATCGGAAAGATACAAAGAAAGAAGGTGAGAAGCTAGCTATATATAGAGCATTCTATGAGGAGAGTTAATATACCTTGGTGGGCGTTAAGGTGCAGACCTAGAGGATAATCGCCAATAGTAGCGAAGGAAAGGCTACTAGAATGTGAGGTACACGGCAAGGTTACGGTGACATTTCATTTTCGATAACTGTATATTAAGTTATGATTAATCGTTAGGTGATGTCGATTTTAGGTTCGTGACTAAGGGGTTTACAGCGCGCGTGGTTACCAGGTGTGTACAAACACTACACACACGAAATTTGCAATACCGAAAGCCGAAAAGACAAAAAGTCGAAAGTGGCTAAATGGGCCTGGTGGGCCCTGAGGCTAAGTTTGATGAAATGGTTTGGTTGGTTATACGAATTGAATTAGTCATGCATAATACATGAATTGGATTTATTTTGGGCCTAATAGGCCATATGATGAGATTTGGGCCTAATGGGCCGTAATGGAGTGATTTGGGCTTGATGGGCTTATGGGGACGTAGACATGTATGTTAGGGTTTATGGATCTTAGGTCTAGTTTGAACAACTCTTAAATTCCATAAGACTTAATTTTTCTAATTAAACATGTCTGTGAACAAGTTGCTGGGTTAGGGTGTGGCAACGGGCATACGCATGTCTAGGATTAGATCTAGGGAGAGCTTGGTATGTAAGCGGCCCTAGTGGCCCACCTCCTTTTTTTCTGGAATCCTACCTTGTGCGTAGTGTATGTTCACTTTAGCCGCGAAGACTTGTTGATGGGCCAAACTTCATAGCTAAAACCCGAAAGGGACTGAAATACCCCTAGTTTGCGAAATACCAAAATACTCTCGATTTATAAAATTTTTGAAATACCCTCGATTTGTGAAATTACCGAAATACCCTTGATTTTTGATATTACCAAAAGACCCTCGATTTACGAAATTACTGAAATACCCCTGATTTGTGAAATTATCAAAATACCCTCGATTTACAAAATTACCAAAATACCCCCAATTTGTAAAATTATCGAAATACCCTTGATTTGCAAAATTACCAAAATACCCCCAGTTTAAAAAATTACGAAATACCCCAACTTGTAAAATTACCAAAATACCCTCGATACACAAACTTACCAAAATACCCTCGGTTTGTGAAATTACCAAAGTACCCCCGATTTGCGAAACTATCGAAATATCCCTAATTTTTGAAATTACCAAAATACCCCCAGTTTGTGAAATTGCTAAAATACCCCTAATTTGCAAAATTACCAAAATACCCGTAGGGTAAATTCTGAAAATACCTCTAGGTAGTGTAATGACGAAAATAACCTATGTGATGAATATGTGACGAATATGATTTTGTTTGATGCATTCATATGATATTCTACTTAGGATGCATATGGGTGGGAATTACGGTATGGAGGAAGATTTGAGGATGGCATGGCCGTATGATATGGATCTAGGATCGCATGGCGATATGGTTTGGATCCATCTCAGGCTTTTAGCCACCGAGCAGCCATGCTGCACCAATAATGTTACCGAGGGTTGTGTGCCATTAATATGGGCTTCGTGCTGTAATTAGGGGCTTTGTGCAAATACCGAAGGCTTTGTGCTGTTATTATGGCTTTGTGCCAATCATATTTACCGTGGCTATCTGCCTAACATATATATATTGATGACTCTGTGTCAATATTTGAGGATCGCATGGTCGTATGGTATGGATCCATGATCGCATGGCCGTATGGTATGGATCCAAAGGAGGCTTTAAGCCTAATATTTGATTGGAAGCTTTTCTAAAACGTTCGATAGTACTGCAATCGGGCTACCCTTGGTGTGTAGCGGAGGGGTGGGTCGAGCTAGAATCCCCCACCGAGTCATAAGGTTGGAAGGAAATGGTTTGTGTAGCGGATTGATTTTGGGGTGGGTTTTACATTATCTTGTGTGTATATGATGCGTTATGATATGATATGAGGTTATTGTGGGCTAAGGCCCAAGACCACCGACTTTGATAGGGCTTAGCCCCAATGTGGATATTTGTAAGTGATTTGTTTTCCAAGGGTTGTGCACACTGAGTTTTGAAACTCACACCCTTTTAATTTAACGTTCCAGGTAATCTCGAATAGGCGACTAGACATGGGGGAGGGCTCAGAGATGGCCACACTACAAGAGGCTTGAATTTCCATTTATTTGTTTCAAAATACATGTTTTATTTACTTAATTTTCAGTGGACGTAATAAGACCTTGTACTCCGTTTTGACTTCGGATTTAATTTGGGTTTTGAGATTAAATGTTTATTTAATTTATTAAACCTAAGTAAGCTCTTATGTTCAAACTTGGTTTACTAAATGCTTAAAATAATAAAATGGGTTTTTTTTATCTTTAATTAATAAGTCTATTAGATTTTGGGCCTTAATTTCTTAATTAGAAAAATCATTTTGAATTGTGCCTTTAATGTGACATTCTGAATTCAGGCCTAACTTCAAAGCCGGGTTTGGGGTGTTACATTTAGTGGTATCAGAGCCTAGGTTGCAAAGCTCAGGCTTTGAATGGGCCCTAGATTTTGGGTTTTTTTTTAAAAAGTTTTGGCAAGATTCTTGAAGTGTGGTTCATCGAGCCCTCGACGTTGAGCTAAGTAAATTTTCTGTTATTGTTTGAATTATTCAATTGTATATATAATGGGCTACTTAAAAATATGCTTTTAGACACTAAAGCCCGTAGGAAGCTTAAGCTTGTAGTGGATTCTCGACCGCGGAATAACTCTAAGAAATTGTTGTTACTTACATAAGACATGTGCCCTAAACAAGTGGAACTAAGTGCTAATTTGATAAAATTCTTAACTAGAGTACGTAGCGAAAGCAGAGTGGTGTGACTTGAGTGGTGGTTTAGTAGTTAGTTGGAAATTTTGAGGATGAAATTTCTTTAAGGAGGGTAGATTTGTAACATCTCGAAATTGGGCTTAGAAGAATCCGGCTCATTGGGCCTTGGGCACGGGAGCGTTTAAAATTTTTAAGAATAAGAGAAAGACATTAGTGCAAGTTGGACCTATTAGGTGGGTGATTTTGGAAGGTCAGGGGCTTCTATGAAGTCTCGGGTTCAAACTTTGGCTTTAGGAAAATTTTTATTTTAGGTGAATAAAACCCTTAGAGTTAGTAGTAGGCTTTAAGAATAAAATGTGGAGAAAAATGACAAGTGGAGTGTGTGGTGTAGTGGCAAAGTAACGCCACATAGGAGACAATGGGGTGACACCACAAGGAAGGAAAGAGGTCCAAGGTTCAAGTCTTGGCTCTTGCATTTTGGATTTCTTTTTAAATGGACTCTAGAATTTTTCCATGGGGTTATATTTAGTTGCGCATGATTTTAGACACAAGAAAGTGAGTGGTCTAGTGGCAAGGCATCATTAAGGGTGCAAAGGAGCTTGGGTTTGAATCTCATGACAAGCAAGGGAGTATTTATTTTGTGGATTGGACGAGAAGAGCTTGAGTTGGATTTAAACTCTACTAACGGAGGGATCCCACATCGGAAAGATACAAAGAAAGAAGGTGAGAAGCTAGCTATATATAGAGCATTCTATGAGGAGAGCTAATATACCTTGGTGGGCGTTTGGTTGCAGACCTAGAGGATAATCGCCAATAGTAGCGAAGGAAAGGCTACTAGAACGTGAGGTTACGGTGACATTTTGGTTTCCGATAACTGTGTATTAAGTTATGATTAATCGTTAGGTGATGTCGATTTTAGGTTCGTGACTAATGGGTTTGCAGCGCGCGTGGTTACCAGGTGTGTACAAACACTACACACACGAAATCTGCAATACTGAAAAGCTGAAAAGCCAAAAAGCCGAAAGTGGCTAAATGGGCCTGGTGGGCCCTGAGGCTAAGTTTGATGAAATGGTTTGGTTGGTTATACGAATTGAATTAGTCATGCATAATACATGAATTGGATTTGTTTTGGGCCTAATAGGCCATATGATGAGATTTGGGCCTAATGGGCCGTAAGGGAGTGATTTGGGCTTGATGGGCTTATGGGGACGTAGACATGTATGTTAGGGTTTATGGACCTTAGGTCTAGTTTGAACAACTCTTAAATTCCAAAAGACTTAATTTTTCTAATTAAACATGTCTGTGAACAAGTCGCTGGGTTAGGGTGTGGCAACAGGCATACGCATGTCTAGGATTAGATCTAGGGAGAGCTTGGTATTTAAGCGGCCCTAATGGCCCACCTCCTCTTTTTCTGGAATCCTACCTGGTGCGTAGTGTGTGTTCACTTTAGCCGCGAAGACTTGTTGATGGGCTAAACTTCATAGCTAAAACCCGAAAAGGACTGAAATACCCCTGGTTTGCGAAATACGAAAATACTCCCGATTTGTAAAATTTTTGAAATACCCCCGATTTGTGAAATTACTGAAATACCCTTAATTTTTGATATTACCAAAATACCCTCGATTTACAAAATTACTGAAATACCCCTGATTTGCGAAGTTATCGAAATACCCTCGATTTACAAAATTACCAAAATACCCCGATTTGTGACATTACCAAAATACCTCTGATTTGCGAAATTACCAAAATACCCCTAGTTTAAAAAATTACGAAATACCCCGACTTGTGAAATTACCAAAATACCCACGATTTACAAACTTACCAAAATACCCTCGGTTTGTGAAATTACCAAAGTACCCCCGATTTGTGAAACTATCGAAATACCCCTGATTTTTAAAATTACCAAAATACCCCCAGTTTGTGAAATTACTAAAATACCCCTGATTTGCAAAATTACCAAAATACCCCCGTAGGGTAGAATTACGAAAATACCCCTAGGTAGTGTAATGACGAAAATAACCCTATGTGACTAATATGTGACGAATATGAGTTTGTTTGATGCATTCATATGATATTCTACTTAGGATGCATATGGGTGGGAATTATAGTATGGAGGAAGATTTGAGGATGGCATGGCCGTATGATATGGATCTAGGATCGCATGGCGATATGGTTTGGATCCATCACGGGCTTTTAGCCACCGAAGCGACCATCTTTGCAATCGATAATGTTACCGAGGGTCGTGTGCCATTAATATGGGCTTCGTCTTTGTAATTAAGGGCTTTGTGCCAATCTGAAGGCTTTGTCTTTATTATTATGGCTTTGTGCCAATCATATTTACCGTGGCTATGTGCCTAACATATATATATATTGATGACTCTATGTCAATATTTGAGGATCGCATGGCCGTATGGTATGGATCCATGATCGCATGGCCGTATGGTATGGATCCAAAGGAGGCTTTAAGCCTAATATTTGATTAGAAACTTTTCTGCAACATTCGATAGTACCGCAATCGGGCTACCCTTGGTGTGTAGCGGAGGAGTGGGTCGAGCTAGAATTCCCCACAGGAGTCATAAGGTTGGAAGGGAAATGGTTTGTGTAGCGGATGGATTTTGGGGTGGGTTTTGCATTATCTTGTGTGTATATGATGCTTTATGATATGATATGAGGTTATTGTGGGCTAAGGCCCAAGACCACCAACTTTGATAGGGCTTAGCCCCAATGTGGATATTTGTAAGTGATTTGTTTTCCAAGGGTTGTGCACACTGAGTTTCTAAACTCACACCCTTTTAATTTAACGTTTCAGGTAATCTCGAATAGGCAACTAGACGTGGGAAAGGACTCAGAGATGGCCACACTACAAGAGGCTTGAATTTCCATTTATTTGTTTCAAAATACATGTTTTATTTACTTAATTTTCAGTGGACGTAATAAGACATTGTACTCCGTTTTGACTTCGGATTTAATTTGGGTTTTGAGATTAAATGTTTATTTAATTTGTTAAACCTAAGTAAGCTCTTATGTTCAAACTTGGTTTACTAAATGCTTAAAATAATAAAATGGGTTTTTTTATCATTAATTAATAAGTCTATTAGATTTTGGGCCTTAATTTCTTAATTAGCAAAATCGTTTTGAATTGTGCCTTTAATGTGACATTCTAAATTCGGGCCTAACTTCAAAGCCGAGTTTGAGGTGTTACATTTAGTGGTATCAAAGCCTAGGTTGCAAAGCTCAGGCTGTGAATGGGCCTTAGATTTTGGGTTTTTTTTTAAAAAGTTTTGGCAGGATTCTTGAAGTGTGGTTCATCGAGCCCTCAACGTTGAGCTAAGTAAATTTTCTATTATTTTTAAATTATTCAACTGTATAGATAATGGGATACTTTAAAATATGCTTTTAGATACTAAAGCCCGTAGGAAGCTTAAGCTTGTAGTGGATTCTCGACCGCGGAATAACTCTAAGAAATCGTTGTTACTTACATAAGACATGTGCCCTAAACAAGTGGAACTAAGTGCTAATTTGATAAAATTCTTAACCAGAGTACACAGCAAAAGCATAGTGGTGTGACTTGAGTGGTGGTTTAGTAGTTAGTTGGAAATTTTGAGGATGAAATTTCTTTAAGGAGGGTAGATTTGTAACATCCTGAAATTGGGCTTAGAAGAATCCGGCTCATTGGGCCTTGGGCACGGGAGCGTTTAAAATTTTTAAGAATAAGAGAAAGACATTAGTGTAAGTTGGACCTATTAGATGGGTGATTTTGGAAGGTTAGGGGCTTCTATGAAGTCCCGAGTTCAAACTTTGGCTTTAGGAATATTTTTATTTTAGGTGAATAAAACCCTTAGAGTTAGTAGTAGGCTTTAAGAATAAAATGTGGAGAAAAATGACAAGTGGAGTGTGTGGTGTAGTGGCAAAGTGACGCCACATAGGAGACAATGGGGTGACACCATAAGGAAGGAAGGAGGTCCAAGGTTCAAGTCTTGGCTCTTGCATTTTGGATTTCTTTTTAAATGGACTCTAGAATTTTGCCATGGGGTTATATTTAGTTGCGCATGATTTTAGACACAAGAAAGTGAGTGGTCTAGTGGCAAGGCATCATTAAGGGTGCAAAGGAGCTTGGGTTCGAATCTCATGACAAGCAAGGGAGTATTTATTTTACGGATTGGACGAGAAGAGTTTGAGTTGGATTTAAACTCTGCTAACGGACGGATCCCACATCGGAAAGATACAAAGAAAGAAGGTGAGAAGCTAGCTATATATAGAGCATTCTATGAGGAGAGTTAATATACCTTGGTGGGCGTTAAGGTGTAGACCTAGAGGATAATCGCCAATAGTAGTGAAGGAAAGGCTACTAGAATGTGAGGTACACGGTAAGGTTACGGTGACATTTTGGTTTTCGATAACTGTATATTAAGTTATGATTAATCGTTAGGTGATGTCGATTTTAGGTTCGTGACTAAATGGTTTACAGCGCGCGTGGTTACCAGGTGTGTACAAACACTACACACACGAAATCTGCAATACCGAAAAGCCGAAAAGACAAAAAGTCAAAAGTGGCTAAATGGGCCTGGTGGGCCCTGAGGCTAAGTTTGATGAAATGGCTTGGTTGGTTATACGAATTGAATTAGTCATGCATAACACATGAATTGGATTTATTTTGGGCCTAATAGGCCATATGATGAGATTTGGGCCTAATGGGCCGTAAAGGAGTGATTTGGGCTTGATGCGCTTATGGGGACGTAGACATGTATGTTAGGATTTATGGACCTTAGGTCTAGTTTGAACAACTCTTAAATTCCATAAGACTTAATTTTTCTAATTAAACATGTCTGTGAACAAGTTGCTGGGATAGGGTGTGGCAACGGGCATACGCATGTCTAGGATTAGATCTAGGGAGAGCTTGGTATTTAAGCGGCCCTAGTGGCCCACCTCCTCTTTTTCTGGAATCCTACCTTGTGCGCATTGTATGTTCACTTTAGCCGCGAAGACTTGTTGATGGGCCAAACTTCATAGCTAAAACCCGAAAGGGACTGAAATACCCCTGGTTTGCGAAATACCAAAATACTCCCGATTTATAAAATTTTCAAAATACCCCCGATTTATGAAATTACCGAAATACCCTTGATTTTTGATATTACCAAAATACCCTCGATTTACGAAATTACTGAAATACCCCTGATTTGCAAAATTATCAAAATACCCTCGATTTATAAAATTACCAAAATACCCCCGATTTGTGAAATTACCGAAATACCCTTGATTTGTAAAATTACCAAAATACCCCCAGTTTAACAAATTACGAAATGCCCCAACTTGTGAAATTACCAAAATACCCTTGATTTACAAACTTACCAAAATACCCTCGATTTGTGAAATTACCAAAGTACCCCAATTTGTGAAACTATCGAAATACCCCTAATTTTTGAAATTACCAAAATACCCCCAGTTTGTGAAATTGCTAAAATACCCCTAATTTGCAAAATTACCAAAATACCCCCGTAGGGTAGAATTACGAAAATACCTCTGGGTAGTGTAATGACGAAAATAACCCTATGTGACGAATATGTGACGAATATGAGTTTATTTGATGCATTCATATGATATTCTACTTAGGATGCATATGGGTGTGAATTACGGTATGGAGGAAGATTTGAGGATGGCATGGCCGTATGATATGGATCTAGGATCGCATGGCGATATGGTTTGGATCCATCACAGGCTTTTAGCCACCGAGCAGCCATGCTACATCGATAATGTTACCGAGGGCTGTGTGCCATTAATATGGGCTTCGTACTGTAATTAGGGGCTTTGTGCCAATATCGAAGGCTTTGTGCTGTTATTATGGCTTTGTGCCAATCATATTTACCGTGGCTATGTGCCTAACATATATATATTGATGACTCTGTGTTAATATTTAAGGATCGCATGGCCGTATGGTATGGATCCATGATCGCATGGCCGTATGGTATGGATCCAAAGGAGGCTTTAAGCCTAATATTTGATTAGAAGCTTTTCTGCAACGTTCGATAGTACCACAATCGGGCTACCCTTGGTGTGTAGCGGAGGGGTGGGTCGAGCTAGAATTCCCCACCGGAGTCATAATGTTGGAAGGGAAATGGTTTGTGTAGCGGATGGATTTTGGGGTGGGTTTTGCATTATCTTGTGTGTATATGATGCGTTATGATATGATATGAGGTTATTGTGGGCTAAGGCCCAAGACCACCGACTTTGATAGGGCTTAGCCCCAATGTGGATATTTGTAAGTGATTTGTTTTCCAAGGGTTGTGCACACTGAGTTTCGAAACTCACACCCTTTTAATTTAACGTTCCAGGTAATCTCGAATAGGCGACTAGACGTGGGAGAGGACTCAAAGATGGCCACACTACAAGAGGCTTGAATTTCCATTTATTTGTTTCAAAATACATGTTTTATTTACTTAATTTTCAGTGGACGTATGATGACCTTGTACTCCGTTTTGACTTCGAATTTAATTTGGGTTTTGAGATTAAATGTTTATTTAATTTATTAAGCCTCAGTAAGCTCTTATGTTCAAACTTGGTTTACTAAATGCTTAAAATAATAAAATGGGTTTTTTTATCTTTAATTAATAAGTCTATTAGATTTTTGGATTTTGGGCCTTAATTTCTTAATTAGCAAAACCATTTTGAATTGTGCCTTTAATGTGACATTCCGGATTAGGGCCTAACTTCTAGGCCGGGTTTTGGGTGTTATATGGGAATTGCATATCGTATGCATATTATATATGATACATTTATATTATTGTAAGCAGGCTTTTGCCTAATTAATTGCGTAATGGGATTTTGGCCCAGTGAACAATGGTGAGTAAATTATACACTGAGTTCTTGTAACTCACCCACCTTCTCTTAACCCTTGTAGGCAATGCTCAGTGACGAGGACTTGGAGCCATCGATGACTAGGTGGAGGCCATGCTTCAGAAATAACATTTTCGAATATTAGTAAACTAACTTTCCGTTTTATTTGATTACTTTTAATGTTTCAGGTTTTAAAGTTGTATTAAGGCCTCTGGACTATTTTTATTTTGCTTTATATTTGGGATGTTTTTATTATTCTTCTTAAATTGTTTTAAAAGGAATTTTCTAAAAGAATAAATAATGGTTTTCAAAATTGATTAATAAATGGATTTTATAGCAAACTTTTATAAATAATTTAACTCGGATTCTCTTTCAAAATTTCAACGTCATTTTCAAAAGTCCTAATTTTAAAGTCCACTAATTCGATTTTCGACTCATCAACCAACCTCTCAAAAATACTTGTATTTTATCTACGTTTCCGCAATGTTTTCAAAATGCTTCTGCAACTCTATTTCCAAACGTCATATTTTCGTAAATTGTTATTTTAAATATGATTTTGCAACCAAAAAGGTTTTTAAAGATAATTACGTTTTCAAGTAGATATCAATTACTTAAGTGTTTTGGGTTTTAACAAAGAGGCTGTAATTTTCAAACAAGTTTTTAACAATCGCAAAGATGGTTTTGAAAAGAAAAAAAACTTCCATGTGACACGCCAGATTCGGGCCTAACTTCTAGACTGGGTTTGGGGTGTTACACGTGATGTAAATCTTGGATCTATGTCTGACACAGTGAATAGTGGCACCCCGTGCAATCTCACAATTTCAGAAATATATAGCTCATCTAATCTATCAAGTGAGTAGTCAGATCTTACTGGAATAAATTGGGCAAATTTAGTTAATCGATCAACTACGACCCATATCGCGTCTTTCTTTCTCGGAGTCAGAGGCAATCTCAAAACGAAATCCATCGTCACTCTATCCCATTTCCATTCAAGAATCAGAATTAGTTGAAGCAACCCAAATGGAACTTGATGTTCAGCTTTCACATGCTAACAGATTATACATTTCAAAACAAAGTCAGAAATGTCTCGTTTCATTCCAGACCACTAATAGTGTCACTTCAAATCATGGTACATTTTAGTGCTTCTCATATGAACAGATAGACGACTGTTATGAGCTTAATTCAAAATCAGTTGAATCAACTCCAATTTTTGAAACATAGATACAATCTCAGAATCTCAAGCAATCATCAATAATTTGAAACTCAGATTCAGAATTTGAATAACACTGAATTCGTTTCAATAACAATTCATTAGCAACCTTCTGATCATCATGTATTTGCTGTACAAACAACGGTTTTATTTTTAATTCAGCTATTACAGAATTATCATCAAACAAATCTAACTGAGTATTCAAAGCACGTAATACAAATAATGATTTTCTACTCAATGCATCAGCAAGAACATTTGTTTTACCCGAATGATAATCTATCACAAGCTCATAATCTTTTAACAGCTCTAACAATCTCCTTTGACGCAGGTTCAAATCTTTCTGGGTCTTCAAGTATTTCAGACTTTTATGATTCGAAAACACATGACATTTCTCACCATACAGATAATGGCGCTAGATCTTAAGTGCAAACACAATCGCAACTAACTTAAGGTTGTGCGTCGAATAGTTCTTTTCATGTGGCTTCAATTGTCCCGAGGCATAAGCTACAACTTTGCCTTCCTGCATCAAAACACATCCCAGGCAGTTTAATGAAGCATCACTGTAAATCACAAACTCTTTACTCGATTCTGGTTGTACTAACATTGGAGCTTCATTAACTAAGTTTTCAACTGATCAAAACTTTTCTGACATTTATCAAACCATTTAAATCTAACATTTTTCTGAATTTGTTTAGTCAACGGAGTAGCTATCACTGAAAATCCTTTTACAAATCGACGATAATAACCAGCTAGTCCTAGAAAGCTACGGACTTCAGACACGTTTCTTGGAGGTTTCCAATCTAGAATAGCAGAAATCTTGCTCGGATCAACTCGAATCCCAGAAGCTGACACAATATGTCCCAGAAAACTAACCTCGTGTAACTAGAATTCACATTTGCTAAATTTCGCATATAATTGCTTTTCTCTTAAAGTTTGCAATATGATTCTCAAATGTTCAGTATGTTCATCTTCATTATGCAAATAAATCAATATGTCATCTATGAACACCACCACAAATCGATCTAGGTACGGTCTGAAAATTATGTTCATTAGATCTATAAAAATAGTAGGAGTATTGGTTAGTTCAAATGGCATAACTAAAAACTCATAATGCATGTACCTCATTCCGAAAGTAGTTTTCGGTATATCTGAATCTTTCACTCTCAACTGGTAGTATCCCGATCTCAGATCAATCTTAAATACAGTTATCGAAACCATTTTTAAAATCAATTTTGAAAGATGTGGGATTGACTTTAAAAAATGAAAATGGGAGTCGCCACCAATCCCTTTTTTTAGGTGTGATTGGATCACCATGTAAAACGTTTTATTTTAAAACATTTAATTTTGGTCTACGAAAATCAAGAAAAATAGGTTCGGAGTCGATTACATACGATGGAGGGTTAGCACCCTTGTAATGCCCAAAAATCGGTACCTAATCGATAAAACCATGTCCAAATGTTTAAAATTTAAAAAATATTCTAAAAAATATGATTTCTTAAAACATCGAGAATTTAGATTAAAATTGAGATTTTCTTGTTCCGAAAGAATATAAACGTCACATCCAGTATGTTAGGACACGATGTTTAAGAACTTTCGTAATCAAAATCATCCCATGATTTACAAAACTTGAAAAGGGTATTTAGTTATTTAGCCAAACGAAAAATCGCAACCCAGTACGTTAGGGCACTATTTCCCAAATTTCTAAATACCAAAACATTGCCTTATTTTTAAACCCCTTTTGTTTTAAAAAATATAATGGTTTTGTAAAAATGGTTTTGTTTTAAAATCGCATTGCATTTACATACTATCAACATACATATTAAAGGCAATTAAACAATAATATATTACACAGATACAACAAATGATAATCCCTATACTAAGGCAAGTATAAATATAATGAAACATAGACAAATATAATGAACAAAAGAGTTAACTATGAACATATTTCATGCAAATTTAAATAAAATTATACATATAAACAATATAAACAATGTGTTAAAAAGTGTATAATGATTTTTACAAAAAAAATATTTATAAATGGAATATATTATAAATAATCTTAATTAAATATAGGATATAATATAATATGATATAATATGAAAAATAATGTAATATCTAATGTATATAAATATTAAAATAATATGTAATAAAAATTATATACAAAATAATAATTATAATTTAGTATACAAAAAATGTAAGGTATTTAATATAAACTTAATTTTATACCAATTTTAATATATATATAATTTAAAAAAAAGAAAAAAGGTTAAATTGAAATAATAAATAAATTGAAAAAAAGGCTAATTTTCAAAATAAATTAATTAATAGTGCATAATTAAATTAAATAAAATAACTGAGGGATCAAAAGAGTAAATTTCCCATTTTAAAAAAACACAGATCCTATCTGGTAATCGGGTTGGCACGCGGATCTTCTTAATTCAATACGACGTCGTTCTCCCTTTTCTTTATAAGTAAATGTTTAAAAAAAAATCATTTTAGGCTGGAGCTTTGAAAAAAAAAACTCCAAAATATCCCTTGAAATCTTCGTCTCATCCCTAAACTCTGATCGCCTGGTACCTATGCCACGCGCCACACGCACCTCCGTGGCCAGTGGCCGGAGGCTTAAAATTTCTGATTTCGTTTGTTTCGAAAGGTGATCTCTTATTTTTTATACTTTTCTTTTGAAAAAAAAGTTATATTTGCGCAAATATATATGTACATAAAAAATAAAGAGTAAATAGAACAGCAAGTCACCTCTGAGAAATCAATATATTTTATTTCCCTGTGAAATTTCTGACAATGCTCTGAGCCTACTAACTGTACACAAATTCTTATTTTTTTTTCATATGCGTGTTTTTAGTATCTAGCCTCTCTGTATTTCTCTCAAAATCTCTCTGAGTTTTCTTTTATTCCCCCTAAAAAAATCCTCCCCTTTACCGATTTTACAAGGGGTTTTATAACCCCAAAAACAAAAATAAAAAAAAGGAAAGCATATCTTTTTATATATATTATTTCCTTTTTTGCTGCGATTTGCTCCCTTCTGCTTTGGTATTTTTCTCTGCAGGTTAATGACGGTGATTTCGCGGTGAAGATCAGACACGAGAATAGCGCTATTAAGGGAATCCTAGTGGCTGCTAAGGTGCAACGATCGGACTCTAGATCTTGCGGTGTGACGGTTGGGTTTCTAACCCTTGTGGCATGACTTCTTGGTTTCTAACCCTTGCGGCGTGACTGGAAACCTAAGGTTTCAAGGTTTCCAGTTTCTGAAACAAATTTTGGGCCATTTGGGCTGTAGGTTGGGCTAAAAGTTTAATGGCATAGGGTCTGTTAGGCTATTGTCATTGGGCCGCGAGTCTGGGTTGATAGTTTGTAAAATGGACTAGGATATTTATTTTGCTTCTGATTTATTTTAGCCCGGGCAGAATGAGTTATTACAGCTGCCCCTCTTTGCTCATTATTGTGAAACAATAATAGAGCAAAGACTATAAAAGGACAAATTTTGCTCGGTTTTGACCGAGCCTCGACTTTTTGATCCTCGTCTTCTTCAAATGACTTCCAATCCGAGCTGCAACTTCAACAGCATTGGATCTTCATCTTGATTTCAGTGAGTTTGATAGCTTCAACTTCATTAAGAAAGTATCCACTATCTTTTGATTTGCTCTACTGCAAACTCGGGGAGACCAGATCTAATATTTTCAATCTGATCCCAACAAACTCAGGGATCACCATATTGATGTCTTCGATCTACTTCCTGCAACTTCAGGAATGTCAAATTCAATCTGATCCCTGCAAACTTAGGGATTACCAGACTAATGTCTTCGATCTACTTCCTATAACTTCAGGAAGATCAAATCTGCTATCTTCAATCTGATCCCTGCAAACTCAAGGATCACCAGATTGATGTCTTCGATCTGCTTCTTACAACTTCAGGGATGACAAATCTGCTATCTTCAATCTGATCCCTGGAATCTCAGGGATCACCAGATTGATCTCTTCGATCTACTTCCTCTAACTTTAGGAAGATCAAATCTGCTATCTTCAATCTGATCCCTGCAAACTCAAGGATCACCAGATTGATGTCTTCAATTTGCTTCCTGAAACTTCAAGAAGATCAAATCTGCTATCTTCAATCTGATCTTTGCAAACTCAAGGATCACCAGATTGATGTCTTCGATCTGCTTCCTGCAACTTTAGGAAGATCAAATTAGCTATCTTCAATCTGATCCCTGCAAACTCAAGGATCACTATATTGATGTCTTCGATCTGCTTCCTGCAACTTTAGGAAGATCAAATCTGCTATCTTCAATCTGATCCCTACAAACTCAGGGATCACCAGATTGATGTCTTCGATCTACTTCCTGCAACTTCAGGAAGATCAAATCTGCTATCTTCAATCTGATCCCTACAAACTCAAGGATCACCAGATTGATGTCTTCGATCTGCTTCCTGCAACTTTAGGAAGATCAAATCTAAAAATTCGCTGATATTACTGCACCATCTACTTAGGGCATGTCCTACGGCCTCGATTCCTTATGTTCATGTCATATAACCAAGATGCTATGATCAGAATGAATCAAATACTTCTAGCTACATGTGCAACACGTCATGAAAGTGATTCCTTTTAAGGGATTAAGATGAAATGATTGTAATGAATCAAATTCTCCTAATGAAATTTGCTATAATGCAATAATATTATGAGTATGATTCCTATTTTTAGGCTTTGTCACTCGTCGTTCATGTTTATCAATCATGTTTTGCTCTGTTAGCTTGCCCCAATGCAATTTCAAAGTCAACTCCACTTGGATCTTGAAAACACAAGGCTTGTTTCATCCATCACATTGAGAGTCAAAACTCTTTCAATCTAATCCTTCTGCAAATTTTAAGGTATAGGGTTTATCTCAAATTCAACCCATTCCACCACAATGCAAGGTTTCTTAGTTCACCATACCACCCCAAGTGTCATGATCTGATGACATCACGTCCATTTATCAATTGGACACAGAATTCAGAGAAATAGTCTCTATCCAGGCTATTCTTTCTCAAATATTTCTATGTACATGGAAATTCTAAACAATTGTCATGTTTTGGTTCCTTGTCTTATCTATAAATTTCCAAAGTAATATGTAAAACTTCTCTTTTGTGAAATTATTAATTCATCAATCATTATTTCAATGCAACTCATTTATGAATAATGGGTAACAAATAAATTAATCACAAAAGAAGGATTAAAACTTGAGTAAATTTTTAAAAAGAAAAATTATTTGAAACATATCTTTAAGAAGAAAAAGAATCCAAAGATAGTAAAATGAATAAGACAAAAATTAGATGCCCTAGATATCGCAAATTGAGCTTCCATATACAAACTTTATGAAGACTGCCTTGAGTTCAACATGTGTTTAGAAGATCCAAAGTATTTTGTTGATGCCCCATTATGCAACATTCTTCTTTTCATTGTTGTTTTAAGTATAGCGAGATGACTGCTCGTTCGTGCAGAATTTGAGTCGCCCTTTTTGAGTTTTCAACTCAAAACCCCTTTGGTCACAAAGCGCCCTTTGCGGGTTTTTGCCTTGGCCTCTCTTTTTTTTTTTCAACAGGAACTCAAAGCGCCCTTTGTGGGTTTTCACTCTGGCTTCTTCTCCTTTTTAAGCGAAGTATTTCTTTACTGAATCTGAGTTCACAGGATTGGGTAAAGTTTTTCCATCCATCTCAGTCAAGAACAATGCTTCTCCAGAGAAAGCTTTCTTCACTACATATGGTCCTTCCCAATTTGGCATCTATTTTCCTCTAAAATCCTTTTGTATTGAAAGGATCTGCTTCAACACGAGGTTCCCCTCATGAAACTCTCTTAGGTGAACTTTCTTATTATAGGCTTTCATCATTCGTTTCTGGTACATCTGACCATGACGAATAGCCCTTAGTCTCTTTTCTTCAATCAAGTTCAACTGATCATGCCGAGCCTGAATCCATTCAGCTTCATCCAACTTTATTTTTGACAGCATACGAAGAGAAGGAATTTCCACTTTGATGGGTAGGACGGCCTCTATCCCATAAACCAACGAATAAGGTGTTGCCCAGTAGAGGTTCTGATAGACGTCCGATAAGCATAGAGTGCAAACGGTAGTTTCTCATGCCAATCCTTGTAAGTCTCAGTTATTTTCCCCACTATCCTCTTGATGTTTTTGTTAGCCACTTCCATTGCCCCATTCATTTTCAAACAATATGGAGATGAGTTATGATGTTTGATCCCAAATTGGTTACAAATTTTGCTATCGAGCTGTTGTTCAAGTTCAGCGCGTTGTCTGATATGACCCTCTCAGGCATTCCATATCGACAAATAATCTCCTTCTTTAAGAATCTACTAACTGCTGATTTAGTAACATTACCATATGAAGTAGCCTCTACCCACTTCGTGAAGTAGTCAATTACCACAAAGATGAATCGGTGTCCATTCGAAGCTTTTGGTGAGATTGGCCCAATAACATCCATGCCCCACATGAAAAAAGGCCACGGAAAGTCATAACATGCAAAGGCGATAGAGGCACATGAATTTTGTCTCCATAAATCTGGTATTTATGACATCTCTTGGCATAGTTGATACAATCTCCTTCCATGGTAGACCAATAATATCCAAATATCATTATTTGCTTAGCCATCATGAATCCATTACCATGTGTTCCACAAACGCCCTCATGGACTTCTTCAAGGATTTGCTTAGCTTCAACAGCATCAACACATCTCAATAGCACTTGATCTTTTCTCTTTTTGTATAAGATATCTCCATCCAAGACATAATTAGAGGCCATTCTTCTTAGAGTCCTTTTCTCTTTCTCTGTGGCATTCTCTAGGTATTCACGATTTTTCACATATCGCGATACATTCTGATACCAAGGATGGTCATCTCTTTCCTCTTCCTCTATGTCATAACAATGGGCTGAGACTTCGACAATACTCATTTGAATAGGTCTCATGTCTTCTGGTTTGTTTACTTTGATCATAGAAGCCAAGGTTGCCAATGCATCTGCCATCTAATTTTCATCGCGTGGAAGATAATTGAAAGTAATGTCATCAAATTCCTCAATCAATCCCAGAATTATTTTTTGGTAATCAACTAGTTTAGGATCTCTTGTCTCCCACTCTCCTTTAAGCTGGTAAATTACCAAGGTAGAACCGCCGCATACTTCTAGCACTCTGATCTTGCATTCCAAGGCTGCTCGAAGTCCCATGATACATGCTTCATATTCTGCCATGTTATTTGTACAGTTAAAATCCAATCTGCATTTGAATGGATAATAATCACCACCAGGGGATACCAAGACTGCCCCAATTCCATTTTCCATAGCATTCGATGCTCCATCAAAATTCAATTTCCATCGACAATCTTCAATATTTGCCACATACATCAGTTCCTCATTTGGGAAATCAAAGCTCAAAGGTTCATAATCGTCCAAAGCTCTGCTAGCCAAAAAGTCTGCTATTGCACTTCTTTTTATAGCCTTTTGGTTCACGTAGACTATATCGAATTCAGATAACAAAATCTGCCACCTAGCCATTCTTCCGTTCAGGGAAGTGGATTCCATCATGTACTTTAACAGGTCAAGTTTAGAAATCATCCATGTTGTGTGATATAGCATATATTGCCTCAACCTCCCAGTTGTCCAAATCAAAGTGCAACACAATTTCTCGATCGACGAATACCTCATTTCACAATTAGTGAACTTTTTACTGAGATAATATATCGCCCTTTCTTTCCTTCCTGACTCATCGTGTTGTCCAAGCACACATCCCATGGAGTTTTTGAATACTAACAAATACAATATCAATGGTTTATCTGGATTAGGTGGAGAAAGTACTGGTGCGTTTGACAAATACTTTTTGACTTAGTCAAAAGCTTTCTGGCATTCATCATCCCATACACCTGGATTGTGTTTCTTGAGAAGACGAAATATGGGATCACATTTCTCAGTTAATTGTGAAATAAACCGAGTAATGTAATTCAGCCTTCCAAGAAAACCTCAGACTTCTTTCTGAGTGCGCGGTGGAGGTAATTCTTGTATCGCTTTGACCTTGCTTGAGTCAAATTCTATTCCTTTCTCACTGACCACAAATCCCAGTAACTTTCTTGATCGAGGTCTGAAAGTACACTTTGTCGGATTGAGTTTCAATTGAAATTTTTTCAATCTCAAAAATAACTTCTTCAAGACTTCAATGTGTTCTTTTCTGTTAGAGATTTGGCAATCATATCATCAACATATACCTTAATTTCCTTGTGCATCATGTCGTGGAACAATGTTACCATGGCTCTTTGATATGTTGCCCCAGCAGTCTTTAGTCCGAAAGGTATTACTTTATAGAAAAAGGTACCCCACAGTGTTATGAAGGTAGTTTTCTCCATATCCTCTGGGTGCATCTTGATATGATTGTATCCTGAAAAGCCATTCATGAAGGAAAGTAATGAAAATCCTACCATATTATCCACTAGCGTATCAATATACAGCAAAAAGAAATTATCCTTTGGGCTAGCTTTGTATATATCTCTGTAATCTACACACATTCGGACCTTTCCATCTTTCTTAGGGACTGGAATAATGTTGGCAACCCATTCTGAGTACTTGACATCTCGTAGAAAACCAGCATCAAACTATTTCTAGACTTCCTCTTTTATTTTCAATACTATATCAGGTCTTATTCTTCGTAGCTTTTGCTGAACTGGCTTGCATTCTTCTCTGATGGGAAGGCGATGTACCACAATATTAGTACCTAACCCAGGCATATCATGGTATGACCACGCAAAGACATCTTTAAACTCTTGCAATAACTCAATAAGATCTTGTCTCGTCTTCTTGGATATGATCGTCCCAATTTTCACAACTTTTTCTTCTTCTAAGGTTATGTTCTCTATTTTTTTTCATGGGGCAAGATCTGTTTCTTTTCTTGTTTTACCATTCTCAACAAATCTGGAGATAAATTGCAATCTCGATCACCTTCAAAATCCTGAGATTCCTCTAAACACATGTCCTGTTCAAAATGGACTTCTGGATCCATAATATTGTTGCTCATGCCATTGATATCTAGGGACCTGTGATGGGTGCGAAAAAATGTACAATGAATTTGGGGACAAATATTCACATGGTATGAATGAAAGAACATATACAATTTGAGGAGAAATTTAAAAGAATAAAATGAAAGAATATTTACTCAAGCTAATTATCCAAAATGTATTTTATTAAAATAATAAGTTCTGAACATAAGCCTATTTCACAAAGAGATCTTTATCATTCCTAGGCTAAAAACAACAAAGCATTCTGAATATTACTCTGTATAATTCCTAAAAACTACAGGGAGCTCCTCTGCAGTCCAATTGTCCAGAATACTTTTAGGTTCATAAGGGCAAATGCCCATCTGGTTCCTCTGTTCCATTCCTTCCTCATGTATGGCGTTGATGTGAGGACTTCCCAATAACCCTCTCTCAGGGTGAATTATCCCTCCTGATACAAAGGTCTGGGATATGTACGGGAATGTCATCGGTTCCCACTAGACATCTTCTCTATTCAAGCGTGCCCTTCTGCTCTCCTGCTTCTTTTCTAAGTCCTTCATTTTTTGTCTAGCATCTAGCTTGAAACCCAAGCCAAAATGATTTCTCTTCTCCTTCAACATCAGTACTTGAATCTCCCCTTGGATGTATCTGCCCAATCCTTTTCCTGGTAAGGCTCCTTTCCCCACCATCATTTGTAAACCCATTCTCGTGGTCTTGGATATCTTAGGCACTAGGACTTTACTCCATTCCAAGATAAATGTTGTGTTGACAAATTCTAAAGAACGGAAGGAACATTAAATGGCCTCCTCATTCGACTCTACATATGGTGCGTTATTGGTGACAGTCGCTATAATATCTTCCTCTGCATTTATAGTGACTAACTGACCATCTGTCACCAATTTTAGCTTTTGATGCAAGGATGAGGGCACTGCCCCTGCAGAATGAATCAAAGGCCTTCCCAGCAAATAGTTGTATGAGGGTTTTATATCCATCACTAGAAAGTCTACCTCATATGTACTTGGCCCAATCTACAACGGTATGTCAATTCTCCCCATCACCCTTCTCTCAGTATCGTCAAACGCTCTCACTACATTTTAACATGTCTTCATGTGAGAACTATCTATTGGCAACCTTTTTAATGTCAATAATGGCAAGACGTTCAAGGCTGATCCATTATCAATTAGCACACTTGGCAGAGTATATCCTTTGCAACGAGTGGTGATGTGCAAAGCTTTGGCTGATCCCATACCTCCAGGTGGAATTTCATCATCACCGAAGGAAATAAAGTTATCAACACTTATATTACTAACTAATCGGTCAAGCTTATTGACAGATATGTCCCTAGTAACATAAGTCTCATTTAGCACCTTCATTAAAGCCTCATGATGGACATCTGAACTTAACAGTAGGGATAGAACTGAAATACGAACCGGTTGTTTGCACAACTAGCTCTACCACACTGTATTCACTATGCTTTAGGAATATTAGAAATTACTTAGCCTCTTCCTCCTTTACAGGTACGTTGATAAGGGTATCAAGTTCTTTCTCTGGCTCAATGAGCACATCCTTTGACTTTGCTAGTTCAGGTCTAACGTTTACTGAATCGTAACGCCTCTCATTTTGCGTATAAAATCCCTCTCTTTGGACCTCTTTGGAAGTGCTAGCTGCAATTACTACTTTTGTTGTCATCACGTTACAATTGTAATTCCATGGTACGACCTTGTCATCCTTGTAAGGAAAGAACGCAAGTTTCTAAATTACTACTTTAGGCACAATTTGTGCTCCGCCTTCTGTATTCTTTGATCTGGAAATAATAATCCTTGGATAATTGACTTTTTGACCAGTCCACTCTCCTTTTGTTGCATATATATTTCCCCCTTCTGAACCTTCTTCATAAAACTCCAGTTCCTTATTGTCCATAAAGCTCTGTACCAATGCTCTAAACTCAACACAGTCTTGGATCTCATGTCTGTCATCTTCGTGGAACTCACAATAGTTCCTTGGTTCTTCACTTCTTTTTTCAAGACTTGATTTTATTAGCCCCCTTCTTGCCATCTCCTTCCAAATTATCCTCAACGAGGTATTCACCTTCGAGATATCCCTCTGGGTCTTTCTTATACGATCCTCTCCAATCGCGTTTACCCCCTTGTCCCCATGATTGGGTAATGGGTTCACCGCATTGGGCATGTCCTCAAGCTTGGCAACTCCTAATTTAAGAAGCCTCTCAACTACCCTTTTGAAGGCAGTACAGTTTTCTATAGAATGCCCCACTACTCCTGCATGGTAATCACACTGGGAGTTTGAGTCATACCATTTAGGATATGGGGGTTGCATTGGCTGTAAATAGTATGGGGACACTATGTGTTCCTTTAGTAAAGTATCATACAACTCCTTATACGTCATAGAGATTGGCATAAATTGGTTTTTGTCAGCATTTTTTTTGGGACCTGATTCTTGTCTTGTTGGCCCTTGTTGTCAAGCGGCAATTACTTTCGACTGATTTATAGTAACTGCTTTTGAGTACCCTTTATTGTACATACTCGCATTGTTTACCTCACTCTCTTTTTTCCTAGGAGTAGGTCTCCTAGTGGCTTCTCCAACTTCGATCTTGCCACCCCTTATGGCATTTTCGATCATTTCTCCTGCCATAACTATATCTGCGAAACTCTTGGTGGTACTTCCTATCATATGGGTGATAAATGGCACCTTTAGAGTGTTGATAAATAGCATAGTGATCTCTTTTTCCAAGAGAGGTGGTTTAACTTGCATGGCTATTTCCCTCCATCTCTGCGCGTATTGCCTGAAACTCTCGTTTGACTTCTTTTCCATATTTTGTAACATGATTCAGTCAGGCGTCATATCTGTGACATGGTTGTACCGTCTCATGAAGGCTTGGGCTAAGTCCCTCTAAGAGCCAATGTTAGTACGGCTAAGTTAGGTATACCATCTAGACGTTGCTCCTGTCAAACTATCTTGGAAACAATGAATTAGAAGTTGATCATTGTTAACATAGCCTGTCATACGTCTAGAGAACATCGTGATGTGGGCTTCAAGGGAAGTAGTTCCATTGTACTTTTCAAATTTCGGCATCTTGAATTTGTGAGGAAGCACCAAATCTGGGACCAGACTCAAGTCCTTGGCATCGATACCGTGATGATGGTCGGCGTTTTCCAAAGCCTTGAATTTTTCCTCCAACCACCTACAACGATTCTCTAACTATTTTGTATATTCAGTTTTGATCCCCTCTCCTTCAGCCATGTCTAAGTCAGGGACAACAGGATTAGCTGGGTTGTATCCTGGATTGGATCCCATACCAACTTGAAAATTCGTAGGCATTCCAGTTTTAGCTTGCCCTTGCTGAGGCCTTATTGTGACAGGTGGCCTTTTGAGGTATTCTTCATGTTGCGCTTGCACATGTGTTGGAGTGAATCCTCTAGGTAAATCCTCATTGTCCTCAGTATTGACTATAGGACCTTTTGCTTTTTCTACTATCCCACTCATCATCTGGGCCATCTGGGCCATCATGTTCTTTTGGGCCTCTAACATTTGGTCCCTCATCTCCTGTTGGAGCTTTGCCATCTGCTCTTGCATCTGGTCTTGAATATCTCTCTGGAATTGTTCCATCCTTTGGTCCATTTTTTTAACTTAGCTCGTGTACTGTAAGGGTGTTCAGCTTCCAAATTTACTTTCTCTCTCTCTCCTATAATTTACACTAATTAGACTCTCTCTAAAAATTTGAATGCGTGTGATGTTATGTAATGCAAATACATGAATGCAAAGAGGCATCAATTCTGATCAACTTCATCGTAGAAAAATTTATTAGAAAACAAATTCTTTTACATAAAATGGATTACAAATAAGCTTTCGCCCTAAGTCCTAAAGTCTTAATTTTCCCTAATAACGAAACTAGCTCTTGATTATTATTTGACTTTAGTTCGTAATTCATGCTTAATACATCAGCCTGTACTGCCAAAGTCTATAGGTAATCAGCTACTTCTCGAATCTGAACAATGGCTTCCCCCATGAGATAATCCTGATTTCTGACTTGACCATGTGAATGATGAAGCTCTTCCTTCAAATGCTCTTCCCTTGTTTCATGCCACTCAATCCAAAGTTCACAACCGTGCAGTGCTGATACTAACTCTTCAATTCTAGCCTTCATTTCTTCAATCTTGTTTAGGCTTGATTCTAACTCGATCACGGAGTTACGTCTCCGATAATGATGAAAGGACCGTCCAAGTTTAGCCACTTTAGCTTGCAATTCTCCCTTTTCATTTGACCTCTCTGCCAAGCTCTTCTCTAAAGCCTCGTTTCGCGCTTGCATCTCTCGTAACTTTCTCTCCCAATAGTCAGCTTTGGTCTTTTCCTCTTGGACTTCTTGTCGCCATTTTTCCGAAGCTTTCCCCAATCCAGCATTCTTCATTAATAGACACATCTTATTATATTCGATCTTCAAGCTATCTCGATCTTCCTCAATCTTTCCCTTTTCCTTTCTTGCTTTCTCGGCTTCAAATTTCTGAGCATCCACATCTAGCTTCAAATACATCTTCTCTTCTTCAAGCTTTTCTATCCTTTTTTTGAACTCAGAACTATGCTTCCTGTTTTATCATCTCCAACTCTGATGGGATTACTCGCAAATATTCTTCCATCGATCGAGCACCCTCTAATCTTGGTATAGGGAGATTGTCATTAACTCTTCTACTCAACCATTTACTATGTTCTGTGGTTGCCATAGGTCCTCGAGTCAATATCTTCATAGACAAGCTTGCTGCCATGCCTCAAAGATCTCTCGAATCCTCTTCTTATAATTATCCCCTTGATATGAGAATTCATTTTGAACTAACCCTCACATCGCTGGTACAAATTGTCCTGCTTTGTATTGCTGTAGTGCGAGCAACGGTGCATACCCAATAGCTCCCCAGATTCCAGGCAAAGGCACCCAATCAAGTTTTCCACATCGATAAAGGACACCATCAGGGATCAACCAAGGGGCTTTCCATTCAACATCGTTGTCATGAAAATTACATAAGAGCGCTGTCCAATTTTCCTCCGATATATCATTTCTCCTCGTGGTAGCCGCTATCTCTCTTAATGGCGAATAATTTTCTAAGAAGATCCGATAGGAAACTTTATCCATCTTCCAAAAATAACTGTGGAACCAAGCTAACAAAAGCTGCGCACAACCTATGAATCTACCTTCGCCAGACTCCTACATGCATTCAATGATCAGAATGTCTCATCCAAGATTGCAGGAACAGGTGTGACCTGTTTATCAACTCGATGAAAAATATCTGAAATAGCTTCATCCACATATCCCAATGCCTTTGGGAAAATTACTAACCCATATATACTTAAAGCAAAAACATCTATCTTCTTCTTCATATTAGGATGCACTAAGATCAAGTCTTTCAGAGCTTTCCAAGGAATGCATTTACTTTCACCTTTTTGCTTAATTCTAGCCATGACCCACTGCTTACTCATCCCCGTAATACTCATCATCTTTCTCAAAAAGGTCAGAACAGTAGCAGCCTTCAAGTAAACTTTATCTACTAGAATTCTAGGACATCGCAATAAAGTTGTATACTCTTCCACCGTAGGTACCAAATCAACTTTTCCAAAAGTAAAGCAACTATACACTGAATTCCAATATTGAGTAATAGCTCAAAATAAATGTGGATCTACCTGAATGTCCAACAAGTAAGGCAAGTCTCCATGGTTGTTGTAAAACAACTACTTGGTCTCTTCGCTCCATTGATCCCATATCTCTCTCAACTCCTGAAGATCATTCTGTGTCACACTGATGCGAGTGTAGTCCTATAATTCTGATGTATGCCCCTCAGTTAGACTATCCCCTTTCTCTAGTTGTGTTTGCTCTGACCACTTACGGGCAGCTGCATTGTCCTTCACTTTATCAAGGAATCCATTCTCCATAACCAGCTTTCTAACTTAGAAACTGACCGTGAATCGATACCTCTTAAAAAAATGAAATAACATACACAAAAATAAACACAACCAATTAGTACCATAGAATAAAATAAGAATAAAATAAAATATACTAACACCTATCTCGGTAAAAACTAAAGTTCGGCATAGCTCTACCTAAGGCGGGCTCTTAGGGTTTACTATATGCGATTTTGATCTAAAGTTGAGGTACCTGAACTAGCAGATTCCTCGATCCTCACCCATTATAGGCTCATGCGGACCGAGTTCAGTTCAGGGGAATACATTTCCCTATGGCTTCACGGAGGTGAAAACCTCACGAAGGAGTAGCTTCTCACTCCCACTTAAGGGTGTGACCGTAATGGTCATGCAATGCAATACAGAAATATTGTATACAAACAGAACCACATGCAAGTAAAAAGAATCGTAATTTCTAAACAAGATTTTTAAATTTCAAACATAAGGACATGAAACTATTGATTTTTTGGCTTGACTCTCTTATTTTCCCCAGTGGAGTCGCCAAGCTATCGAAACCATTTTTAAAATCTGTTTTGAAAGATGTGGGATTGACTTTAAAAAACAAAAATGGGAGTCGCCACCAATCCCTTTTTTTTAGGTGTGATTGGATCACCTTGTAAAACATTTTATTTTAAAACATTTAATTTTGGTCTACGAAAATCAAGAAAAAGGGGTTCGGGAGTCGGTTACGTACGAGAAAGTGTTAGCACCCTCGTAATGCCCAAATATCGGTAACTAATCGATAAAATCATGTCCAAATGTTTAAAATTTAAAAAATATTCTAAAAAATATGATTTCTTAAAACATCGAGCAATTTAGGTTAAAATTGAGATTCTTGTTCCGAAAGAATATAAACATCACATCCAGTATGTTAGGACACGATGATTAAGAACTTTCGTAATCAAAATCATCCCATGATTTACAAAACTTGAAAAGGGTATTTAGTTATTTAGCCAAACGAAAAATCGCAACCCAGTACGTTAGGGCACTATTTCCCGAATTTCTAAATACCAAAACATTGCCTTATTTTTAAACCCCTTTTGTTTTAAAAAATATAACGGTTTTGTGAAAATGGATTTTCTATTTAAATAAGTAATCGCATTGCATTTACATACTATCAACATACATATTAAAGGCAATTAAGCAATAATATATTACACAGGATACAACAAATGATAATCCCTATGCTAAGGCAAGTATAAATATAATGAAACATAGACAAATATAATGAACAAAAGAGTTAACTATGAACATATTTCATGCAAATTTAAATAAAATATACATATAAACAATATAAACAATGTGTTAAAAAGTGTATGATGATTTTTAAAAAAATATTTATAAATGGAATATATCATAAATAATCTTAATTAAATATAGGATATAATATAATATGATATAATATGAAAAATAATGTAATATCTAATATATATAAATATTAAAATAATATGTAATAAAAATTATATACAAAATAATAGTTATAATTTAGTATACAAAAAACGTAAGGTATTTAATATAAACTTAATTTTATACCAATTTTAATATATATATATATTTTTTAAAAAAAAAAAAAAAGGGTTAAATTGAAATAATAAATAAAATGAAAAAGGCTAATTTTCAAAATAAATTAATTAATAGTGCACAATTAAATTAAATAAAATAACGGAGGATCAAAAGAGTAAATTTCCCATTTTAAAAAAACACGCGGATCTTGTCGGGAAATCGGGTTGGCAAGCGGATCTTTTTAATTCAATACGACGTCGTTCTCCCTTTTCTTTATAAGTAAATGTTTTAAAAAAAAATCATTTTAGGCTGGAGCTTTTAAAAAACCTCCAAAATATCCTTTGAAATCTCTGTCTCATCCCCAAACTCCGACTGCCTGGCACCTGTGCCATGCGCCAGACGTGCCTCCGTGGCCAGTGGCTGGAGGCCTAAAATTTTTGATTTCGTTTGTTTCGAAAGGTAATCTCTTCTCTTTTATACTTTTCTTTTCAAAAAACAATTATATTTGCGCAAATATATATGTACATAAAAAATAAAAGAGTAAATAGAACAGGAAGTCACCTTTGAGTAATCAAGATATTTTATTTCCTTGTGAAATTTCTGATAATGCTCTGAGCCTACTGACTTTGCACAAATTCTTGTTGTTTTTTTGTATGCGTGTTTTTAGTATCTAGCCTCTCTGTATTTCTCTCAAAATCTCTCTGAGTTTTCTTTTATTCCCCCTAAAAAAATCCTCCCCTTTACCGATTTTACAAGGGATTTTATAACCCCAAAAACAAAAATAAAAAAAAGGAAAGCATATCTTTTTATATCTATTATTGTAACATCCTGAATTAGGGGTTGTTTGTAATTTAATTATTTCCCATGTGTGTGCTTGAAGAAATGAATATTATGATTGCTAAGCATGTTCTAGGGTCTAGAAATAACCCCGAGCTAGGCCTGACTTAGGACTAAAAATTTCTTATTAAGTGTTTAAAAGAAGGGAGCTAGGTGAGATAGGGGTTAAGTAAAATTTCGGGTGAAGCATGACATAAAGAACTAATTGGCACAGTGGCTTCCATGCGCCACTTAAGGGGTTAGAGGTGAAGATGGGCGCAGGTCTTGGGTTCGAGCGGCTAGAGTGGTGTTTTGGTGTTTTATTTTTATATGCGGTGATGGGCTAAAGTAGGAAGGCTTTAAAAATTAAATGGTGAGGTTTTATGGCATGAAAGTCGAAATGGTGGAGTGGCATGAGGCGTTGTAAGGGGCTGCGGCAGGTTGCTCCTTTAGGTCCCAGGTTCGAACCAAATAAACAGCAGTGGGCATTTTATTTTTTTTATGCAACTGGCGTGAATGGGAGTGAGCTGATGGCATGATTTTGGACTCTTAAATTGACAAGGATAAAGCTTAATGTTTGCTCTAGAATTCGGCTGGAAGAGTAAATATTAGTAGTTTATTTTCTTTTAAATTGTTGAAGAGTGGCTAGGAGATAAAAATAAAAGATAAATGTTAGTTGATGGGTGATAATTAATAGCTGAATTATCACAAAGAGGGGGAGGTGATGGCCGACTTTAGGACTCCTTGGGGGGCTGTCCATAATCGGGTTTGATATAGTAAGGGAGTGCCAAAAATTCATCAAATTTATTTTCTTTTTCTCTTCAATAGCTGCTGGCTGAAATCTCCCTAGGCACATTGCCAAATTATTCAAATCTCTTCTCTCCTCTTGCTTCTTCTTAGCTGAACCTACCCCTTCTTCTTCTCAAAATTCCAGCCCTTCCAGCTTGTGATTAGCCGAATCCCCCTAAGGTAGGGTGCTGTCGATTTCAAAGTAGTGGTAAGTATTTTCTCTTTAGCATTTAACTTTGGGTTCTTTCTCTTTTGGTATACCGAAAGCAAGGGTAAGCCTTAATATTTTGGGTTGGCCGAACCTTATTAGAACCTTGGTTTCACGTCTTGTTTTGTAGTCAAGGGAGGATAGCATTAAAGGAGTAAGAAGATCTTTCGGGATTTGATTTTCCAAGGTAAGGAGGTAAGTAATATTCGGCCATAGGCCTAGATTATGTATAAGTGTGCAAGCCAATTTTGACAAATGTTTTGGTAGGGATCTCGAAGACTCAAGTGACAAATTTGAGATTTCAGTAAGTGTGGTGGTAGTTAAGCACATTCGGCCAAAGGCCATATTTCGAGTACATTGTATCCTTCGGGATTACTTGGTTTTCCCGAATAGGCCTATGTCACTAACCTTGTTGTTGGTCAAATTTAGGGTCAAGGATCTAGCATCGTAGATCAAATCTTCGGGATCTAGGATTCGTGGTAGTAACAGGTGTGTAAAATTCACTACACACTTTATTAATAACATGACTATATTGTTGCCTTTATAAATTATTGTGGTAGATTTGCTTGTGGGTTTAAGCATGGATTTCGGGTAAGTTCCCTATTACTTTGTCTATGATATATGATTGAGTTTGCCATCATATGCTATTAAATGATATGCTATACATAAATGCAAGAAATATGGGATTATGATATTGTTATGTAAGCATGATGATGGTAGGATTCATGAGAGGAGGGGGATGATTTTTATGGACTGTCACCAGTGGTTTTGACCACAAGATGGGTTGGCCCTATCAGATTTATTATGACTTCGGTCACCAGTGGTTTTGACCACACTGTTGTTAAATTGTGACTAAGTCCTAGTGGTTTGGTACCACCAGTGGTTTTGACCACATTTTGATATTTTGTGACCTATGGTCATCAGTGGTTTTGACCACACGATGGGTTGGCCCCATCATTTGATTTGTGACTTTAGTCACCAGTGATTTTGACCACCAGTGGTTTTGACCACACGGGGTAGCTAAAGGAGTACGGATGGTTAGTGGGGTTGCATATTTGCATGTCATTAATGATTTGTGTATGAGTTACATTTCCGAGTGGGGGATTTACACACTGAGTCTTGGTGACTCACCCCTTCCCAAATTATTTTGCAGATGAGTAGATCTCGGAGATGGAGCCAGAGAGGACTCGAGGCGGCCATGCTTATCGTTGGATTTGAATTTACTTTGTTATAGTTAATATTATTTATTTTCTAAGTCTTTTTATTTTGGGTTGTAATAAGGCCGCTAATTATTATTTGGATGGTTATTTTATTGGTTTACTTTACTTATGTTATATTACAAATAAATTTATAAATGTTAAGAGAAACGGTTAAAAGAAATTTTTTTCAAACTTAATAACTTCTACGGGTTTTCAAAGATGTTAACATCGGGTAACAAAATACACCAAGACAACTATAACCTTGACAAATTTTAAAATTCACATGATCAAACGTTTTCAAAGGGTTTAATCAACACAACCATGTTTATGAAAATAATCCCAACTAAGTTTTATCAAACCCCGTTTTAATACCTTAGCCACATATTAACAAGTTTTCACCAGACACTCAAAATGATTCAAATTATTTTACTCCGTGACATACCAGATCCAGTCAGGACTCATGGGCCAGGTTTGGGGTGTTACATTTTTGGTATCAGAGTCCGGTTCAAAACTTGACTGTGGAGGGGCCCAAGGCCCAGAATGTTTTGTTTATGTTAGTAGGCCTTATTTGAATGTTTTGAAACTGTTCTGGCTTGAACAGTATGGCACTGAGTCTCCGGCACCTATCCGCCCAGGTAAGTAATTCTATCTATTTTCCTTGTGAATATTTGATGAGGGGTAAAAGGGTAAATTGGGAACGTAGACTATTAGAATAGAAATTGTGGAACCCTAGGGTTAGCATACCCCAACAAACAATACATAAGATTTAATAAATCCCTAAGAAACCCTATGAGTTGTCCCTGAGCAAGGGATGTGGCAATCGTTATACGCATGTCTAGGATTGGATTCGGTGGGAGCACGGTATTTAAGCGATCCCTAGTGACTCACCTCCTACTCACTTGAATCCTACAGTGCGTGAGTGACGGTTCATCCTAGCTGAGACGACACGCTCACAGGCTAAAATTGATAACTAAAACCCGAAAGGGACTAGCCATTTTGTTTTTGAAGTAATTAAAACCTTGTTTTAAAAAAATTACAAAATTGCCCCTAACCAACAAAATTACCAGAATAACCCTGATTTTCAAAATTTTGCAACATCATTATTTTGGAAAATGCAATTCTCAAAAAGAAACCATCAAAGCTTTACAACTTTTGAAATATCCCTGATTTATTAACTTTTACAAATTCACCCCGATTTGTGAGAAATTACCGAAATACCCCTGAGGTCCAAAATTACCGAAATACCCCCGAATTTTAAAATTTTTTAAAATACCCCTGGAATTTAAGAGTTCCAAAATACTTTTTGACAAAATCATCTGAGAACTTTTTATTTTTGAAAAATTACAAAAATACCCCTGTGGGACAAATTACGAAAATACCCCTGGGTAGTGGAAAAACAATCACAATGAAAACTGCAACGTCTCTTTGAATGAATGAATAGAAGGATTGTGTGCATGTATGATATGAAAAAACCACTCCTAAAACTCCTATCATAAAATTTCTTCGCGGATAATCCAGTGAAACAAGTACGAATGCATAAAATTTTTAAACAGATAAACGTAATCGTTAGAAATGAGTACAAGAGGTCGTGGACGTCCGCCCCGTGGCTATGGTAGAGGTAGGATGACCTTGTCGGAGCCAGCAAGGTCGGGTCATGGGTCTGGAAATGAGATGTCAGATCTGTCGGCGGCGGAAACTGAGTTTCAATATCAGACTGGTGGTAACGACATAGTGTCCCAGGCGGTGCTACGAGTGTTGGAACGAGTTGTCGAAGCAGGCGTGGGTGTAGGAGCCCAAAAATCCGTGGTTGAGAAACTCCGGGCTAACGAAGCTGAGGTGTTCAGAGGAGTTTCTGGAGTGGAACCTAGTGCGGCAGAATATTGGTTAGAATCTACTGAAAGGATTATGGGTGTCCTGGATTTCACAGCTGAGGAGAAGTTTAAGGGTATCATCTCTCTGCTTCGGGACGAGTCATACCAGTGGTGGCTCACTGTAAGAGATGGAGCAATGGCGGAGAATCTCACGTGGGAATTCTTTAAGGCCGCCTACCAAAAGAAGTACATAGGAGCTAGTTACGTGGATGCGCAGCGGAAGGCTTTCTTGAACCTGGTTCAAGGCAATAAGACAGTGGCGGAGTATGAGGCTGAATTCCTCTGATTGAGTAGGTATGCTCGTGGTATTGTGGGTACCGAGCATGAACGCTGTGTTAGATTCGAGGATGGGCTGAGAGATGAGCTGAGGATGATGATAGCTCCACAACAGGAACGGGAGTTCGCTGTCCTAGTGGAGAAATCAAAGGTTGCTGAAGGGGTAAGACAGTCGGTTAGACGGAATCAAGATAGGAGTTGGAATAAGAGGAGCTCTGGATCTTCAAGGTTCTCTGGTAATCAGCAGAAGAGGACAAGGTTTGGTGGGTCGGATCAAGCTGCTAGGCCTGCTGCTACTGCTAATCCTCAATGGCCGCCACGATGTGCCCGATGTGGGAAGTCTCACATGGGGAATGTTGGAATGGTAACCGGGGATGCTTCGAATGTGGGTCTATGGAGCATCGAGTTAGAGACTGTCTAAAAAAGGTAGCTAGACTGAGATCAGAGGGTCAGGATTGTGCATCGAATATAAGGGATAACCAACAGCCACAGAGAGGTCGTGGTGCAGGAAGAGGAGGTAATAGTGCTGGAAGAGGTCGTGGGGCACCGAGGGGAGGTACCGGTGGTACTGAGGCTAGGCAACCTGGTCTAGTCTATGCCGTGAGGCGTCAATAGGAGGGTGACGCACCGAACGTTATAACCGGTATGTTCTTGATCTTTGGTGTACCCTATAATACTTTGATTGACATTGGCTCAACCCACTCATACATTGCTAGTAGCGTAGTGGAAACTCTGCATCTAGACCCTAAGCTTACTTCTAGGAAGATGACTGTATTAAGCCCCCTAGGTCACTCTGTAGAAGTAAGTAAACTCTATAGGAATGTACCTCTAGAACTCTAAGGGGTCGTGTTCTTGGCAGACTTGATGGAACTACTGTTTCGGGAGTTCGACCTAATCCTCGGGATAGATTGGCTATTAAAGTATCAGGCTAGCCTAGATTGCGCAGTGAAGCACAAGGTAATAAAGACCGAGAAAGGTAAGGAGGTGGTGATGATTGGTAAAAGGAGGGATTACCTATCTAATTTGGTTTCAGCGTTAAAGGCGGAAAGGATGGTTAGGAAGGGTTGTGAAGCTTATGTGGTGCATGTCTGTGCTTTGGAAGCTAAGGATGTTGCTGTGAGAGATGTCCGGACTGTAAGGGACTATGCGGATGTGTTTTCAGAAGAACTTTCGGGTCTACCTCCGGACCGTGAGGATGAATTTGGTATAGATCTGTTACTCGGAACCGCACCAGTATCTATAGCTCTGTATCGGATGGCGCCGAAAGAATTGGTAGAGTTGAAGGCGCAGATTCAGGAATTATTGGATAGAGGTTCATCCGACCAAGTGTATCGCCATGGGGAGCTCCAGTGCTTTTTGTCAAGAAAAAGGATGGGACAATGAGGATGTGTATAGACTATCGGCAGCTAAACAAGTTGACAATAAAGAACCGGTATCCTTTGCCCAGGATTGATGATCTGTTCGATCAACTCAAAGGAGCATCGGTGTTCTCTAAGATTGACCTTAGGTCAGGGTACCATCAGCTTAAGGTGAAAGAGGCTGATGTCCATAAGACGGCATTCCGTACTCGGTATGGGCACTACGAGTTTCTGGTAATGCCTTTTGGTTTGATGAATGCACCGTAACGTTTATGGACATGATGAACTGGGTTTTCCAACCCTATCTGGATCGGTTCGTCGTGGTCTTTATAGATGACATTTTGGTGTACTCGAAGTCTGAGGAGGAGCATGACGCACATCTTCATGTGGTTCTGCAAGTTCTAAGGGAGAAACAATTGTACGCCAAATTTAGCAAGTGTAAGTTTTGGCTCAACGAGGTAACCTTTCTAGGGCTTGTTGTTTCAGCCGAGGGAATTAGGGTAGATCCCCGTAAGATTGAGGCGGTATTGGAGTGGAAGCCACCAGAGTCGGTTATAGAAATTTGGAGTTTTCTGGGGTTGGCAGGATATTACCGAAGATTTATGGAAAATTTCTCCTTAATCGCAACAGACCGCTGACTAAGTTGTGAGAAAAGGGGTTCTGCTTGTGTGTGCGAGAAGCGACAAGAGAGTTTCGATAAACTGAAGAGGATTTTGACAGAAGCACCAGTCTTAATTCAGCTTGAGGCAGGAAAGGAGTTCACTGTGTATTGCGATGCATCGCATACTGGTTTAGGCTGTGTATTGATGCAAGATGGGAAGGTGGTCGCTTATGCGTCACGACAGTTGAGGCCTCACGAAAGTAACTACCTCACACATGACTTGGAATTGGCTGCTATGGTATTTGCCTTGAAAATCTGGAGGCACTATCTGTACGGGGAGAAGTCGATAGTGTACACAGATCACAAGAGTCTGAAGTACCTCTTGACTCAGAAAGATTTAAATCTGAGGCAGCGGAGGTGGATTGAGTTGTTGAAGGACTACGACTGCTCAATCGAATACCATCCGGGGAAGGCTAATATGGTAGCTGATGCATTAAGCCGAAAGGTGGTAGCAGATTTGCGAGCAATGTTTGCTCATCTAAGTCTCTATGAGGATGGGAGCCTTTTGGCAGAATTACAAGTGAACCCATCTTGGATTAATGAGGTCAAAGAAAGGCAGATGACTGATGAAGCTTTGAATACTCAAAGGTTGCAAGTCTGAGAATGGTAAGGTCAAGGTTTCACTTGGCGATGATGGAGTGTTGTACTTTCGGGGAGAGTATGCATGCCTAAGGATGATGAGTTGAGGCAACAAATCCTTAAAGAAGCTCATAGCGGTCGTCGCTTATGCACCCGGAAGCGATAAGATGTATCGAGATTTAAGGAAGCAGTTTTGGTGGCCGGGTCTTAAGCGGGAAGTGACCGAGTTGGTAGGCAAGTGTCTGACATGCCAGTAAGTTAAGATTGAGCATCAATTGCCATCGGAGCTGTTACAGCCAGTAAAGATCTCACAGTGGAAGTGGGAGGAGATTACTATGGATTTCGTAAGTGGGCTTCCCTCACGCCCGAAGAAAAAGATCTTTGTTTGGGTGATAGTAGACCGGTTGACTAAGTCAGCCCATTTCATACCGGTAAGGGTTGACTACTCGCTCCAAAGGTTGGCCAAGTTGTTTATCGCTGAGATAGTACAGTTGCATGGAGTACCACTGTCCATTACCTCAGATCGGGATCCTCGGTTTACGTCGAGATTCTAGAAGGCTCTACATCAGGAGTTAGGCACGAAGTTGAATTTTAGCACGGCTTTTCACCCACAGTCTGATGGACAATCTGAGAGGGTCATCCAAGTGTTGGAAGACATGTTGAGGGGCTATGTTTTGGACTTCCGTGGTAGTTGGGAGGAGTACCTACCTTTGGCAGAGTTCGCTTATAACAATAGTTATCAAGCGAGTATTCAGATGGCACCGTATGACGCGCTGTATCATCGAAAATGCCGTACTCCTACTTGTTGGACAGAACTATGAGAGTGACAGATGTTGGGTCCATAGTTAGTGGCAGAGACGGAGGATAAAGTTAGAGTAATTCGGGCTCGTCTTAGGGAGGCGTCGGACGGGCAGAAATCCTACACTGATCTTAAGCGAAGAGAGGTTGAATATGTAGTGGGTGATAAGGTTTTCTTGAAGGTATCCCCTTGGAAGAAGGTGCTGAGGTTTGGCCAGAAGGGTAAGCTAAGTCCCAGATTCATCGGACCGTATACAGTGTTGAAACGTGTGGGACCGGTAGCTTACCGGCTTTAGTTGCCAGCAGAATTGAGCCAGATCCATGATGTCTTCCATGTTTCGATATTGAGGCGCTATCGATCAGATCCATCACATGTTATGCCATTTGAGGAAATTGAAGTGAATCCGGACTTGTCTTTCGAGGAGGAGCCGGTACAGATTTTGGATCGAGATGTCAAAGTTCTGAGGAGGAAGTTAGTGCCTTTGGTAAAAGTGTTATGTCGAAATCATGGTACTGAAGAGGCCACATGGGAACCCGAGGATGTGATGCGACAGTAATACCCCCAACTCTTCTGATCTAGGTAATTTCGAGGCCAAAATTCTTTTTAAGGGGGTAGAATCCTGAATTAGGGGTTGTTTGTAATTTAATTATTTTCCCATGTGTGTGCTTGAAGAAATGAATATTATGATTGCTAAGCATGTTCTAGGGTCTAGAAATAACCCCAAGCTAGGCCTGACTTAAGACTAAAAATTTCTTTTTAAGTGTTTAAAAGAAGGGAGCTAGGTGAGATAGGGGTTAAGTAAAATTTTGGGTGAAGCATGACATAAAGAACTAATTGGCAAAGTGGCTTCCATGTGCCACTTAAGGGGTTGGAGGTGAAGATGGGTGCAGGTCTTGGGTTCGAGCGGCTGGAGTGGCATTTTGGTGTTTTATTTTTATATGCGGTGATGGGCTAAAGTAGGAAGGCTTTAAAAATTAAATGGTGAGGTTTTATGGCATGAAAGTCGAAATGGTGGAGTGGCATGAGGCGTTGTAAGGGGCTGCGGCAGGTTGCTCCTTTAGGTCCCAGGTTCGAACGAAAGAAACAGCAGTGGGCATTTTATTTTTTTTATGCAACTGGCGTGAATGGGAGTGAGCTGATGGCATGATTTTGGACTCTTAAATTGATAAGGATAAAGCTTAATGTTTGCTCTAGAATTCGGCTGGAAGAGTAAATATTAGTAGTTTATTTTCTTTTAAATTGTTGAAGAGTGGCTAGAAGATAAAAATAAAAGATAAATGTTAGTTGATGGGTGATAATTAATAGTTGAATTATCACAAAGAGGGGGAGGTGATGGCCGACTTTAGGACTCCTTTGGGGGCTGTCCATAATCAGGTTTGATATAGCAAGGGAGTGCCAAAATTCATCAAATTTCTTTTCTTTTCCTCTTCAATAGCTGCTGGCCAAAATCTCTCTAGGCACATTGCCAAATTCTTCAAATCTCTTCTCTCCTCTTGGTTCTTCTTAGCCGAACCTACCCCTTCTTCTTCTCAAAATTCCAGCCCTTCCAGCTTGTGATTAGCCGAATCCCCCTAAGGTAGGGTACTGTCAATTTCAAAGTAGTGGTAAGTATTTTCTCTTTAGCATTTAACTTTGGGTTCTTTCTCTTTTGGTATACCGAAAGCAAGGGTAAGCCTTAATATTTTGAGTTGGTCGAACCTTATTAGAACCTTGGTTTCACGTCTTGTTTTGCAGTCAAGGGAGGATAGCATTAAAGGAGTAAGGAGATCTTTCAGGATTTGATTCCCCAAGGTAAGGGGGTAAGTAATATTCAGCCATAGGCCTAGATTATGTATAAGTGTGTAAGCCAATTTTGACATATGTTTTGATAGGGATCTCGAAGACTCAAGTGACAAATTCGGGATTTCAGTAAGTGTGGTGGTAGTTAAGCACATTCGGCCAAAGGCCATATTTCAAGTACATCGTATCCTTCGAGATTACTTGGTTTTGCCGAATAGGCCTATGTCACTAACCTTGTTGTTGGCTGAATTTAGGGTCAAGGATCTTGCATCGTAGATCGGATCTTCAGGATCTAGGATTCGTGGTAGTAACAGGTGTGTAAAATTCATTACACACTTTATTAATAACATGACTATATTGTTGCCTTTATAAATCATTGTGGTATATTTGCTTGTGGGTTTAAGCATGGATTCCAGGTAAGTCCCCTATTACTTTGTCTATGATATATGATTGAGTTTGCCATCATATGCTGTTAAATGATATGCTATACATAAATGCATGAAATATGGGATTATGATATTGCTATGTAAGCATGATGATGGTGGGATTGATGAGAGGAGGGGGATGATTTTTATGGACTATCACCAGTGGTTTTGGCCACAAGATGGGTTGGCCCCATCAGATTTATTGTGACTTCGGTCACCAGTGGTTTTGACCACACTGTTGTTAAATTGTGACTAAGTCCCAGTGGTCTGGTACCACCTGTGGTTTTGACCACATAATGATATTTTGTGACCTATGGTCATCAGTGGTTTTGACCACACGATGGGTTGTCCCCATCATTTGATTTGTGACTTTAGTCACTAGTGGTTTTGACCACCAGTGGTTTTGACCACACGGGGTAGCTAAAGGAATACGGATGGTTAGTGGGGTTGCATATTTGCATGTTCATTAATGATTTGTGTATGAGTTACATTTCCGGGTAGGGGATTTACACACTGAGTCTTGGTGACTCACCCCTTCCCAAATTATTTTGCAGATGAGTAGATCGTGGAGATGGAGCCGAAGAGGACTCGAGGCGGCTATGCTTATCGTTGGATTTGAATTTACTTTGTTATAGTTAATATTATTTATTTTCTAAGTCTTTTTATTTTGGGTTGTAATAAGGCCGCTAATTATTATTTGGATGGTTATTTTATTGGTTTACTTTACTTATGTTATATTACAAATAAATTTATAAATGTTAAGAGAAACTGTTAAAAGTAATTTTTTTTCAAACTTAATAACTTCTACGGGTTTTCAAAGATGTTACCATCGGGTAACAAAATACACCAGTCAACTATAACCTTGACAAATTTTAAAATTCACATGATCAAACGTTTTCAAAGGGTTTAATCAACACAACCATGTTTATGAAAATAATCCCAACTGAGTTTTATCAAACCCCGTTTTAATACCTTAGCCACATTTTAACAAGTTTTCACTAGACACTCAAAATGATTCAAATTATTTTACTCCGTGACATACCAGATCCGGTCAGGACTCATGGGCCGGGTTTGGGGTGTTACAATTATTTTCTTTTTGCTGCGATTTGCTCCCTTCTGCATTGGTATTTTTCTCTGCAGGTTAATGACGGTGATTTCGCGGTGAAGATTAGACATGAGAATTGCGGCGCTATTGAGGGAATCCTTGTAGCTGCAAAGTTGCAACAATCAGACTCTAGATCTTGCGGCGTGACGGTTGGGTTTCTAACCCTTGTGGCGTGACTGTTGGGTTTCTAACCCTTGCAGCGTGACTGGAAACCTAGGGATACAAGGTTTCCAGTTTTAGAAACAAATTTTGGGCCGTTTGGGCTGTAGGTTGGGCTAAAAGTGTAATGGCATGGGGTCTGTTAGGCTATTGTAATTGGGCACGAGTCTGGTTAAATAGTTTGTAAAATGGACTGGGATATTTATTTTGCTTCTGATTTATTTCAGCCCGGGCAAAATAGGTTATTACAACTGTAACACCCCAAACCCGGCCTACAAGCTAGGCCCAAATCCGGTGTGTCACACTAAAAAGTTTTTCGATAACGTATAAAGAAAACATGTCAAATGAGATAAAAAAAATGTAAGATCCTTTTCTATTCGTACAAAAATAGATGTTGGTTTGTTAAAATCAAGAAAATCAAGTTTGACTTGAGATATTTAATAAAATACTACTAATTTCAAAGATTGATCGATTAAATTTGAAGTAATAATTTTATAAAACTGTGACTTTTGGAAATATCGTTGATAGTTCGAGGGAAATTTCCGTATTAAAATATTTGTAAAAGTTTATTTTGAAATTCATTTGTTAATCGATTTTGGAAAACCTTTATTATGATTCTAGAAAATCCCATTTAAAATAATTTGAGTAAAATATAAACACGTCAAACATAAAGTAAAATAAAATAATCCAGATGCCTTATTAGAACACATAACCCAAAATAGTAAAGTAATAAAGTAAACGAAGTAAGAAACTAAAGTCCAAATAAAACCATTCCTGAAGTATGGCCTCCACCGAGTCATGCATGGCCCCAAGTCCTTGTCACTGAGCATTACCTACAAGGGTTAAGAAAGAAAGCAGGGTGAGTTACAAGAACTCAGTGTGTAACCCACTTACCATTTTCCACTGGGCCAAAAATTCAATTAAGCATTTATTGGGCCAAAGTCCATTTAGAAATATAACATAATAACATGTATATAATATGCATGTGATATGCAATTCCCAAACCAAACCTAAATTTCCATCCGCTACACACCACCCGTACCAACCAGTACACCTGTGGGGAGCTTTAGTCACCCACGCCGCCAACACACTAACTGGGCATTTAAGCCATAATAAACTGGACACGAAGCCATATATCAAACTGGGCACGAGGCCATATATGAAACTGGGCATTAAGCCATATATCAAATGGGCATGAGGCCATATATCAAACTGGGCATTAAGCCATATATCAAACTGGGCACGAAGCCATATATCAAACTGGGCACGAGGCCATATATCAAACTGGGCATGAGGCCATATATCAAACTGGGCACGAGGCCATATATCAAATTGGGCATTAAGCCATATATCAAACTGGGCACAAAGCCATAAGAATTATAATATCCTGAATTAGGGGTTATTTATGATTGTATTGTTTTGCATGAGTTCAGATTGTTGTGTTGTTAAGTGAGATGTTCTAGGGCTTAGGAATAAGCCAAGGTAGGCTCGAGCTATAGGAAAAATTTTATTTTTAAGCTTTAGTTAAAGGGGTTGAAGGAGCTAGGGGTTAAGAGTAATTCGTGGGGAATTTTAACACAAGTAACCAGTACCACTTAGGGCTTTAGAAGGTGACGCCAGAAGCAGTGTGAGGGGGGCTTAGGTTCGAATCCCATGGATGGACTTAAGGTGACTTTTATGTTTTTTGCATTTATATAGCATGTGTTTGTCAAACTCTAATTAAGGTAAGGTTGGACTATTGTCTTTTATGGTTAGTAGACTAAGGAATAAGGCAAGTGCTTATTTATGGTATGGTATCAAGGAATTTTGGTAGGATAAGGGGAGATAAGGCTTGAAGTATGGAGTGTTGTTTTGGAAACTTTTCTATGGCCATTTGACCATGAATGTAGATGGTATAGTAGAATAAGGGGAGTTGGCTTAATTCTGAATGTGATTAGGAGGAAATAAGGAGAAATTTAGGAGTGAGTTTAATTCAAAATTATTTTGAATTGATGGCAAGAAGAATTTTGAGTGTGGAGGCCGAATGTGGGTCTCTTTTGGGTGATAATTTTCGGTCATGAGTGGGGGGGAATAGCTGAATTTCCTATAAGAGGTCTAGAAAGTTTTGGTTCTCTTTTCTTTCTTTAGTATTCTCTTTCAAAACTTTCTTTTCACCCTTGCCATTGAAATTTGAATTTCTTGACCAAAAGTGGAAGTCATTTTGTGCATCTTTTTCTTTTCTTTTTTTTAACTTATTTTCCTTCCATTCACTTCCTAAAAACCGAAACCCATCCTCTCATTTGCAACAAAGCCGAAACCTCTCCACCTTTGTTCTTCATTGCCGAATTCTCCTAACTTTCATCTACACTTATTTTCTTCTTCTCAACCTCGGTTCTATACCTATTTTGTGATAGCCGATTATCCTATCTCCATTTGGGAGTTCTTGCCGAATCTTTTAGAGCCTTTAGAGGGGGAGGTGTCGATATTCCTTTTCATCAATCTTCCAATCGGTTTTGAGTATAGTAAGTATTTTCTTAGCAATCGAATTCTCTTCTTCTTCATTTAGTATGCCGAAACCAATGGTTGGCCTTGGTTTCTAAGGGATGGTCGAATGTATGAAGAGTCATAATATTATGTTTCTTTTGTGTAGCCAACGGTAAGGAGCCTTAAGGAGGATTGTAAGGATTCGATTCATCAAGGTAAGTGTTATATGGTGATTTGGGATTTGTTAAGCAAAGTAGGTGGTTTGTAGTATTCGGCCATAGGCCATTTTTTGAGTTTAAGTGATGACCGATTTCTGACTTTGGTTCTTAGGAGCAAATCGGCGAAATAAGAGAGTTTCGGATTGAGTAGATCAGTACCAAAAAGGTGCGTGTTATCGCCTTTGTTCTCTTATTGTGTGTATGTGTTATATATATAAATATGTATATGATGTGCATGGTAGCTGAAATAATGGCTAAAAAGTTGGATACCCATGGTGGGTAATCAATTAAACAGGTCAGTACTTTATGACAGTAAGTTTCCTATGGTATACGAATGAAATTGTGATAGCATGTGATGTATGCTTATTTTAATGATATTGTGGCATGATACATGGGGCTTGGGATGTGACTATTGAAGGACAGGGAGTACATTTATGTACGTGGTCTGATGTTAGCCTTATGCTACATTGGCGCTTGATGTTAGTTATGTGCTTTATCAAGGTGGGATGTTGGCTGTGTGCCTCACCCTGGCGGATGATAGCTATGTGCATCACCGTGGATTGAGGATGACCTAGGGTCGCCTCGAGGATATTGATATGTGGGGTCACTTAGGTGATCGGTGGCTTAGCCACCTCGAGACAAGCAGTGTCCGCCAAGGTAGGTGTGTAACGGATGGATACTAGGTTGGGCTGGGCTTCATGTTGCATATTTATGTATGTGGACTCTGGGGATATGGGCCAAGCCCATATGTGGAGACATGTGAAATAACTATGCACTGAGTCTGTTTGACTCACCCAAATTTTCTTACCAACATCGCAGGTGATTCGTAATGCTTGGATCGGGTCGTAGTGGATATAAAGGTGGCCCATGCAGAAGATGTTTTACTTAATTTTACATACTTTATATTTTAAGTAGTTTTGAAATAATTATTTGATGTAATAAGGGCCACTTAAAGTATTTGCAACTTTATTTATGGTTTTGAAGTTTATCCTATTATTGAGCTAATAATTGGCAATATTTTGAATCAACTTATTTTATAACAACTTATATTAAAGCTTTTAAATTGGGATAATTTGTACCAATAAGGTTTTACTTGGAATCATAAATGTGGAATGTTTTTACCAACGACAACAAATTTCATCTTTTATTTTTAAGTAAAAATCTTTTCCAGCATTTTCCGCAGTGACATACCAGATCCGGTCAAGGCTCGTGGGCCGGGTTGGAGGTGTTACAAGAATTTTGTAGCAAAGCTACCAGAACTTCTCTTCGTTAAATATCCCAACCCATGCAAATCATGTATGCATATTCATTTACAATAATTCATTCATATAATTATTACAACCATACGGCCCATTATAAAAATTTAAACAATTTGGCCCATATCACATTTTGGCCCATATAGCAAATATCACATTTGGCCCATATATCAAATATCACATTTGGCCCACATAGCAAATATCACATTTGGCCCATATAGCAGATATCACATTTGGCACATATATCAAATTTCACATTTGGCCCATATATCACTTTTATCGATTTAGTCCATTGAGGGTAATTTCGTAATTTAGCCCATAAGGGCATTTTCGTAATTCAGCCCATAAGGGCATTTTTGTAATTTTACTCGTCGAGGGTAATTCGGTAGTCTCACAATCCAGGGTATTTCAGTAATTTACCCTCTAAGGGCATTATGGTAATTTCGTAACCTAGGCTTAACAACTAATTTAGGGCATAAAAGTTTGAAACTGTCCGTCTGCATCGTACTGACTAAATTGACTATAACTCATGTTAGGAATCTCGAAATCTAAATCTGTAAATTTTTATTGAAATTAGACTCATATTCTTCTTACTACAATTTTTTCCAGAATGTTTACCTTAACCATTTAGTACAGTTTATTCCTTAAAGTTTCCCCTGTTTCACTGTCCATTAATTCTGACCTCTATTAGCCAAAATTCAAATATCTCACTGTACAGTTTTCATATACTGCTCCCACTTGTCTCTATAAATAATAGGCTCATAAGGAATCCATACATATAAATTATGTCCCATAATTCACTTTTTACAATTTTATATGATTTTTCCAAGACAGAATAGAATACCCTGAGGTCATTCAGAACCAGTCTCACTGAAATTAACATATCTCAGAATATAATATTCCTTTTCCTTCTCGTTTCTTCCATATTAAAGTAGACCCCGTATTCTTTAATCTGATATCTTACTCACTTTGTAATTCCTTTTATCCAATTTTTTGTGATTTTTCAAATATGCGTCACTGTTTCTGACCGAAACTGTTTTATTACAAAACATGATTACCACTGCAAGCCTACGCACGTCCAAGTGATCACGGATGCCGGTTATCGATTTTCTTTGGTATTTCTTCTGAATCACAGAATATTTCATATAAACTTCCAAAGAGATGTGAGATTTACTCACCATTTCAAACATATATTCGGAAAGGTACGGGATTACACACCTTGATTACAAGTTGTGCTTTCTACCGATTTCAACACCACGACTGTGATCTCCCTCGATGCACCAAGAATCGATCCTACCAACAATATCAATTCGTCAAACTTCAATCCGATTAACTCAATAACCAAATGGAGATATCGAATGGACTATGAAAGATCTTCCTTACCTTAATCAATTATAATCTCGTTTCTCACGATCGTCCTATGACTAGAGATGATTAGGCAATGTTGTGGTATTCGACCTCCTTCTATATCACTACGAAGAAGAAAACAATCTCATATGAGAGAAAGTAAGGTGATGGTCTCGGTCAAAATGACCATCCAAAAACCAAAGCATGGATTCGGTCATAAGAGAAGAAAATAAAACATTGGAAAGAATACTTACCGATTGCTTAATGAATGTTAAAGAAAAAATGATGGAAAGTTTCGGTTATGGAGGAGAATGAACAATGATATTCGGCTATCAAGGAGATTAGACAAAAGATGAATATGTGACCAATTCAAGAGAAGAGAAAATGCACTATTGTGCTAATATATTTCGGCAAGGAGAGTTGCAAAATGGGAGAGATGACACAAAGTTGTCAAAGGAAATTTTACCAAAAAAAAAAAACCAAGACCTTACCAAATGCCAAGGTAAAATTTTCAGCTACCTATCTACCTCAAAACCGTCTACATGCATCCCCCCTTAGGATAAGAGTTTGGCCACCCAAGCTTTCCAAAACACCATCCTCAAAATAAGCCCATTGTCCCCCTTACTTACCTATTTCTCATGATTCATTTCCCCAACTTCAACCTTGCCTTATTCTTTTAGCCACCTTACCAAAAATAATGAAGCCCACCCTTGCCATAAATAGTCCTTGGCCGACACTTAAGGAAAGAGTGCAAAAATATTAGCCAAACATTGCACACAAAGGGATTTGAACCACTTCCCTCAAGGTACTACAAGTGGCGCCATATCCTCTCTACTAATAGCTCTTTTATGCTAGCTATTTAATCAATTATTTCCATATGCTTTAAGGTCACTTACTCCATCTCCTTAAAGTGCTAAAATACCAAATTTTTCCTAAGGCCCAATTAAACCTGAGACTTCATAGAAACCTCGTGACCTTCTAAATTCACTTAGCTAAAAAAATCCAATTTGAAATAATGCCATTATCTTGTTCTCAAATTTTTAAACACTTCCGTGCTCAAGGCCCAATGGGCCCAATCCTACTAGGCCCAATTTCAGGATGTTACAATTTTACCCTCCTTAAATAAATTTTGTCCTTAAAATTTCCAATCAACTACTAAACGTATCGCTCAAATCACATCACTAATCTTTCGCTGCACACTCTGATCTTAATAACACTAATTCGCTTTCTATCTCTAACCTTGGAAACTCTTCATATCATCAAATATTTAAACCCCAGAAGCAAATAAGTATTTATCACTCATTCATAAAATTTTCTACATTCAAACATCACGTCCAACCAAAACATACCTGACTTGGTAATGATGGAACAATCCTGAGCCTTATGCTCCTTAGACCCGCATCTCAAACATGCTCCTGACCTCCTCTAGCACTCACCCGGATGACGCCTTCCGCAATAATCGTAAGCTAAAAACTTTGGACGTGCCTTGACACGCTTTACGGAATGAGACTGTGATCCAAAAGAACCACGATCTCCTTTCTTCTTATAGTCCACAGACCCAACTCGAACTGCTTCACTGATTCCCTTAACCTCTTTCAATACCTTCTTAGCTATCTGAGTCAACTCATCAACCCCAGCTCGATCATGAGATCCTGTCTCGGCCACTAACAATGTATGCGCCTCTCTTTCAGGCACATGCCTTGATGCCAAAGATCTAGCCCTAACACCTCGGCCTCCACCACATCTACGTCTACCACGTCCACGTCTTCTAGCGCTCATGTTTACTAAGTCGATATAATCAAATTAAGAGTTTTATGAATCATTATGCTATTCGATGTTTATTAAATGATGTTTAGTAGAAAAGTTATTTTCGAGAGTCAAATATGCATCCTAGAGTCTCAGTCTCTATAATTTCAACTCTTATAGCTAACAGTTCTAGAGTATTCTACTTTGTAGAATTTTCGTAACACAATAATCATAAAATGAAAATAAATACATACTTGACTTGGTGCCGGATACTCGTGGTGCCATACTTCCTTTATAAATCAAAATTCTAAACAGCTTTGGAAAACGCTTTTGAACCCAAACCACGACTGAGTTTTGAAATTGGGCTCTGATACCATAAAATGTAACACCCCAAACCTGGCCTAGAAGTTAGGCCCGAATCCGGTATGTCACACTAAAAAATTTTTCTATAACGTATAAAGAAAACATGTCAAATGAGATAAAAAAATGTTAGATCCTTTTCTATTCATACAAAAATAGATGTTGATTTGTTAAAATCATGAAAATCAAGTTTGACTTGAGATATTTAATAAAATACTACTAATTTCGAAGATTGATCGATTAAATTTGAAGTAATAATTTTATAAAACTGTGACTTTTGGAAATATCGTTGATAGTTCGAGGGAAATTTCCGTATTAAAAATATTTGTAAAAATTTATTTTGAAATTCATTTGTTAATCGATTTTGGAAAACCTTTATTAAGATTCTAGAAAATCCCATTTAAAATAATTTGAGTAAAATATAAACACGTCAAACATAAAAGCAAAATAAAATAATCCAAAGGCCTTATTACAACACATAACCCAAAATAGTAAAGTAATAAAGTAAACGAAGTAAGAAACTAAAGTCCAAATAAAACCATCCCTGAAGTATGGCCTCCACCGAGTCACCCATGGCCCCAAGTCCTTGTCACTGAGCATTACCTACAAGGGTTAAGAAAGAAAGGGGGTGAGTTACAAGAACTCAGTGTGTAACCCACTTACCATTTTTCACTGGGCCAAAAATTCAATTAAGCATTTATTGGGCCAAAGCCCATTTACAAATATAACATAATAACATGTATATAATATGCATGTGATGTGCAATTCCCAAACCAAGCATAAATTTCCATCCGCTACACACCACCCGTACCAACCAGCACACCTGTGGGGAGCTTTAGTCACCCACCCCACCAACACACCAACTGGGCATTTAAGCCATAATAAACTGGGCACGAAACCATATATCAAACTGGGCATGAGGCCATATATCAAACTGGGCATTAAGCCCTATATCAAACTAGGCACGAGGCCATATATCAAACTGGGCATTAAGCCATATATCAAACTAGGCACGAAGCCATATATCAAACTGGCCACGAGGCCATATATCAAACTGGACACGAGGCTATATATCAAACTGGGCACGAGACCATATATTAAACTGGGCATTAAGCCATATATCAAACTGGGCACAAAGCCATAAGAATTTTGTAGCAAAGCTACCAAAACTTCTCTTTGTTAAATATCCTAACCCATGCAAATCATATATGCATATTCATTTACAATAATTCATTCATATAATTATTAGAACCATATGGCCCATTATAAAAATTTAAACAATCTGGCCCATATCACATTTTGGCCCATGTAGCAAATATCACATTTGGCCCATATATCAAATATCACATTTGGCCCATATAGCAAATATCATATTTGGCCCATATAGCAAATATCACATTTGGCCCATATATCAAAGATCACATTTTCCCATATATCAAATATCACAATTGGCCCATATATCACTTTTATCGATTTAGTCCATTGAGGGCAATTTCGTAATTTGGCCCATAAGGGCATTTTCGTAATTTTACCCGTCAGGGTAATTCAGTAATATCGCATCCTAGGGGTATTTCGGTAATTTAAACTCTAAGGATATTATGGTAATTTCGTAACCTAGGCTTAACTACTAATTTGGGGCATAAAAGTTTGAAACTGTCCATCTGCGTCGTACTGACTAAATTGACTATAACTCATGTTAGGAATCTCGAAATTTAAATCTGTAAATTTTTCTTGAAATTAGACTAATATTTCTTCTTACTACAATTTTTTCCAGAATTTTTACCTTAACCATTTAGTACAGTTTATTCCTTAAAGTTTCCCTTGTTTCACTGTCCAACGATTCTGACCTCTCTTACCCAAAATCCAAATATCTCACTGGACAGTTTTCATATACTGCTCCCACTTGTCTCGATTAATAATAGGGTCTAAGGAATAAATAAATATAAATTATGTCCCATAATTCACTTTTTACAATTTTATATGATTTTTCCAAGACAAAACAGAGTACACCGAAGTCATTCAGAACCAGTCTCACTAAAATTAACATATCTCAGAATATAATATTCCTTTTCCTTCTTGTTTCTTCCATATTAAAGTAAACGCAGTAAGACTTAATTTGATATCTTACTCATTTTGTAATTACTTTTATCCAATTTTTTGTGATTTTTCAAATACACGTCACTATTTCTGACCAAAACTATTTTTTTCCAAAACATGATTACCACTACGAGCCTACGCACGTCCGAGTGATCACGGATGCCGATTATCGGTTTTCTTGATATTTCTTCTGAATCACAGAATATTTCATGTAAACTTTCAAAGAGATGTGAGATTTACTCACCATTTCAAACATATATTCGGAAAGGTATGGGATTACACACCTTGATTACTAGTTATACTTTCTACCGATTTCAACACCACGACTGTGATCTCCCTCGATGCACCAAGAATCGATCCTACCAACAATATCAATTAGCCAACCTTTAATCCGATTAACTCAATAACCAAATGGAGATATCGAATGGACTATGAAAGATCTTCCTTACCTTAATCGATTATAATCCCGTTTCTCACGATCGTCCTATGACTAGAGATGATTAGGCAATGTTCTGGTATTCGACCTCCCTCTATATCACTACGAAGAAGAAAATGATCTCGTATGAGAGAAAGTAAGGTGATGGTCTCAGTCAAAATGACCATCCAAAAACCAAAGTATGGATTCGGTCATAAGAGAAGAAAAGAAAACATTGGAAAGAAAACTTACCAATTGATTAAAGAATGAGAAAGAAAGAACGATGGAAAGGTTTCGGTTATGGAGGAGAATGAACAATGACATTCGGCTATCAAGGAGATTAGACATAAGATGAATATGTGACCAATTCAAGAGAAGAAAAAATGCACTATTATGCTAATATGTTTTGGCAAGGAGAGTTGCAAAATGGGAGAGATGACACAAAGTTGTCAAAGGGAAATTTTGCCAAAACAAAACCAAGACCTTACCAAATGCCAAGGTAAAATTTTCAGCCACCTATCTACCTCAAAACCGTCCACAAGCATTCCCCCTTAAGATAAGAGTTTGGCCATCCAAGCTTTCTAAGACACCATCCTCAAAAAAAGCCCCTTGTCCCCCTTACTTACCTATTTCTCATGATTCATTTCCCCAACTTCAACATTGCCTTATTCTTTTAGCCACCTTACCAAAAATAATGAAGTCCACTCTTACCATAAATAGTCCTTGGCCGACACTTAAGGAAAGAGTGCAAAAATATTAGCCAAACATTGCACACAAAGGGATTTGAACCTCTTCCCTCAAGGTACTACAAGTGGCGCCATATCCTCTCTACTAATAGCTCTTTTATGCTAGCTATTTAATCAATTATTTCCATATGCTTTAAGGTCACTTACTCCATCTCCTTAAAGTGCTAAAATACAAAATTTTTAATAAGGCCCAATTAAACCCGAGACTTCATAGAAACCTCGTGACCTTCCAAATTCACTTAGCTAAAAAAATCCAATTTGCAATAATGCCATTCTCTTGTTCTCAAATTTTTAAACACTTTCGTGCTTAAGGCCCAATGGGCCCAATCCTACTAGGCCCAATTTCGGGATGTTACAACAATAGTAGCCCCTTTTAACTGATCAAATAAGTCATCGATTCTGGGCAACGAATATTTATCCTTTATTATCACCTTATTCAACTGACGATAATCGATACACATTCTCATTGTGCCATCTTTCTTTTTCACAAATTGAACAGGAGCTCCCTAAGGCAAAATACTCAGTCTAGCGAACCCTCTATTGGTCAACTCTTGCAGCTGTAACTTTAACTCTTTCAATTCTGTTGGCTCTATTCTATATAGAGCTATCGAAATAGGTGTCGTACCAGGCAGTAATTCAATACCAAACACAACTTCACGAATTGGAGGCAAACCCGGTAACTCTTTAGGAAACACATCAGAATACTCACAGACAATAGGCACTGATTCAACTTTATTTTTAGACACTTTTGAATCAATCACATAAGCAAAATATGCCTCATATCCCTTTTTCACATATCTCTGAGCTTTCAATACTGATATCACAGTAGGCAATCCATTTAAATCATCATATCCAACCCGTATAATTTCATTATTCAGACATCTCAAATCTATAGTCTTTCTTTTATAGTTCACAACAGCATCATGCAATGTAAATCGGTCCATACCCAGAATGATATCAAACTCATCAAATGGAAAAACCATCAAATCAACAAGGAAAGAAATATCTTGAAACATTAACGAACAGTTCCTGCATACTTTGTCGATAAGGACACTTTTACCTAAGGGGTTCAATACTTTTATAACAAATTCAGTAGACTCTATAGGCAAAGTCTTACTGAATACTAAATTCATATATATATACGAATGCGTAGAACCAAGGTCTATCAATGCAATCACAAAAGTTTCATAACGTGTAAAAATACCCGTTATAACATATGGAGATGAAGTTTTCTCACGAGCTCGGATAGCATACTCTCTAATAGGCGCTCTACCTATAGATCTTGTAACAGTGTCTCTCGTAGTTCTCTGACTACCACTAACATTTCTTATATTCTTTGAAGGTCTTCCTCTCACAGATGCATTATCAGATCTCAGATTCTGAACAATCTCTAGCTCAACAGACTCAGGGCAATCACGGATAAAATGATCAAATGATCCACATCGGAAACAAGCTCTTTCATTTAATCTACAACTTTCCAGATACCTTTTTCCACAATGTTTACATTTAGGTCTCTTAGTCCAAACATTACCAACACTGGCCACTGAAGTTGCTAGGATTACGAATACGTTTATTTGCATAATGACTTACCTCGGATTTGATTTTCATAGAAATGGAAACGGCTACTCGATTACTTTCACTTTCCCGCGATCTAAGTCCGTTTTCCTTGGTTCTTGATCTATACATATTCAGAATTAACTCTTTTATTCACTAACTCATTCAATTCAATCCAAGGACACACATTTAGGCTATTTGCAATTTGACCCTCGCATTTACATAATTTATCAATTTAGTCTATTTTTCTTAAAACAACAAATTCACAAAATCATCTCATACTCATGCTTAGCCGAATGTTCATACATGACATACAAGCCCATATTTTCCATCAAATTTATAATTTAGTCCCTCAAGTTACTATTTTCTCAATTTATCCCTAATTAGCAAATTCATCAAAATTTCAAGAACAAAGTATGTTCATCTAGCTCAAATCATTCATTTAACAACTAATTTCATCACAAAGCTCAACATATCATCAATGGAATATCTCATAAACATCATCAATACACAAAATTGAGACATGGGTTTGATAGCACTCGAAGTAATGATTACGAAAACAAAGAAATTATCGAAAACTGACTAAAAACATACCTTGAATTTGACTTGTAAGTAGCTGAATATACAAAACTTTAAAAATTTTCTTTTCTTTGTGTTTTCGGTGGAAAAGTGCATGAATGAATGTCCATTTTCATGCTTTATTTTTATTAACTATCATATTATTAACCTAATTACAAAATTGTCCTTATAATAAAATATATATATAACATATAAATTAAGGCCATTTTAGACCATATGCCATCCACTAACCTTATGAATTGTTTAATTTCCATATAAGGCCTCCAACTTTACAAAGCCACAACACATTGGTACTTTAACAATTACCATGCTAGTTTTGCACTTGATGCAATTCAATCCTTTTATCAAATTAAACACATAAATGGATAAATTAGCATACAAAACTTTACCACATGGTTAATCACATATCAAAGTCACAGAAAATAGTATTAAAGCATTATACGGACTCAGATTTGGGGTCTCGAAACCACTATTCTGACTAGCGTATAAATCAGACTGTTACATGCTATAGGAAATGGAATTGGGGAAATATTGGTATCCCCAAGTGGAGATCATTATCCATTCAATTGCAAATTGGTTTTGATTGCACAAACAATATGGTAGAATATGAAGCATGCATCATGGGAATTCGAGTAGCTATAGAGCATACAATCAGAGTGCTAAAAGTATATGGAGATTCCCCATTAGTAATTTACCAGCTTAAAGGTGAATGGGAGACAAGAGACCCCAAATTGATTGATTATCGAAAAATAGTTTTGGGATTGATTGAGGAATTTGATGACATCACTTTTAATTATCTCCCACGTGATGAAAACCAGATGGCGGATGCTTTAGGAACCTTGGCTTCTATGATCAAAGTTAACAAACTAGAGGATATGAGACCTATTCAGATGAATATTTTTAAAGTTCTAGCTCATTGTTATAACATGGAAGAGGAGGAAAAGGATGACCACCCTTGGTATCATGATGTATTGAGATACGTAAGAAATCGTGAGCAATTGAGAATGAAAAAAGAATGTTAAGAAGTTTAGCCTGTGACTATGTCTTAGATGGGGATATCTTATACAAAAAAGGAAAGATCAAATACTATTGAGATGTGTTGACGCTGTTGAAGCTAGAAAAATTTTGGAAGAAGTTCATGAGGGTGTTTGTGGAACACACTCTGATGGATTCACAATGGCTAGACAAATAATGAGATTTAGATATTATTGGTCCACCATGGAAGGAGATTGTATCAACTATGCCAAAAGATGTCATAAATGCCAGATTTAAGGAGACAAAATTCACGTACCGCCTTCACCTTTGTATGTTATGACTTCTCCATGGCCTTTTTCTATGTGGGGCATGGATGTCATTGGGTTGATCTCACCAAAAGCTTCGAATGGGCATCAATTCATTTTTGTGGTTATTAACTATTTCACGAAATGGGTAGAGACTGCTTCATATATTAGCGTTACTAACTCAGCAATTAGTCGATTCTTGAAGAAGGAGATCATTTGTCGATATGGAATGTCCAAGAGGATCATATCAGACAATGCCCTAAACTTGAACAATAGCACATAGGGGAAGTTTGTAGTCAGTTCAAGATCAAACACCAAAACTCGTATCCGTATCATCCAAAAATGAATGGGGCAGTGGAAGCGGCCAATAAAAATATCAAAAAGATAGTAGGGAAAATAACTGAGACTTATAAGGATTGGCATGAGAAATTACCATTTGCACTCTATGCTTATCGAACTTCCATCAGAACCTCTATTAGGGTAACTCCTTTCTCATTAGTCTATGGGATGGAGGCAGTTCTACCTATTGAAGTAGAGATACCTTCCCTTCCAGTTCTATCAAAAATAAATTGAATGAAGCTAAATGGATCCAGGCTCGATATGATTAGTTGAACTTGATTGAAGAAAAGAGGCTAAGAGTTATTCGTCACTGTCAGATGTACCAAAAACGAATGATGCGAACATATGATAAAAAAGTCCGCCCAAGAGAGTTTCACATGGGGACCTTGTACTGAAAAAGATCCTTCCCATACAAAGGGATTTCAGAGGAAAATGGATACTGAATTGGGAAGGACCATATGTGGTGAAGAAGGCTTTCTCTGGAGGTGCACTGATTTTGACCGAAATGGATGGGAAAAGCTTACCCAATCCTGAGAATTTGGATGCAGTCAAAAAATATTTTACTTTAAAAGGAGAAGAGGCCAAGGTAAAAACCTATAAAGGGCGCTTTAAGACTTCAAACAAAAAAAAAAAAAGAGAAACGGAAAAGAAAAGGGAGAGGCCAACAAAGGGCACCTTGAGACCAAAGGGGTTTTGAGTTGAAAACCCAAAAGGGCAGCTCAAATTTTGAAGGGCATGCAGTGATCTTGCTATACCTGAATCAACAAGAAATGAAGTATGTTACATATTGGGGCATTAACAAAGTACTTTGGATCTTCTAAATGCATGTTAAGCTCAAAACAGTCTTAATGGAGTTTGTATATAGAAGCCCAATCTGCGATATCTAGGGCACCTAGTCTTTGTCCTATTTATATCAATTTACTATCTTTGGATTCTTTTTCTATAACATCCTAAAATTAGGCCTAGTAGGATTAGGCCCGTTGTGCCTTGAGCACGAAAGCATTTAAAATGTTTAGAGAATGAGAGAATGGCTTTATTTCAAGTTGAACTTATTAGGAAGGTAATTTTGGAAAGTTACGGGGTTTCTAGGAAGTTTTGGGTTCAAGTTAGGCTAAAGGTAAATTTTAGTGTCTGAGTACATTAAGGAGAGATGGTAAGTGGCATCAAGGTTTAAGGAAATAAGTATGTATTTAGCTAGCACAAGAGGAGCTAGTCACAAGGTGGTGAGGCATCACATGAAGGAGCTTAAGGGTTGGAGTTCGAATCCCATCCAACCTTTGGGATTTAATTTTTTTTTTGTACTAATCAAGTGTTTATGGGAAGTGTCGACGAAGCTTCAAAGATGGTAAGAAAGACTTTTTATTGAAGGAAAGAACACAAGGGAGAAGAGTAAGCAGAGAATTAAGGGAAGAATAAGGAAAGAAATGAAGGAAAAAGGTAAGGGAGGGAACATGTTGGCTGATTTTGTGGAAGATATTTTGGAAAGAGTTTTGGTCAACAATCATCTTTTTGGTAAAGATGATACCAGGTTTTGGTTGGGAGAAAAAGGGGTGCTAAATTTCTCTTTAGCCTTCTTAGGTAATTTTAGCTTTTAGTCATTCTTTTTCCTTTCTAAATATTTTCGTTCTTTTGATTGCATTTCCTTTTTTGCTGAAAACTTCAATTTGCCTATTGAATACTACACTTTTCTATTCTACACCATAACTGAAACATCAACTTCATCTCATAGCCGAAACTTGGTTTTTGTGGTTGCCGAAGCTTCTTTGCCTTCTCGGGTTTTCAGTGGTTACAAGGCCGAATCTATTCCTTGCTACTTCCATCTTCTTGGTTCTCTTTTGTTAAGGGCAAAATCAAGCCATCCTTTGCTGCTACTAATCTTTCTATTTACCTTAGTTTCGGAAGTTGATTGGTAAGTGAGTGTTTAGGCTGAATATTGGTGGTAAGATGTTACTCTTTATTTCAATGTTTTACACCGCTCATGTGATTCTATTTTGTGGCGATGATATCAAGTTCTTGCTTTTGTGGGAGGGCCGAATATTTGATAAAGGCTAACCCCTTTGATACATCACTTATTTATTTTTAGGAACTCGTTGCAATTGCCAAAGTGCAAGGCTAGATTTTAGAACCTAGTAGGGAAGGATCACAATTGTGGGAGCAACGAAGAGTGATTATTTAGGAAACCCAAATAAGGTGTGTAATCTCATACCCCTACGAATACATGTTTGAAATGGTGTATAATCTCATACTTCTCTAAATATTTGCATGAAATGTTTTTTCATTCTATCGAAAGATCAAAAAATCAAAAACCAGCATCTGTGATCACTCGGGCGTGCGTATGTTCGCAGTGGAAACCATATTTTGCAATGAAATAGTTTTTAATTAGCAGTAGTGACATTTTTTTGAAAAATCATGAAAAATATGAGAAAGGGAATTAGAAAGTGAATAAGTTATGGAATTAAAGCTTTATGTGTCTATTTTTATATAAAAGAAACAGAGTAGGAAGAATAATTTTATATTATGTGATATTTTAATTTTAGTGAGACTGGTTCTAAATGACTTCATGGTTCCCTATTCTGTCTTGGTAAAATAATTCAAAATTGTACAAAGTGAATTATGACTTATAATTTATATGTATAGATTACTTAGTGAGTTATTTTCAATAGAAACAAGTGGGAGAAGCATATGAAAACTGTACAATGAGATATTTGAATTTTGGGAAAGAGAGGTCAGAACCGTTGGTCAGCAAAACGGGGGAAACATCTTAGTAAGAAGATATATGAGTCTAGTTTTAAGGAAAATTTATGGATCTAAATTTTGAGTTTCCTAACTCTAGTTATAGTCAATTTAGTCAATATGATGCAGATGGACAGTTTTAATTTTATGCCCCAAATTAGTAGTTAAGTCTAGGGTTGCAAAATTACGAAAATACCCTTGGTGGGTAAATTACCGAAATACCCCTGGGTGTCAAGATTACCGAATTAACCTTGAGGGTTAAAATTACCAAAATGCCCTTATGGGTCGATTTTCTAGATTGCCTTAGTGGGTCGAATTATAAAGTGCTATAATAGGCCGATTCACCGTAATAAATTACTAGATTAATGTTTGCTATATATATGTGAATATTTTATGTTATTATATATGTTGCATTTTTACATATTGCATGGGATGAGAAAATTGAATGAAGAGAAGTGTAGCCTAGTGGCATTGCCACAAATTCTGATAATGGCTATGTGCCAAACTAAATATGGCTTTGTGCCATCGTGATTATGGCTTTGTGCTAAACGTATTTACCCGGGGCTATGTGCCTAACATATGAATTAACGACTCTTTGACGATCATATTTACCCAAGGCTGTGTGCTGATTATATTACTGTATATGATATTCCGTTGGCTCTGCCACAAAAATATTTTTTATTATGATTCAATATGATTCCGGTGGCTTGGCCACAATCAAAATATATTATAAATGGCAACTTGCCTATGATTGGTGTGTTTGGCAGGGTGGGTTGACTTGATCCCCACAAGTGTGATGGGATGGTACGAGTGGTGTGTAGCGGATGGATTACTAGGATGGGTTGGGTTGCATTCATTTCATATAATTATTGTTGAGTAAACGGGCTTAGGCCCAAAATGTTGCTATGCGGGTTCAAGCCTAGTGGATAATGGTAAGGGATTATACACTGAGTTCTTGTAACTCACTCCTTTTCCTTAACCCTTGCAAATAATGCTCAGTGATGTGGACTTGGGCCATGGATGACTCGATGGAGGCTATACTTTAGAAATGGTGTTTTTGAACTTTAGATTTCTATTTATGTTTACTTTATTACTTTTATTATTTTGGATTTTTAAGTTATAATAAGGCCTTTGGAGTATTTTATTTTTACTTTATGTTTGATGTACTTATTATTTTGCTTTATTTATTTTAAATGGAAATTTTCTAAAAGTATAAATAATGGTTTTCCAAAGTTGTTTAACAAAAGGATTTTATAACATATTTATAAATAATTTATTTTGGAGTTTCTTTCAATTATCAATAACATTTTTTTTCAAAAGTCACAGTTTTAAAATATCACGAACTTGAATAACGATTCTTAAATTAACCTCTCGAGATTTATAATATTTTTATTGAAGGTTTCTAAATCAAACTTGTTTTCTTAAATAACACATATTTTAGTATGAATCACAAGTTCTTTATACGGTTTTTTTCATGTGACATGTCAGACCTGGTCGTAACGTATGGGCCGAGTTTGGGGTGTTACATTTTATGGTATCAGAGCCCGATTACAAAACTCAGTTGTGACTTGGGTTCAAAAGCGTTTTCAAAACTGTATAAAATTTTAAAAAAATGCATGCTCTAAAGGAAGTATGGCACCACGGGTATCCGGCACCAAGTCAAGTTAGTTTATATTTTTATTTTATGATTATTGTGGTATGACTGTAGAAATACTTTTGAACTTTTAGCTTTAAGAGCTGAAACTATAGAGATTGAGACTTTAGGATACGTTTTGCGAAAATAACTTTACTTCCTATACTTCATAAAACATTGTTTAATAAACATTAAATAAGTATACTGATTCATAAGACTCTTAATCAGATTAAATCGACTTAGTAAATATGAGCACTAGAGGACGTGGACGCTGTGGACATAGCTGTGGTAGAGGCTGGGGTGTTAGGGCTGGATCTTCACCGAGGCATATTCCTGAAATGGATGCACCAGCTTTGCCAGTGGCTGAGACGGGATCTCATGATCGAACTGGGGTTGATGATCTGACTCAGTTAGTTAAGGCGGTATTGGAGGAGGTTAAAGGAATCAGTGAGGCACTTCGACAAGAGTGCGTAGACTATAAAAAGAAAAAAGATCGCGGTTCTTTAAGGTCGCAGTCTCGTTCTGTGAAGCGTGTTAAGGCACATCCAAACTTTTCAGCTTACGATTATTGCAGAAGGCGTCATTCGGGTGAATGCTGGAGGAGGTCAGGAGCATGTTTGAGATGCAGGTCTAAGGAGCATAGGGCTCGGGATTGTTCCATCACCATAAAGACGGGTATGTTTTGGTTGACTGTAGAAAATTTTATGAATGAGTGATAAATACATGTTTGCTTCTGAGGATTAGATATTTGATGATGTGAAGAGTTTCCAAGATTAAGATAGAAAGCGAATTAGTGTTTTAGTATCAGAGTGCCCAGCATGAGCTTAGTGTTGTAGGTTAGGATGTGCGACTATTCCTATAGTTGGAAATTTTGAGGACGAAATTTTTTTAGGGAGGTAGAATTGTAACATCCCGAAATTGTGCCTAGTAGGATTGAGCCCATTGGGCCTTGAGTACGGAAGCATTTAAAATTTTTGGAAAAACAAGATAATGGCTTTATTTCAAGTTGAACTTACTAGGAAGGTGATTTTGGAAAGTTATGGGATTTCTAGGAAGTTTCGGGTTCAAGTTAGGCTAAAGGAAAATTTTAGTGTTTGAGTACTTTAAGGAGAGATGGTAAGTGGCATCAAGGTTGAAGGAAATAAGTATGTATTTAGCTAGCACAAGAGGAGCTAGTAGCAAGGTGGTGAGGCGTCACATGAAGGAGCTTAAGGGCTGGAGTTCGAATCCCATCTATTGCAACCTTTGGGATTTAATTTTTTTTATACTAATCAAGTGTTTATGGGAAGTGTCGGCCAAGCTTCAAAGATTGTAAGGAAGACTCTTGTAACACACCAAACCCGGTCAAAACCCTACGACCGAATCTGGTGTGCCACGGAAAAAAACATTTTGAAAACTAATTTGTGGACTTGGTTAAAGAGAGTTCTATTATAACATTTTGAAGAAAACATCGTTGGATCTTGTGATGTCTAAAACATGTTGAAACTTGTTCTAGAAAAACTTGGTTGCCTTATTGTTACTCCGTATTTAATACTTAGTCAATGTACACTTTAGAAAACAAGTATTTGTTTAGAGTTTTGAAAACACCCAATTTTGTAGTTTTACCGGCATACTTATGGAAACTGTAATAAACAACTAAATAAAATGTCCCAAAATAATACGTAAGCGGCATTATTACAGAACTAAAACCCAAATTAAAGAAAATAACTAAGTGCATATAGAAAACATTAAAATAAAATGAATGCTGAGCATGGCCACCTCGAGTCCACCCGGCTCCAAATCCACGATCTAAGGTTTATCTGCAAAATATAAAGGAAGGGGTGAGTCACCTAGACTCGGTGTGTAAACCCCCATCCCAAAAGACGTTATGCTCTTACACAATTTCATATACAAATATGTATGTCATGCAACCCATCAACCTAGATATCCATCCATATCTCCCAAATCTACCCCTTGTGGTACCAAACTACTGGTGGTGCCAAACCACTGGTGACCAAAGTCACAAATAAACATATGTGGTGCCAAACCACTGGTGGTGCGAAACCACTGAGACATAGTCACAATATTATAATATATGGGGCCAACCCACCGTGTGATACCAAATCATTGGTGACTGTCTGATAGATCATACTCCCCCTCCTCTCATCACCCATAACATATATTCATGCGAACAATATCAGTATGATCATACTTAACACACATAATTATGTATACAGAATATCATGCTCTCATAGATCACAATCAACACAAGAAACATAACAACTTACCCGGCATCCATGCCTATTACCCACAAAGGTATTTTGGCCACCATTGTCGTCATTCTAGCTTTTAACAACACATAACATTTAACATATTAAGTAAAGAAAGTGTGTAAGAGTTACACACCTGGTTCTCGTACTAGCGCTTTTACTGCTTCTACGCTAATGTAATCAAGACTATGATTATCGGCCTATGATTTACTTCTGATGTCGACCCGCACTGGGAAGGCTAATCTCGTGCTCCCGATACTAATCGTTGGCGTTGGGTTTAGAGATCCAACCCCTCCTATCGCTTGACTGTTATTACTATCCATAACAACTCCTTGGTCACTAAACCATTTAAACGATGAGATCCAATTAACTAAATAATTATAACACTTAAAACAAACCCATACCTAATTTGCCGAATCCCGAAAGTCTTTAAGAAAGCTTCACCACCCTACCTATATTCGGCCAACACCCATATGTTAAACCAACCCCTTAATCTCAACCCATTAAACACCTTATGATATTTGGCCAAAAGAATAAAGAACAAGAAAGGCCATTCGGCTGAACCTACACCAACCCACCTTCGGCTTTTCCACAACTTGACACTTCAGACTACTGCAAGAAGAGATTCGGCTTCTGACTAGAAAGTAAATCATCAATCAACACATTAGGGGGTGATTCGGTTTAGGAATAATACGAGAGAGATATCGTAGTAACAACTACAAGAAACTTACCAACTAGAGAGGAGTATTCGGTTTATGGTGCACCTTCAGGAAAACCCACCTTGCAGATTCGGCTAAGAGAAAAGAAAGTATGAATAGGGGAATTCAGCTTTTAGAAGGTTTTTAGGGAGAAGAAGAATGCAGGAAAGAAGAAAATATTAGAGAGTTATGACAAAGAACACTTCAAAAGAGAATAGGAATTTCGGCTTGAGAGAAAAGATGAGAAAGAAAAGAACTAATGAAAGAAAGAAAAAAATGATAATTTGGCTAATAATTTTGGCACACACTCACAGACTTGGAGTTTCAGCCAACTCTCCCCCTCCTGATAGTTTTTATCCATCCTGATAACTTAACCATTATCTTACCTTTAAAAGAGGCCACCTTAAATCCAACTATTCCCTCTTAATTATTAGCATTTTATCACCAAAACAAAAGAATTAAAACTCCTAAAATGTAGCCCATGTGCTGCCCCCCCTTCCTCTAGGAGTGCTAAATTTTGACCCACCAATTTGGCCTCAAGCGGCCACACTAGGCCCAAACTCCTCCCCCTTGTGACGACACCTACATGCCCACTTATAGCACCTCCAAATGTTGGGCCACAAGCCCAACTTGCTACTGAAGATACTTAATTTATAAACTAACACTATTTATAATCAATTTAACCTAGATTTAAGGCCAATCCTGAGCCCAATACACACCTCAAGGCCTTAACCTACTAATTTAGCCATGCAACATACTAAATGCACAGACCTCCAAAATCAGGATATTACAGTTCTACCCCACTTAAAATAAATTTTGACCTCAAAATTAACTAGTAATCTTACTACCTAAGTCTCACCACTAGACTTTCGCTGTGCACTCTAATTCTAAAGCCATAATAAACACTTAGTATATTATGGTAGGGTACGCACCATTATTCGCATCTGGAGTGTCTTCATCCCCTTGGCGATGTGCTGCATAGACCAAAGTTGGCTGCATTGCCTCAACTTAACCTGCACCTCTGCCTTTGCGCCATCGCCACCTCTGGCTTGACCACGACCCCTTGGTCCAGGCTAACCACCTCTTCTATCCTGATCAAAACTTTGGCCCGTTGGCTGTACCTGATCCACCTATGGACAGTCCTTAATCAAATGCTCTGTGGATCCACACCTGAAGCATCCACTGGTTCTCCTTCTGCATTCCCCAGAATGCACTTTCCCGCACCAGTTACATGATCGATCCTAATTCCCAGCAGCAGATGTCGGAGCACGAGCTGGCCCATCAGCCCTAGGCATTTTCTGAAGATTCCCAGATGATCCCGATGGCCCAAAACTTCTCTTATTCTCACCCCATCCTTATCCCTTTCTTGTCTCTCAGCCCGTTTCACCTCCTCAGCTATCTTAACCTTATCTACCAAAATGGAAAAAACTTTCTCTCGCTACGGTGCTATCAGAACCCTTAACTCATTCCGCAGCCCATCCTCGAACCAAACACATCGTTCATACTCCATTGCTACCATTCCTCGAGCGTAGTGGCTCAAGCGCAGAAACTCTGCCTCATATTCAGTCACAGACTTACTTCCCTGCACCAAGTTCAGGAATGCCTTCCTTTGCGCATCCATATAGTTGGCCCCAACATACTTCCCCTAAAATGACTCCTTAAAGAAGTCCCAGTCAATCTGGTCTGCGGTAGTACCCTCTTTCACCGTGAGCCACCACAGATAAGCCTCGTCTCGCAGAAGAGACACGATCCTTTTTAACTTTCCTCTGCCGAGAAATCTAAATCATCCATTATACGCTCTGTCACCTCTAACCAGTACTCAGCAGTGTTGGGAGCTACACCAGAAACTCCCCTAAACACTTCTGCTCCGTTAGCCTAGAGTCGCTCAGCCACAGATTTTCGGGCTCCTGAACCTGCGCCTGCCCTGGTAACTCCCTCCAAAACTCATAGTACTGCCTGAGATACTGCATCATTACCACCAGTTTGGTCTTGAAACCCTGCTTCCCCTGCCGGCAGATCCGGCATCACGTTTCCTGACCCATGGCCAGACCCTACTGGCTCTGACAAGGTCATCCTACCCCTACCACGGCACGCGGCGGATGTCCATGACCTCTTGTACTCATTCTTCTCGATCGCGCTTATCTAATTAAGAATTTTATGAATTATTAACTCTGTTCACTGTTTATCCACGAACAATTTTATGGAAGATACTTTTAAAAGTGTTTCTTTCGAATTCGAACCTATCTATAGTTTTAGTTTCAAGCTTATCTCCTAATTCTCAGTACATTCATCATATAAACAACATCCATGAGCCACATTCAACTTGTAGGGGTATTTTCGTCATTTCACTACCCGAGGGTATTTTCGTAATTTTAACCTACAGGGGTATTTTTGTAATTTTCCAAAAGAAAGTTTCAGGTATTTTTCAAAATAACGGTATTTTGGTAATTTTCGTGAAGTAGGGGTATTTTGGTAATTTTTTACAACTCGGGGGTATTTCGATAATTTTGTAAGTTAGGGGTAATTTGGTAATTTTACAATCCAAGGGTACTTTGGTCTTTTTTTTTCAAATCTAAGGTAGTTATTACAAATAAAGGGGTAATTTGGTAATTTCAAAACTAAGGTTTTTTTTTTCAAAACAGGGTGGTTGATCCCTTTTGGGTTTTAACTATAAGGTTTAGCCTGTGAACAAGTCCTCATGGTTAGAGTGAACAGTCACTACGCACCAGGTAGGGTTCGAGCGAAGAGGAGGTGAGTCACTGGGGCTACTTAAATACCAAGCTCTCCCTAAACCCAATCCTAGACATGCGTATGGCTGTTGCCACACCCTAACTTGGTGACTTACTCATAGGTTTGTTTGATTAGACTGAAGTCTTATGTAATTAAGAAGTTGTGCAAACAAGCCCATGGTCCATCATTACTATCATGCTTGTCTATGTCTAAAACCCATGAAGCCCAACATACACATATCATACCAAAGGTTAGGGTACTTACTTGGGTGGATCGGCGCCGGAGACTTAGGTGCCATGCTTTCCGAGATATTCATTATCTAAAAATTATTTTACAGACTCTTAAAACATATTTTAGGCCTCATACCCACATCTGAGCTTTTGAACCTAGCTCTGATACCAAAATATAACACCATAAACCCGGTCAAAACCCTACGACCGAATCTGGTGTGCCACAGGAAAGAAAACATTTTGAAAACTGATTTGTCGACTTGGTTAAAGAGAGTTCTATTATAACATTTTGAAGAAAATGACGTTGGATCTTGTGATGTCTAAAACATGTTGAAACTTCTTCTAGAAAAACTTGTTGTTACTCCGTATTTAATACTTAGTCAGTGTACACTTTAAAAAACAAGTATTTGTTTAGAGTTTTGAAAACACCCAATTTCGTAGTTTTACCGGCATACTTATGGAAACTTTAAGAAACAACTAAATAAAATGTCCCAAAATAATACTTAAGCGACCTTATTACAGAACTAAAACCCAAATTAAAGAAAATAACTAAGTCCATATAGAAAACATTAAAATAAAATGAATGCTGAGCATGGCCACCTCGAGTCCACCCCGGCTCCAAATCCACGATCTAAGGTTTATCTGCAAAATATAAAGGAAGGGGTGAGTCACCTAGACTCAGTGTGTAAACCTCCATCCCAAAAGACGTTATGCTCTTACACAATTTCATATACAAATATGTATGTCATGCAACCCATCAACCTAGATAACCATCCATATCTCCCAATTCTACCCCTTGTGGTACCAAACCACTGGTGGTGCCAAACCACTGGTGACCAAAGTCACAAATAAACATATGTGGTGCCAAACCACTGGTGACCAAAGTCACAAATAAACATATGTGGTACCAAACCACTGGTGGTGCCAAACCACTGAGACATAGTCACAATATTATAATATGTGGGGCCAACCCACCGTGTGATACCAAATCTCTGGTGACTGTCTGATAGATCATACTCCCCCTCCTCTCATCACCCATAACATATATTCATGCGAACAATATCAGTATGACCATGCTTAACATACATAATTATGTATACAGAATATCATGCTCTCATAGATCACAATCAACACAAGAAACATAACAACTTACCCGGCATCCACACCTGTTACCCATAAGGGTATCTTGGCCACCATTGCTATCATTCTGACTTTTAACAACACATAACATTTAACATATTAAGTAAAGAAAGTGTGTAAGAGTTACACACCTAGTTCTCGTACTAGCGCTTTTACTACTTCTACGATACTGTCACTAGAGACTACGACTATCAGCCTACGATTTACTTCTGATGTTTGCCCGCACCCAGATGGCCAATCTCATACTCCGAATACTGATCGTTTCTTATATTTTGGCATTGGGTTTACAGATCCAACCCCTCCTATTGCTTGACTATTATTAGTGTCCATAACAACTCCTCGGTCACTAAACCATTTAAACGATGAGATCCAATTAACTAAATAATTATAACACTTAAAATGAACCCTTACCTAATTTGCCGAATACTGAAAGTCTCTAAGTAAGCTTCACCACCCTACCTATATTCGGCCAACACCCATATATTAAACCAACCCCTTAATCGCAACCCATTAAACACCTTATGATATTCAGCCAAAAGAATAAAGAACAAGAAAGGCCATTCGGCCAAACCTACACTAACCCACCTTGACTTTTCCACAACTCGGCACTTCAGACTACTGCAAGAAGAGATTCGACTTCTGATGAGAAAGTAAATCATCAATCAACACATTAGGGGGTGATTCAGTTTAGGAATAATATGAGAGAGATATCGTAGTAACAACTACAAGAAACTTACCAACTAGAGAGGAGTATTCGGCTTATGGTGCACCTTCGGGAAAACCCACCTTGCAGATTCGGCTAAGAGAGAAGAAAGTATGAATAGGCGATTTGGCTTTTAGAAGGTTTTTGGGAGAAGAAGAATGAAGGAAAGAAGAAAATATTAGAGAGTTGCGGCAAAGAACACTTCAAAAGAGAATGGGAATTTCGGCTTGAGAGAAAAGATGTGAAAGAAAAGAACCAATGAAAGAAAGAAAAAAAATGATAATTTGGCTAATAATTTGGCACATACTCACACACTCACAGAGTTGGAGTTTCAGCCAACTCTCCCCCTCCTGATAGTTTTTATCCATCCTGATAACTTAACCATTATCTTACCTTTAAAAGAGGCCACCTTAAAATTAACTCTTCCATCTTAATTATTAGCATTTTATCACAAAAATAAAAGAATTAAAACTCCTAAAATGTAGCTCATGTGTCGTCCTCCCCCTTCCCCTAGGAGTGCCAAATTTTGACCCACCAATTTGGCCCCAAGCGCCACACTAGGCCCAAACTCCTCCCCTTGTGATGCCACCTACATGCCCACTTATAGCACCTCCAAACGTTGGGCCACAAGCCCAACTTGCTACTAAAGATACTTAATTTATAAAATAACACTATTTATAATCAATTTAACCCAGATTTAAGCCCAATCATGAGCCCAATACACACATCAAGGACTTAACCTACTAATTTAGCCATGCAACATACCAAATGCACAGACCCCCAAAATCAGGATATTACAACTTTTTATTGAAGGAAACAACACAAGGGAGAAGAGTAAGGAGAGAATTAAGGTAAAAATAAGGAAAGAAATAAAGGAAAAAGGTAAGGGAGGGAACATGTTGGCTGATTTTGTGGAAGATATTTTGGAAAGAGTTTTGGTCAACAATCATCTTTTTGGTAAAGATGACACATGGTTTTGGTAGGGTGAAAAAGGGGAGCCGATGTAACATCCTAAAAATGGGCCTATGTATTTTTTATTTAATTATACAGAATGGCATGTCTTATGTGTTATGAATGTATGGTGAACATTTTTGGAAACTTGCAAATGTGAGGAAATGTTTTACAAATGTTAAGTTTAAAAGAGGAAACTAAAACAAGGTGGCTTTAAGAAAATTAATAAAAGAAATATGACACAAATTTAGGCTTGTTTAAGTGGCTTAGAGGCACCACTTAAAGCCCAGTAAGTGACGCCACAAGCTATGCAAATGGGCCTAGGTTCGAGCAACGTGGGAAGCAAATAAAGGATTTTATTTTGCGCCATGGAGAAGAGGTAATGGACGGCATTAAGGCACTAAGGGAGGAGTTTAAATCCTTTTTAAATTTCGACTCAGGGGTAGGTAAATGATGATTTATTTTAGATTATTTTCAAAGAGATAATTAAAGGATTATTTCTATTAATCTTTAAACAAGGAAGTGATGGCCAAGTAAGGGACTCTAGCATAGTAATTTTGGCCAAAGGAGGAATTAAGCCAGTATTAATTCTTTTTCCTTTTCCTTCCCTTCTCTCCCGGCCGAATTTCTTCTTGTTATTGAGCATCCATATTTCTTCTTTTTCTTTTAGCCGCCTAGTGAAATCTTTTAGCTTTTCTCTCTACATCTTTTCCTCTCGTGGCCGACTTCTCCATCACCATCTAAAAAGGGTAGTCGAATCTCAAGGCAATCTTTAGTCGATTGTTCAACAAAGCCTAAAGTCGAAGGTTCATTCTTTTGAATCGATCTCTCCTGCAAACTCTTTACCGGTTCCAATATTGAGAGTAAGGAATCCTACTGTTGTCATTCTATTTCTTTTCTATTTCTTTTCTTTTAACCAAAATCAGGATACTAATCCTATTAATAATCTTGTGTGCCAAAACTTTGAAGAGATCTTTCGGGATTTGGGTTATTGTCGACTTTAATGACGAATCTTTCGGGATTTCAAGGACTTAAGGTAAGCAAATATTCTAGTCGACCAAGGGCCATTTGTTGAGATTTAAGGTTGGAAATTGAACTAATATGTGGCTATAGGGATTTCGACAGACACTTAAGGCAAGGAATACTTTCGGGATTTAAGATTTTTAAGGTAAGTGCCTATGAACATTCGGCCAAGGCCTTATTTTAGTACATAGATCTATTTCTTGTTATTTTGAAGGCCGAAAAACTAACCTATGTAGAGATCTAGTGCTTGGTCGAATACAAGGAGGAGTATAGCAAAGATTTCAGGACTTGATTCTCAAGTCAATCCACAACAAGGTAGGTTTAGTGTACTAATCCTACCAGGATTTGGATTTGTGGCCGAATGGGTTTTCATTAAATCTTTAATATGGGCCGAATGTAGGAAGTGAAAGATCTAAGGCAGTAGATTGGATTTCGAGATTTCAGTGAATTTGTTAAGCGAATCATGTGTGTACCCCACACTATCTTTTAATAAGATTTATGGCTAAAATTTAATATGAGCATGTTTATAAGAATGTGAATATGGCTAAGGTACCATGTTATGGTACAATGTACTCAGGTACGTTTCCTACTCCTATTAGGATTATGTTAAATATCTGTTACGACACACATATGACATTATAAGAATGTGAAATAAGAATTTGGCATTTTAATGCATGTTATGTATGATATGGGGCATATGGGTTATATGAAAAAGGGGAAGTGAATGTGGTGACCTAAGACCATGAAATCTGAATGTGGTGACCTAAGACCGTGATATTTGAATGTGGTGACCTAAGACCACGATATCTGAATGTGGTGACCTAAGACCACGAATTTCATAAGAGGCGATGAGCACGCCGATTGCAGCTGACGCCTTGATGGTGTGTAGCGGATGGAGGGTTGACTTAGTAGTCCCCACGGTGTGTAGGATGGTACGGGTGATGTGTAGCGGATGGCATATAGGTTTGGGTTCGGGTTGCATCATTATTTTATATCTGCTATATGATTATGTATGTGATGTGATATTATGCCTGAATCTATTTGGACATAGTGTTTGTGTACACATTGAGTCTGTTGACTCACCCCGTTGTGGGAACCTTTTTCAGGTGACGATCATTGATGGACCGGGCCAGCAGATGCTTAGGGAAGGCCATGCTCAGCAAGAATTTCATTTTTATTTGGGCTATTTTATTTTAAGTATTTTAAAGTTAAATTTTGGGAATTATTTGATGTAATAAGGCCATAGTAAACTACTTTACTTTGCTTTTATTTATTAAATGATTAAGTAAATTTATTTTAAAATAAAGCCCAAACATTTTGTCACTTAAAGTAAAGGACTTTAATAATGAAATAAACTTGTTTTCAACTCAAGCCCAACCTAAAACAATCTTTCTTTCAAAACATATAAGTTTTTCTTAAGTAACAAAAGAATTTGAAATGGTTTACACTGGGGAACATACCAGATCCGGTCAAGGCTCGTGGGCTGGGTTTGGGGTGTTTCAATTTAGTATCAGAGCCTAATTTTAAACTCTCGGCCTTGGGTTTAAGGCCCAAAATGTTTTCAAAGTGAAGCCCAAAAAGAATTTTGTGAATTAAGCAGGTTTTTTCTAGGCATAGCCCACTAAGTCTCCGACCGAAGTCCACCAGGTAAGTTCTCCGATCTCTTGTGTGATTTATATTAAGATTTGTAAAAGGGTAGAAATGGAACGTAGAATAGATATTTAGTACTTGAACCCTAGGGCTAGTTACCCCAATAATTACATAAGACATAAATGCCTAATTGAACAAACTTGTGGTTAAGTCGCCGAGTTAGGGTGTGGCAACCATGGTGCACATGACTAGGATTGGTTTTGGTGGGAGCTTAGTATTTAAGTAGTCCGCATGACTCACCTCCTCTCCACTCGAATCCTACCTGGTGCGTAGCCTCGGTTCACCCTAACCAAGAGGACTTATACACGGGCTAAACCCCTAACTAAAACCAGAAAGGGACTAGCCGTATTTTTTATGAAAACCCTAGTTTTATAATCACCAAATTACCCCTTGAATAGTAGCAAAAACTTATTTTGAAAATTTTCAAAATATTTCCAATTTATAAAAATTACAAAAATACCCCTAGTGGTAAAATTATAAAAATGCCCTTGGTTTATGAAATTTCCAAATACCCACAGTTCCTATCAAAATTTTATTACTTTATAAAATGTTCAAAAACCCTAATTTGCAAAATGACAAAATACCCTGATTTTAGAAAAATTACGAAATTACCCCTACCCTGCAAATTACCGAAATACCCCCAGATACAAAAATTACAAGAACGACCCCCGATCTTCAAAAATTTTTGCAACAACACTGATTTGGAAAACAAATTCTCAAAAATAACCCTCAAGTTTTGAAAATTCCAAAGTACCCTTGATTTATTAAGATTTACAAATTTACTCGGGGTAATTACCAAAATACCCTCGGATTTCAAAATTTCCAAAATACCCCCAAGAATGCAAAATTTTTAGAATACCCTTATTGACAAAATCACCAAGGAACCTTATTTTGACAAATTACGAAAATACCCCTATAGGGCAAATTACGAAAATACCCCTAGGTAGTGGAAAAACAACAACAATGAAAACTACAACATTTTTCTGAATGAACGAGGGTTCATAATTGATTGATGGATGTATGAATGTAAAGACTGTGTGCATGTATGAATACGAAAGAACCACTCCTAAAATTCTTTTCATAAAACTTCTTCGTGGTTAATCAGTCGAATAAAGGCTAATTCATAAAATTTCTTAATCAGATTAAAGCGCATCGTTAAATGTGAGTTCTAGAGGACGCGGTCGTCATGGACGTGGTCGAGGAAGAATGACTGTGTCAGAACCCGTTAGATCGGGTCAAGGGTCTTACAATGAGTTACCACCGCCACCACCACCACCAGCTGATTGGTGTTGAGCAGCAAGATTAGACGGGAGAAGATGTTGTATCGCGAGCTATCTTTGGGAGTTCTTAAAATGGTGGTGGTCTTGGAGGGAATATGGGAGCTCAAAAATGCATGCGGCGACTCGAGCCAACGGAGCTGAGGTGTTCTGTGGAGTATCTGGTGTGGCACCCAGTGCAGCTGAATACTAGTTGAAGGCGACCGAGCGCATTATGGATGAGCTCGATCTGACTCTTGAAGAGAAGTTGAAAGGAATGGTGGCACTGCTACGCGATGAAGCGTACCAATGGTGGTTAACAATTCGGGATGGTGCCACGGCTGAGGACTTGACCTGGGAATATGTTAAGGTGGCATATCAGAAGAAGTATGTCGGTACACATTATATTGATGAGCAGAGGAAGGCATTTTTGGGGCTGGTTCAAGGAACAAGTCGATGCGATATGAAGTGAATTTCTGAGGTTAAGTCGATATGCTCGAGGAGTAGTGGCTACAGAGCATGAGTGGTGTGTTCGGTTCGAAGACGGTTTAAGGGATGACCTAAGGTTATTGATAGCTCCACATCAGGAGCGGGAGTTTTCTGTGTTGGTAGAAAAAGCTAAGGTAGCTGAGGGAATCAAGGACTCGGTCAAGTAGAGCTCTGATAGGAATAGACCCAAGAGGGGTTATGGGTCGTTAGGATCGTCGAGAAATGTGCAGAAAAGGCCCAGAGCTGATGGGTCGAGGGGTCAGCAAGTTGGTACAGGAGGGCAATATCGTCCTTGTGATCAGTGTGGAAAGAGACACTTAGGCGAATACTGGAAGAGGACAGGTGGATGTTTCAGATGTAGGTCAAAGGATCATATGATCAAGGACTGCCCAAGGAAATCGGATGAGAATCACCCAGCAGCTCAGAATGTTAATCAGGCGGGTAGAGGAGGACAGCAGCATCAGCGAGGTCATGGTCTGAATAATCGAGAAAATGGTACTGGTAGAGGACGTGGAACACCAGGCCGAGGTGCTGCTAATACTGAGGCAAGGCAGCTGGGTTTGGTTTATGCGGTTCACCGTAGGGAGGATGGGGACGCACTGAACGTTATAACCAGTACGCTCCTCATTCATTTCAAGCCTTATTTTGCTCTTATTGATGTGGGCTCGACCCATTCTTATGTTGCATGTAGTGTAGTGGAAACACTAGGCCTAGACTCTAAACTTTATGATAGGGATATGGCTGTAGTAAGGCCATTAGGCCAAACTGCAGTGGTGGATAAGATCTTTCGGAGTGTATCCCTAGAAAGTCAGGGAGTGAGCTTTCGGACTGACTTAATGGAGTTACCCATCGGAGAATTTGACCTCATACTTGGTATGGATTGGTTAGTAGAGCACTGGGCTGTGTTGGATTGTGCGGCTAAACGAATGGAACTAAGGACCCCAAGAGATGAAGTGGTAGTAATGATAGGAGAAAGAAGAAACTACTTGTCTAATATAGTTTCGGCGCTAAAGGCTGAAAAGATGGTTCGTAAAGGGTGCAAGGCATTTTTAGCCTTCATAAGTGCGCTAGATGGAAAGGAAGAAGGTGTTAGTGGAGTTAGAACGGTAAGGGATTTCGAAGATGTGTTCCTAGAGGAATTACCAAGAATACCCCCAGATAGAGAGGTCGAGTTTCGAATTGATTTGCTGTCGGGAACAACTCCTGTGTTAATTGCCCCGTACAGAATGGCACCAAAGGAGTTGGTTGAGCTCAAGGCTCAAATCCAAGAATTGTTGGATCATGGGTTTATTCGACCCAGTATGTCTCCATGGGGAGCACCGGTCCTGTTTGTGAAGAAGAAGGACGAAACTATGCGTATGTGCATGGATTATCGTCAGTTGAATAAGTTGACCATCAAGAACAAGTATCCTTTGCCAAGGATTGATGACTTGTTCGATCGACCAAGGCGCGGTGTTCTCAAAGATCGACTTAAGGTCAGGATATCATCAGTTGAAGGTGAAGGAGGCAGATATCCATAAGACAGCCTTTAGGACAAGATACGGTCACTATGAGTTTGTGGTAATGCCGTTCGGGTTGACAAACGCCCCAGCCGCGTTCATGGATATGATGAACCGGGTGTTTCAACCTTACTTGGATAGGTTTGTCGTAGTGTTCATCGACGATATTTTGGTGTACTCCAAGACTGAAGAGGAGCATAATGAGCATCTCCGGATTGTGCTACAAGTGTTAAGGAAGAAGAAGCTCTATGCCAAATTCAGCAAGTGTGAATTTTGGCTTAAGGATGTTGCATTCTTAGGGCACGTGGTGTCTGCTGAAGGAATAAGGGTGGATCCTAGAAAGATCGAAGCAGTGTTGGATTGGAAACCACCTAAGTCGGTGGCAGAGATTCATAGTTTCTTGGGATTGGTAGGCTATTACAGAAGGTTCGTGGAAGGATTTTCGTCAATAGCCGCGCCTTTGACAAAGTTGTTAAGGAAGGAAGTACCCTTTGTGTGGGCGGATAAGCAACAAGAGAGCTTTGAAAAACTTAAGAAGGTATTGACGAAAGCCGGAGGTAGGAAAGGATTTTACGGTGTATTGTGATGCTTCCCATACAGGTTTGGGTTGCATATTGATGCAAGACGGGAAGGTAGTCGCATATGCATCCCGATAGTTGAGGCCACATAAGGTGAACTACCCGACGCATGACTTGGAGTTGGTGGCAGTGGTCTTTGCTTTGAAGGTGTGGAGGCACTACCTTTATGGCAAAAAGTCAACAATCTACACAGACCACAAGAGTCTCAAGTATCTGTTGACTCAGAAGGAGTTGAACTTGAGGCAGCGAAGGTGGGTTGAATTGCTGAAGGACTATGACTGTTCGATAGAATATCACCCGGGCAAGGAGTATGTAGTGGCGGATGCCCTAAGCAGGAAGGTGGTGTCGGATCTGAGGGCGATGTTTGTACACTTGAGTTTGCATGATGATGGAAGCCTGTTTGCAGAATTGCAAGTCAAGCCGATATGGTTGAATGAGGTAAAAGAAAGTCAGTTGGTGGATGAGAACCTAAGTGCTAAGCTACAGCAAGTACAGAAGGGAGAGTTGGAAGATTATGGCATTAATGGCGAAGGAGTGATGTATTTCAAAAGCAAGGACTGTATGTCTCAGGATAAGGAACTTAGGCAAAGGATTCTTCAGGAGTCGCATGGTAGCCCTTATGCTATGCATCCCGGAGGCACTAAGTTGTCTGAGAGACTTAAGAGAACGATTTTGGTGGCACAGTGCGAAGAAAGAAGTTCTCAATTGTGGGAAATGTCGACGTGTCGACAAGTTAAGGTGAACACCAAGTTCCATCGGATTGCTTTAGCCAATCGAGATTTCGTAGTGGAAGTGGGAAAGAATTACCATGGACTTCGTTAGTGGGCTTCCCCTTACGCCTACTAAGAAGGACTCGGTATGGGTAATAATGGACCGTTTGACCAAGTCCGCGCACTTTATCCCGGTAAGAGTTGATTATTCTCTTCAGAAATTGGCTAAATTATATGTGGCAAAAATTGTAAGGCTACATGGAGTGCCGGTGTCTATCATTTCGGATAGAGACCCAAGATTTACGTCTCGATTTTGGAGGGCACTTCATCAAGCTTTAGGCACTAAGTTGGATTTCACTATGGCCTTTCATCCACAGTCGGACGGGCAATCTGAACGGGTAATCCAGGTGCTAGAAGATATGTTGAGGGGCTGTGTGATGGATTTCAGAGGAAGTTGGGAGGAGTATTTGCCCTTAGCAGAGTTTGCCTACAACAACAGCTACCAGGCAAGTATTCGAATGGCACCTTATGAACCGCTATATGGTCGAAAGTGTCGGACTCCTACATGTTGGACGGAATTGGGAGAACGTCGAGTTTTGGGACCAGAATTAGTAGCAGAGTTTGAAGAGAAGGTTGAGATAATTCGTGCACGGTTGAAGGAAGCATCTTATAAACAAAAGTCGTACATAGATCTCAAACGGAAGGAGATTGAATTTGATGTAGGAGACCAAGTATTCCTTAAGGTTTCGCCTTGGAATATGGTGATGAGATTCGGTTGCAAAGGGAAGTTAAGTCCAAGGTTTATAGGACCCTATCGAGTGTTGAAGTGAGTTGGACCAGTGGCATATCAGTTGGAATTGCCACCAGAGTTGCAGCAGATGCACGACGTATTCCATGTATCCATGCTACGTCGCTACCGATCGGATCCATCTCATGTGGTACCAGTTGAAGAAGTGGAGCTAAGGCCAGACTTATCCTACGAGGAAGAGCCGATTCAGATCTTGGATCGAGATGTGAAAATATTACGAGGAAGTTAGTTCCCCTAGTCAAAGTGTTGTGGCGCAATCATGGATCGGAGAAAGCTTCGTGGGAGCCAGAAGAGGCAATGCGACAGCAATACCCTTATTTATTTTAGCCAGGCAATTTTGAGGACGAAATTTATTTTAAGGGGGTAGAACTGTAACATCCTGAAAATGGGCCTATGTATTTTTGATTTAATTATACGGAATGGCATGTCTTATGTGTTATGAATGTATGGTGAACATTTTCGGAAACTTGCAAATGTGAGGAAATGTTTTAGAAATGTTAAGTTTAAAAGAGGAAACTAAAAAAAGGTGGCTTTAAGAAAATTATTAGAAGAAATGTGACACAAACATAGGCTTGTTTAAGTGGCTTGGAGGCACCACTTAAAGCCCAGTAAGTGATGCCACAAGCTATGCAAATGGGCCTAGGTTCGAGCAACATGGGAAGCAAATAAAGGATTTTATTTTGTGCCATGGAGAAGAGGTAATGGACGGCATTAAGGCACTAAGGGAGGAGTTTAAATCCTCTTAAAATTTTGGCTCAGGGGTAGATAAATGATGATTTATTTTAGATTATTTTCAAAGAGATAATTAAAGGATTATTTCTATTAATCTTTAAACAAGGAAGTGATGGCCATAAGGGACTCTAGCATAGTAATTTCGGCCAAAGGAGGAATTAAGCCAAGATTCATTCTTTTCCTTTTCCTCCCTTCTCTCCTGTCAATTTCTTCTTGTTATTGAGCATCCATATTTCTTCTTTTTCTTTTAGCCTCCTAGCCGAAATCTTTTAGCTTTTCTCTCTACATCTTTTCCTCTTGTGGCCGACTTCTCCATCACCATCTAAAAAGGGTAGCCGAATCTCAAGGAAATCTTTAGCCGATTGTTCAACAAAGCCTAAAGACGAAGGTTCATTCTTTTGAATCGATCTCTCCTGCAAACTCTTTGCCGGTTCCAATATTGAGAGTAAGGAATCCTACTGTTGTCATTCTATTTCTTTTCTTTTAACCAAAATCAGGATACTAATCCTATTAATAATCTTGTGTGTCAAAACTTTGAAGAGATCTTTCGGGATTTGGCTTATTGTCGACTTCAAAGACGAATCTTTCGGGATTTCAAGGACTTAAGGTAAGCAAATATTCTAGTCGGCCAAGGGCCATTTGTTGAGATTTAAGGTTGGAAATTGAACTAATATGTGGCTATAGGGATTTCGACAGACACTTAATGCAAGGAATACTTTTGGGATTTAAAATTTTTAAGGTAAGTGACTATGAACATTCGGCCAAGGCCTTATTTTAGTACATAGATCTATTTCTTATTATTTTGAAAGCCGAAAAACTAACCTATGTAGAGATCTAGTGCTTGGCCAAATACAAGGAAGAGTATAGCAAAGATTTGGGACTTGATTCTCAAGTCAATTGGCAACAAGGTCGGTTTAGTGTACTAATCCTACTAGGATTTGGATTTGTGGTTGAATGAGTTTTCATTAAATCTTTAATATGGGCTGAATGTAGGAAGTTAAAGATCTAAGGCAGTAGATCAGATTTCGTGATTTTAGTGAATTTGTTAAGCGAATCAGGTGTGTACCCCACACTATCTTTTAATAAGATTTATGGCTAAAATTTAATATGAGCATGTTTATAAGAATGTGAATATGGCTAAGGTACCATGTTATGGTACAAAGTACTCAGGTACGTTTCCTACTCCTACTAGGATTATGTTAAATATCTGTTACGACACACATATGACATTATAAGAATGTGAAATAAGAATTTGGCATTTTAATGCATGTTATGTATGATATGGGGCATATGGGTTATATGAAAAAGGGGAAGTGAATGTGGTGACCTAAGACCACGAAATCTGAATGTGGTGACCTAAGACCACGATATTTGAATGTGGTGACCTAAGACCACGATATCTGAATGTGGTGGCCTAAGACCACGAATTTTATAAGGGCGATGAGCACGTCGACTGCAGCGACTGCCTTCGATGGTGTGTAGCGGATGGAGGGTTGACTTAGTAGTCCCCACGGTGTGTAGGATGGTACGGGTGATGTGTAGCGGATGGCATATAGGTTTGGGTTTGGGTTGCATCATTATTTTATATCTGCTATATGATTATGTATGTGATGTGATATTATGCCTGAATCTATTTGGACATAGTGTTTGTGTACACATTGAGTCTGTTGACTCACCCCGTTGTGGGAACCTTTTTCAGGTGACGATCAGTGATGGACCGGGCCGGCAGATGCTTAGGGAAGGCCATGCTCAGCAAGAATTTCATTTTTATTTGGGCTATTTTATTTTAAGTATTTTGAAGTTAAATTTTGGGAATTATTTGATGTAATAAGGCCATAGTAGAACTACTTTACTTTGCTTTTATTTATTAAATGATTAAGTAAATTTATTTTAAAATAAAGCCCAAATGTTTTGTCACTTAAAGTAAAGGACTTTAATAATGAAATAAACTTGTTTTCAACTCAAGCCCAACCCAAAACAATCTTTCTTTCAAAACACACAAGTTTTTCCTAAGTAACAAAATAATTTGAAATGGTTTACACCGGGGAACATACCAGATATGGTCAAGGCTCGTGGGCGGGTTTGGGTGTTTCAGCCAAATTTCTCTTTAGCCTTCTTAGGCAATTTTAGCTTTTAGTCATTCTTTTTCCTTTCTAAATATTTTTGTTCTTTTGATTGCATTTCCTCTTTTCCGAAAACTGCAATTTTCCTATTGACTCCTACTCTTTTCTTTTCAAACATTCTCTATTCTATACCATAACTGAAACATCAACTTCATCTCATAGTCGAAACTTGGTTTTTTTTTTGTTTCCGAAGCTTCTTTGCCTTATCGGGTTTTCGATGGTTGCAAGGCCGAATCTATTCCTTGCTACTTCTGTCTTCTTGGTTCTCTTTTGTTAAGGGCCGAATCAAGCCATCCTTTGCTGCTACTAATCTTTCTCTTAGCCTTGGTGTCGGAAGTTGATTGGTAAGTGAGTGTTTAGGCCGAATATTGGTGGTAAGATGTTACTCTTTATTTCGATGTTTTACACCGCTCATGTGATTCTATTTTGTGGTGATGGTATCAAGTTCTTGCTTTTGTGGGAGGGTCGAATATTGGAAGAAGGCTAACCCCTTTGGTACATCACTTATTTATTTTTAGGAACTTGTTGCAATTGCCAAAGTGCAAGGCTGGATTTTAAAACCTAGTAGGGAAGGATCACAATTGTAAGGGCAACAAAGAGTGGTTCTTTAGGAAATCCAAATAAGGTGTGTAATCTCATACCCCTCCGAATACATGTTTGAAATGGTGTATAATCTCATACTTCTCTAAATATTTGCATGAAATATTTTGTGATTCGGTTTAAAGATTGAAAAATTGAAATCCGGCATCCGTGATCACTCGGGCGTGCGTACGTTCGTAGTGGAAACTATATTTTGCAATAAAATAGTTTTTGGTTAGCAGGAGTGATGTGATTTTGAAAAATAACAAAAAATAGGAGAAAGGGAATTAGAAAGTGAATAAGTTATGGAATTAAAGCTTAATGTGTCTATTTTTATATGAAAGAAACAGAGTAGGAAGAGGAATTTTATATTCTGTGATATTTTAATTTTATTGAGACTAATTCTGAATGACCTCATGGTTCCTTGCTCTGCCTTGTTAAAATCATTCAAAATTGTAAAAATTGAATTATGACTTATAATTTGTGTGTATAGATTCCTTAGTGAGTCTATTTTCAATAGAAACAAGTGGGAGCATCATATCAAAACTGTACAATGAGATATTTGAATTTTGGTTAAGAGAGGTCAGAACCGTTGGTCAGTGTAATAGGAGAAAATTTAATGAATAAACTGTACTAAATGGCTAACCCAAAATTTTGGAAAATTTTACTAAGAAGATATATGAGTCTAGTTTCATGAAAAATTTACGGATCTAAATTTTGAGTTTCCTAACTCGAGTTATTGTCAATTTAGTTGATATGATACAAATGGACAATTTCAATTTTTATGCCCCAAATTAGTAGTTAAGTCCAGGGTTGCGAAATTACGAAAATACCCTTGGTGGGTAAATTACCGAAATACCCTGTAACACCCCAAACCTGTTCTATGCGTTAAGACCAAATTTGACATGTCACACGAATGAACATACATCTGGTCATTTAAGGATTTAAAGAAATCGATTTTCAAAAACGTTTTGACGTGAAGGTTTTTTTTTTAAAGTTGGAAACTAAGGTTGATTGCTAAATCTAATAATTTGAGACGTAAGGATTCATAAAATGAAGATTAGAAAATTTAAATTAATATTTTAAGAAGATTTACAAGAGTTTGAAAATAATTTTGGAAAAATTATTATAACATTGTTTAACAAAAATTTTACGAGTAAAATATTTAAGAATGTAACCCTTTCTTTGTGCGAAAAACATTTATTTCAATTTTTAGATAACTCCCACTTAAAGTATTCAAGCAATTTATAAAATCCATCCAAAAGTAAAACATCATTAAAAATTTATCCAGAGGCCTTATTACAACTATATCTTAAATAGCAAAATGATAAAAAGTACTTAAAAGAAATCCGAAATTTAAATAACTCATTATTCGTAGTATGGCCTCAACTAAGGCGTCCATGGCCCGAGCCTCCGTCACTGATCATTACCTGAGAAAGGTAATGAAAACGGGGTGAGTTACTTAGAACTCAGTGTGTAACCCACTTACCGTTGTCACCGGGCCAAAAATCCAATTAAGCATTTATTAGGCCAAAGCCCATTTATAATTATAACATAATATCATATATAATATGCATGTGATATGCAATTCCCAAACCAAACCTAATTTCCATTCGCTACACACCACCCGTACCAACTAGCACACTTGTGGGGAGCTTTAGTCACCCACCCGCCAACACACCAAAATAGGCATTTAGCTGTATATCAATTTGTGGACAAGCCACCAGATTTACAGAGTTTACATGGCATAGCCATTTTTCAGATTTGTGGCAGAGCTACCAGAATTTTGTAGCAAAGCCACTAGAACTTCTCTTCGTCAATTATCCCAACCCATGCAAATCATGTATATAATATGCATATTCAATTACAACAATCCATTCATATAATTATTACAAAAATACGCCCATTATAAAAATTTTCACAATCCGCCCATATCACACTTGACCCATATCACACATTTGACCCATATATCAAATATCAAATATCATTTGGCCCATATTTCAAATATCACATTTGGCCCATTAAGGGAAAATTTCGAAATTTTCACAGTCTTAATACCGATTTCATAGTCTTTACCAATAAAGTGATAAATATGCCATTTTACCCGGTTTCACTAACTTGTGGTTTAATCAAGCGATTAATATGATATAGTCATCCAACCCAAGATACGATGTGAGATTACACACCTGATTATGGTAAGCACTACACTTTCCTGATCGTCAACACCTAGAAATAATTTTAACTCTCGATTAGATCATTAACACTTATAGTAAATCTACTCTAATATAAACGGTATAGGATTTTTACCCTCGGAATCGTGAATGACTACTATTTACCGGTTCTTCCCGGTTGACGGTTCACAACCCAATAGATAATGGACCAGAACAGCGAACAACCTCGAATAGTTGATTTTCACCGGATGAGGGTCCACAACCCGGTGGAAAATCCCGGATCGCCAAAATAGCCTTTCGTTTGAATCTAGAAGGGATCGCAAATCAGCTCATTTTTCGATCACCAATCACTACTCCTTTTGATTCGATCTTGTTTGCCTCCATTGAACAAATAAATATTAGTCCAAACTAATATTTTGTTATTATAACCGATTGATCTTATGAGTGAAGTCGGCTTACCACAAAATCCATACATTCACAGGATGAAAATTGAGTGATAGAGTCCCTATGATAAAATCGATTAATCAACACTATCTTTAACAAATAAAAAGTAATATAGAACCCTTCGAAAAACTCCTTACCTTGAACGATGAATTTTCCTTTTTCACATGATCTTCCTATGGCTAGAGTCGATTAAGTTATGTCGAAATAATCGGCACTCCACTATACCACTACAAGAAGAAAGGTTTTGTTTGAAAGAGAAAAGATGATGATTTCGGTCAAAAAGACCCTCCCAAGTTAACATATGAATTTCTGCAATAGAGGAAAAATAAAAGAATTGAAAAGAGTGTTCTTACAGATTGTTCAAAGATGACCACTCGAATGAAAAAGAGGGTTAAATAGAAGATGGAAGATTCTATTATAGTGAAAATATTGGAGAGGATGATGATCAATAACATTCGGCCATGGTGAAATATTAAAGATGGAGTGATGTTTGAGAGTTTTTACAAGAAGAAAAGAAGAAGAAAATAGGGTGTTTATGTTTCAGGTTATCTTTCAAGAATGGAAGATAAACAAAGAAAAAGTCTTGAGGCTAATGTGCATTCGAAAAGAGAAGAAAAGAAAAGAAAAGAAAAAATGCCCTTCAAGATTGTATGGTTTCGGCACAAAGAGGAAAAGATTTTGGGGAGAATGAATGATAATACCGAAATGGTCAAAATGAAATGGCCAAAACAAAACACAAATTTTACCTATTGCTCAAGACACATTCGGCTAGGGAGAAGAATTTAGAGAGAAAGATTTTGGAGAGGAAAACTATTGATACACCAAAATGCCAAAATGAAAAATGACCAAAACTAGCACCTACCTTACCAAATACTAACCAAAAATTTGGCCATCCCCCCTAGCCCTTAAAACTGTCCAAGTGTATGGCCAAATGGTCAAAGTTTAGCCACCCAAACTTTCCAAAACATCTCCCTTGTTATAAGCCTTATGTTCCCCCTACATGCCTTTTCCATTTGATTCCTTTCCCTATGTTTCAAGCTTGCCTTTTCTCTTAGCCACCTTGCCATAAAAAAAAAAGTCCAACTTACCATAAGTTCAATGCTTGGCCGACACTATGAGGAAGGAAAGCAAAAAATAAAATAAAATTCTCACATGTACACCAAGAGATTTGAACTCCTTCCCTCAAGGAACACATATGGTGCCATCTCCTCTTTACTAATAGCTCGCTTATGCTAAATTTTTACCACTTAATTACCTTAAGCTTTAAGGCCACTTGTTCCATTTCATTAAGGTACTAAATACCAAAACTTATACCAAATCCAAATAAATCCTGAGCCTTCAGGACTATTTAAACAGACACATTGGATAATTTAACTAGCTGAGCACCAAAATAATGCAACATATAAAAACTCAAATTTTAGGATGTTACAATTCTACCTCCCTTAAAGAAAATTTCGTCCTCTAAATTTACCTGGTTAAAAGAGGTGAGGATATTGCTGTCGAATTGTCTCCTCAGGCTCCCATGTAGCTTCTTCTGCTCCGTGATTATGCCATAGAACCTTGACTAACGACACAATCTTCCTTCTCAGCACCTTTACATGTCGATCTAAAATTTTCACTGGCTCTTCCTCAAATGACAAGTCAGGCCTTAACTCAACTTCCTCTACCGGTACTATATGAGACGGATCCGATCGATAACGCTTCAACATTGAAACACGGAAAACACTATGAATCTTACTCAACTCCGGAGGTAATTCAAGCTGATAAGCCACTGGTCCTACACGCTTCAACACACGGTACGGTCCGATGAACCGAGGGCTCAACTTTTCCTTCCAAATCTAAAGATCTTCTTCCAAGCTGAGACCTTTAGAAAGACCTGATCTCCCACCGCAAACTCAATTTCCTTACGCTTCAGATCCGCATGAGACGTTTTTCTATCCGAAGCTTCCTTTAACCGCGCCCGAATCACCTTTACCTTTTCTTCCGTCTCTGATATCAATTCAGGACCCAATAACTATCATTCCCCCAATTCAGTCGAACAAGTAGGAGTACGACACCTACGACCATACAATGCTTCATAGGGTGCCATTTGGATACTGAATTGATAACAATTGTTATACGCAAACTCTACCAACGGTAGAAAATCCTCCCAACTCCCCCGGAAGTTAATCACACAACCACTTAACATGTCTTCCAAGATCTGGATTACTCTTTCCGACTGACCATCCGTCTGAGGATGAAATGTCGTACTAAAATTCAACTTGGTTCCTGAAGCTTCATCTAAGGCTTTCCAAAATCATGATGTAAATCTAGGGTCTCTATCCGAAATAATAGACACTGGTACCCCATGCAACCTCACGATCTCTGCTACATACAACTTGGCAAACTTCTGCAATGAGTAATTCATACGAACAGGTAGAAAATGGGCAGTCTTAGTCAACCGATCCATTATTACCCAAACGAAATCTTTCTTAGTAGGTGATAAAGGTAACTCACTAACAAAGTCCTTCATTATCCATTCCCATTTCCATAAGGGAATCATTACCGATTGCAACAATCCTGATGGTAATTGGTGTTCTGCCTTCACTTGTTGACAAGTCAAGCACCTACTCACGAAATTAGTAACCTCCCGCTTTAACCCTGGCCACCAATACTTCTCACAGAGGTCTCGATACATTTTATTTCCCCCGAGGTGGATAGCATATGGGCTACTATGCGCCTCTCGCAGAATTACTTGTCTCAATTCCGAATCTTTGGGCATACAAATTCTTCTGCGAAAACACAGTACTCCATCCTTATCAAATCCAAACTCCATTATTACACCACCTTCCACTTGCTGAAGTGAGGGACCCAACTTTTCATCTGATAACTGCTTTTCCCTAATCTGACCTAACCACATGGGTTTCACCTGAAGCTCGGCTAGCAGACTGCCATCTTCATATAAACCGAGATGAGCAACCATCGCTCTTAACTCTGATATCGCCTTACGACTCAATGCGTCTGCCACCACATTAGCCTTTCCAGGGTGATACTCAATTGAGAAGTCGTAATCCTTCAACAGCTCTATCCACCTCCGCTGACTTAAGTTCAACTCCTTTTAATTAAGGAGGTACTTTAGACTCTTATGGTCCGTATAAATTATCGACATCTCACCGTAAAGATAGTACCTCCAAATCTTTAGAGCAAAAACCACCGCACCTAACTCCAAATCATGAGTAGGATAGTTGACTTCATGCGGCGTTAACTAACGAGATGCATAGGTCACCACTTTTCCACCTTGCATCAACATACGTCCTAAACCCGTGTGTGACGCGTCGCAGTAAACGATAAACTCTTTTCCAGCCTCAGGTTGAATCAGTACTGATTTTCTATCAACATCTTCTTTAGTTTCTTAAAACTTTTTCCTGTTGTTTTGTCGACACAAATGATACTCCCCTTCGCAATAGTTTAGTTAGGGGTGCAGCAATAAACAAAAACCCCTCAACAAAATGTCTATAATAACCAGCCAATCCTAGGAAACTCTAAATTTCTGCCACTATCTTCGGTGGTTTTCAATCCACCGCAGCCTCTACATTCCGAGGATCAACTCTGATTCTTTCGGCTGACACAACATGTCCCAAGAAAGTCACTTCCTTCAGCCAAAATTCACACTTACTGAATTTGGCATAAAGTTGCTCTTCCCGTAATATTTTCAATACTATCCGCAGATGTGAATCATGCTCTTCTTCATTCTTCGAGTATACCAAGATATCATCTATAAACACCACCACGAACCGATCTAAGTAGGGTTGAAAGTCTCGGTTCACCATGTCCATAAATGCAGTTGGTGCATTTGTCAATCCAACCGGCATTACCAAGAACTCATAATGTCCATAACGAGTTTGAAATGTCGTCTTATGAATATCCACCTCTTTAACCTTGAGTTGGTGATAACCCGATCTCAAATCTATCTTGGAGAAAACTGAAGCTCCTCGCAATTGATCATACAGGTAATCGATTCTCGTCAATGGATACCTATTCTTGATCGTCAATTTATTCAACTGCCTATAATCAATGCACATACGCATCGACCCATCCTCGATCCAACAACTCCTGAATTTGAGCTTTAAGCTCCGCTAACTCCTTCTGCCATCCTATAAGGAGCAATGGACACTGGAGCCATTCCGGGCAAAACCTCAATACCAAACTCTACTTCTCGATCTGGAGGTAAACACGGAAGTTCCTCGGGAAAGACATCTGAATATTCTTTCACCGTTCTAACATCTTCCACCGATAATTCCTTGGCATCCAAAGCACTAATGAAGGCTAGGAATGCTCCATACCCTTTTCGCACTAACTTTTCGGCCTTTAAAGCAGATACCACATTTGCTAAGTAGTTTCTCCGTTCGCCTATCATCACCACTTCCTTATTTTCCAAAGTCCTTATCAACATCCGCTTTGCAGCACAATCTAAGTGCGCCCGGTGCTTTACCAACCAATCCATTCCCAAAATAAGGTCGAACTCACCGAAAGACAGTTCCATCAGATCCGCCAAGAATATTTCTCTTTGAATTTCTAAGGGCACGTCTCTAAATAATTTATTTACTAGCACAGAATGTCCTAAAGGACTAATTACCATTATCTCTTTATCATAAATCTCAGATCTAATGTTCAGATTTCCAGATATAGCACTAGCAACATACGAATGGGTAGATCTGATATCAATCAAAGCAGTAACAGGTACATCAGAGATGAAGAACGTACTGGTTATCACATCAGGTGCATCACTATCTTCTCGGCATCTAACTGCATAAACTAACCCTAGCTGCCTCGCCTCTGCGTTACCTCTGAAACCATTACCTTTGCCCGGTGCACCTTGACCTCGACCTATGCCATTACCACCTCGACCTAGTCCTCAACCCCTCGGTGGCTACTGAGCGCCTCTAGTTGGCTGTGCATCATGGTTACGAGCTTCTTGAGTCGGAGCTGTCCACTGAGGACAATTCTTAAGCTGATGATCCTTAGAACCACATTTGAAACAACCATCGATTCTCTTCTAACATTCACCAGGGTGTCGTCTTTCATAGTCATCACATGATTGAATTTGATTGGTAGCAGCAGGTGCTCTAGCTTGAGCTTGCTCATTATTCCTGGGCCTCTTCTGAAACCTTTTAGCAGGACCCAAATACCTAAAGTCCCCCTCGTTCCTGCCTCTATCTCTTTCTCAATTTTTCCTCTCCGAGTTCTTAGCCTCTTCAGCTATTTTGGCTTTCTCCACAAGCGTGGCAAAATTCCTTTCTTGTTGTGGGGCTATCAGTACCCGTAACTCATCATTCAACCAGTCCTCAAAATGCACACAGCGCTCATGATCAGTTGGAACTATAGTTTGAGCATAACGACTCAAACGTAGGAATTCTACTTCGTAAGCGGCCACTGTCTTATTTCCTTGAACCAGATTTAGAAATTCCTTCCTCCGTGCATCCACATAACTTGACCCGACATACTTTCCTGGAATGCAGTTTTAAAGAAATCCCAAGTAATACGTTCGGCCTGAGTGGCTTCCCGAACACTGAGCCACCATTGATACGCCTCGTCCCTCAACAAGGATACAGCTCCTCTTAGTTTCTACTCGGCAATACACTCTAGGTCATCCATAATCTGCTCCACAACCTCGAGCCAATACTCTGTAACATTTGGCGCTACTCCCGAGATACCCCTAAAAGTCTCAGCCCCATTTGATCTGAGTCGTTTCGATATTGATCTACGAGCTACTGGTCTCGATCTAACCCCAGCAACCCTTTCCAAAACTCATAACATTGCTTGAGACAGAGCAATGTCTTCTCTCATACGGTCATATGATCCATTTTCTGACAAAAGTGATGACGACGCGTCTATTTCCGGCATATGTTCCGATGCCTCAGACACAACTCTGGCACTTCAGCCTCTACCACAGCCACGCCTACCACGTCCACGTCCTTTAGCGCTCATATTGACTATTTCGTTTCAATCTGATTACAAGTTTTATGAATTAGTATTCTATTTTAGTGTTTATTAACGATATTTTATGATATATAAGAGGTAGAGTTGTTTTCGTAAACGCATCCTATAGTCTGAATCTCCATAGTTTCAACATCTAAAACTAAAAGTTCTAGAGTGTTCCTATAGTCATACCACAATAATAATCATTCAATTTCAATACACTTACTTGACTTGGTGCCAGATACTTGTGGTGCCATACTACCTTTGAAACATATGTTCTATAACTCAAAACAGTTTTGAAAAAAATATTTTAGAACTCAAATCACAGCCGAATTTCGAATCAGGCTCTGATACCATAAAATGTAACACACCAAACTCGGTCTATGCGTTAAGACCAAATTTTACATGTCACACGAAATGAACATACATCTAGTCTTTTAAGGATTTAAAGAAATCGGATTTTCAAAAACGTTTTGACGTGGAGTTTTTTTTTTTTAAGTTGAAAACTAAGGTTGATTGCTAAATCTAATAATTTGTGACGTAAGGATTTATAAAATGAAGCTTAGAAAATTTAAATTAATATTTTAAGAAGATTTACAAGAGTTTGAAAATAATTTTGGAAAAATTATTATAACATTGTTTAACAAAAATTTTACGAGTTAAAATATTTAATAATGTAACCCCTTTCTTTTGAGAAAAACATTTATTTCAATTTTTAGATAACTCTCACTTAAAGTATTCAAGCAATTTATAAAATCCATCCAAAAGTAAAACATCATTAAAAATTTATCTAGAGGCCTTATTACAACTAAATCTTAAATAGCAAAATGATAAAATGTACTTAAAAGAAATCCGAAATTTAAATAATCCATTATTCGTAGTATGGCCTCCACTGAGTCATCCACAGCCCAAGCCTCCGTCACTACTCATTACCTAAGAAAGGTAATGAAAACGGGGTGAGTTCCTTAGAACTTAGTTTGTAACCCACTTATCATTGTCACCGGGCCAAATATCCAATTAAACATTTATTGGGCCAAAACCCATTTACAATTATAACATAATATCATATATAATATGCATGTGATATGCAATTCCCAAATGATACCTAATTTCCATCCGCTACACACCACCCGTACCAACCAGCACACCTGTGGGGAGCTTTAGTCACCCACCTCGCCAACACACCAAAATAGGCATTTAGCCGTATATCAATTTGTGGACAAGCCACCAGATTTACAGAGTTTACAAGGCATAGCCATTTTTCAGATTTGTGGCAGAGCCACCAGAATTTTGTAGCAAAGCTACCAGAACTTCTCTTTGTCAATTATCCCAACCCATGCAAATCATGTATATAATATGCATATTCAATTACAACAATCCATTCATATAATTATTACAAACATACGGCCCATTATAAAAATTTTCACAATCTGGCCCATATCACATTTTGGCCCATATAGCTCATATCACACTTGACCCATATATCAAATATCACATTTGGCCCATATTTCAAATATCACATTTGGCCCATATTTCAAATATCACATTTGACCCATATTTCAAGTATCACATTTGGCCAATTGAGGGCAAATTTCAAAATTTTCACAGTATTAATACCGATTTCATAGTCTTTACCAATAAAGTGATAAATATTTTACCCGATTTCACTAACTTGTGATTTAATCAAGCGATTAATATGATATAGTAATCCAACCCAAGTGAGATTACACACCTTATTACGGTAAGCACTACACATTCCTGATCGTCAACACCTAAAAATATTTTTAACGCTTGATTAGATCATTAACACTTATAGTAAATCTACTCTAAGATAAACGATCTAGGATTTTTACCCTCAGAATCAAGAATGACTACTATTTTCCGGTTCTCCCCGGTTGACGGTTCACAACTCGGTGGAAAATCCTGAATAGCTAATGGCTCAGAACTGCGAACAACCTCGAATAGTTGATTTTCACGGATGAGGGTCCACAACCCGATGGTAAATCCCAGATCGCTGAAACAGCCCTTCGTTTGAATCTAGAAGGGATCGCAAGTCCGCATCTTTTCCGATCACCAATCACTACTCCTTTTAATTCGATCTTGTTTGCCTCCATTGAACAAATAAATAATTGTCCACACTAATATTTTGTCATTATAACCGATTGATCTTATGAGCGAAGTCGGCTTACCACAAAATCCTTACGTTCACAGGATGAAAATTGAGTGATTGAGTCCCTATGATAAAATCGATTAATCAACACTATCTTTAACAAATAAAAACTAATATATAACCCTTCAAAAAATCCTTACCTTGAACGATGAATTTTCCTTTTTCACATGATCTTCCTATGGCTAGAGTCAATTAAGAGATGTCGAAATAATCGACACTCCACTATACCACTACAAGAAGAAAGGTTTTGTTTGAAAGAGAAAAAATGATGATTTGGGTCAAAAAGACCCTCCCAAGTCAACATATGAATTTTGGCAATAAAGGAAAAATAAAAGAATTGAAAAGAGTGTTCTTACCGATTGTTCAAAGGTAACCACTCAAATGAAAAAGAGGGTTAAATGGAAGATGGAAGATTCGGCTATAGTGAAAACATTGGAGAGGATGATGATCAATAACATTCGGCCATGGTGAAATATTAAAGAGGGAGTGATGTTTGAGAGTTTTTACAAGAAGAAAAGAAGAAGAAAATAGGGTGTTTATGTTTCAGGTTATCTTTCAAGAATGGAAGATGAACAAAGAAAAAGTCTTGAGGCTAGTGTGCATTCGGCAAGAGAAGAAAAGAAAAGAAAAGAAAAAATGCCCTTCAAGATTGTATGGTATCGGCACAAAGAGGAAAAGATTTTGGGGACAATGGAAGATAATACCGAAATGGTCAAAATGAAATGGCCAAAACAAAACAAAAATTTTACCTATAGCTCAAGATACATTCGGCTAGGGAGAAGAATTTGGAGAGAAAGATTTTGGAGAGGAAAACTATTGATACACCAAAATGCAAAAATGAAAAATGACCAAAAGTAGCACCTACCTTACCAAATGCTAACCAAAAATTCGGCCATCCCCCCTAGCCCCTAAAACCATCCAAGTGTATGACCAAATGGTCAAAGTTTAGCCACCCAAACTTTCTAAAACATCTCCCTTGTTATAAGCCTTATGTTCCCTCTACATGCCTTTTCCATTTGATTCTTTTCCTTATGTTCAAGCTTGCCTTTTCTCTTAGCCACCTTGCCATAAAAAAAATAAAAGTCCAACTTACCATAAGTTCAATGCTTGGCCGACACTATGAGGAAGGAAAGCAAGGAAATAGAATTCTCACATGTATACTAAGGGATTCGAACTCCTTCCCTCAAGCAACACATATGGCGCCATCTCCTCTTTACTAATAGCTCGCTTATGCTAAATTTTTACCACTTAATTACCTTAAGCTTTAAGGTCACTTGTTCCATTTCATTAAGGTACTAAATACAAAAAATTATACCAAATCCAAAAAAATCCCGAGCCTTCTCAGGACTATTTAAACATACACATTGGATAATTTAACTAACTGAGCACCAAAATAATGCAACATATAAAAACTCAAATTTTAGGATGTTGCAATTCTACCTCCCTTAAAGAAAATTTCTTCCTCTAAATTTACCTGGTTAAAAGAGGAGAGGATATTGCTGTCGAATTGTCTCCTCAGGCTCCCATGTAGCTTTTTCCGCTCCGTGATTACGCCATAGAACCTTGACTAAAGACACAGTCTTCCTTCTCAGCACCTTTACATGTCGATCTAAAATTTTCACTGGCTCTTCCTCAAATGACAAGTCAGGCCTTAACTCAACTTCCTCTACCGGTACTATATGAGATGGATCCGATCGATAACGCCTCAACATTGAGACATGGAAAACACTATGAATCTGACTCAACTCCAGAGGTAATTCAAGCTGATAAGCCACTGGTCCTACACGCTTCAACACACGGTACGACCTGATGAACCGAGGGCTCAACTTGCCCTTCCTTCCAAATCTAAAGATCTTCTTCCAAGCTGAGACCTTTAGAAAGACCTGATCTCCCATAGTAAACTCAATGTCCTTACGCTTCAAATTCGCATACGAATTTTATCTATCCAAAGCTTCCTTTAACCGTGCTCGAATCACCTTTACCTTTTCTTCCATCTCTGATATCAATTTAGGACCCAATAACTGTCGTTCCCCTAATGCAGTCCAACAAGTAGGAGTACGACACCTACGACCATACAATGCTTCATAGGGTGCCATTTGGATACTGGATTGATAACTATTGTTATAGTAAACTCTACCAACGGTAGAAAATCTTCCCAACTCCCCCGGAAGTCAATCACATAGCCCCTTAACATGTCTTCCAGGATCTGTATTACTCTCTCCGAATGACCATCCATCTGAGGATGAAATGCCGTACTAAAATTTAACTTGGTTCCAAAAGCTTCATGTAAGGCTTTCCAAAATCGTGATGTAAACCTAGGGTCTCATCTCAAAATAATGAACACGGTACCCCATGCAACCTCATGATCTACGTTACATACAACTTGGCCAACTTCGCAAAGAGTAATTAAATGCGAATAGGTAAAAAATGGGCAGTCTTAGTCAACCGATCCATTATTACCCAAACAGAATCTTTCTTAGTAGGCGATAAAGTAACCCACTAACAAAGTCCATCATTATTCGTTCCTATTTCTATAAGGGAATCATTACCGATTGCAACAATCCTGATGGTGATTAGTGTTCCGCCTTCACTTGTTGACAAGTCAAGCACCTACTCACGAAATCAGTAACCTCCCGCTTTAACCCTGGCCACTAATACTGCTCACGGAGGTCTCGATACATTTTATTTCCCCCGGGGTGCATAGCGTCAGGGCTACTATACACCTCTCGCAGAATCATTTGTCTCAATTTTGAATCTTTGGGCATACAAATTCTTCTACGAAAACACAGTACTCCATCCTTATCAAATCCAAAATCCCCTATTACACCACCTTCCACTTGCTGAAGTAAGAGACCCAACTTTTCATCTGATAACTGCTTGTCCCTGATCTGACCTAACCACATGGGTTTCACCTGAAGCTCGACTAGCAGACTTCCATCTTCATACAAACTGAGATAAGCAAACATCACTATTAACTCTGATATCACCTTATGACTCAACGCGTCTGCCACCACATTAGCCTTTCCAGGGTGATACTCGATTGAGAAGTCATAATCCTTCAACAGCTCTATCCACCTCTGCTGAATAAAGTTCAACTCCTTTTGAGTAAGGAGGTACTTTAGACTCTCATGGTCCGTATAAATGATCGACTTCTCACCGTAGAGATAGTGCCTCCAAATCGTTAGAGCAAAAACCACCGCAGCTAACTCCAAATCATGAGTAGGATAGTTGACTTCGTACGGCATTAACTGACGAGATGCATAGGTCACCACTTTTCCACCTTGCATCAACACACATCCTAAACCCGTGTGTGACGCATCGCAGTAAATGATAAACTCTTTTCCAGCCTCAGGCTGAATCAGTACTAGCGCTTCGTCAAAATCTTCTTCAGTTTTTCAAAACTTTCTTGCTGTTGTTTTACCCACACAAATGATACTCCCTTTCGCAACAGTTTAGTTAGGGGTGCAGCAATAAATAAAAACCCCTCAACAAAACGTCTATAATAACCAGCCAATCCTAGGAAACTTTGAATTTTTGCCACTGTGCTCGGTGGTTTCCAATCCAACACAGCCTCTACCTTCCGAGGATCAACTCTGATTCTTTCGGCTGACACAACATGTCCCAAGAAAGTCACTTCCTTCAGCCAAAATTCACATTTACTGAATTTGGCATAAAGTTGCTCTTCCCACAATATTTGCAATACTATCCGCAGATGTGAATCATGCTCTTCTTCATTCTTCAAGTGTACCAAGATATCATCCATAAACACCACCACTAACCGATCTAAGTAGGGTTGAAAGACTCGGTTCACCATGTCCATAAATGTAGCTGGTGCATTGGTCAGTCCAAACGGCATTACCAAGAACTCATAATGCCCATAACTAGTTTGAAATGCCATTTTATGAATATTCGCCTCTTTAACCTTGAGTTGGTGATAACCCGGTCTTAAATCTATCTTGGAGAAAACTGAAGCTCCTCGCAATTGATCAAACAGGTCATCGATTCTCAATAATGGATACCGATTCTTAATCGTCAGTTTATTCAACTGCCTATAATCAATGCACATACGCATCGACCCATCCATCTTCTTAACGAACAAGACCGGTGCTCCCCACGGAGACACACTCGGTCGAATAAATCCCCGATCCAACAACTCCTAAATTTGAGCTTTAAGCTCTACTAACTCCTTCGGCGCCATCCTATAAGGAGCAATAGACACCGGAGCCATTCCGGAAAAACCTCAATTCCAAACTCTACTTCTCGATCTGGAGGTAAACCCGAAAGTTCCTCGAGAAAGACATCTGAATATTCTTTCACTATTCTAACATCTTCCACCTATAATTCCTTGGCATCCAAAGCACTAATGAAGGCTAGAAATGCTTCACACCCTTTCTGCACTAACTTTTCTACCTTTAAAGTAGATACCACATTTGCTAAGTAGTTTCTCTTTCCGCCTATCATCACTACTTCCTTATCTTCCAAAGTCCTTATCGACATCCGCTTTTCAGCACAATCCAAGTGCGCCCGGTGCTTTACCAGCCAATCCATGCCCAAAATAAGGCTAAACTCACCGAAAGGAAGTTCCATCAGATCCGCCAAGAATATTTCTCTTTGAATTTCTAAGGGCACGTCTCTAAACAATTTATTTACTAGCACAGAATATCCTAAAGGACTAATTACCATCATCCCTTTATCATAAATCTCAGATCTAATGTTTAGATTTCCAGATCTAGCACTAGCAACATACGAATGGGTAGATCTGATATCAATCAAAGCAGTAACAGGTACATCGAAGATGAAGAACATACTGGTTATCACATTTGGTGCATCACCATCTTCTCAGCATCTAATCGCATAAACTAACCCTGGCTGCCTCCCCTCCGCGTTACCCCTAAAACCATTACCTCTGCCCGGTGCACCTTGACCTCGGCCTGCACTATTACCACCTTGACCTAGTCCTCAACCCCTCGGTGGCTACTGAGCGCCTCTAGTTGGCTGTGCATCATGATTACGAGCTTCTTGAGTCAGAGCAATCCGTCGAGGACAATTCTTAAGCTGATGGTCCTTAGAACCACATTTGAAACAACCACCAATTCTCTTCTAGCATTCAACAGGGTGTCGTCTTTCACAGTCAGCACATGATTGAATTTGATTGGTAACAGCAGGTGCTCTAGCTTGAGCAGGCTTATCATTCCTGGGCCTCTTCTGAAACCTTTTAGCAGGACTCGAATACCTAAAGTCCCTCTTGTTCCTGTCTCTATCTCTTTCTCAATTTTTCCTCTTAGAGTTCTTAGCCTCTTCAGCTATTTTGGCTTTCTCACAAGCGTGGAAAAAGTCCTTTCTTGTTGTAGGGCTATCAGTACACGCAACTCATCATTCAACCCGTCCTCAAAATGTACACAGCGCTTATGAACAGTTGGCACTATAGTCCGAGCATAACGACTCAAACGTAAGAATTTTGCTTCATAAGTGGCCACTGTCTTATTTCCTTAAACCAGATTCAGAAATTCCTTCCTCAGTGATTCCACATAACTTGACCCAACATACTTGCCCTGGAATGCAGTTTTGAAGAAATCCCAAGTAATACGTTGGGCCTGAGTGCCTTCCCGAACAGTGAGCCACCATTGATACGCCTCGTCCCTCAACAAGGACACAGCTCCTATTAGTTTTTGCTTAGTAGTACACTCTAAGTCATCCATAATCCCCTCCACAGCCTCAAGCCACTACTCCGCAACATTTGGGACTACTCCCAAGATAACCCTAAAAGTCTAAGCACTATTTGATCTGAGTCGCTCCGATATTGATCCACGAGCTACAGGTCCTGATCTAACCCCAGCAACCCTTTTCAAAACTCGTAACATTGATTGAGACAGAGCAATGTCTTCTCTCATACGGTCATGTGATCCATTTTTGACAAAAGTGATGTCGGCGCGTCCATTTCTGGCATATGTCCCGATGCCTCAGACACAACTCTAGCACCTCGGCCTCTACCACGCCACGTCTACCACGTCCACGTCCTCTAGCACTCATATTGACTATTTCATTTCAATTTGATTACAAGTTTTATGAATTAGTATTCTTTTTCAGTGTTTATTAACGATATTTTATGAGATATAAGAGGTAGAGTTATTTTCGTAAACGCATCCTATAGTCTGAATCTCTATAGTTTCAACATCTAAAACTAAAAGTTCTAGAGTGTTTCTATAGTCATACCACAATAATAATAATCATTCAATTTCAATACACTTACTTGACTTGGTGCCGGATACTCGTGGTGCCATACTACCTTTGAAACATATGTTCTATAACTCAAAATAGTTTTGAAAAAAAAATTGTTTTAGAACTCAAATCACAATGAGTTTTGAACTGGCTCGATCTAGTAAATGTAACACCCAAACCCTATGCATGCGTTAAGACCAAATTTTACATGTCACACGAAATGAACATACATCTAGTCATTTAAGGATTTAAAGAAATCAGATTTTCAAAAACATTTTGACGTGGAGTTTTTTTAAGTTGAAAACTAAGGTTGATTGCTAAATCTAATAATTTGAGACGTAAGGATTTATAAAATGAAGCTTAGAAAATTTAAATTAATATTTTAAGAAGATTTACAAGAGTTTGAAAATAATTTTGGAAAAATTATTATAACATTATTTAACAAAAATTTTCGAGTAAAAATATTTAAGAATGTAACCCCTTTCTTTTTGAGAAAAACATTTATTTCAATTTTTAGATAACGCTCACTTAAAGTATTCAAGCAATTTATAAAATCCATCCAAAAGTAAAACATCATTAAAAATTTTTCCTAATGCCTTATTACAACTAAATCTTAAATAGCAAAATGATAAAAAGTAATTAAAAGATATCCAAAATTTAAATAACCCATTATTTGTAGTATGGCCTCCACTGAGTCATCCACGGCCTAAGCCTCCGTCACTGATCATTACCTGAGAAGGGTAATGAAAACGGGGTGAGTTCCTTAGAACTCAGGGTGTAACCCACTTATCGTTGTCACTGGGCCAAAAATCCAATTAAGCATTTATTGGGCCAAAGCCCATTTACAATTATAACATAATATCATATATAATATGCATGTGATATGTAATTCCCAAACAAAACCTAATTTCCACCAGCTACACACCACCCGTACCAACCAGCAGAAACCTATAGGGAACTTTAATCACCCACCCCGCCAACACACCAAAATAGGCATTTAGCCGTATATCAATTTGTGGACAAGCCACCAGATTTACAGAGTTTCCATGGCAGAGCCACCAGAAATTTGTAGCAAAGCTACCAGAACTTCTCTTCGTCAATTATCCCAACCCATGCAAATCATGTATATAATATGCATATTCAATTACAACAATCCATTCATATAATTATTACAAACATACGGCCCATTATAAAAATTTTCACAATCTGGCCCATATCTATAGCTCATATCACACTTGACCCATATATCAAATATCACATTTGGCCCATATTTCAAATATCACATTTGGCCCATTGAGGGAAAATTTCAAAATTTTCACAGTCTTAATACCAATTTCATAGTCTTTACCAATAAAGTGATAAATATTTTACCCGGTTTCACTAACTTGTGATTTAATCAAGCGATTAATATGATATAGTCATCCAACCCAAGTGAGATTACACAACTTATTACGGTAAGCACTACACTTTCCTGATCATCAACACCTAAAAATATTTTTAACGCTCGATTAGATCATTAACACTTATAGTAAATCTACTCTAAGATAAACGGTCTAGGATTTTTACCCTCGAAATCGTGAATGACTACTATTTATCGGTTCTCCCCGGTTGATAGTTCACATCCCGGTGGAAAATCTCGAATAGCTAATGGCTCAGAACTACGAACAACCTCGAATAGTTGATTTTCACCGAATGAGGGTCCACAACCCGGTGGAAAATCCCAAATCGTCGAAACAGCCTTTCGTTTGAATCTAGAAGGGATCGTAAATCTACTCCTTTTTCGATCACCAATCACTACTCCTTTTGATTCAATCTTGTTTGCCTGCATTGATCAAATAAATATTAGTCCAAACTAATATTTCGTTATTATAACCGATTGATCTTATGAGCGAAGTCGGCTTACCACAAAATCCTTACGTTCACAGGATGAAAATCGAGTGATAGAGTCCCTATGATAAAATCGATTAATCAACACTATCTTTAACAAATAAAAACTAATATAAAACCCCTCGAAAAATCCTTACCTTGAACGATGAATTTTCCTTTTTCACACGATTTTCCTATGGCTAGAGTCGATTAACTGATGTCGAAATAATTGGCACTCCACTATACCACTACAAGAAGAAAGGTTTTGTTTGAAAGAGAAAAGATGATGATTTCGATCAAAAAGACCCTCCCAAGTCAACATATGAATTTCGGCAATAGAGGAAAAATAAAAGTATTGAAAAGAGTGTTCTTACCGATTGTTCAAATATGACCACTCGAATGAAAAAGAGGGTTAAATGGAAGATGGAAGATTCGACTATAATGAAAATATTGGAGAGGATGATGATCAATAACATTCGGCCATGGTGAAATATTAAAGAGGGAGTGATGTTTGAGAGTTTTTGCAAGAAGGAAAGAAGAAGAAAATAGGGTGTTTATGTTTCGGGTTTTCTTTCAAGAATGGAAGATGAACAAAGAAAAAGTCTTGAGGCTAGTGTGCATTCGGCAAGAGAAGAAAAGAAAAGAAAAGAAAAAAATACCCTTCAAGATTGTATGGTTTCGGCACAAAGAGGAAAAGATTTTGGGGAGAATGAAAGATAATACCAAAATGGTCAAAATGAAATGGCCAAAACAAAACACAAATTTTACCTATTGCTCAAGACACATTCGACTGGGGAGAAGAATTTGGAGAGAAAGATTTTGGAGAGGAAAACTATTGATACACCAAAATGCCAAAAATGAAAAATGACCAAAACTAGCACCTACCTTACCAAATGCTAACCAACAATTCGGCCATCCCCCCTAGCCCCTAAAACCATCCAAGTGCATGGCCAAATGGTCAAAGTTTAGCCACCCAAACATTCCAAAACATCTCACTTGTTATAAGCCTTTTGTTCCCCATACATGCCTTTTCCATTTGATTCCTTTCCCTATGGTCAAGCTTGCCTTTTCCCTTAGCCACCTTGCCATAAAAAAAAAAATAATAGTCCAACTTACCATAAGTTCAATGATTGGCCAACACTATGAGGAAGGAAAGCAAATAAAATAAAATTCTCACATGTACACCAAGGGATTCGAACTCCTTCCCTCAAGGAACACATATGGCGCCATCTCCTCTTTACTAATAGATCGCTTATGCTAACTTTTTACCATTTAATTACCTTAAGCTTTAAGGTCACTTGTTCCATTTCATTAAGGTACTAAATACCAAAAATTATACCCAATCCAAATAAATCCCGAGATTTCTCATGACTATTTAAACAGACACATTGGATAATTTAACGAGCTGAACACCAAAATAATGCAACATATAAAAACTCAAATTTTAGGATGTTACATACCCCTAGGTTTCGAGATTACCAAATTACCCTCGATGGGTAAAATTATCGAAATGCCCCTATGGGCCGATTTGCTAGATTGCCTTAGTGGGCTGAATTACAAAGTGCTATAATAGGCCGATTCACCGTAATAAATTACTAGATTAATGTCTGTTATATATATGTGGATATTTTATGTTATTATATATGTTGCATTTTTACATATTGCGTGGGATGGGAAAATTGAATGAAGAGAAGTGTAGTCTGGTGGCATTGCCACAAATTCTGATAATGGCTATGTGCCAACCTAAATATAGCTTTATGCCATCGTGATTATGGCTTTGTACTAAATGTATTTACCCGGGGCTATGTGCCTAACATATGAATTAACGACTCTGTGACGATCATATTTACCCAAGGCTGTGTGTCGATTATATTACCGTATATGATATTCTTGTGGCTCTACCACAAAAATATTTGTTATTATGATTCAATATGATTCCGGTGGCTTGGCCACAATCAAAATATATTATAAATGGCAACTTGCCTGTGATTGGTGTGTTTGGCGGGGTGGGTTAACTTGATCCCCACAGGTGTGATGGGATGGTACGGGTGGTGTTTAGTGGATGGATTACTAGGATGGGTTGGGTTGCATTCATTTCATATAATTATTGTTAAGTAAATGGGCTTAGGCCCAAAATGTTGCTATGCGGGTTCAGGCCCAGGGGATGACGGTAAGGGATTATACACCGAGTTCTTGTAACTCACTCCTTTTCCTTAACCCTTGCAGGTAATGCTCAGTGAAGTGGACTTGGGCCATGGATGACTCGATGGAGGCCATACTTCAAAAATGGTGTTTTTGAACTTTAGATTTCTATTTACGCTTACTTTATTACTTTTATTATTTTGGGTTCTTAAGTTGTAATAAGGCCTCTGAGTATCTTTATTTTTACTTTATGTTTGACGTACTTATTATTTTGCTTTATTTATTTTAAATGGAAATTTTCTAAAATATAAATAATGGTTTTCCAAAGTTGTTTAACAAAAGGATTTTATAACATATTTATAGATAATTTATCTTAGAGTTTCTTTCGAATTATCAATAACATTTTTTTTCAAAAGTCACGGTTTTAAAATATCGAATTTGAATAACGATTCTTAAATTAACCTCCCAAGATTTATAATATTTTTATTGAAGGTTTCTAAATCAAACTTGTTTTCTTAAATAACACCTATTTTAGTACGAATCACAAGTTCTTTATACGTTTTTTTCATGTGACATGTCAGATCTGGTCGTATCACATGGGCCGAGTTTGGGGTGTTACATTTTCTTCTCAGAGATATGTTCCCAATTAATTTCCTTTGTATTTTTTGATAATTTATTTAACTCTAACTATCCTTAAGATCAGTTTATTTGTTACCCTTTATTCATAAGCATGTTGCATTGAAATAATGATTGATGAATTAATAATATTTTCAAAAAAAAAGTTCTACATATTACTCTGGAGATTTCTAGATAATACAAGAAACTGAAACAGGACAATTGTTTAAGAATTTCCATGTGTAAAGACTGGAAGTACTTGAGAAAGTCTAGATTGAGACTATTTCTTTGAATTTTTTTGTTTAAATGGTGGTTGGACAAAATAATGAGTTGTTGCGACAAAAAGGAGCAATATTAATCCTAAGAGAGGATCATTTTACAAGCATTCTCATTGGGTCATAACATTTGAGGAATGGTATGACAGACCAAATTGACGGGAAAAATTCAAAACCCTCGAATTGTGGTGGAATGGATTGGATTTGAAACAAATCTTATACCCTTAAATTGTAATAGGGACAGATTGAAAAAATTTTGATTCCTATAAATCGTGGTGGTATGGTTTGAACGCAGTACAAGCCTTGTATCCCCAAGGTTCAAGTGGAGCGGACTCTGAAATTATAGTGGGGCAAGCTTGTTGAACAGAATATGATTCATACTTTGAGAGGAACTAGGATGAAGAATAAATGAGTGATGACACCTTGAGTAGGAATCATACTCATAACATTTTTGCATTCATATATCATAGCGCGTCTAATTAGGAGCATGTGACTCATTTCGACCAGGGCATCCTAATCATTCGGCATAAGCATATACCCATTCTACAGGTTATGTCCCCTAGAGGACAATTTAGTAGGGTAGACCGAAGATACTAGTCTGGCATCCATGAGTTTGTAGTGGAGTAGACTAAAGATAACAGATCTTGTCTTCCTGAGATTGCAGTGAAGCAAATCAAAGATACGAGTTTGGTATCCCTGAGTTTGCAGTGGAGCAGACTGAAGATAGCAGATCTTGTCTTTCTGAGTTTGTAGTAAAGCAGATCGAAACATCAATCCTTAAGTTTGCAGTGGAGCAGACTAAAGATAGCAGATCTTGTCTTTCTAAGATTGCGTGAAGCCGATTTGGCATCCACGAGTTTGCGGTGAAAACTAAAGATAGCAAATCTTATCTTCCTAAGATTACAGTGAAGTAGATCGAAGATACTAGTTTGGCATCCCTGAGTTTGTAGTAGAGCAGACTGGAAATTGCAGATCTTGTCTTCTTGAGTTTGCAGTGAAGCAGATCGAAGATACCCGTTTGGCATCCCTGAGTTTGCAGCGGAGTAGACTAAAGATAGCGGATATTTCCTTCCTGAAGTTGTAGTGAATCAGATTGAAGCCATCAAACTTATTAGAACAGATAGTCCAATACTTCTAAAATTGAAATAGTTACAAAGAAGTAAAGATGAAGGTTCAATACCTCTGAAGTTACAGTTGGGTTGGAAGCCATTTGAAGAAGACGAGGACCAAAAAGTCAAGACTCGGCAAAGACCGGGCAAAATCGATCCTTTTATAGTCTTTTCTCTATTCTCATTACACAATAATGAGCAAAAAGGGGCACCTATAATAGGCCCATTTTGCCCGGGCCCATACCATTCAAAAACCAAAAAAGAATATTTAATAAAGTCCCTTTACAGCCATTTTACAAGGCCAAATTTACAAATATTACCCGTAGCCCACTATTAACTTAAACTAAATTACACCCCAAATCCAATTAGCCCAAAACCAAAATTCAATGCCAAACCCAAATCACTAATCCATTATAGTAGCCCAATTAACATTACAAGCCAAACACAACCCAAAACCCGTTACACCTAGGCCTAACTGGTCCAAAACTAAACCATTAACCCAACAAAACCAAACCTATAGGGCCCAAAAGGCCCAAACTAAATCAGAAACCAAGGGTTTCTGAAACCCTAGGCGCCGTAATCCCCATTAGCACAAATTTGGCATCATTGTCACCGTAGATTTTGCTGGTTACCTGCAAGAAGAAAAGGAAAACCAAACAGTAGCAAATATAGCAAGAAATCCAAACTGTAATTATATTTGATTTTATTTGGCTATATAAATGGATGTAAAAACATTGTAAGGGAAATTTTCCCAATACAAAAAGAAAGGGATTAAAGAAAACAGAGGTGATTCTTTTTTTCGTTTTTATTTTGTTTAATCTTTGTATTATTTGTTGTTATTTTCATTTTCTTTTCCTACACGTATACAATATACAATCGAAAATGGATTTTTTTTAAATCAAAGGGAAACAGTCCGTATTTTTCTAAACTAATTTTTATACAAAATATTATTTAAAAAAATAATAAGTAAGAGGCCTACCTTTGATTCAGCTTCAAAATGGAGAAACTTGGCTTTTCGACCGTCGTCTGAGGTAGCGCGTACGGTGGTCCTTCACCGGCCCAAGTCAAATTCTGGCCTCAAGCTGAGGGGAAGAGAGCCTTTCGGAGCCTTTGTTTTGTTTTTTTTTTTAAAGGTAAACTGATTTTTTTGGCTAATTTTTAGTTTATGTAGGTCAACCATACGATGCCGTTTTGGGGGTCACCTTTAAATGCCAAAACGACATCATTTAAGGGCCAGGATCTGCGCGTTGACCCGATACCCGGGAAAGATCCGCGTGTTTTTATGAAAGGGCAATTTGTCTATTTGGTCCTTCCGCAATTTTAATATTTTTAATTTCGTTCAATTTAAAATTTCTTTTATTTTTAATCCAGCCCTGAAAGTTCGCTTTTGTCTCAATTTGATCCCTGGCCATTTAAATACAAACATTGGAACGATGCCGTTTTTGGGAATAGGGCATATTTGCCCATTGAGTCCTTCCTCTATGGTACGCGTTTCAATTAAGTCCTAAATTCGGTTCTATTCTTTTTTTTTATTTTACCTCAAAAAATTTACTAAAATTCAGATTTAATCCTTTTCTTCTTTATTTTGTTTTTTTTTTTTATTCTGACTAGGTTCTTTAAAATTATTTTTATTTATTTATTTTAGTACTTTATATATATTATTTATTTTAAAACTTTTTATCACATATTATTGTTTATATTTTTATATTATTATGCATTATATATTATTTTAAAATTGGTATATTATATAACATTTAAATTGTTTTATTATTAATACAAATTTTCTTCCATATATTGTCTATTTTAAAATGTATATTCTCTTTTTTTTACATATTAGAATATCATATTATATATGTTTTCCTTATATATATTTCTTTATAGTTAAAGTTTTTATAAATCTTTTTATAAAATATAGATATACTACTTATGTTGCCATGTACATATTATTCATGTTAGTTTTGGCCATCTCATTTTTATTTTCTAAAATTGTTATAGTGTTCATTTGTTTTTACTTTATATTGTTATATTTTTATATATTTAATCTTGTGTGAAAATTTTTATATTTATTTCTAAATTTTCATAGATTTTTAAATTCTTATTATCTACTTTATATCTTTTATTTGATTATTCCTATTCTTAGAACTAAAATCCATTATCTTTGTTTACCTTAACATTATTATTATTGCTTGTATTATTTGTCATCCTTTTACTTAATTGTTTATGTTAGTGCTAATTGTTAATATTACTTGCAACTTTAGTGAATTGCACTTTCTTTGTAATAACTTAATGTTACTTTTTTCAAATCTTTGTTTAAAAATGTCTATCTCCTTTAATTACCACATTTTATCCAAAAGTTTTTCTTAAATAAGGAAATATTTTGTGTTTAGAAATTCAGGAAATAGTGCCCTAACGTGCTGGGTTTCGATTTTTCGTTTGACTAAATAACTAAATATCTTTTTAATGAATTTTGTAAATTATGAGATGATTTTGGTCATGAGGGTTTAAAACATCATGTCCTAACGTGCTAGATGTGATGTTTGTATTCTTTCGGAACAAAAGAATCACAAGTCCAACTCAAATTGTTCAAGTTTTTAAGAAATCATGTTTTAGGATCTTTTCAAATTTTCGACATTTGGACAATAACTAATCAATTCGGTACAAATTTTGGGTGTTACGAGGGTGCTATTCCTTCCTCGTACGTAACCGACTCCCGAACCCATTTTCCTAAATTTCATAGGCCAAAATCAATGTTTTGAAATAAAACATTTTATAAGGTGATCCGATCACACCTAAGCAAAAAGGGATTGGTGGCGACTCCCATTTTCGTTTTTTAAAAAAAGGTCGGCCCTCATTTTTCAAAATAAAAAATGGTTTTGACAAGAGTTACAGGTAAATAAACATCGTGGATACAATGAAGCCCAATGATTGTTGATGTTTTGCACTAATGAAGCCTGTAACATCCCGAGATAGTGTTTAGATGTTTTTGATGCGAACCCGGTCGCATCATGTTTCGACACAACTCGCTGACCTCAGAATTGGCCTAAACTTCAAGGGCCCAAGTGCAAGATGAAACACCTCATAGACCTGATTGATTATTGGACCAATGTTTTAAGGACTTTTTAATTTAATATAGTTTTATTTAAATTAATAAGTTTGCATATTTTTAATTTTAGATTTGCACTTTGTGTGTTCTATATTTAATAAAGTTATGCATTATGTAACTCCCATGTTAGTTTAAGTCTGCATCAGTAAATTAAGTCTTGCATTAAGTAACTCATTTGTTCATTTAGTTTGCATTTCAAACCATGCATTTAAGCATCTTAGTTTAATAAATGAGTTGCTGGAAATTTATTCAACTCATATTAGTTTAATTAATAAGTATTTTTGTTGAACTTTATTTAATAAGTGTTGCTCTTAATTATTCTAGTTACTAGGATTATTTATTGATGCATGAGTTTAAGTTTATTTATTTATGCTTCTTTAATTAACTAGTTGCTAGAATAATTTATGCATATGTTTAGTTCATTCATTTAAGTTAAGTATTTCTTTTTGATATGTTTAATTAGTGTTTAAATATGTTTAATAAGTTCATTTTAATGGGTTTATTGCAGGTGTCTCTTCTGCTTAAAACCGTTACATTTCAAGGCTGTTACAACTTAATTGAAGTGACTTTTGAAGTGCTTTTTTGGTTACAAAAGAAGGAGCTATTACAAAGGGAGTTTTATACATCATTTAAGGAGTTTTAAAGAGCATTAAAACACCCTTTAAAATTCAGCAGCAACCCTTTCATCTACCAGTTATTTTTGCTGTTTCAAGAGATTAAATCAAGCATTCAAAACACCATTAAGGAGCTAGTGTCTATTTGGCTAGCCCAGGGACAATTCAAAAGTCATCTTTCAAGCATTCAAGGCCATTCATTCATCTAAATTGAAGTGAATTCAATGATGGAGTTATCTGGTTCAAGAATGTCAAGAGACTTGAACTTTATTTCAGCTTTTTATTAGCACATTAAGATGAATACTTGTGACTATTCAGCTACCCTATTCTAGCACTATAAATAGGTGAAATCAGCCTTTGTAAAGGGATTTTAGGAACTTTGATAAAATTTTATGAACTTTTGTTCTTATGAGGTTTTCTATCTCATATTTCGTGTGAGTCTCGAAATTGATTTATTTAGCGTGCTAGTGGCGTCAACCGAACTCCTTTCGAACTTATCACCAACTGGTGTGGCATTCATCCATTCAATTATACCTTCGATTCTTACTTCACTAAGTAATGGGTCGAGGTCCATCAACTATTTACATCCTTCCCCTTAAGCCATATAAGTCCCAGGGCAATACTCGCTATAGTATCGAATCGATCTTGCCGCTTAAGTCCATTTTTCATATCCACTATTTATCCCAAACTATCTATCTTTATTTTTATTTCCTAAATCGAGCCTACTACATTTCATACTAAAACCATCTTTCATTTCCAAACCACTTCTTTAGCTTCCACATATTTTTCCACCAAACTTACAATTTCAACACACCGAACAATCTCCTCGTCGATGATCGGGCAAACAAGTGAAACGGATCGATTAACCTGGGCCAGATCACATCAGTTTTGGCCTCACAAGTAAGGATTCGCTAATGTATTGGCTAACTAAGGATTCACCAATGTATCAGTGAATTAAGGGTTCACCAAAAGAATATCAGTAAGAAGTACGCCAAGCAGTGTACACAAAAAATGTGGTAAGAAGGTTCGCTAGATTTATTGCAAGCTAGGTTCATTAGTTGGTATGGCGAGTTGGGGTTCGCCAGTCAAAGCAAATTCATACTTAAATTAGGAAATTAAGATATTGTGCATCTAGGATACTTTCGTGTAGGTAACCTCTAAATCAACTAGGGTTTCTTAAGTCAAGTAAGGTATCCTAATAATACTAAGACACTTAGTGCCTATAAATAAGCCCTTTTTTCCATGAAAATTCCTTCATCATTTATTTTATTGTCAAGTATCTATTCAGAATCAGTTCGTAACAACCAAGATAGGTCTCTATTCTGCTAGGTTTGATTACCCAGAAAGCTAGGTTCACTTATGTGTTAGTGTGTGTTCTATTTGTTTAGGAATTTGTGTGTGTATGTTGCGAACTAGCCGAACCATCCACCAGTAAGGATAAAGGCAAACTCGTTTAAAATTCTTAGCTTTTAGGTAAGTGTCCAATGATCGCCATATGTGTGTTAACTATTATGTTTTTCAATATGTACGTACTGCTATGCTTCTAAAAACTTAAGGTTTTAAACTAAACTCCAAGAGTAAGTCTTTCTATAAACTCTATTTTTAATTTATGTTTTATATATGCTTCTATGTGATCCTATATTTTAAAGATATGTTTTTAAAGTATAGTTTTATAAATTGTGTTTTTACGAGCTTTTGTGCGAGCTCTATAAGCAAGCTCCTTTTGTGAACTCTATGTGATAAGTTTCTATACGAGCTCTTCTATGAGCCCTTCTATTGGATATATTGGTTTATCAAAGGATTGTGAGTACTCACCTACAAGTTTTGTGATTTGGATGTTGAGGCCCTAGGACATGTGGAAAGAAAACGGAATGTCAAGCTATGCTCCATTCGATGTGACATGTTGGCATATGAGAGAGTGTTTAGCTTATGCTACACTTATTGTAACACTCCAAACCCGGTCAAAATGCTACGACCGAATCCGGTATGTCACAGGGAAGAAAACGATTTTGAAAACAAGTTTTCGTCTCTAATTTAAGGAAAACTTTTGATGTTATGAGAAACCGAGTTGAATTAAAAGTATTACTAAAACTGTTTTGAATTCAGCTTTAAAAAGATTCTTGATACTTTGTTAATCTTACAAGTTTGCTTCTCTATCTGAAGGTGAAGTCTTAGAAAAACCCGATAATTTGTGTGAATTTAGAAAACATTCAGTTAATAAGTTATTTAGGCATGCCATTTTATTTAAATTACAAATTTCTATGAAAATAAAACAGATAAATAAACTCCAAAATAAAATTTAATGGCCTTATTACAACCCAAAACCAAATTTTTAAAGTAAGTAAAACCGAAATAGAAGTTTAAAACAAAACCCAAAAGAAAATGCACATAGCCACCTTGAGTCCGCCCCGGCTCCGAATCCGCGATCTAAGAGTTACCTGCAAAATTAAACATCAGGTTGAGTCATAGAGACTCAGTGTGTAAACCCCCATTCCTAAAATAGCAATGCTCGTACACGACTTCATAAGTCAACATGCACGTCATGCAACCCCAAACCTAACCATCCATACTCCAGTATCTACCCCTTGTGGTCAAAACCACTGGTGGTCAAAACCACTGGTGACCGTAGTCACAAATAAAAATGGTGTGGTCAAAACCACTGGTGACCGTAGTCACAAATAATATGGTGGGGCCAATCCACCTTGTGGTCAAAACCATTGATGACGATCCCATATCCTCATGTGGGGCCAACCCACTGTGGTGCTAGACCACAGGGACAAGTCACAAAGATAGCAATATCTGGTCAAAACCACTGGTGGTCAAAACCACTGAGACTAGTCATGATAATCATATAGAAAGTGTAACACCCTAAAATTCGAGTATCGATTTTTATTGCATGTTTTTTATGCTTAGATTATGAAGGAAAATTTTCTTACTTCTTTTTCGTGTTTATTATAATCTTGAAGAAGAGTATAGAATTATTCGGGAATGGAATAATTTTTAGTTTTGAGAATTTAATGAAGTGGATTAAGTGACATTGATACTTAAGTTAATTTAAGTGTCAAAGTGTAGCATAAGATGAGTAAATGGTAAGGTGGTGTTGGCGCATGAGTTGTGGCATGAGGGAGTGGTTCAATCCTTGGTTAGCATCTAGATAATTTTTATTTTTGCACAAGTATAGCAAGTGTCGGCCAAGCAATATATATGGTAAGATTGGACTTTTCATTTTTGGTAAGTAGACTAAAGGAATAAGGTAATTGTTAACTTATGGTAGGGAATCAAGAAATTTTGGAAAGATAAGGGGACATAAGGCATGTATCAAGGAAAAGGTTTTGGAAATTATTTCATGGTCATTTGACCAATGAATTTGGACGGCATTGTGGCTAGGGGGAGGTTGGCCAAATATGTTAGTAGCTTGGCTAGGATTAGGAATTAGTTTTTGGTCATTCTTAGCTTTTTGTGCAAGTTTTGCAACTCTTTCTCAACCTTTCTCTCTTGGCGAATTTGAGCTTTTTGTAAGCCTTAATCTTTTGACCATTTGGTCATTTTGCCTATCACTTTAGTATTCTTTGTATGCCTTTTCTCATAGTCTTGAAATTACCAATACCAAAAAGCCATTCCTTTTCTTTCTTCTCCCCATTCTTAGAATATACATTGCTCCTAAACTCATTTTTGTCTTTCTCTTTTCTTCTCTTTGAAAACCGAATCCTCATCATCATCTTTTCTTCCATCTTTTATTTCTTTCTTTTATTTCTTTTCAATCAAAACTTTCTCCAATAATTTCTCTCATGGCGAATGTTAGTGTGCCCATAGCCGAACCATTTTATCTTTTCTTTGGTTATACATAGCCGAATTCTCCATCATATCTAGACATCCTTCTCAATTCTTTCTTTTCAATCATGGACAATAGGTAAGAGTTCTTTTTAGTTTATGTTAGTTAATAGTTGTTTTGGCTGAATCTTGATGGTGGTAAGAAGGATCTCTTGGATCAAAATAATCATTTTTTCTATTAACTTTTCTTTGTTATATTTTAATATGATAGTAGAAGATCGAAACTCAAGTGTTCGTGAGTATCATAGAACGTTGAAATCGATTTAAGGTGTTAAGGGAATGTTTTTGGTTGATTCTCATATTGTGGAGCAAGGATCTTTGTGGTAAGGAAATCTCACCCTTAAAACCTTTAGTATTATTTTTGATATATTATTAGGTTGGATTAATGATCTTTTGTCATTGAAGACATTCAAAATAGGGAAGAAAAGTGTAACATCCCAAAAATGGGGTTATTTGGAATTTAATCATTTATCTTATGTAAGAGCTGCCGAGATATTATTTATGGAATGATAATGATCAATTTATGTTTTTGTGTTGGCTCGATTTGGTAGGAAATTTTAGTTTTAACTTTTAAGGTAGGAAGCCTTAGCAAGAGGGTGTTATAAGAATAAATGGGATAATTTGGACATAAAATGAGCTTAGACTAAGTGGCAAAGTAAGCCCACTTAAGAGCTACATGTGGCGCCACCAAGGAGCAAGGGAGAGCTTGTGTTGAGTCATGAAATCCCTCTTTTGCACTCTATTTGGACGGCATAGGGAGGAGAGTTTTCTTCTCTTTAAACTCTTTAATTATTATTAATAGATAATATAAGAGTTTTATTTTAAGGATAATCAAGTAGATCATGGAGATTTAAAAGAATTATCATTGGATTATTATTAGAAAATTCAAATGGTTTTAAATTAAGTGGTCTAGAGTGAATTAAGGATCGGGTACAAAATATGACCCCTTTAAATTATTTGGTTTGGCGAATGGCCATATTGCTAACCTTGATAGTTGGCGAATATAGGGCAAGGACTTAGAGTGTGGCCGATTGATTATCTTGAGATTTAAGACTATCGTAGTAGCAGTGTGTACATACACTATATAATAGGTTAACTATGCTTAACTTTGTGAATGCTCATTTTTGTTAATGTAGCATTGGAATTAATACCAAATCGGTATAAGTGGTGATTCGGGTAAGTACACATTAATGTGATTTATTATTATTAATGCTTTTGGTAAGCATGATGTATTGACACATGAAATTTAAGAAAGTGATGGCATGAAACATATGTATGTTTATCATTGTGGGATTGATGAGTGGAGGCGTATTATTGTGCCGACGGGCACCAGTGTTTTGGTAACACACCGTGACTATATGTCACGGAGGTTTGGTACCTCAGGAGGTTTAGTACCTCAATAGCGACTTGTCCTGTGGTTAACACCAGGTGGGTTGGCCCACGAGATATGGGATCGTCGCCGGTGATTTGGTATCACACGATGGGTTGGCCCCATCACCCGATTTGTGTCTCACGGACACGGTGTTTTGGTAACACATTGTGACTATATGTCACCGGTGGTTTAGCACCACCGTGGTTTGGTACCACAGCAGGGTGAGCGATGGGCGTATGGTTGGCTAGGTTGGGTACACATTATTTTGCATATTAAATGTTATATTTTGTGTATGAAAAATATTTTAAAAGCGGGGAAGGGTTACATCTTGAGTCTTGGTGACTCACCTTCTCCATTAATTTTTCGGTGATGCTTAGAACGCGGACATGGGCCGGAGGGACTTGAGGAGGCCATGCGGTGGATTTAAGTTTAAATAGACTTTAATTTTGTTATTTTAAATTTGGTTATTGGGTTGTTTATTTTGGATGTAATAAGGCCTCATTTTACTCTACTTTAGTTTTTTTTTTATTATGTTGGATAATTTTTATTTTTACTATAAATTTAAATCACGCGTTTTATAAAATTAACACGAAAATGTTTTATCGTGCCATCGCACTTTCTCAAGTCTCAGATAATAACTTGACTTAATTAAACTTACTTAATTTAATCCAAAAGGTTTTCAACAAGATAACCAAACCGAATTGTTTTCAACAAAACTTAAATTGGATCCTCAAATGGGTTTCAAAAGTTTTTTCGTAACGACCCATATTCGGTCCTAACGTTTGGGCGGGTTTGAAATTTATTACAAATTAGTATCGAGCCAGTTCAAAACTTCAACTTGTGGAGGCCCAAGGCCCAAAAATGTTTTAGTAGGCCTTATTAATTGTTTTGGGTTTTAAAGCGGCATGGCTGAGTCTCCAAGACCGATCCGCCCGAGTAAGTACATCTAAACCTCTGTGTGAATTATATTACGTAGAAGGGTAGGAAGCATGGAGCGTAGATAGACTTATAGGAACTTGAACCTAGGATTAGATTACTCAAACACACGAACATAAGACTTAAAGAACAGAAACCAACCTATGACTTAGTCAGCGAGCTAGGGTGTGGTAACCCCAGTATGCATGTCTAGGATTGGAGCCAGGAAGAGCACAGTATTTAAGCGGTCAGAGTGACTCACCACCTCTTGCAGTATCCTACAGTGCGTGGCTTGGGTTCACCCTAACTCGGAGGGCTCGGTGGTGTGGTAACCTCTGCGCATGTCTAGAAAGGTTCGGTGGGAGCTTGGTATTTAAGCGATCCGTGACTCACCTCCTCTCCACACGAAACTGCACAGTGCGTAGCTTGGGTTCACCACGACCAAGAAGGCTCGGTCATAGGCTAAACCTAATGACTAAAACCCGAAAGGAATTAGCCATGTTTTGAAAGGAGCGAAACAACAAGAACCCTAATGTTTTCAAAATTTACGTAATAACTCTTCCAAATCGGAAAACATCATTTTTACAACGTTTTCCTTGAAAAACTTGATTTGTGGAAAAAAAATTACAAAAATGCCCTTAGGGGTAAAATTACTAAAATACCCTCGGTTCATAAAATATCAAATCAATGATTTTGTCCAAAAATCTTAACTATTCTATAAATATTCAACAACTTAGCCTTGAAAATCATCAGCAAGATATTTGGTTTTGGAAAAAAAAAATTCTGGCATACTCAACTTATAAAATTACCAAAGCGCTTCGAGTACAAAAAAAATTTTTGCAACATCACCGTTTTGGAAGGAAAATTCTCAAAAGGACCCTCGAGTTTTATAATGGTTAAAACACCCTTGTTTTATAAAAATTACCAAATTACCTGGAGGACCAAATTACCAAAATACCCCTGGTTTTCGAAATAATACCATAACTTCAAATCTTATCAATTTTTAATAATACCCTCCAGTTTTGGGAACTTCAAACAATCTACTCTCTTGAAGTTTTAAAATTTCTTTTATTACGAAAATACCCACAGGGAAAATGGCGAAAATACCACAGGTTAGAAATGGATGAAATGTCCAGAAGAGCGAATAGGTATGGAAAGTATTAAGGAATGAATGCAAGAACTTCTTTGTGTGAACTAGGATAGAAGGATTTATTCGACCTAGTATATCTCCATGGGGAGCGCTTTGTATTGTTTGTCGAGAAAAGGGCGGTTCTATGCGAATGTGCATCGATTCTTGTCGATTAAACAAGTTAACGATCAAAAATAAGTACCCATTGCCTCGGATCGATGACTTGTTTGACCGATTGAAGAAGCGTCGGTGTTTTGAAGATAGACCTTAGGTCGGGTTACCATCAACTTAAGGTGAAGGGGCGATGTTCACAAGACGGCGTTTGAACTTCGGTATGGGCATTACGAGTTTCTAGTAATGCCATTCGGGTTGACCAATGCACCGCATGGCGTTCATGGATCTAATGAGCGAGTTTTTCAACGATACCTAGATCAATTTGTCGTAGTGTTCATAGGCGACATATTGGTTTACTCAAGGACGAGGAAGAGCATGACAAGCATTTACGGATAGTTACGCAAGTGTTGAGGAAAAACAGGTTGTATGCCAAATTGATGAAGTGCGAATTTTGGCTAAGTGAGGTGGCTTTCTTAGGTCACGTAGTGTCGGTGGAAGGATTAGAGTGGATCCCATAAGATTGAAGCGGTATTGGAGTGGAAACCGCCTAAGTCGGTTAGCGAGATATCTGAAGTTTTACGGGATTAGCGAGGTATTCTGGAGATTTGTGGAAGGGTTCTCTCGATCGCAGTGCCGATTGACTAAGTTGCTAAGGAAAGGTGTTCCGTTTGTATGGTCGGAGAAGCGACAAGAAAGTTTTGATAAGTGAGGAAAATTTTGTGGAAGCTCGGTTTAGTACAACCCAAGCGGGAAATTATTCACGATCTATTGTGATGCATCTCACACCGGTTTTGGGGTGTGTGTTGATGCGAGGATGGAAAGGTAGTAGCCTATCGTCCCGGCGGCTAAGACCGCATGAGGTTAACTATCAACTCACGATCTGGAGTTAGCGCGATCGTTTTACCTACGAAAGTATGGAGACATTATCTTTATGGGGAGAAGTCGGTAATTTACACGGACCATAAAAGTCTGAGGTATCTTCTGACATAGAAGGATCTGAATTTGAGACAGCGCCGATGGATTGAGTCATTAAAGGACTACTGTTGTTCCATCGAATATCATCCGAGTAAGGCTAACGTGGTGGCCGAGCGCGTTGGCCGGAAGGTCGTGGCGGTTTAAGAGCAATGTTTGCTCAGTTGAGTTTATATGACGATGGAAGCCTTTTGGCAGAACTTCAAGTTAAGCCAACGTGGATCGAGGAGATTAAGAACAAACAGTTAGTGGATGAAGGCTTAAATGCGAAGAGAATACAAGTTCAGAATGGTGGTGTAGAGGGGTATAGTGTGACTGGTGATGGTGTGCTATGTTTTCAGGGACGGCCTTGTATACCAAAGGATATGGAGTTGAGGCGGAAAATTCTCCAGGATGCTCATAGCAGCCCCTACGCTATGCATCCGGGAGGAAGCAAGATGTATGGAGATCTCTGCAAATTACGGTGGCCCGAATTGAGCGTGAGATAATGAAATTAAGTAGGAAGTGTTTGACGTGTCGTGAGTTAAGGTGAACACCAGTTACCATCGGGACTACTTCAACCGGTAAAGATTCCTCAATGGAAATGGGAGAGGATCACTATGGATTTCGTCAGTGGTCTACCCCTTACGCCCAGCAAGAAAGATGCAGTTTGGGTGATCGTAGACCGTCTGACTAAATCAGCTCACTTCATCCGGGTAGAATGGATTACCTCACTCCGAAGCTAGCAAAGTTGTATGTGGCGAGATAGTCGATTGCATGGTGTACTGTATCGATTATCTCGAGATAGGGACCCAAGGTTCACTTGAGGTTTTGAAGCGTTACATCAAGCGTTGGAGTGCAGCGGTTAGATTTCAAGATGACTTTCCATCCATGAGACAGACGAGCGATCGAAAAAGGTCATCTGAGATCTTAGAAGATATCTTTGAGGGTTGTGTCTTGGAATTCGAGGTAGTTGGGAGGAATTCCTACCTTTGGCGAGTTTGCCTACAACAATAGCTACCAAGCGAGTATTCAGATGGCACCCTACGAAGCCTTTGTATGGACGAAAATGTCGAACTCCGACGTGTTGGGCGGAGTTGGGTGAGCGACAAGTGTTGGGCCCAGATTGGTAGCGAGATCAAGACAAAGTCAAAGTGATTCGGTCTCGTCTCAAGGAAGCATCGATAAGCGAAGTCTTATGCCGATCTCAAACGCAAGGAAATGGAGTATCTTTGTGGGAGACAAGGTCTTCTGAAGGTGTCGCTTGGAAGAAGGTACTAAGATTTGGGCGAAAGGGAAGTTGAGCCCAAGATTCATTGGCCCATATCTGATGTTAAGCGGATAGGACCGGTAGCTTATCATTTCGAGCTGGCGAGAGTTAAGTCGGATACATAACGTCTTTCACGTATCAATCTTTGAGGCAGTGTCGGTCGGATCCATCACATGTGGTGCCGTGATGAAATCGAAGTTAACGCGACTTATCTTTTGAGGAAGAACACATTCGGATCTTGGATAGAGATATAAAGGTTCTACGTGGGAAGTCGATGCCCTTAGTGAAAATGCTATGGCGGAACCATGGTCTTGAGGAAGCTACATGGGAACTGAAGATGTGATCTGCGCAATACCCTCATCTGTTTTAGTTATGTAATTTCGGGACAAAATTTATTTTAAGGGGGGTAGAACTGTAACATCCCAAAAATGGGGTTATTTGGAATTTAATCATTTATCTTATGTAAGAGCTGCCGAGATATTATTTATGGAATGATAATGATCAATTTAAGTTTTTTGTGTTGGCTCGATTTGGTAGGAAATTTTAGTTTTAACTTTTAAGGTAGGAAGCCTTAGCAAGAGGGTGTTATAAGAATAAATGGGGATAATTTGGACATAAAATGAGCTTAGACTAAGTGGCAAAGTAAGCCCACTTAAGAGCTACATGTGACGCCACCAAGGAGCAAGGAGAGCTTGTGTTAGTCGTGAAAATCCCTCTTTTTGCACTCTATTTGGACGGCATAGGGAGGAGAGTTTTTCTTCTCTTTAAACTCTTTAATTATTATTAATAGATAATATAAGAGTTTTATTTTAAGGATAATCAAGTAGATCATGGAGATTTAAAAGAATTATCATTGGATTATTATTAGAAAATTCAAATGGTTTTAAATTAAGTGGTCTAGAGTGAATTAAGGAAGTTAGAGGAATCTTGGACTCCTTGTTGAGGAGGAGTGGACGGCAAGGACTTTTGGAAGGGAGGGGGAGTTGCCGAATGCTTATAAATAGCATCAGCTTAGCATTTGTTTTGCTCTTTTCTCCATCTTTGCAAACTGCCGAAACTCTCAACCCTCCTATCTTTTATTCTTTCTCTTTGAAGACTAAAAGCCATCAATTTCTTTTCTTTTCAATCTTTGGCCGAACCCTCCACATCTCCATAGCCATCTATTTCTTTTCTTCATAGATCAAAACCCCTATTGTCCTACCTCCAAATAGCCGAATCTAATACTCTCTTGTAGTGCCGAAATCTCACATTCCTCCTTGGTTGCACATTGGCCGAATAGTGCAGTGGCATTGATACTCCGGGACTTCTTTGTAATTCAATCGATTATCAAGGTAAGGGATGGCCGAACCCTCATACGTATTTTCTTTTTCTTGTCGACTTATGGGATTGAATGGAAGCGAAGTTTGACAACTAGTAGCAAGTTCTAACCGATGTTGAAATCAATGATAGGCACCTCGGGATCTCAAAACAGAGATCGGATCGGCATTCTCGACATTCGGCTTTGGGTAGGTGGTGGTAAGTGTCTACTTATAAAGATTACTCCTCTAATGATTAAGAAAAGCGAAAGCCATGGTTGCTAATATTGACCAAGCTGTAGTTTATGAACAGATTGCGATTCGGTGCGAAGCTAGGATTCAGCGATTAGGTAAGGATGCGGTACAAAATATGACCCTTTAAATTATTTGGTTTGGCGAATGGCCATATTGCTAACCTTGATAGTTGGTCAATATAGGGGCAAGGACTTAGAGTGTGGCGATTGATTATCTTGAGATTTAAGACTATCGTGGTAACAGTGTGTACATACACACTATATAATATGTTAACTATGCTTAACTTTGTGAATGCTCATTTTTGTTAATGTAGCATTGGAATTAATACCAAATCGGTATAAGTGGTGATTCAGGTAAGTACCTGTTAATGTGATTTATTATTATTAATGCTTTTGGTAAGCATGATGTATTGACACATGAAATTTAAGAAAGTGATGGCATGAAACATATGTATGTTTATCTTGTGGGATTGATGAGTGGAGGGGCGTGATTATTGTGCCGACGGGCACCAGTGTTTAGGTAACACACCGTGACTATATGTCACGGAGGTTTGGTACCTCCAGAGGTTTGGTACCTCAATAGCGACTTGTCCACGTGGTTAACACCACCGTGGGTTGGCCCCACGAGATATGGGATCGTCGCGGTGATTTGGTATCACACGATGGGTTGGCCCCATCACCCGATTTGTGTCTACGGACACCGGTGTTTTGGTAACACATTGTGACTATATGTCACCGGTGGTTTAGCACCACCAGTGGTTTGGTACCACAACAGGGTGAGCAGTGGCGTATGGTTGGCTAGGTTGGGTACACATTATTTTGCATATTAAATGTTATATTTTGTGTATGAAAATATTTTAAAACGGGGGAAGGGTTACATACTGAGTCTTGGTGACTCACCTTCTCCATTAATTTTTCAGGTGATGCTTAGAACGCGGACATGGAGCCGGAGGGACTTGAGGAGGCCATGCGGTGGATTTAAGTTTAAATAGACTTTAATTTTTGTTATTTTAAATTTGGTTATTGGGTTGTTTATTTTGGATGTAATAAGGCCTCATTTTACTCTACTTTAGTTTTTTTTTTTATTATGTTGGATAATTTTTATTTTTACTATAAATTTAAATCACGCGTTTTATAAAATTAACACGAAAAATGTTTTATCGTGCCATCGGGCACATCTGAAGTCTGTATAATAACTTGACTTAATTAAACTTACGAATTTAATCCAAAAAGGTTTTCAACAAGATAACCAAACCGAATTGTTTTCAACAAAACTTAAATTGGATCCTCAAATGGGTTTCAAAAAGTTTTTCCGTAACGACCCATATTCGGTCCTAACGTTTGGGCCGGGTTTGGGCTGTTACAAAAAGGGCGGTGTATAGTGTTCGAAAGAAGGGAGGTTCCGTTAATCCCCCTAAGTATAAGCAAAGGGCTATTTCGGGAATCTGAGATTTTCCACCGGGTTGCGGACGCTCATCCGAGGAGAATCAATTGTTTAAAGTTGTTCGTACTCCCAAACCTTTGTTTGTTCGTGGACCTTCATCGGTTAGCGAACCATCAATCGGGGAGAAACCGAAAGTAGAAGTAGTACGAAATTTCGAGGGTAAAAGTTTAGATCTTATTCTAAGATTGGTTTTGTTAGTAAATTATAGCGTTTTAATTTATCGTGATGCATATAGGTATCGACGAGCGGGAAAGTCTAGTTCTCACTATAACTAGGTGTGTAACTTCACACTCATTCTCGGGTTAGATATCACTCCGTAAGTATTGTGATAAAATCGTAAAAATAGCAAAATCGAAAAAATACTTAGTAATTCATACTCTTACGTAAATGCATGAAAACGGTTAAAACTGAGAAATCTGCGAAAAACTGTTAGATTGTTAGAATGGGCCAAAAATATTCTAGTTCGTTATATGGGCCAAAAATATTCTAGTTCGTTATATGGGCCAAAAATATTCTAGTTCGATATATGGGCCAAAATTATTCTAGTTCGATATATGTACCAAAGTTCGCTAAATTGCTAAATGGGCAAAGTACTAATTTGTTTTATGGGCCCAAATGGAATGCTTAATTATAGACCCATTTATATTATGGATTATTTGATAAATTATTATATGGCTATATTTTGTTAGGCACACATGATTGCATGGGGCAGGGTATTTGATGAAGAGAAGAATGGCCTGTTGCCAAAAATCTAGTTCGGTGGCTCTGCCACAAATTATTTTGGCTTAATGCATCTAGTTTGGTGGCTCTGCCACAAATTATTTTGGCTTAATGCCTCTAGTTCGGTGACTATGTCACAATCTAGTTCGGTAGTGCACTACAAAATTATTTTAAATGCTTAATGCCTACGATTGGTGTGTTTGGCGGGGTGGGTTGACTTGATCCCCACAGGTGTGTTGGTTGGTACGGGGTGTGTAGCGGATGGATATTAGGCTTGGTTGGGAAATTCATTTTCATGCATTTCTATTTATTTTACTTTATATTGTTAAAATGAAATTGGGCTCAAGCCCAAGATAATGTCTCGATGATCCGCCCAATAATGGTGGTAAGTGAGTTGCACACTGAGTTCTTAGTAACTCACCCTATTTTATTATCCATCTCAGGTAATGGCAATCGATGTGGACTTGGGCCGGGGATGACTTGGTGGAGGCCATACTACGAGCATGGGTTTATAAACTATGAACTTTATTTAAATTACTTATTTTAATTACTATTTTGGGTTTGATGTAATAAGGCCTCTAATTATGTTTTTATGGATTTTTATGTGTGGATGGATTTAATTCTATTTTAAGACTTTTGCTTTGGGCTTTTGTTTAATCTATAAAGTTTTCTTAAAAATATTGAGTTTTATAACAATTTGGTCACCTTAATTATTTCTTTTAAATTTCTTTCAATTCTTTTTAAATTACTTTAAGGTTTTTGATAAATATATTCTAAATGATAAGATTTCAAATAAAGTATTTTCTTAATCTACAAATTTTTAAATCTTTGGTCTTAGTTTTTATTAAACTTTATTTCCAAAAGGTGTTGAAGTATTATTTTACTTTAAACATTAGAAAATTAAATGGATGTTCGATCGGTGTGACAAACCAAATCTCGCCTTAACGCATAGACTCGGTTTGGGGTGTTACATTTAATGGTATCGAGCCGCTTTCAAAACTCGATACGTGGTTTGGGTTCAACAACGATATTTGTTTGAGAAACAATTCAAATTTCTAGACTTTTGATTTGAAGGTAGTATGGCACCATGAGCATCCCGCACCAAGTCAAGTAAGTATCTCAGATATTGATTGTTTATTATTATTGTGATATGATCATAGAAACACTCTAGAACTTCTAGTTTTAGGTGTTAAAACCCGTAGAGATTGAGACAATAAGGATATGATTGCGAAAACAACTCTATCTCTTTCATATCATAAAATATCGTTAATAAACACCAAATAGTATTCTCGATTCATAAAACTCTTAATCGATTAAATCGAATTAGTCATTATGAGTACTAGAGGACGTGGTCGTGGATGCGTAGACGTGGCCGTGGTAGAGGCCGAGGTGCTGTGACTGAAGCACCAAATCATATGCCGAAAATGGATGCACTGCGTCACTTGTAAGTGAGACAGATTACGGGATCATATTGAAGAAGACAATGCCTTGACACAAGCAATGTCATGAGTCCTAGAAAGGGTCACCTAACTAGAATTGGGCCAACAACTCGTGGGTCAATTTCAAAACGACTCAAGTCAAATAATGCAGAAGTTTTTAGAGGAGTTTTCGGTGTAGCTCCGAATGTGGCTGAATATTGGCTCAAAGCTGTGGAGCGGATTATGGATGATATGGAATGCACTGTTGAGCAGAAACTGAAAGGAGCTGTGTCCTTGCCTAGAGACGAGGCGTATCAATGGTGGCTTACTGTTCGAGAAGGCACCGAAGCTACACTGATTACTTGGGAATTCTTTAAAGTTGCCTTCCAAGGGAAATATGTTGGAACGAGTTATGTAGACACCCGAAGGAAGAAATTTCTGAATCTTGTCCAAGGGTGTAAGATAGTGGCAGCGTATGAAGCTGAGTTTTTACGTTTGAGTCGCTATGCTCGGACAATAGTATCAATAGATCATGAATGTTGTGTGCATTTCGAGGATTGACTTAATGATGAGTTGAGGGTTCTGATTGCCCCACAACAAGTTAGAACTTTTTCCACGCTTGTAGAGAAGGCCAAGATAGCCGAAGAGGCTAAGAACTCAGAACGTTAGAATCGGGAAAGATTTAGAAACAAGAGAGAGACACAGCAATCGGGTTCTTCAAAGAGATTTGAAGTGGCCTCGTAATGATGAACCGATTCAAGGTAGAGCACCCAGAATAATAATCAAGTTCGGATTGTGCTGAATGTGGAAAAAGGCATTTTGGTGAATGCTGGAGGAAAATTGGCGCTTGTTACAAATGCGGTTCAATGGATCACCAGTATAGAAATTGCCCTCGACGTATGGATACGACTCAAGAAGTTCGTAATACTGATGCACAACAGTCGAGGTGCTCAAGAATTACCGAGAGGTCGTGGACCAGGTCGTGGTGGTAATTGGGCTGGACGTGATCAAGGTGCAGCGGGTCGAGGCAATGGTCCTAGAGGTAACACGGATGCAAGACAGCCAGGGTTGGTATATGCAGTCAGACATCGCGAGGATGGCAATGCACCTGATGTGATAACTGGTACGTTCTTCATCTTTGATGTACCTGTTATTGCCTTGATAGATATTGGTTCTACCCACTCGTATGTTGCTAGCACCATATCTGGAAACTTGAATTTAGAATCTAAAATTTTCGATAGTGAGATGAAGGTAATTAGTCCTTTAGGACAGTTGGTGTTGGTAAATAAACTATTTAGAGACGTGCCCTTAGAAATTCAAGAAGAAATATTTCTGGCGAATTTGATGGAATTGCCTTTCGATGAGTTCGATATCATTTTGGGCATGGATTGGTTGGTCAAGCACCGGGCGCAATTGGATTGTGTTGAAAAGCGGATGTCAATAAGAACTGTGGAGGATAAGGAGATAGTTATGATAGGCGAGCGAAGAAATTACTTGGCAAACGTGGTATCTGCGTTAAAGGTGGAAAAGTTGGTGCAAAAAGGGTATGGAGCATTTCTAGCTTTTATTAGTGCTTTAAATGCCAAGGAGTTATCGGTGGAAGATGTGAGAACTGTAAAGGAATTTTCAGATGTATTTCCTGAAGAACTTCCTAGTATACCTCCAGATCGGGAAGTGAAATTTGGTATTGAGCTTTTGCCCAGAATGGCTCCAGTGTCTATTGCTCCTTATAGAATGGCACCGAAGAAGTTGATGGAGCTTAAAGCTCAAATTCAAGAATTGTTGGATCGGGGTTTTATTCGACCGAGTGTGTCTCTGTGGGGAGCACCGGTTTTGTTTGTTAAGAAGAAAGATGGGTCAATGCGTATGTGCATTGATTACAGGCAATTGAATAAGCTGACGATCAAAAATAGGTATCCTCTGCCAAGAATTGATGACCTGTTTGATCAATTGAAGGGAGCTTCAGTATTCTCCAAAATTGATTTGAGGTCGGGTTATCACCAGCTTAAGGTGAAAGAAGCGGATATTCACAAAACGGCATTTTGAACTCGTTATGGACACTATGAGTTTTTGGTGATGCCGTTTGGGTTGACCAATGCACCAGTTGCATCTATGGATATGATGAACCGGGTCTTTCAACCATATTTTGACCGGTTTGTAGTAGTACTCATAGATGACATTTTGGTATATTCAAGGAGTGAAGAAGAGCATGGCTCGCATTTACGAATTGTATTGCAGTTGCTTCGAGATAATCAACTGTATGCCAAATTCTGTAAATGTGAATTCTGGTTAAGGGAGGTGACTTTCTTGGGTCATGTGGTATCAGTCGAAGGAATAAGGGTGGATCCTCGAAAGATTGAGGCGGTATTGGATTGGAAACCACCAAAGTCAGTAGTTGAGATTCGGAGTTTCTTGAGTTTGGCTAGTTACTATAGATGCTTTGTTGAGGGGTTTTCATTGATTGCTGCACCCCTAACTAAGCTTTTACGAAAGGGACTACCGTTTATATGGACTGATAAGCAACAAGAAAGTTTCGAGAAATTGAAGAAGATTTTGATGAAGCTCCAAAGATCGATTCAACTTGAGGTGGAAAGGAGTTTACGCCATCGTGATGCGTCACATATGGGTTTAGGCTGCGTATTGATGCAAAATGGGAAAGTGGTGGCTTATGCTTCTCGTCAGCTGAGACCACACGAAGTAAACTACCCTACTCATGATTTGGAGTTAGCAGTGGTAGTGTTTGCTTTAAAGATTTGGAGGCATTATCTTTATGGTGAAAAGTCTATCATCTATACGGATCACAAGAGTCTTAAGTATCTTCTTACTCAGAAGGAATTAAACTTGAGACAACGAAGATGGGTGGAGCTATTAAAGGACTATGATTTCTCAATCGAGTATCATCCGGGAAAGGCTAATGTGGTAGCAGACGCGTTAAGTCGTAAGGTGGTAACTGAATTGAGAGCAATGTTTGCCCATTTGAGTTTGTATGAGGATGGTAGTCATTAGCGAACTTGGTGAAGCCTCGTGGTTAGAACAAATCAAGGAAAAGCAAATATTAGACAAAAAGTTGGGACCTTTAATTCAGCAAGTTGAAAATGGTGAAATAAAGGATTTTGGAATAAACATGGAAGGTGTGTTGTGCTTTCGTGGAAGAGTTTGTATGCCTAAGGACTCGGATCCGAGGCAAATGATTCTACTGGAAGGCGATAGTAGCCCTTATGCTATGCACCGGAGGAAATAAGATGTATCGGATCTTCGTGAATGATATTGGTGGCGAGTTGAGCGTGAAATTTTAGAGTTTGTGGGAAAATGTTTAACTTGTCAGGAAGTGAAGGCGGAGCATCAATTGCCGTCAGGTTTATTACAGTCGATAAAGATTCCTCTTTGGAAATGGAAGCGGATAACAATGGATTTTGTTAGTGGATTACTTTTAACACCTACTAAGAAAAATTCTGTTTGGGTAATTGTTGATCGTTTGACGAAGACTGCTCATTTCCTACCAACAAATACGGATTACTCGTTCTGAAGTTGGCGGCTGTATGTATCTGAAATTGTGAGGTTGCATGGGTTACTCGTATCTATTATATCAGATAGGGATCCTAGGTTTACATCACGATTTTGGAAAGCTTTGCATGAAGCTCTGGGAACAAAGCTAAACTTTAGTATGGCTTTTCATCCTCAGTCAGATGGTTAGTCGGAGAGAGTGATTCAGATTCTAGAAGACATGTTAAGGGGTTGTGTGATTGACTTCAAAGGTAGTTGGGAGGATTTTCTACTGTTGGCGAATTTGCGATAACAACAGCCTATCGCCTAGCATTCAGATGGCATCTTACGAGGCATTGTATGGTCGTAGGTGTCGTTCTCCTATTTGTTGGACTGAGTTGGGTGAACGGCAGATGTTAGGTCCTGAGATGATTTCTGAAACGGAAAAGAAAGTAAAGGTTATTCGAGCACGGTTAAAGGAAGCTTCGGATAGACAAAATTAGTATCTGATCTGAAGCGTAGGGATATCGAGTATGCTTGTGGGGATCAAGTTTTCTTGAAGGTCTCACCTTGGAAAAGATTTTCGAGTTTGGAAAGAAGGGCAAGTTAAGTCCTAGGTACATTGGACCATATCGTGTGATGAAGCGTGTTGGTCCAAAGGGCTTATCGATTGAGTTACCTCCTAATTGAGTCAAATTAATAATGTTTTCATGTTTCCATGCCGAGGCGTTATAGATCGGATCCTTCGCACATAGTACTGGTAGAAGAATTGGAGTTGAATTCAGACTTGTCTTTTGAGGAGGAACCAGTGGAAATCTTAGACCGAGATGTTAAGGTGCTAAGAAAGAAAACCGTGCCGTTGGTCAAAGTTTGATGCCATAATCACGAAGCGAAGGAAGCTACGTGGGAGCCTGAGGATGCAATTCGGCAATAATACCCTCACCTCTTTCAACCAGGTAAATTTCGAGGACGAAATTTTCTTTAAGGAGGGTAGAGTTGTAACACCCTAAAATTCGAGTATCGATTTTTATTGCATGTTTTTGATGCTTAGATTATGAAGGAAAATTTTCTTACTTCTTTTTCGTGTTTATTATAGTCCTGAAGAAGAGTATAGAATTATTCGAGAATGGAATAATTTTTAATTTTGAGAATTTAATGAAGTGGATTAAGTGACATTGATACTTAAGTTAATTTAAGTGTCAAAGTGTAGCATAAGATGAGTAAATGGTAAGGTGGTGTTGGCGCATGAGTTGTGGCATGAGGGAGTGGTTCAATCCTTGGTTAGCATCTAGATAATTTTATTTTTTGCACAAGTATAGCAAGTGTCGGCCAAGCAAATATATATGGTAAGGTTGGACTTTTCATTTTGGTAAGTAGACTAAAGGAATAAGGTAATTGTTAACTTATGGTAGGGAATCAAGAAATTTTGGAAAGATAAAGGGACATAAGGCATGTATCAAGGAAAAGGTTTTGAAATTATTTCATGGTCATTTGACCAATGAATTTGGACGACATTGTGGCTAGGGGAGGTTGGTCAATATGTTAGTAGCTTGGCTAGGATTAAGAATTAGTTTTGGTCATTCTTAGCTTTTTGTGCAAGTTTTGCAACTCTTTCTCAACCTTTCTCTCTTGGCGAATTTGAGCTTTTGGTAAGCCTTAATCTTTTGACCATTTGGCCATTTTTGCCTATCACTTTAGTATTCTTTGTATGCCTTTTCTCATAGTGCCGAAATTACCAATACCAAAAAGCCATTCCTTTTCTTTCTTCTCCCATTCTTAAATATACATTGCTCCTAAACTCATTTTTATCTTTCTCTTTTCTTCTCTTTGAAAACTGAATCCTCATCATCATCTTTTATCTTTTATTTCTTTCTTTTATTTCTTTTCAATCAATACTTTCTCCAATAATTTCTCTCATGGCCGAATGTTAGTGTGCCCATAGCCGAACCATTTTCTCTTTTCTTTGGTTATACATAGCTGAATTCTCCATCCTATCTAGACATCCTTCACAATCCTTACTTTCCAATCGTGGACATTAGGTAAGAGTTCTTTTTAGTTTATGTTAGTTAATAGTTGTTTTGGCCAAATCTTGATGGTGCTAAGAAGGATCTCTTGGATCAAAATAATCATTTTTTCTATTAACTTTTCTTTGTTATATTTTAATGCAATAGTAGAAGATCGGAACTCAAGTGTTCGTGAGTATCATAGAACGTTGAAATCGATTTAAGGTGTTAAGGGAACATTTTTGGTCGATTCTCATATTGTGGAGCAAGGATCTTTGTGGTAAGGAAATCTCACCCTTAAAACCTTTAGTATTATTTTCGATATATTATTAGGTTGGATTAATGATCTTTTGTCATTGAAGACATTCAAAATAGGGAAGAAATTCGGAAGAAGGGAGGTTCCGTTAATCCCCCTAAGTATAAGCAAAGGGCTATTTTGGGAATCCGAGATTTTCCACCAGGTTGCGGACGCTCATCCGAGGAGAATCAATTGTTTGAAGTTGTTCGTACTCCCGAACCTTTGTTTGTTCGTGGACTTTCATCGGTTAGCGAACCATCAATCGGGGAGAAACCACAAGTAGAAGTAGTACGAAATTCCGAGGGTAAAAGTTTAGATCTTATTCTAAGATTGGTTTTGTTAGTAAATTATAGCGTTTTATTTTATCGTGATGCGTATAGGTATCAACGAGCGGGAAAGTCTAGTTCTCACTATAACTAGGTGTGTAACTTCACACTCATTCTCGGGTTAGATATCACTCCGTAAGTATTGTGATAAAATTGTAAAAATAGCAAAATCGAAAAATACGTAGTAATTCATACTCTTGTGCAAATGCATGAAAACAGTTAAAACTGAGAAATCTGCGAAAAACTGTTAGATTGTTAAAATGGGCCAAAAATATTCTAGTTCGTTATATGGGCCAAAAATATTCTAGTTCGATATATGGGCCAAAAATATTCTAGTTCGATATATGTACCAAAGTTCGCTAAATTGCTAAATGGGCAAAGTACTAATTTGTTTTATGGGCCCAAATGAAATGCTTAATTATAGACCCATTTATATTATGGATTATTTGATAAATTATTATATGGCTATATTTTGTTATGCACACATGATTGCATGGGGTGGGTATTTGATGAAGAGAAGAATGGTCTGCTGCCAAAAATCTAGTTCGGTGGCTCGCCACAAATTATTTTGGCTTAATGCCTCTAGTTCGGTGGCTCTGCCATAAATTATTTTGGCTTAATGCCTCTAGTTCGATGACTATGTCACAATCTAGTTCGGTAGTGCACTACAAAATTATTTTAAAGGCTTAATGCCTACGATTGGTGTGTTTGGCGGGGTGGGTTGACTTGATCCCCACAAGTGTGTTGGTTGGTACGGGGGTGTGTAGCGGATGGATATTAGGCTTGGTTGGGAAATTCATTTTTCATGCATTTCTATTTATTTTACTTTATATTGTTAAAATGAAATTGGGCTCAAGCCCAAGTTAATGTCTCGATGATCTGGCCCAATAATGGTGGTAAGTGAGTTGCACACGAGTTCTTAGTAACTCACCCTATTTTATTATCCATCTCGTGGAATGGCAATTGATGTGGACTTGGGCGGGATGACTTGGTGGAGGCCATACTACAGTATGGGTTTATAAACTATGAACTTTATTTAAATTACTTATTTTAATTACTATTTTGGGTTTGATGTAATAAGGCCTCTAATTATGTTTTTATGGATTTTTATATGTGGATGGACTTAATTGCTTTTAAGACTTTTGCTTTGGGCTTTTGTTTAATCTATAAAGTTTTCTTAAAAATATTGAGTTTTATAACAATTTGGTCACCTTAATTATTTCTTTTAAATTTCTTTCAATTCTTTTTAAATTACTTTAAGGTTTTTGATAAATATATTCAAAATGTTAAGATTTTAAATAAAGTATTTTCTTAATCTACAAATTTTTAAATGTTTGGTCTTAGTTTTTATTAAACTTTATTTCCAAAAGGTGTTGAAGTATTATTTTACTTTAAACATTAGAAAATTAAATGGATGTTCGATCGGTGTGACAAACCAAATCTCATCTTAACGCATAGACCTGGTTTGGGTTGTTACAGAAAGAGGGGCCAACCCACTGTGTGGTCAAATCCCCTGATGACAGTCTGAATTATCCTTCCCCCTCCTCTCATCATACCCGTTAATGTACGTACTTTTCATGGCACAAATATCATGCTTAACAATTAGAGATCACATGGCATAGCATATACATATTTTAACAGGCATTTTAATGTCAACCAAACAAAGTGGACTTACACAAAGTCCTCGATTTCATCCTCTTGAGTATCATACCCATTTTAACCGTTAATCCGACTTTTAGTAGTTTACACGCTAATACATATTAACCAAGAAAGTGTGTAAGAGTTACACACCTGATTACTCGCAATATGACACTATCTATGTCGGTACAGTCGTCAATCGACAGTACCGCAATTTGCCTACTCTTCTGCTCCGACGCTGGTCCACACCCAGGTGGCCAATCACGAACCCAATACACGACCCTCTTCTTGAACTTAGGGGCTGGGGTCTCAGATCTGACCCCTCCTAATGTTTGGTTAGCCTTCGGATCCATAACACACCTTTAATCACTCAACCAGATTAACATACAGAATACTGACAAATATATATATATATATATATATATGGAATCCGAATGGTTAAATCCCTTACCTAGGTTAACAAATCCCAAAGATCATGATCTAAACCACGAACCGGGCAAATTTTGGGAGTCCAGATGCTTGCATCACTCCTTCCTATATTCGGCCAAACCTATCACTGCCAACAACTATCATTCGGCTTTGGCATGAATCCCTAAAGAAGTAACCCAAAATAAAAGAAATCGCCTCCCTTAGCTTAGCTTGACAGATTCGATCACTCTCTAGCAAGATTCGGTAAAGGCTTGAAACAAGAGAGAATCTGATAAGAACCCGAACATAGAAACACCAAACTTTAATAAAACTTAGGGGTTTCGACTTTTCAACCCAAAGTAATCAAAAGAGAAAAACAAAACCGAAATGAGAGAATTAAGAGAAAATTCGGCCAAAGGCTAAGAACTTACCCAAATGTCGAAAGGGTTCCACTCATGCACCAAGAAAGATGAAATCAAAGGGGAATCTTCAGCGGATGATATTCAGCCAAGGGTCACAAGAGAAGAGTGAAAAGTAGATGAGTTTTCGGCAAGGGTTGAAGCTTCAGAAGGATTCGGCTAACACAAAAACACAAAAATAAGAGTGAATAAAAAGATGGAAAAGAAGGATGGTAATTGAGGTTTCGATTCTTAAAGAGTATGGCAAGAAAATGAACCGCAAGATGGGTGAAGAGCAATGTGGGTTCAGCAAACACAAAAGGAGTAGAAAGAAAAGAAATGGAAAGAAGTTTAGGAGAGCATTCGGCTAAGGAAGTTTGAGGAAAAGGAAAAGAACAAAATGCAAAAATGTGCAATTGTGGAAAATGGTTTCGGCACACAAAAGAATGAAAGAAGAAAACTCAAACACAAAGTAAGACACACACCAAAAGCCGAAAATATCATCCCAAGCAACCCAAATTTGGCACACCCCCTTTCCACTCACCAAAATCGAATGCACCAACCCCTCCAACACTCAAATTTTGGCTAACAACATTCGCCAACTCAAAGCCTTCTTTTTCTCCTTGTTTTCCTCTTGACCAACCATTGAAACGAATTTGAATGAGTCAAAGTCCTTAATTTTCTCCCTTCAACTCATTCGAATCCTGTTGACTCCTTCAACCTTCATCCATTAGAGTCCATCCTTAGTACACCTTTCCCCATTCCCAAAGGCCAAAAGAGTAAGGTAAGAGGGATTCTTGCAACTCGAACCTGTGTCCCCTAGCATGCATGAGGCATCACTTCCCTTGTGCCTTAAGTAGCGCCTCCCTTGCCACTTTGCCACTTCAATCCTTGTGCCAACACACATTAATAATTTCCCTTAACACCCAACACACTCAGCATCCCCCTCCCAAGTACCTTAAATAAAAATTTTTGCTATGGCTCAGGCCTACCCCAAGCTCATGCCTGGACCCCAAAACACCCTAAATTGACATAACATTCACACTACCAATAGACAAACAGATAAAATGCAAAGACACCGATTAAGGATATTACAGTTCTACCCCCTTAAAATAATTTCGGCCCCAAAATTACCTGGTCAAAAGAGTTGAGGGTATTGCTGCCGCATCACATCCTCCGGTTCCACGTGGCCTCTTCTGTTCCATGATTCCGCCATAAAACCTTCACCAAAGGAACTGACTTCCTATGCAATACCTTGACATCCCGATCCAAAATCTGCATTGGTTCCTCATCAAAGGACAAATCTGGGCTCACTTCTATCTCATCCACTGGCAAAACATGCGATGGATCTGATTGATAGCACCTAAGCATGGAAACATGGAATACATCATGGATCTGACTCAATTCTGTTGGTAACTCGAGCTGATAAGCTACTGGTCCCACACGCTTCAACACCTTATACGGCCCAATGAACCTAGGGCTCAGCTTGCCCTTCCGACTAAATCTCAGCACTTTCTTTCATGGCGACACCTTAAGAAAGACCTTGTCCCCTACTGCGAACTCTATATCTCTTCGCTTAAGATCAGCATAAGACTTCTGCCTGTCCGAAGCCTCCTTCAGACGAGCCCGAATCAGCTTAACCTTTTCCTCTGTTTCAGCCACTAACTCTGGACCCAACAGTCGACACTCACCCAACTCTGTCCAACACGTAGGGGTACGACACTTCCGTCCATACAGTGCTTCATACGGTGCCATCTGGATACTTGCCTGGTAACTGTTGTTGTACGTGAATTCTACCAATGGTAGATATTCCTCCCAACTACCCCTGAAGTCCAAAACACAACCCTTCAGCATATCTTCTAAAATTTGGATTACTCTCTCTGACTGTCTATCAACTGCGGATGAAACGCCATACTAAAATCTAGCCTTGTACCTAATGCCTGGTGCAGCGCTTTCCAAAATCTTGAAGTGAATCGAGGATCCCTATCCGAGATAATCGATACTGGCACCCCATGCAATCTCACTATCTCTGCCACATATAGCTTGGCCAACTTTTGGAGTGAGTAATCCACTCGAACCGATATGAAATAAGCTGATTTTGTCAGACGATCTACAATTATCCATACTGAATCTTTCTTGCTAGGCGTAAGGGGTAGCCCAGTGACGAAATCCATCGTAATCCTCTCCCACTTCCACTACGAAATCTTTACCGACTGCAATAGACCCGAAGGTAACTGATGTTTAGTTTTAACTTGCTGACACGTCAGGCACCAACCCACGAATTCCATTGCTTCTCTCTTTAGACCTGGCCATCAGAACTGTTCTCGTAAATCTCGATACATCTTGCTACCTCCCGAATGCATAGCATATAGGCTGCTATGAGCTTCCTGGAGAATCCTCTGCGTTAACTCAACGTCTTTCGGCATACAAACTTTCCCCTGGAAACACAACACTCCTTCGCTATTCAAATATAACCTTCCAATCCATCGCTCTGTACTTGTAACTTTCGAGCACCTAGAACCTCATCTTTTAGCTGTTTCTCCTTAACCTGACCAACCCATGACAGCTTCATCTGCAACTCTGCTAATAGACTCCCGTCATCAAATAGACTAAGATGAGCGAACATTGCTCTCAAATCCGCTACCACCTTGCAACTCAACGCGTCAGCCACTACGTTAGCCTTACCCGGATGGTATTCAATCAAACAATCGTAGTCTTTCAACAACTCGATCCACCTACGTTGCCTCAAATTCAACTCTTTCTGTGTCAATAGATACTTCAAACTCTTATGGTCCATGTAGGCTATCGATTTCTCTCAATATAAGTAATGCCTCTATATTTTCAGGGCAAAAACCACTGCAGCCAATTCCAGATCATGTGTCGAATAATTCACTTCGTAAGGCCTCAATTGTCGAGACGCATACGCCACCACCTTACCCTCTTGCATCAGCACACATCCAAGCCCAAGATGCGATTGCGAAGAAACCATGAACTCCTTCTACTTCTTCAATCAACACCGAGCTTCACAAAATTCTTTTTAACTTACCAAAACTTTACTGCTGCTTGTCTGACCACACAAATGGAACCCTTTTCTTAGCAATTTGGTCAATGGCGCTGCAATCAAGGAAAACCCTTCCACAAATCTTTTATAATATCCTGCCAAACCCAAAAACTCTGAATCTCTACTACAGACTTAGGTGGTTTTTAGTCCAAAACTGCCTCAATCTTCCAAAGATCTACCCTAATCCCCTCAGCTGATACCACGTGACCCAAGAAAGTTACCTCCTTTAGTTAGAACTCACATTTACTAAACTTTGCGAATAATTGCTTCTCTCTCAGAATCTGCAAAACAACACGCAAATGCAAATCATGCTCCTCATCAGATTTCGGGTACACCAAAATGTCGTCTATGAATACCACAATGAAGAGATCCAAATACGGCTAAAATACTCGATTCATCATGTCCATGAATGCTACCGGTGCATTGTTCAACCCAAACGGCATTACCAAAAACTCGTAGTGCCCATAACGAGTGCGAAACGCAGTTTTGGGAATATCGATCTTCTTTATATTAAGCTGGTGATACCCCGACCTTAAATCAATCTTAGAGAAGACTGATGCACCCTTAAATTGATCGAACAGATCGTCTATCCTCGGCAATGGGTACTTGTTCTTGATCGTCAGCTTATTCAGTTGTCGATAATCTATACACATCCACATCATACCATCTTTCTTCTTAACGAATAGCACAGGCGCTCCCCAAGGTGATACACTTGGCCGGATAAACCCTCGATCTAGCAACTCTTGAATCTGTGCTTTCACCTCCACCAACTCTTTCGGCGCCATCCTATATGGGGCAATAGACACTGGCGCAATTCCTGGTAACAAGTCTATTCCATATTCGACCTTCCGATCTGGAGGCAGACCCGAAAGCTCTTCTAGAAATACATCAGCAAATTCCTTCACCATTCGGACATCCCCTAAAGTTAGTTCCTTGGCCTCCAAAGCACAAACACGAACCATGAACGCCTCACAACCCTTCCTCACCATTTTCTCGACCTTCAAAGCGGATACAACATTGGATAGATAGTCTCTTCTATTACCTATCATCACCACCTCTTCACCCTCAACTGATTTCAATAGCATACGCGTAGCTGCGCAGTCCAAACTCGCTTGATACTTCACTAACCAATACATCCCCAAGATCAAATCGAACCTCCAATGGCGCTCCATCGATCGACCAAAAATAATACCCCTTGAAATTCTAGGGGTACATCCTTATAAAGTTTGTTTACTTCTACAGAGTGACCTAGAGGGCTAATTACAGTCATCTCCCTAGAAGAAATCTCAAAGGCTAAGTTCATAGTTCCCACAATACTACTGGCAACATAAGAATGTGTTGAACCAACATCTATCAAAGCAATATAAGGCAGTCTAAAAATCAAGAACGTACCGATTATAACGTCTGGTGCGTCGTCCTCCTCTCGATGCCTTACTACATAAACCAACCCAGGCTGTCTCGCATCAGTATTTCTGGCACCTCTGCCCGATGCTCCGTGACCTCGCCCAGAACCATTACCTCCCCTGATCGGACCGCGACCCTTCTGTGGTTGCTGGCCATCCCTTCCAAATTGTGTACGCCGACCTCGATCGACCCTAGTCGCTCTTCGCGGACAATCCCTTACCTGATGCCCCATAGATCCACACTCAAAGCACCCTTTGTTCCCGGTCCAACACTGTCCCATATAATATTCTACGACAAGCAATTCATTTATTTTCAAACCAACCCATTTCCTATCTATTATTTGATTGACTAATCCTTTATATTGTAATGTGTGAAAGGTTAAATGTTTTGGTAATTCCTCATTGGTGGATGAATCAAGATAATTTTGAATCGTAGTTCTAGATTTTGTTCATCCTCATTGAAATAATATCTCGAGGTTTGCGGCGATAACTTGGTATATCTATCGACGCCCATTAACTAAAATATGTCTATGCTACTCCCTAGATACGCACATCATGATATTTTTTAATTGATTCAATTTAAAAAGACCTAAAGTTAGGGATTTATCAATCGGTAATGTTGCTCCAATACCCAACCAAAGGGCTACCGCAGATTAATCAAAAAACGGTTGTCGCCATCGATTTACAAAATGGATTTTGGAATTTATTAACATTTTCCAAAACTAGATCGCTAATAATCCCATGGTACTAAAACTCTTCACTACATACATCATCGCACTTCCACTTGACACCTATTGTAATGATAAACGGCTCGCCTCGCCGTGACCTTCTCTTGAATTCTCAAAACTTCACACTCGATCCCCGCAGGACAGAGAACCCTTGCCGCCTCCTACCGTAAGCACGGAGGCTCTGGGAAGTCGTAATAGGAGAGCACTCATCTTGGGGAAGGAGGCCTTCTTCGCCTTCCACCTAAGTCAGCAGAAAAGCCCAAAGCCAATCCTGGGAACAGTGAAGCTTCATAGGGTCTTTCTCGTCCAAAAGGGTAGTCCGCATCAATACTAAGTCATCCTATACCGAATCTAGAACTTTGTTTCTTCCTGAATTTGTGCTTTGCTATATAATGCATATAAGGTTAAACCATGGATCATACCAATAAAATTACTTCTTTTCAATTTTAATGGAAATAGGAACATTAATAAAAATATTATTAAAAATAAAAAAAGGGACTCCCTTATAGCACCAAACGAAAATAAAATTATTGCATTAGAGAATCATAATCAAGAAGAAAAAGATCTAGATAATTTGTGCGCTTGGGAGTCCCTGATGATTAAATAAACCAAGATTTTACCATGACTGCAATTTTAGAGAGATGCGAAAGCTGACAAATTACAATTATACATTATACAATTCTAAGTACAATTAGAAATTAAAATTTATATGTAAATTTTTTATTTATTATTTTTTATTATACTTTTTAGTTTTTGATATATTTTCTATTTTGGTAAGTGATTTATATGAATTATTAATCTTTCTTTCATGGGGTTTCTCCCTTATTCATATGGTTTCCTATTTAAAATTTAAAAAGCGCAAAAATAATTTAAGTGCAATAACCGCACCAAGTGCTATTTTTACCCAAGGCTTTGCCACTTCGGGTCTTTTAACCAAAATGCATCAATCCGCAATATTAGCACATGCTCTCCAATCCTAGTGGTTAATGATGCACGTAAGTATGATGGTATAGACTTTCCACATCGAGCACACCATGGTGAGCATTGAGTAGTAGTAGTAGGCCTGGACCCCTGATTCTGCCCACCATATCTAACCCTTTTTTTTTTTTTTGCAAATTCTCGGCAGACCTTGATGACCTAGAACTCCTCTTGGTCCAATTCATATCTTGACTCTGTCTCACTGACTGCTTCACTTCCTCGGTAATCTTGGCCTTCTCCACCAAGACCGCAAATTCTCTCTCATGCTGTGTGCAATCACCATCCGTAGCTCATCTCTCAACCCGTCCTCAAACCTGACACACCGCTCGTGCTCTATAGCCACAATACCCCGAGCATAGCGACTTAATCGGAGGAACTATACCTCATATTCTGATACTATCTTGTTCCCTTGGACCAAGTTTAAAAATGCCTTACGCTGTGCATCAATGTAGCTAGCCCCGACGTACTTCCTTTGATAAGCTGACTTAAAGAAATCCCAAGTGAGATCATCAGCTATTGCACCATCTCGGACCGTGAGCCACCACTGATAAGACTCATCCCGTAAAAGAGACACTATCCACTTCAGCTTTTTCTCAACCGTAAAGTCCAAGTCATCCATAATGCATTCTGTCGCCTCTAGCCAATACTCAGCTGTATTGGGAGCCACCCCAGACACACCCCTAAATACCTCGGCTCCATTAGCCCGGAGTCATTCGGATATAGATTTTCAAACTCCTGATCCTCCACCTACTCCGGCTACTCTCTCCAGAACATGCAGCATTGCCTGCGACACCGCGTCGTCCCCTTCTGTCTGATCCTAAAACTCCGCGCCCACAGCTGGTGACGACGGTACCTCATTCTCTGACCCATGACCAGACCCTACCGATTTTGACACGGTCATCCTACCTCTACCACGTCCGCGTGTATTACATCTACGACCTCGAGCGCTCATGACTACTGTTCACGTTTTAATCTGATTTAAAAATTTTATGCACAAGACTTATTCCACTATTATTACGATAAATTTTATGAACAGTTTATCATGGGGATTGTTTTCGCAGGTTCATACTGTCCTACAAGTTTCAATCTCTATAGTAGTTCCCTATTACTATTAGTCATATCACAAGCACCATAATCATATAAACAGCAGTTAAGGGGTACTTACCTATGCGGATCGGTGCCGAAGACTCGCTGCCATGCTTTTCCCAAAATCATGTTTTATAACTCAATGTTGAAAACATTTTTGGGCCTCGGGCCCACAGCCAAGCTTTTGAACCAGGCTCTGATACCACAATTGTAACACCTCAAACCCGGTCAAAATGCTACGACCAAATTCGGTATGTCACAAGGAAGAAAACAATTTTGGAAACAAGTTGCCGTCTCTAATTTAAGGAAAAAATTTGATGTTATGAGAAACCGAGTTGATTTAAAAGTATTACTAAAACTGTTTTGAATTTAGCTTTAAAAAGATTCTCGATAATTTGTTAATCTTACAAGTTTGCTTATCTATCTGAAGGTGAAGATTTAGAGAAACCTGATAATTTTTGTGAATTTTGAAAACATTCAGTTAATAAGTTATTTAGCATGCCATTTTATTTAAATTATACAAATTTCTATGAAAATAAAACAGATAAATAAACTCCAAAATAAAATTTAATGGTCTTATTACAACCCAAAACCAAATTTTAAAGTAAGTAAAACCAAAATAGAAGTTTAAAACAAAACCCAAAAGAAAATACACATGGCCACCTTGAGTCCGCCCCGGCTCCGAATCCGTGATCTAAGAGTTACCTGCAAAATTAAACATCGGGGTGAGTCATAGAGACTCAATGTGTAAACCCCCATTCCAAAAATAGCAATGCTCGTACACTACTTCATAAGTCAACATGCACGTCATGCAACCTCAAACCTAACCATCAATACTCCAATATCTACCCCTTGTGGTCAAAACGACTGGTGGTCAAAACCACTGGTGACCGTAGTCACAAGTAATATTATGGGGCCAATCTACCTTGTGGTCAAAACCACTGATGACGATCCCATATCCACATGTAGGGCCAACCCACAGTGGTGCTAGACCACAGGGACAAGTCACAAAGATAGCAATATCTGGTCAAAACCATCGAGACTAGTCATGATAATCATATAGAAAGTGGGGCCAACCCAATCGTGGTCAAAACCATCGATGACATCAATCATCCTTCCCTCCTCTCATCATACTCGTTAATGTACGTACTTTTCATGGCACAAATATCATGCTTAACAATTAGAGATCACATGGCATGGCATATACAGATTTTAACAGGCATTTTAATGTCAATCAAACAAAGTGGACTTACCCGAAGTCCTCGATTTCATCCTCCTGAGTATCATACCCATTTTAACCATTAATCTGGCTTTTAGCAGTTTACACGCTAATACATATTAACTAAGAAAGTGCGTAAGAGTTACACACTTGATTACTCGCAATATGACACTCACTATGTCGATACTGTCACCAATCGACACTATCACGATTTGCCTACTCTCCTGCTCTGACGCTGGTCCACACCCAGGTGGCCAATCACGAACCGCAGACACGACCCTCTTCTTGAACTTAGGGGCTGGGGTCTCAGATCTGACCCTTCCTAATGTTTGGTTAGCCTTCGGATCCATAACACACCTTTAGTCACTCAACCAGATTAACACATAGAATACTGACAAATATATATATGGAACTCGGATGGTTAAATCCCTTACCTAGGTTAACAAATCCGGAAGATCAAGATCTAAACCACGAACCGGGTAAATTTTGAGAGTCTAAACGCCTGTGTCACTCCTTCTTATATTCGACCAAACCTATCACTACCAGCAACTATCATTCGGCTTTGGCATGAATCCCTAAAGAAGTAACCCAAAATAAAAGAAATCGCCTCCCTTACCTTAGCTTGACAGATTCGATCACTCCCTAGCAAGATTCAGTAAAGGCTTGAAATAAGAGAGAATCTGATGAGAACCCAAACATAGAAACACCAAACTTTAATAAAACTTAGGGGTTTCGGCTTTTCAACCCAAAGTAATCGAAAGAGAAAAACAAAATCGAAATGAGAGAATTAAGAGAAAATTCAGCCAAAGGCTAAGAACTTACCCAAATGTTGGAAGGGTTCCACTCATGCACCAAGAAAGATGAAATCGAAGGGGAATCTTTAGCGGATGATATCCGGCCAAGGGTCACAAGAGAAGAGTGAAAAGTAGATGAGTTTTCAACAAGGGTTGAAGCTTCAGAAGGATTCGGCTAACACAAAAACACAAAAATAAGAGTGAATAAAAAGATGGAAAAGAAGGATGGTAATTGAGGTTTCGGTTCTTAAAGAGTATGGCAAGAAAATGAATCGAAAGATGAGTGAAGAGAAATATGGGTTCGGCAAACACAAAAGAAGTAGAAAGAAAAGAAATGGAAAGAAGTTTAGGAGAGCATTTGGCTAAGGGTGTTTGGAGAGAAAAGGGAAAAGAACAAAATGCAAAAATGTGCAATTGTGGAAAATGGTTTTAGCACACAAGAGAATTAAAGAAGAAAACTCAAACACAAAGTGAGACACACATCAAAAGCCAAAAATATCATCCCAAGCAACCCAAATTTGGCACGCCCCCTTTTCACTCACCAAAACCGAATGCACCAACCCCCCAACACTCAAATTTTGGCTGACATCCTTCCCCAACTCAAACCCTTATTTTTCTCCTTGTTTTCCTCTTGACCAACCATTCAAATGAATTTGAATGAGTCAAAGTCCTTAATTTTCTCCCTTCCACTCATTCGAATCCTATTGACTCCTTCAACCTTCATCCATTAGAGTCCATCCTGAGTACACCTCTCCCTTTCCTGTGCATCAAAAGAGTAAGGTAAGAGGGATCCTTGCAACTCAAACCTGTGTCCCCTAGCATGCATGAGGTGTCACTTCCCTTGTGCCTTAAGTAGCGCCTCCCTTGCCACTTTGCCACTTCAATCCTTGTGCCAAAACACATTAATAATTTCCCTTAACACCCAACTCACTTAGCATCCCCCTCTCAAGTACCTTAAATAAAAATTTTGCTATGGCTCAGGCCTACCCCAAGCTCATGCCTGGACCCCAAAACACCCTAAACTGACATAACATTCACACTATCAACAGACAAATAGATAAAATGCAAAGACCCCGATTAAGGATGTTACACTTATGGGACATGTTAAGAACTCTACGAGTCATTCTGAGGCATTACAAGGAAATCCACATATCTAATAGATAAGATAAGACAAGTTATGTCAAGTGTTGAGAAAATGTTTTATGTTCTTCAACGATTTTGATAAGACTACTATAAGATCATGTTTCATGCTATACAAGATCTATTTATGATAAAAAAATAAGCCAAGTTTTGAAGTATGATTTTTAACAGGCAGATTCGAAGCTGCTTTACAAACTTATATGCTTTTTGACAAGCAGGATTTGAGAACTGGGTCTCGCATCTTCACGGCAAATCCAACACGCGAAACTATTTCTAGACTAGGTTTCCCTCTGTTTTAAACTTCGTATTTTAAGCATACTCTTATGTTTTCTAAATATTCAATGAGTCCTCAATGAACTCACCCACTTCTCTCTACTTCGTAGGTAAGTAGGTTGCAGATGGTAGTGGTGAGGTAGATGAATTGACGAGGCACATCTCTAAACAGATATCAGTGAACCTAGGAAATAAACAATAAGGTTTTCTTTATGTGGGTTTAGATTTATCATAAATTAATTTTGTTGTTAAAACAACTTCCTTAAAGTTTAAGTTTGTTTTTGTTTTGTGAATAGTAAAGTTAAACCTTTGTTGTTAGTATAATAGTTTGATGTTTCTCTACTTCTCCATGCATGCATACCATGCATTCTTTCAATTTTTCCAAAGTATGCATTAATATCATATGCAAGCCAATTTTTTTACGAAGTATTATTTTCTCTGACTCTTTCATGTTTACAACCCCTTTTGTGCACGCAAACCCCTAGGAGTATTAACTTTGCTATTTAGCGAACGATATTAAAGCATGAGAACCCTTACATGAATGAACTCTTTTGTTACGAAGCCCGATTGCATGCGAACCAAAATCATTTGTTTACATGCAAACTAGGTAGTTTGTGAACTTATTTTTGGTGTGAACTCATGTTCAACTTTGATGTGCCAACTTATATATGCGAACCCTTCCTCTATTTGTTTGATATGCTCTTATGTTTTACATTTTATGTGTGAAATTATTCCACCGCTATGCTATGTCTTATCACAATTAATGTTTTAAGTAACCGGTGTGCTGTATTGGAGGTTAGGTTAGGAGTTAATGGAGAGTCATTTTAGTGGCTAATGTAGCTTGTCAAATTTAGGTTGAACCTATTCAGCTAGGTTTAGGGTGTTACAAAATAATTCCATTGAGCATTAAGCAGAGCATAACAAGAATATCAATTTCTATAAAGAATTTTAGCAATAATTCTTTATAGAACAATATAGGAATATAAATGATGGTGGAAAAATAAAAAGAAATTTTTCTCGTGTTTTCTTATGTGTCTTGCAAATGAAATTTCACTCCTATTTATAGGAGGTCTCATGTCACTTCATAAGGATATAACTACCCAAATGGATAGTTATATATGTAGCCATAAACATAATTATTCAATAGATATCTACTTGAATAATTATGACCCTTTATTATTAATTAAGTGACATAAATTTTGGTAACTTATAACTTTTCATTTGCAACTATTGGAACACTATATATTTTGAAAATGTTCCAACAATCTCCCCACCATTTTCAAAAATTTCTAGATTTCGATAATATTTTATATCAATTGCATAAATGAAGGTGCCTTACAATTGAACATTCACTTAGTGAAAACATGTTAAATTTAATCTAAATTGCATGATAGACTATGTTTTGACCAGCTATTCCATTTGATTAACCGAACGCATCTCACACAATGATTTCAACACTAGCCAATGCATAGTATCCAGGGTTTGTAACCTCTTTTTATGAGTGTTGTCAGATCCAAGCCCTTGAGCTCCTAGAAGCGGTGACACATCCACTTATATAGGTAGATCCCATCAAGAGTGTTCCATAATTATAACACTCTAACATATTTATGCTAGGGGTCTATTAAGAGTATAATACTCATTCTTCCTATTATCATTACAGATACCTAGTAGTTTTGCCTTAGGATGATATAATATATATTTTTTTATAGTGCTAACAGTCACATTCTGATGATGTATTTTGTCACATTGAACTTGAGACTTGACGTTTGACCAAGCGTTGAGTTGAGATTCCATCATGGGTGACTCAAATATTATAAGCTTGTACATCATCCCCCAATTTCCAAAATTTCAACATAGTTATGTTGGTGAAACTTTATATTTATATTTGTGTCTTGAAAATTCACAATACCAACATCCCCACCTTGTTTAATTACATATTCTTTCACAAAAAAATGCTATCAAGGATATCCTTTCTACAATTATCTCTTTATCTTTTCTTATTAACACGATTTCATATTTCTCTACTTTATTTATTTCTTAATATCCAAGAAATTAATTTCACAATCACCAAATATATGAAATCATACATCATGTCTTTCACCAAGTTGTTGTAAAGAGGCCTCGAGTCAATACATGACTTCAAAACCTTTTTTTCCACATAGCTAAATAACATTATTTTCTTAACACACCATGTATATACAAGGGTGTAACATATATTAGCCATATTAGAGGACCATTAATTGTCCAATCGACTATAAATCACACATTTATTCACCCTTCACCATGGACATTATCAATTAGTTTCTTACTATGATCAAAATCATGTCCATCACTTAAAGGGGTCAAGTAGCATTCATATTGGTTATTTTGTACTCAAGAGATTTTTTATTCACGACTTCCAAAGTAAATTTCAAAATTTACTACATCTCAGAATTTTATAGAATCATGAGATTATAGATTAGATCCAAGTCATGTATAGAAAACCATATGCACTATCATAAATATGCACAATGTGATCTCAATTTCAAATATATGGTTACCACGTTATATATTCCCACTAAAAATTTCATACTGTAATAGTGGTCTTATTATATAAGCCAATGTTTTCCACTATTCTACAATGACTAGAAAATTTCAACATATATATGTATATGACTTATTTCATTTCTAGTAAAAACTACTTCTAGTCCAAACTTTATAACATAGAATAGAAAATGTATAGTTATATAGAAAACTCATTTAGCTTATGGTTATTTAACAAAAAAAAAAAAAAAAATTATTTATATTCTATGACTATTTACAAACATTAATTTTTAGTCATGAAAACAATGTTTCATCAATATTTATCCCAATGCTAGTTATTAATATCATGATTTCAATAAACAAATAATTTCATATCTCAAATTAAATATATAGCTAAAAAGAATACTTTTGTACTATCACTTCCCAAGAATCAGGCTAGTAGAATTGGGATAGAAAATCGGGGGTTAGTGAATCGCAAATTGTAATTAATTAAATAATTAGGAATAATTAAATAAAATATGGAAATAATTAGATTTAAATTTTTGGGTTAAGAATTTGAAATTTAGTATCCAAGAATTAATTTTGTTAAAACAGATTTCAAAAATGAGATCGAATTAGAAAATAAGTTAGAAAATAAGTTTTAATTGAAAATAATGACCTATTTGAAAAAGGTAAGAAATTGGAGGTGGTTAAATGGAAAATGGCCCAATTTTAAAAAATTGGTTGCTACTTAACAACCACGTCCATCCCTTCCCTTTCATTTTCTTTCCAATCATTCAAAATTTTCATGTAACGATCCGTTTTCAGTAGTGTCGGGAGTAAAGGTTATGAGACCACAATTCTAGCTAATGAGTCAGTACATAAATTAATTATTTAGTATTTATATGGTACTATGAATGTCGTATAAAAATTTGGTATGTTAATTTTATTGTTTGGTCACTTAATTAAGTATAAGGACTAAAATATAAAAGTTGCAAAAGTTTAATGTTATGAGTTAATTGTATTAAAGGAGTATGAAATCTTGAATTGAGACTTTGGATGGCAATTTGACCTTAGTTAGAAACAATGGACGGGTAAGTACATGCATTTTTTGGTTATTTTGTAGGTTTAAATTGAAAGGGTAAATAGGTAAATAAATAAAGATTAAAAAAGTTGATAAAACATAAGAAAACATAATTTCTTTTAGTCCATCTTCTTCCACCGAAATTGTAACACCCCAAACCAGGTCTATGCGTTAAGACGAGATTTGGTTTGTCACACCGATCGAACATCCATTTAATTTTCTAATGTTTAAAGTAAAATAATACTTCAACACCTTTTGGAAATAAAGTTTAATAAAAACTAAGACCAAAGATTTAAAATTTGTAGATTAAGAAAATACTTTATTTGAAATCTTATCATTTAGAATATATTTATCAAAAACCTTAAAGTAATTTAAAAAAAATTGAAAGAAATTTAAAAGAAATAATTAAGGTGACCAAATTGTTATAAAACTCAATATATTTAAGAAACTTTATAGATTAAACAAAAGCCCAAAGCAAAAGTCTTAAAATGTAATTAAATCCATCCACACATAAAAATCCATAAAAACATAATTAGAGGCCTTATTACATCAAACCCAAAATAGTAATTAAAATAAGTAATTTAAATAAAGTTCATAGTTTATAAACCCATGCTCGTAGTATGGCCTCCACCAAGTCATCCCCTACCCAAGTCCACATCAATTGCCATTACCGAGATGGATAATAAAATAGGGTGAGTTACGAAGAAATCAAGCAGCAACTCACTTACCACCATTATTGGGCAGATCATCGAGACATTAACTTGGGCTTGAGCCCAATTTCATTGTAACAATATAAAGTAAAATAAATAGAAATGCATGAAAATGAATTTCCCAACCAAGCCTAATATCCATCCGCTACACACCCCTACCAACCAACACACCTGTGGGGATCAAGTCAACCCACCCCGCCAAACACACCAATTGTAGGCATTAAGCCTTTAAAATAATTTTGTAGTGCACTCATCAACTAGATTGTGACATAGTCACCGAACTAGAGGCATTAAGCCAAAATAATTTGTGGCAGAGCCACCGAACTAGATTTTGACAACAGGCCATTCTTCTCTTCATCAAATACCCCGCCCCATGCAATCATGTGTGCATAACAAAATATAGCCATATAGTAATTTATCAAATAATCCATAATATAAATGGGTCTATAATTAAGCATTTCATTTGGGCCCATAAAACAAATTAGTACTTTGCCCATTTAGCAATTTAGCTAACTTTGGTACATATATCGAACTAGAATATTTTTGGCCCATATATCGAACTAGAATATTTTTGGCCCATATAACTAATCGAATATTTTTCACCCATATAACTAACTAGAATATTTTTGTCCCATTTTAACAATCTAATGCTTTTTTTCAGCCCAATTTAACAAACTAGCAATCTTTCGCCCAATTTATCGATCTAGCGTTTTTAGATTTCTCGCTTTTAACTGCTTTAATGCATTTACGCAAGAGTATGAATTACTACATATTTTTTCGATTTTGCTATTTTTACGATTTTATCACAATACTTACGGAGTGATATCTAACCGAGAATGAGTGTGAAGTTACACACTTGGTTATAGTGAGAACTAGACTTTCCCGCCGTCGATACCTATACGCATCACGATAAATTAAAACGCTATAATTTACTAACAAAACCAATCTTAGAATAAGATCTAAACTTTTACCCTCGTAATTTCAGATTACTTCTACTTCGGTTTCTCCCCAATTGATGGTTCGCTAACCGATAAAAGTCCACGAACAAACAAAGGTTCGAGAGTACGAACAACTTCAAACAATTGATTCTCCTGATGAGCGTCCGCAACCCGGTGGAAAATCTCAATTCCGAAATAGCCCTTTGCTTATACTTAGGGGATTAACGGAACCTCCTTCTTCTAACACTATACACCGCCTTTTCTTCCCTATTTTGAATGTCTTCAATGACAAAAGATCATTAATCCAACCTAATAATATATCGAAAATAATACTAAAGGTTTTAAGGGTGAGATTTTCTTACCACAAAGATCCTTGCTCCACAATATGAGAATCGACCAAAAATGTTCCCTTAACACTTTAAATCGATTTCAACGTTCTATGATACTCACGAACACTTGAGTTTCGATCTTCTACTATCGCATTAGAATATAACAAAGAAAAGTTAATAGAAAAAATGATTATTTCGATCCAAGAGATCCTTCTTACCACCATCAAGATTCGGCCAAAACAACTATTAACTAACATAAACTAAAAAGAACTCTTACCTACTGTCCACGATTGAAAAGAAAGGATTGAGAAGGATGTTTAGATATGATGGAGAATTCGGCTATGTATAACCAAAGAAAAGAGAAAATGGTTCAGCTCTGGGCACACTAACATTCGGCCATGAGAGAAATTATTGGAGAAAGTATTGATTGAAAAGAAATAAAAGAAAGAAATAAAAGATGGAAGAAAAAGATGACGATGAGGATTCGGTTTTCAAAGAGAAGAAAAGAGAAAGACAAAAATGAGTTTAGGAGCAATGTATATTCTAAGAATGGGAGAAGAAAGAAAAGGAATGGCTTTTTGGTATTGGTAATTTCGGCATTATGAGAAAAGGCATACAAAGAATACTAAAGTGATAGGCAAAATGACCAAATGGTCAAAAGATTAAGGCTTACCAAAAGCTCAAATTCGCCAAGAGAGAAAGGTTGAGAAAGAGTTGCAAAACTTGCACAAAAAGCTAATAATGACCAAAACTAATTCCTAATCCTAGCCAAGCTACTAACATATTCGCCAACCTCCCCTAGCCACAATGTCAGTCCAAATTCATTGGTCAAATGACCATGAAATAATTTCAAAACCTTTTCCTTGATACATGCCTAATGTCCCTTATCTTTCCAAAATTTCTTGATTCCCTACCATAAGTTAACAATTACCTTATTCCTTTAGTCTACTTACCAAAAATAAAAAGTCCAACCTTACCATATATATTGCTTGGCCGACACTTGCTATGCTTGTGCAAAAATAAAATTATCTAGATGCTAACCAAGGATTCAACCACTCCCTCATGCCACAACTCATGCGCCAACACCACCTTACCATTTACTCATCTTATGCTACACTTTGACACTTAAATTAACTTAAGTATCAATGTCACTTAATCCACTTCATTAAATTCTCAAAACTAAAAATTATTCCATTCCCGAATAATTCTATACTCCTCTTCAGGACTATAATAAACACGAAAAAGAAGTAAGAAAATTTTCCTTCATAATCTAAGCATAAAAACATGCAATAAAAATCGATACTCAATTTTAGGGTGTTACAACTCTACCCTCCTTAAAGAAAATTTCATCCTCAAATTTACCGTTGAAAGAGGTGAGGGTATTGTTGCCAATTGCATCCTCCGCTCCCACGTAGCTTCCTCCGCTCCATGATTACGCCATAAAACTTTGACCAACGGCACGGTTTTCTTTCTTAGCACCTTAACATCTCGGCCTAAGATTTCCACCGGTTCCTCCTCAAAAGACAAGTCTCAATTCAACTCCAATTCTTCTACCAATACTATGTGCGAAGGATCCGATCTATAATGCCTCAAAGATGGAAACATGAAAACATTATGAATTTGACTCAATTCTGGAGGTAACTCAATCTGATAAGCCACTGGACCAATATGCTTCATCACACGATATGGTCCAATGTACCTAAGACTTAACTTGCCCTTCTTTCCAAACCTGAAAATCTTTTTCCAAGGTGAGACCTTCAAGAAAACTTGATCCCCACAAAGATACTCGATATCCCTACGCTTCAAATCAGATACGACTTTTGTCTATCCAAGCTTCCTTTAACTGTGCTCGAATAACCTTTACTTTCTTCCGCTTTAAATCATCTCAGACCTAACATCTGTCGCTTGCCCAACTCACCAACAAATAGGAGAATGACACCTACGACCATACAATGCCTCGTAAGGTGCCATCTCAATGCTAGACCGATAGTCGTTGTTATATGCAATTTCGCCAACAGTGAAAATCCTCCCAACTACCTTTGAAGTCAATCACACAACCCCTTAACATGTCTTCTAGAATCAATCACTCTCTCCGATCGACCATCCGACCGAGGATGAAAAGCCGTACTAAAGTTTAGCTTTGTTCCCGAGCTTCATGCAAAGCTTTCCAAAATCGTGATTTAAACCTAGGATCCCTATCTGATATAATAGATACAGGTACCCCATGCAACCTCACAATTTCAGATACATATAGCTTCACCAACTTCTGTAACGAGTAATCTGTACGAATTGGTAGGAAATGAGTAGTCTTCGTCAAACGATCAATAATTACCCAAACAGAATTTTTCTTAGTAGGTGTTAAAGGTAACTCACTAACAAAATCCATTGTTATCCGCTCCCATTTCCAAAGAGGAATCTTTACCGGTTGTAATAAACTTGACGACAATTGATGCTCCGCCTTCACTTCCTGACAAGTTAAACATTTTCCCACAAACTCTGAAATTTCACGCTTCAACTCTGGCCACCAATACTGTTCAGGAAGATCCCGATACATCTTATTTCCTCTGGGGTGCATAGCATAAGGGCTACTATGCGCCTGCCGTAGAATCATTTGCCTCAGATCTGAGTCCTTAGGCATACAAACTCTTCCACGAAAGCACAACACACCTTTCGTGTTTATTCCAAAATCCTCTATTTTACCATTTTCAACATGATGAAGTAAAGGTCCCAACTTTTTGTCTAATATTTGCTTTTCCTTGATTTGTTCTAACCACAGAGGCTTCACCTGAAGTTCCGCTAATAGACTACCATCCTCATACAAACTCAAATGGGCAAACATTGCTCTCAATTCAGTTACCACCTTATGACTTAACGCTTCTGCTACCACATTAGCCTTTCCTGATGATACTCGATTGAGAAATCATAGTCCTTTAACACTCCACCCATCTTCGTTGTCTCAAGTTTAATTCTTCCGAGTAAGAAGATACTTAAGACTCTTGTGATCCATATAGATGATAGACTTTTCACCATAAAGATAATGCCTCCAAATCTTTAAAGCAAACACTACCGCTGCTAACTCCAAATCATGAGTAGGGTAGTTTACTTCGTGTGGTCTCAGCTGACGAGAAGCATAAGCCATCACTTTTCCATTTTGCATTAATACGCAGCCTAAACCAGATGTGACGATCACAAGAACTCAAACTCTTTTCCAATTTCAAAGTTGAATCAATATTGGAGCTTCACAAAATCTTCTTCAATTTCTCAAAACTTTCTTGTTGCTTATCACCCATATAAACGGTACTCCTTTTCGCAAAAGCTTAGTTAGGTGCAAAGAATCAATGAAAACCCTCAACAAAGCGCCTATAGTAACTAGCCAAACCTAAGAAACTCAATCTCACCATCGAGTTTGGTGGTTTCAATCCAATACCACCTCAATCTTTCGAGGATCCACCCTTATTCCTTCGACTGATACCACATGACCCAAGAAAGTCACCTCCCTTAACCAGAATTCACATTTACTGAATTTGGCATACAGTTGATTATCTCGAAGCAACTGTAATACAATTCGCAAATGCGAGTCATGCTCTTCTTCACTCCTTGAATATACCAAAATGTTATCTATGAATATTACTACAAACCGGTCTAAAAATGGTTGAAAGACCCGGCTCATCATATCCATAAATGCAATTGGTGCATTGGTCAACCCAAGCGGCATCACCAAAAACTCATAGTGTCCATAACGAGTTCAAATGCCGCTTTTGTGAATATCCGCTTTTTCACCTTAAGTCGGTGATAACCCGACCTCAAATCAATTTTGAGAATATCAAGCTCCCTTCAATTGATCAAACAGTCATCAATTCTTGGCAGAGGATACCTATTTTTGATCGTCACTTATTCAATTGCTCGTAATCAATGCACATACGATCGACCCATCTTTCTTCTTAACAAACAAAATCGGATTCTCCCCACGGAGACACACTCGGTCGAATAAAACCCCAATCCAACAATTCTTGAATTTGAGCTTTAAGCTCCGTCAACTCCTTCGATGCCATTCTATAAGGAGCAATAGACATTGGAGCCATTCCGGGCAAAAGCTCAATACCAAATTCCACTTCCCGATCTGGAGGTATACCAGGAAGTTCTTCGGGAAATACATCTGGAAATTCCTTTACAGTTCTCATATCTTCTACCAATAACTCTTTGGCATTTAAAGCACTAATAAAAGCTAGAAATGCTCCATACCCTTTTCGCACCAATTTTCTGCCTTTAACGCAGATACTACGTTTGCCAAGTAATTTCTTCGCTCGCCTATCATAACTATCTCCTTATCCTCCACAGTTCTTATTAACATCCACTTTTCAGCACAATCAAATTGCACCTGGTGCTTGACCAACCAATCCATGCCCAAAATGATATCGAACTCACCGAAAGGCAATTCCATCAAATTCGCTAGAAATATTTCTCCTTGAATTTCTAAGAGCACGTCTCTAAATAGTTTATTTACCAACACCGACTGTCCTAAAGGACCAATTACCTTTATCTCACTATCGAAAATTTCAGATTCTAAATTCAAGTTTCCAAATATGGTGCTAGCAACATATGAGTGGGTAGAACCAATATCTATCAAGGCAATAACAGGTACATCAAAGATGAAGAACGTACCAATTATCACATCAGGTGCATTGCCATCCTCGCAAGGCCTCGATCGCATATACCAACCTCGCTATCTTGCATCCGTGTTACCTCTAGGACCATTGCCTCGACCACCGCACCTTGACCATGTCCAAATTTCATTACCACCACGACCGGTCCACGACCTCTACGGCCATCGAAAGTACCTCGACCGGTTGTGCATCAAGATACGAACTTCGAGTCGTATCCATACGCCGAGGCAATTTCTATATTGGTGATCCATTGAATCTGTATTTGTAATAAGCGCCGCTTTCCTCCAAAGATTCACCAAATGCCTTTTTCCACATTCAAAGACAATCCGAACTTGATTATTAGTTATCGGTGCTCTACCTTGAACTGGTTCATCATTTCGAGGCCTCTTCTGAAATCTCTTTGAAGAACCCGATTGTCGTGTCTCTCTTGTTTCTAAATCTTTCCGATTCTGACGTTCTGAGTTCTTAGCCTCTTCGACTATCTTGGCCTTCTCTACAAGCGTGGAAAAAGTTCTAACTTGTTGTGGGGCAATCATAACCCTTAACTCATCATTAAGCCCATCCTCGAAATGCACACAACGTTTATGATCTATTGATACTATTGTCCGAGCATAGCGACTCAAACGAAAAAACTCAGCTTCATACGCTGCCACTGTCTTACTCCCTTGGACAAGATTCAAAAATTCCTTCCTTCAAAGGCCCACATAACTCGCTCCAACATATTTCCCTTGAAGGCAACTTTAAAGAATTCCCAAGTAATCAAGGTCGCTTTGCCTTCTCGAATAGTAAGCCACCATTGATACGCCTCGCTCTAAGCAAGGACACGCTCCTTTCGCCATCGTCAACAAGGCATTCCATATCATCCATAATCCGCCCACGCCTTCGAGCCAATATTTAGCCACATTCGAGCTACACCGAAAACTCCTCTAAAAACTTCTGCATTATTTGACTTGAGTCGTTCCGAAATTGACCCACGAGTTGTTGGCCCAATTCTAGTTCCGGCGACCCTTTCTAGGACTCGCAGCATTGTTTGTGTCAAGGCATTGTCTTCTTCGATATGATCCTGTGATCCCGTCTCACTTACAAGTGACGCAGGTGCATCCATTTCTGGCATATGATTTGGTGTTTCATTCGCAGCACCTCGGCCTCTACCACGGCCACGTCTACCGCATCCACGACCACGTCCTCTAGTGCTCATAATGACTAATTCGATTTAATCTGATTAAGAGTTTTATGAATCAGAATACTATTTCAGTGTTTATTAACGATATTTTATGATATGAAAGAGATAGAGTTGTTTTCGCAATCATATCCTTATTGTCTCAATCTCTACGATTTTTAACACCTAAAACTAGAAGTTCTAGAGTGTTTCTATGATCATATCACAATAATAATAAACAATCAATATACAGATACTTACTTGACTTGGTGCGGGATGCTCATGGTGCCATACTACCTTTAAATCAAAAGTCTAGAAATTTGAATTGTTTCACAAACAAATATCGTTGTTGAACCCAAACCACAATGAAGTTTTGAAACCGGCTCGATACCATTAAATGTAACACCCAAACCAGTCTATGCGTTAAGACGAGATTTGGTTTGTCACACCGATTGAACATCCATTTAATTTTCTAATGTTTAAAGTAAAATAATACTTCAACACCTTTTGGAAATAAAGTTTAATAAAACTAAGACCAAAGATTTAAAATTTGTAGATTAAGAAAATACTTTATTTGAAATCTTATCATTTAGAATATATTTATCAAAAACCTTAAAGTAATTTAAAAAAATCGAAAGAAATTTAAAAGAAATAATTAAGGTGACCAAATTGTTATAAAACTCAATATTTTTAAGAAAACATTATAGATTAAACAAAAGCCCAAAGCAAAAGTCTTAAAATGTAATTAAATCCATCCACACATAAAAATCCATAAAAACATAATTAGAGGCCTTATTACATCAAACCCAAAATAGTAATTAAAATAAGTAATTTAAATAAAGTTCATAGTTTATAAACCCATGCTCGTAGTATGGCCTCCACCAAGTCATCCCCTACCAAGTCCACATCAATTGCCATTACCGAGATGGATAATAAAATAGGGTGAGTTACTAAGAACTCAGCAGTGCAACTCACTTACCACCATTATTGGGCTAGATCATCGAGACATTAACTTGGGCTTGAGCCCAATTTCATTTTAACAATATAAAGTAAAATAAATAGAAATGCATGAAAATGAATTTCCCAACCAAGCCTAATATCCATCCGCTACACGCCCCCGTAACAACCAACACTCCTGTGGGGATCAAGTCAACCCACCCCGCCAAACACACCAATCGTAGGCATTAAGCCTTTAAAATAACTTTGTAGTGCACTACCGAACTAGATTGTGACATAGTCACCGAACTAGAGGCATTAAGCCAAAATAATTTGTGGCAGAGCCACCAAACTAGATTTTTGGCAACAGGCCATTCTTCTCTTCATCAAATACCCCGCCCCATGTGTAAAAAGACCAAAATTGACCCTAATCGGAATGGTGGTTTCGGGACCACGAATCTAAGCCCGATAAATATTTAAATATCATATTTAGTGTTTATTTTATATGAATTTATATGTGTGAAAATTTCAGAGAAAAATTTTATAGTTTGAGTATCAAATTTGATAAAAGGACCTAATCGTAAAAAGTAAAAGTTACAAATTAAAGTATAAAGTGTTAAATTGAGTGTGGCTTTTAAATAGGGAGTATTGAAATGGTAAATACCCCATTTTAAGGGTTAGTGGTCGCCATGGACAAATTTGTCCATAAGTTAAAGTGTTTGATTATTTTAATTAAAAGGTTGGTTTAGTAATTTGGTAAAAAATTTATTATATGTTAAAATAATCAAGAAAAGGAAGCCATCATCTTTTTCATCCATGGCCGATTGTGAAGGAAAGAAATAAGCTTTCAACCCTTTAAAATTTCGGCACTTTGAAGCCAAAAATCTAAGGTGAGTTTTAGTTAGTTTTTGATAAATTTTACGTTTTTGAGATTGTTGCTTCAAACCGAATCACCCATGTTGTAATTTTTGAATCTAAGCATGTTTGATGTTTGGCCATTGTTGTATTCATGTGATTTTTGATATTTGATGATTTTAGATGAAAGATATGTAAAGGATTAATATGTTTTGTGTTGGAAGTTTTGATGAAATTGAGTTTTAGGGCTAAATTATAAAAACAAATTTTTAGAGGGGCCTATTTGCAAAATAAATGAAATGTGAGGACTTGTAAGGCCCTAGGAACATTCGCCCTTGCATAGTTTTGGCTAATTTGGTGTATTTTGTGTGTTATGCAAATAGGACTAAATTGTAAAGTTGTGAAATTCTAGGGTAAAATAGTAATTTGCCCATTTATGTGCTTAGGGACTATTGAGATGAATTGTGGTTGAATGAGCTAAACTTTAATGTGTTTTAGATCAAGAGCAAAGAAAACGTAATTAGACCGGGGAAAGTCGAAGGTTCTCGAATAGCCGATTCGCATTTTGACTATCGACAACCGAGGTAAGTCCTTAAGCAAGTATAGATTATCGAATTATTATGAATGTACTAAATGATGTTATTAAATAAAGTTTTCTATAAACTCTTATGTTAGCGAATGTGAAAGTATTGGTATGGGATTGGTTGAAATTTTATATAAGTGATAGTGAATTTGAAATGAAATGTTGTTATATCTCTAAACGAGTTGGTATGTTAAAGTGACTTGAATAATGTGTGTTTTATGCTATTTTGGGCAGCATTACTGTAAGGTGTATAAGTTGGTAATGACATATTCGGCTTCGTGCCTAGCGTGCTTAGTGCCTGTGACATATTCGGCTTCATGCCTAGCGTGCTTAGTGCTTGGTGACATATTCGGCTTCGTGCCTAGCGTGCCTTGTGCTTGTTTGATTTCGGCTTTAATGCCTAGCGTGCTTTATGCTTGGTGATGTGTTTTACCAAGGAGAAACCAAATTGTGGTTCAAGGTAAATCGTAACTAATGTGCTTAGTAAAGGCTCGATAAGTAAGTGAGGTTTGATATGTTTTAATGTTGCTAGAGTTTATTTAATGCCATGAGTACGTTGATATGTATATTGAGATTACGATTGATGTACACAAGTATTATGTGACCGAGTTTGAGCTTGAATGTGCTATAATGAATATTTGGTTTCCTAATAGTAGTGCTAAAGGTGTAAGAAATTTTAATATGATAACATGGTTGAGATAAATGATTTAAATGATTAAGTAATTGAATGTAGTATCATTTTGAGCTTGGGACTTACTAAGCTAGTAAGCTTACTGTGTGTGTGTTTTTGTCTACTTTGTTTTATAGATCTTGAATCTAACTACGTGCTCAAGGATCATCCGTGAAGTCAACCACACTATCTACTTTCTTTTGGGTATTGAAAACTTAGTTTGTTATTTAAAAGGGCATGTATAGGCTAGATTGAACCATATAACTAATGTTTTGTAATAGTGTAAATATGCTAGCCATGCGAAAATGGCTAACTATTTTGAGAGAACTTGTTTCGTGTTTTGATGATATTGTTTGATCATGCCATGAACTATTATTTATGCTTGATTATGGTTTAATCATGTGTGAGTGGTATTATTATTTGTGCATGTTAGATTATGATAGGAAAGATTTATTAATTGGTTCATGTTGATGAGCTTAATATATGGTATATACATTGATAATGTTGGATTCATGATTCGCAAAGTATTAGATTCTTATTATTGAGTATATGGTATAGTATATGTTATGTATTGAGATTATCTTAGAAGACCGAATATGTAGTTAAGTGATTGATTTTGTGTATGTATTTTAAGAAGGAGAAATGGTGAATGATGGTATAATTTGGCATGATAATGAGGTAAAATGATGGATATGTATTTGATTGAGTATTGGCTATATAAGCTTGGTTGCTAAATGATATGTAAAGAATATGTCTCATGACTATTTTTGTTGTGAAACAGTTTTAGTTATAGCAGTGATGTGATTTTGAAAAATCACCAAAAATAGGAGAAATTGAATTAGAAAGTGAATAAGACATAGAATTAAATTTTATTATGTCTATTTTGATATGAAAGAAACAAGTTAGGCAAAGGAATTATATATAATGAGATATTTAAGTTTTAGTGAGACTTGTCCTGAATGAATTCGTGAGTCCCTGTTCTTTCTTAGAAAATTGTTAAAATTGTAAAAAATAATTATGCAGTATAGTTTATATGTTTAGAATCCTTAATGAGTCTATTTTTGATTGGAATATACAAGGACATTATTGGAATTTTGTGCAGTGAGATAACTGAGTTTTTGTAAAGATAGGTCAGAATTATCAAACAGTGAAATAAGGGTAAATTTGATGAATAAACTGTACTAATTGGCCAAATGAAAATTCTGGAAAAATTATGGTAAAAATTTATATGAGTCTAGTTTCAATAAAATTTACGGATCTAAATTTGGAGTTTTGTAACTCGAGTTATGGTCAATTTAGTCAGCCTGATGCAGTTGGACAGCTTTAAATTTTCATGCCCCAAACTAGTAGTCAAGACTAGTAATGCCCCATACTAACTCTCCTAAAGGTTTCGTGTAAGGGTGTTACATTTTATTGGTATCAGAGATACGGTTTAGTCGATTCTAGGACTACTGTAGTATGTAAGAGTCTTGCTATACATGCCTTTAAATTGTATATATGATAGTGTGGTGACTTCTGACAATTTCGATTGTATTTTATATAGTAAATGGATTATGATCATGATAGAGCAGTAGTCGATGATGTGGAGAGTGTCGCCTGGTCTCGCACATGGATCGCTGCCACTAGACTCTCAACCAGTTACGGGTAACCACGAGGAGAGGCTAAACAAGCCTTCTACCAAATGATGAATGAATGGTTTACCCAGTTTGTTCGTAATAATCCAACAGTACAACAACCTCCACCCCGAATAATCCAACTCCTGACCTTCAAAGACTTCGATGATAGATCCAATGAGATCTAGTAGGCCTCCTGCTGATAAAATTAGGAAATTTAGGGCAAGAATTCAAGGCTAATGATGATGATGATGGAGAGCGAGCTGAAATGTGGCTTGATAACACTATTTGGGTACTTGATGAGCTCTCTTGCACTCTGCATTTAATGTTTGAAATGTGCTATATCTTTGCTTCGGACACCGCTTATCACCGGTGGAATACACTAGTATCGTGGTTCCAAAAGAAAAGTGACGTGGATTTCTTCCGAATGAATTCGCAAGAAATATATCACCAGAGGTTCATCGACCGAAACGTAAAGAATTTCTTGAACTAAAACAGGGCAAATGTCGTTGGATCAATATGAGCGAAAATTTATCGATTGAGCCGATATGCCCGGAGTGTGTATCTCTCAAGCCAATATGTGCAAAAGGTTTGAAGACGGTTTGAATGAAGATTTGAAGTTACTAGTTGGCATTCTTGAGATCAAAGAATTTGTGACACTAGTTGAGCGAGCTTGCAAAGTCAAGAGCTTGGGAAAGAGAAAAGAAAGGTGAGATGAAGCTAGAGACACCCGTAAAAGATCGCTTGGTAAGAATTTTCATTCCACATCTAAAAGTTTAGAGATGACTTCACCAACACAAAGCTACTTGATTCATTTAGACGTGATCGACCCCCAGTGGGTTCCCCAGCTACCTCGAAGGCTAGTGTTGGTAACGTCCCACAGAATTGAGTTGAATGCAAACATTGTGGAAAATGGCATCGTGGGAGTTGTAGAGTTCGTGACCGGTCTTGCTTTAAATGTGGATCCTCAGACCATTTTATTCGAGAATGCCCGTTGTTAGTGAAATAATACAACCTGTAACTCTAGACCGAGTAGTACAAAGAAGACGGGCGCACCATCCGGCATTCGGCAATGTAGGTGGTGGTCAGAGAGGGACAAAGAACACAACAGATCGATCTGAGGCTAGAGCTCCAGCTAGAGCTTATGTTACTCGAGCTAGAGAGGATGCTGCTTCTCCAAATGTCATTACCGGTACTTTCACTCTTTATAATACTACTGTGATTGCATTGATTGATCCTGGTTCGACCCATTCATATGTATGTGAAACTCTGGTATTCAAGACGACTCGCCATTGAGTCTCATCGAGTTTGTGATTCAGCGTATCCAACCCTTTGGGTAGATGTGTGTTTGTTAATAAAGTGTGTAAAAGTTGCCCATTGATGATTCGGGATTTTTGCTTCCCAGTTGATTTAATGCTGTTGCCTTTCGATGAGTTTGATATAATTTTGGGAATGGACTGGTTAACTTCGCATGATGCAGTGGTGAATTGCAAAAGAAAGCTTATTGATTTGAGACACCAGAACGGTGAGATCATTAGAATTGAATCCAGTGATTCAGGTGGGTTTCCTATAGTTATATCATCGATGTTAGCCCAAAAGTATGTGAGAAAAGGGTGTGAAGCTTATTTGGCTTATGTACTGGATAATAAATTGTCTGAGAAATAGATTGAATCTGTACCGATTGTATGTGAATACTCAGATGTGTTTCCTGAAGAACTACCGGGTTTACCCCCTATACGAGAGATTGAGTTTGGCATTGAATTAGCTCCGGAATGACTCGATCTCAATAGCTCCATATCGGATGGCACCTCATCGAGCTAAAAGAGTCGAAAGCACGCTTGCAAGAGTTAACAGATAGGGGCTTTGCACCACCAAGTTTCTCTCCTTGGGTGCACCAGTTCTTTTTGTGGGAAAGAAAGATGGAACGATGCGAATGTGTATTGATTACCAAAGAACTAAATAAGGTGACTATAAAGAATAAGTACCGTTACCTCGGATTGATGATTTGTTTGATCGGTTGAAAGGGCTTCAGATTTTGAAGATAGATTTGAGATCGGGTTATTATCGCCACTGAGTCGAGAGATACAGATGTGCCAAAGACCGCATTCCGGACGAGGTACGGACATTTTGAGTTTTTGGTAATGCCTTTGGGCTTACTAATGCACTCGCTATTTTTATGGATTTGATGAATCGGGTTTTAGACGCTTTTGGATCGATTTGTGGTGGTATTTATTGATGACATATTGATCTACTCCAAAGATGAAGTTGAACACGCTTGAACATTTGAGGTTAGTGCTACAAACTTTGCGAGATCATCACCGATGCGAAGTTTAGTAAGTGTGAGTTCTAGATGAAAGAGGTCACTTTTTGGGACATGTGGTTTCAAGATCGTGCATTCGAGTTGATCCGAACAAAATCTCGCTATACTTGATTGAAGCCACCAAAATGTTTCAGATTCAAAGTTTTCGGGACTTGCAGTTACTATCGACGATTTGTGAAAGATTTTTCTATGATAGCAACCCTTTAACAAAGTTATCGCAGAAAGATGTCCGGTTTGAATGGTCGAAAATGTCGAAAAGTTTTGATCGGTTGAAAGCCCTTTGATGTAAGCTCCAGATTAGTTCAAATTTAATCGGGTAAAGAATTTGTTGTGTACTCGATGCTTCTTCAAATGGTTTGGGCTACGTTTTGATGGAGGAAGGCAAAGTTTTAGCCTATGCTTCAAGACAATTGAAGCCGCATTAAAGAAATTACCCTACGCGTGATTTAGAGCTTGCGACCATTGTGTTCAGACCAAGATTTGGCGTCATTACTTATTTGGCGAGAAATGTCATGTTTACTCGGATCATAAAAGTCCAAGTATCTAATGACTCGTAAAGACCTGAATTTGAGACAACGCAGTGGCTAGAATTGTTGAAAGACTATGAATTGGTGATTGACTATCACCCGAAAAGCTAATGTTGTTGCGGATGCATTAAGTCGAAATCATTATTTGCTCTTCGTGCATTGCATGCACAGATGGCTATGTCTAGTGATGGTTCGATCATAGCCGAGTTACTGAGCAAGACCGATGTTTATTCAAAGAAATTTGTGATGCACAAAAGTTGACAAGAATATGATTGCTAAACTAATTCAGGTGAAAAGGTGCAGAGTCGATTTTCAGATTGATGCAAATGACTATTTGAATTTTAAAAGTCGAATATGTGTCCCAAAGAACTCGATTTGATATGATGATTTTGAGTGAGGCTCATAGTGGCCGACTATCGATATATCCGGTAGCACAAAAATGTATAACGACTTGAAACAGTTCTATTGGTGGCCCGGCATGAAACGAGATATATCGAATTTGTTTCAAAGTGCCTAATTTGTCGCAAGTAAAAGCCGAGCATCAAGTGCCTTCGGGTTGCTTCAATGATCATGATACCCGAGTGGAAATGGGATAAAATTACAATGGATTTTGTATCCGGTCTTCCTATGACACCAAGTAAGAAAGATGCCGATGGGTAATAGTTGATAGACCGACTAAATCAGCTCATTTTGTGCCGGTTAAATGCATTTTTCACTCGATAAACTTGTGAATTGTATGTATCGCAAATTGTAAGATTGCATGGTGTACCGAGCTCCATTGTGTCGACGGAGACCCGAGATTTACATCGCGGTTTTGGAAGAAGTTGCAAGATGCTTTAGGTACTAAACTACATTTTAGTACGACCTTTCATCCGCAGATGCACAGACCGGTCGAGCGAACTATTCAAATACTTGAGGACATGTTGAGATGTTGCTTTCTCGAGTTTGAAGGTACGTGGGAACGATACCTACCTTTGATTGAATTTGCTTATAATAATAGCTTTCAATCAAGTATCAAAATGGCACCTTATGAAGCCTTATACGGACGCAAATGTCGAACACCATTATACCGGATCGAGCTCAAGAAAATAAGATACACGGGTTGATTTGATTAAAGAGACCAATGTAAAGTGGCCATAATCAAAGATAATTTGAAAGTCGCATCGATCGACAAAAGTCCTATGCTGATTTGAAACGTAAAGATATTGAATTCCAGATCGGAGATCGAGTCTTTTTAAAGGTTTCACCATGGAAGAAAGTGCTCCATTTTGGCCGGAAAGGCAAGTTGAGCCCGAGGTTCATTGGACCGTATGAGATTATTGAACGTATTGGGCCTGTTGCATATAGATTGAAGCTACCCTCTGAATTAGAAAAGATACACGATGTATTTCATGTTTCTATGCTCCGTAGATACAGAGCAGACCCGTCACATGTGATTGCTCCGTCAGAGATTGAGATACAGTCTGATATGACGTATGAGGAAAAGCCGATCCGTATTCTAGCTTGGGAGATAAAAGAGTTGAGAAATAAAAGAATTCGTTAGTGAAGGTTCTATGGAATCGCCACGGAGTTGAAGAGGCTACGTGGGAGCCTCGAGGATTCAATGAGGCAACAATATCCGACCTTGTTTAATCTGTAAGATTTTCGGGACGAAAATCCTTAGGGGAAAGTTGTAATGCATCAAATTGACCCTAATCGAACGGTGGTATCGGGACCACGAATCCGAGCCCGATAAATATTTAAATATCATATTTAGTGTTTATTTTATATGAATTTATATGTGAAAATTTCAGAAAAATTTTATCGCTTGAGTATCGAATTTGATAAAAGGACCTAATCGCGTAAAAAGTAAAAGTTACAAATTAAAGTATAAAGTGTTAAATTGAGTGTGGCTTTTAAATAGGGAGTTTTGAAATGGTAAATACCCCATTTTAAGGGTTAGTGGTCGCCATGGACAAATTTGTCCATAAGTTAAAGTGTTTGATTATTTTAATTAAAAGGTTGGTTTAGTAATTTGGTAAAAAAATTTATTATATGTTAAAATAATCAAGAAAAAGGAAGCCATCATCTTTTTCATCCATGGCCGATTGTGAAGGAAAGAAATAAGCTTTCAACCCTTTAAAATTTCGCACTTGGAAGCCAAAAATCTAAGGTGAGTTTTAGTTAGTTTTTGATAAATTTTACGTTTTGAGATTGTTGCTTCAAACCGTAATCCCACCCATGTTGTAATTTTTGAATCTAAGCATGTTTGATGTTTGGCCATTGTTGTATTCATGTGGTTTTGATATTTAATGATTTTAGATGAAAGATATGTAAAGGATTAATATGTTTTGTGTTGGAAGTTTTGATGAAATTGAGTTTTTAGGCTAAATTGTAAAACAAATTTTTAGAGGGGCCTATTTGCAAAATAAATGAAATGTGAGGACTTGTAAGGCCCTAGGAACATTCGCCCTTGCATAGTTTTGGCTAATTTGGTGTATTTTGTGTGTTATGCAAATAGGACTAAATTGCAAAGTTGTGAAATTCTAGGGGTAAAATAGTAATTTGCCCATTTATGTGCTTAGGGACTAAATTGAGATGAATTGTGGTTGAATGAGCTAAACTTTAATGTGTTTTAGATCAAGAGCAAAGAAAAATAGAATTAGACCGGGGAAAGTCGAAGGTTCTCGAATAGCCGATTCGCACGGACTATCGACAACCGAGGTAAGTCCTTAAGCAAGTATAGATTATCGAATTATTATGAATGTACTAAATGATGTTATTAAATAAAGTTTTCTATAAACTCTTATGTTAGCCGAATGTGAAAGTATTGGTATGGGATTGGTTGAAATTTTATATAAGTGATAGTGAATTTGAAATGAAATGTTGTTATATCTCTAAACGAGTTGGTATGTTAAAGTGACTTGAATAATGTGTGTTTTATGCTATTTTGGGCAGCATTACTGTAAGGTGTATAAGTTGGTAATGACATATTCGGGCTTCGTGCCTAGCAGGCTTAGTGCCGGTGACATATTCGGGCTTCGTGCCTAGCGGTGCTTAGTCTTAGGTGACATATTTGGGCTTCATGCCTAGCGTGCCTTGTGCTTGTGTTTGATTTCGACTTTAATGCCTAGCGTGCTTTATGCTTGATGTGTTTTACCAAGGAGAAACCAAATTGTGGTTCAAGGTAAATCGTAACTAATGTGCTTAGTAAAGGCTCGAGATAAGTAAGTAAGGTTTGATATGTTTTAATGTTGCTAGAGTTTATTTAATGCCATGAGTATAGTGATATGTATATTGAGATTACGATTGATGTACACAAGTATTATGTGACTGAGTTTGAGCTTGAATGTGCTATAATGAATATTTGGTTTCCTAATAGTAGTGCTAAAGGTGTAAGAAATTTTAATATGATAACATGGTTGAGATAAATGATTTAAATGATTAAGTAATTGAATGTAGTATCATTTTGAGCTTGGGACTTACTAAGCTAGTAAGCTTACTCTGTGTGTGTTTTGTCTACCTTTGTTTTATAGATCTTGAATCGAACTACTGCTCAAGGATCATCCGTGAAGTCAACCACACTATCTACTTTCTTTTGGGTATTGAAAACTTAGTTTGTTATTTAAAAGGGCATGTATAGGCTAGATTGAACCATATAACTAATGTTTTGTAATAGTGTAAATATGCTAGCCAAGCGAAAATGGCTAACTATTTTGAAATAACTTGTTTCGTGTTTTGGTGATATTGTTTGATCATGCCATGAACTATTATTTATGCTTGATTATGGTTTAATCATGTGTGAGAGTGGTATTATTATTTGTGCATGTTAGATTATGATAGGAAAGACTTATTAATTGGTTCATGTTGATGAGCTTAATATATGGTATATACATTGATGATGTTGGATTCATGATTCAGCAAAGTATTAGATTCTTATTATTGAGTATATGGTATAGTATATGTTATGTATTGAGATTATCTTGGAAGACCGAATATGTAGTTAAGTGATTGATTTTGTGTATGTATTTTAAGAAGGAGAAATGGTGAATGATGGTATAATTTGGCATGATAATGAGGTAAAATGATGGATATGTATTTGATTGAGTATTGGCTATATAAGCTTGGTTGCTAAATGATATGTAAAGAATATGTCTCATGACTATTTTTGTTGTGAAACAGTTTTTAGTTACAGCAGTGATGTGATTTTGAAAAATCACCAAAAATAGGAGAAATTGAATTAGAAAGTGAATAAGACATAGAATTAAAGTTTATTATGTCTATTTTGATATTAAAGAAACAAGTTAGGCAAAGGAATTATATATAATGAGATATTTAAGTTTTAGTGAGACTTGTCCTGAATGAATTCGTGAGTCCCTGTTCTGTCTTAGAAAAATTGTTAAAAATTAATTATGGAGTATAGTTTATATGTTTAGAATCCTTAATGAGTCTATTTTTGATTGGAATATGCAAGGACATTATTGGAATTTTGTGCAGTGAGATAACTGAGTTTTTGTAAAGATAGGTCAGAATTATCAAACAGTGAAATAAGGGTAACTTTGATGAATAAACTGTACTAATTGGCCACATGAAAATTCTGGAAAAATTATGGTAAAATTTATATGAGTCTAGTTTCAATAAAATTTACAGATCTAAATTTGGAGTTTTGTAACTCGAGTTATGGTCAATTTAGTCAGCCTGATGCAGTTGGACAGCTTTAAATTTTCATGCCCCAAACTAGTAGTCAAGACTAGTAATGCCCCATACCGACTCGCAAAGGTTTCGGTAAGGGTGTTACATTTATTGGTATCGAACTACTGTTTAGTCGATTCTAGGACTACCGTAGTATGTAAGAGTCTAGCTATACATGCCTTTAAATTGTATATATGATAGTGTGGTGACTTCGACAATTTCGATTGTATTTTATATAGTAAATGGATTCGATCCGATAGAGCCATAGCCGATGATGTGGAGAGTGCCGCTACCGTCTCACACATGGATCGTGCCACTAGACTCTCAACCGCCATGTAGCCACGAGGAGAGGCTAAACAAGCCTTCTACCAAATGATGAATGAATGGTTTACCCGTTTGTTCGAATAATCCAACAAGACAACAACCTCCACCCCGAATAATCCAACTTGGTACCTTCAAGACTTCGATGATAGATCCAATGAGATCTAGTAGGCCTCCTGTTGATAAAATTAGGAAATTTGGGGCGAAGAATTCAAGGCTAATGATGATGATGATGCAGAGCGAAATGAAATGTGGCTTGATAACACTATTCGGTACTTGATGAGCTCTCTTGCACTCTGCATTTAATGTTTGAAATGTGCTATATCTTTGCTTCGAGACACCGCCTATCACCGTGGAATACACTAGTATCGGTGGTTCCAAAAGAAAAGTGACGTGATTTCTTCCGAATGAATTCGCAAGAAATATATCACCAGAGGTTCATCGACCAAACGTAAAGAATTTCTTGAACTAAAACAGGGCAAATGTCGTTGATCGAATATGAGCGAAAATTTGTCGATTGAGCCGATATGCCCGGAGTGTATATCTCTGAAGCCATTATGTGCAAAAGGTTTGAAGACGGTTTGAATGAAGATTTGAAGTTACTAGTTGGCATTCTTGAGATCAAAGAATTTGTGACACTAGTTGAGCGAGCTTGCAAAGTCAAGAGCTTGGGAAAGAGAAAAGAAAGGTGAGATGAAGCTAGAGACACCCGTAAAAGATCGTCGGTAAGAATTTTCATTCCACATCTAAAAGTTTAGAGATGACTTGATCGACACAAAGCTACTTGATTCATTTAGACGTGATCGACCCCGGTGGGTTCCCGAGCTACCTCGAAGGCTAGTGTTGGTAACGTCCCACGTAATCGAGTTGAATGCAAACATTGTGGAAAATGGCATCCAGGAGTTGTAGAGTTCGTGACCGGTCTTGCTTTAAATGTGGATCCTCGCACCATTTTATTCGAGAATGCCCGTTGTTAGTCGAAATAATACAAAGACAAAACTCTAGACCAAGTAGTACAAAGAAGACAGGCGGACCTTCCGCATTCCGCAATGTAGGTGGTGGTCAGAGAGGGACAAAGAACACAACAGATCGATCTGAGGCTAGAGCTCCAGCTAGAGCTTATGTTACTCGAGCTAGAGAGGATGCTGCTTCTCCAGATGTCATTACCGGTACTTTCACTCTTTATAATACTACTGTGATTGCATTGATTGATCCTGGTTCGACCCATTCATATGTATGTGAAACTCGGTATTCAAGAAGACTCGCCAGTTGAGTCTCATCGAGTTTGTGATTCAGCGTATCCAACCCTTTGGGTAGATGTGTGTTTGTTAATAAAGTGTGTAAAAGTTGCCCATTGATGATTCGGATTTTTGCTTCCCGCTTGATTTAATGTTGTTGCCTTTTCGATGAGTTTGATATAATTTTGGGAATGGACTGTTAACCGCGATGATGCAAGGTGAATTGCAAAAGAAAGCTTATTGATTTGAGACACCAGAACGGTGAGATCATTAGAATTGAATCCAGTGATTCAGGTGGGTTTCCTACAGTTATATCATCGATGTTAGCCCGAAAGTATGTGAGAAAAGGGTGTGAAGCTTATTTGGCTTATGTACTGGATAATAAATTGTCTGAGAAACAGATTGAATCTGTATCGATTGTATGTGAATACTCAGATGTGTTTCCTGAAGAACTACCGGGTTTACCCCCTATACGAGAGATTGAGTTTGGCATTGAATTAGCTCCGGGAATGACTCCGATCTCAATAGCTCCATATCGGATGGCACCCATCTTGAGCTAAAAGAGTCAAGCACGCTTGCAAGAGTTAACAGATAGGGCTTTGCACGACCAAGTTTCTCTCCTTGGGTGCACCAGTTCTTTTGTGAGAAAGAAAGATGGAACGATGCGAATGTGTATTGATTACCGCAACTAAATAAGGTGACTATAAAGAATAAGTACCCGTTACCTCGGATTGATGATTTGTTTGATCAGTTGAAAGGGGCTTCATATTTTTGAAGATAGATTTGAGATCGGGTTATTATCAGTTGCATGAGTCAGAGATACAGATGTGCCAAAGACTGCATTCCGGACGAGTTACGGACATTTTGAGTTTTTGGTAATGCCTTTTGGGCTTACTAATGCACCTGCTATTTTTATGGATTTGATGAATCGGGTTTTTAGACAGTTTTTGGATCGATTTGTGGTGGTATTTATTGATGACATATTGATCTACTCCAAAGATGAAGTTGAACATCTTGAACATTTGAGGTTAGTGCTACAAACTTTGCGAGATCATCACCGTATGCTAAGTTTAGTAAGTGTGAGTTCGGATGAAAGAGGTCACTTTTTGGGACATGTGGTTTCACAGATCGTGCATTCGAGTTGATCCAACAAAATCTCGGCTATACTTGATTGGAAGCCACCAAAAATGTTTAGAGATTCAAGTTTTCGGACTTGCGTGTTACTATCGACGATTTGTGAAAGATTTTTCTATGATAGCAACCCTGCTAACAAAGTTAATGCAAAAAGATGTCCGGTTTGAATGGTCGAAAAATGTCGGAAAAGTTTTGATCGGTTGAAAGCCCTTTGATGAAGCTCCAGATTAGTTCAAATGAATCGGGTAAAGAATTTGTTGTGTACTCGATGCTTCTTTAAATGGTTTGGGCTGCGTTTTGATGCGTGAAGGCAAAGTTGTAGCCTACGCTTCAAGTCAATTGAAGCCGCATGAAAGAAATTACCCTACGATGATTTAGAGCTTACGACCATTGTGTTCGCATCAAGATTTGGCGTCATTACTTATTTGGCGAGAAATGTCATGTTTACTCGGATCATAAAAGTCCAAGTATCTAATGACTCGAAAAGACCTGAATTTGAGACAACGCAGTGGCTAGAATTGTTGAAAGACTATGAATTGGTGATTGACTATCACCCGAAAAGCTAATGTTGTTGCGGATGCATTAAGTCGAAAATCATTATTTTCTCTTCGTGCATTGAATGCACGATGGCTATGTCTAGTGATGGTTCGATCATAGCCGAAGTTACGAGCAAGACCGATGTTTATTCAAAGAAATTTGTGATGCATGAAAGTTGACAAGAATATGATTGCTAAACGAATTCGATGTGAAAAGGTGCAGAGTCGATTTTCAGATTGATGCAAATGACTATTTGAATTTTAAAAGCGAATATGTGTTCCAAAGAACTCGATTTGATACTGATGATTTTGAGTGAGGCTCATAGTGGCCGACTATCGATACATCCGGTAGCACGAAAATGTATAACGACTTGAAATGCAGTTCTATTGGTGGCCCGGTATGAAACGAGATATATCTCAATTTGTTTCAAAGTGCCTAATTTGTCGCAAGTAAAAGCCGAGCATCAAGTGCCTTCGGGTTGCTTCATCGATCATGATACCCGAGTGGAAATGGGATAAAATTACAATGGATTTTGTATCCGGTCTTCCTATGACACCAAGTAAGAAAGATGCAGATGGGTAATAGTTGATAGATCGACTAAATCAGCTCATTTTGTGCTTGTTCGTCTGATTTTTCACTCGATAAACTTGCTGAATTGTATGTATCGCAAATTGTAAGATTGCATGGTGTACCGAGCTCCATTGTGTCGATGAGAGACCCAGATTTACATCGCGGTTTTGGAAGAAGTTGCAAGATGCTTTAGGTACTAAACTACATTTTAGTACAGCCTTTCATCCGCAGACAGACGGTCAGTCTGAGCGAACTATTCAAATACTTGAGGACATGTTGAGATGTTGCGTTCTCGAGTTTGAAGGTACGTGGGAACGATACCTACCTTTTATTGAATTTGCTTATAATAATAGCTTTCAATCAAGTATCAAAATGGCACCTTATGAAGCCTTATACGGGCGAAAATGTCGAACACCATTATACTGGACTGAGCTCAGTGAAAATAAGATACACGGGGTTGATTTGATTAAAGAGACTAAACAGAAAGTGGCCATAATCAAAGATAATTTGAAAGCTGCATCAGATCGACAAAAGTCCTATGCTGATTTGAAACGTAAAGATATTGAATTCCAGATCGGAGATCGAGTCTTTTTAAAGGTTTCACCATGGAAGAAAGTGCTCCGCTTTTGGCCGAAAGGCAAGTTGAGCCCGAGGTTCATTGGACCGTATGATATCATTGAACGTATTGGGCTGTTGCTTATAGATTGAAGCTACCCTCCTAATTAGAAAAGATACACGATGTATTTCATGTTTCTATGCTCCGTGAGATCAGAGCGGACCACACATGTGATTGCTCACGGAGATTGAGATACATCGATATGACATATGAGGAAAAGCCGATCCGTATTCTAGCTCGGGAAATAAAAGAGTTGAGAAATAAAAGAATTCCGTTAGTGAAGGTTCTATGGAATCGTCACGGAGTTGAAGAGGCTACGTGGGAGCCTGAGGATTCAATGAGGCAACAATATCCGACCTTGTTTAACGGTAAGATTTTCGGGGACGAAAATCCTTAAGGGGGAGAGTTGTAACAGACCGAAATTGACCCTAATCGAACGGTGGTTTCGGGACCACGAATCCGAGCCCGATAAATATTTAAATATCATATTTAGTGTTTATTTTATATGAATTTATATGTATGAAAATTTCGTAGAAAAATTTTATCGCTTGAGTATCGAATTTGATAAAAGGACTTAATCGCGTAAAAGTAAAAGTTACAAATTAAAGTATAAAGTGTTAAATTGAGTGTGGCTTTTAAATAGGGAGTATTGAAATGGTAAATACCCCATTTTAAGGGTTAGTGGCCGGCCATGGACAAGTTTGTCCATAAGTTAAAGTGTTTGATTATTTTAATTAAAAGGTTGGTTTAGTAATTTGGTAAAAAAATTTATTATATGTTAAAATAATCAAGAAAAGGAAGCCATCATCTTTTTCATCCATGGACGATTGTGAAGGAAAGAAATAAGCTTTCAACCCTTTAAAATTTCGCACTTTGAAGCCAAAAATCTAAGGTGAGTTTTAGTTAGTTTTTGATAAATTTTACGTTTTGAGATTGTTGCTTCAAACCGTATCACCCATGTTGTAATTTTTGAATCTAAGCATGTTTGATATTTGGCCATTGTTGTATTCATGTGGTTTTTGATATTTGATGATTTTAGATGAAAGATATGTAAAGGATTAATATGTTTTGTGTTGGAAGTTATGATGAAATTGAGTTTTTAGGGCTAAATTGTAAAAACAAATTTTTAGAGGGGCCTATTTGCAAAATAAATGAAATGTGAGGACTTGTAAGGCCCCTAGGAACATTCGCCCTTGCATAGTTTTGGCTAATTTGGTGTATTTTGTGTGTTATACAAGTAGGACTAAATTGCAAAGTTGTGAAATTCTAGGGTAAAATAGTAATTTGCCCATTTATGTGCTTAGGGACTAAATTGAGATGAATTGTGGTTGAATGAGCTAAACTTTAATGTGTTTTAGATCAAGAGCAATGAAAACGAATTAGACCTGGGAAAGTCGAAGGTTCTCGAATAGTCGATTCATACGGACTATCGACAACCGAGGTAAGTCCTTAAGCAAGTATAGATTATCGAATTATTATGAATGTACTAAATGATGTTATTAAATAAAGTTTTCTATAAACTCTTATGTTAGCGAATGTGAAAGTATTGGTATGGGATTGGTTGAAATTTTATATAAGTGATAGTGAATTTGAAATGAAATGTTGTTATATCTCTAAACGAGTTGGTATGTTAAAGTGACTTGAATAATGTGTGTTTTATGCTATTTTGGGCAGCATTACTGTAAGGTGTATAAGTTGGTAATGACATATTCGGCTTCGTGCCTAGCGTGCTTAGTGCTGGGTGACATATTCGCTTCGTGCCTAGCGTGCTTAGTGCTTAGTGACATATTCGGCTTCGTGCCTAGCGTGCTTAGTGCCTGTGACATATTCGCTTCGTGCCTAGCGGTGCTTAGTGCCTGACATATTCGCTTCGTGCCTAGCGTGCCTTGTGCTTGTGTTTGATTTCGGCTTTAATGCCTAGCGGGCTTTATGCCGGTGATGTGTTTTACCAAGGAGAAACCAAATTGTGGTTCAAGGTAAATTGTAACTAATGTGCTTAGTAAAGGCTCAGATAAGTAAGTAAGGTTTGATATGTTTTAATGTTGCTAGAGTTTATTTAATACCATGAGTACAAGTGATATGTATATTGAGATTACGATTGATGTACACAAGTATTATGTGACCGAGTTTGAGCTTGAATGTGCTATAATGAATATTTGGTTTCCTAATAGTAGTGCTAAAGGTGTAAGAAATTTTAATATGATAACATGGTTGAGATAAATGATCTAAATGATTAAGTAATTGAATGTAGTATCATTTTGAGCTTGGGACTTACTAAGCTAGTAAGCTTCTTGTGTGTGTGTTTTTGTCTACCTTTGTTTTATAGATCTTGAATCGAACTACTGTGCTCGAAGGATCATCCGTGAAGTCAACCACACTATCTACTTTCTTTTGGGTATTGAAAACTTAGTTTGTTATTTAAAAAGGGCATGTATAGGCTAGATTGAACCATATAACTAATGTTTTGTAATAGTGTAAATATGCTAGCCATGCTAAAATGGCTAACTATTTTGAGATAACTTGTTTCGTGTTTTGATGATATTGTTTGATCATGCCATGAACTATTATTTATGCTTGATTATGGTTTAATCATGTGTGAGAGTGGTATTATTATTTGTGCATGTTAGATTATGATAGGAAAGACTTATTAATTGGTTCATGTTGATGAGCTTAATATATGGTATATACATTGATAATGTTGGATTCATGATTCGCAAAGTATTAGATTCTTATTATTGAGTATATGGTATAGTATATGTTATGTATTGAGATTATCTTGGAAGACCGAATATGTAGTTAAGTGATTGATTTTGTGTATGTATTTTAAGAAGGAGAAATGGTGAATGATGGTATAATTTGGCATGATAATGAGGTAAAATGATGGATATGTATTTGATTGAGTATTGGCTATATAAGCTTGGTTGCTAAATGATATGTAAAGGATATGTCTCATGACTATTTTTGTTGTGAAACAGTTTTAGTTACAGCAGTGATGTGATTTTGAAAATCACCAAAAATAGGAGAAATTGAATTAGAAAGTGAATAAGACATAGAATTAAATTTTATTATGTCTATTTTGATATGAAAGAAACAAGTTAGGCAAAGGAATTATATATAATGAGATATTTAAGTTTTAGTGAGACTTGTCCTGAATGAATTCGTGAGTCCCTGTTCTGTCTTAGAAAAATTGTTAAAAATTGTAAAAAGATAATTATGGAGTATAGTTTATATGTTTAGAATCCTTAATGAGTCTATTTTTGATTGGAATATACAAGGACATTATTGGAATTTTGTGCAGTGAGATAACTGAGTTTTTGTAAAGATAGGTCAGAATTATCAAACAGTGAAATAAGGGTAACTTTGATGAATAAACTGTACTAATTGGCCACATGAAAAATTCTGGAAAAATTATGGTAAAAAGTTATATGAGTCTAGTTTCAATAAAAATTGACGGATCTAAATTTTGAGTTTTGTAACTCGAGTTATGGTCAATTTAGTCAGCCTGATGCAGTTGGACAGCTTTAAATTTTCATGCCCCAAACTAGTAGTCAAGACTAGTAATGCCCCATACTCGACTCCGGCAAAGGTTTCGGGTAAGGGGTGTTACACCATGCAATCATGTGTGCATAACAAAATATAGCCATATAATAATTTATCAAATAATCCATAATATAAATGGGTCTATAATTAAGCATTTCATTTGGGCCCATAAAACAAATTAGTACTTTGCCCATTTAGCAATTTAGCGAACTTTGGTACATATATCGAACTAGAATATTTTTGGCCCATATATCGAACTAGAATATTTTTGGCCCATATATCGAACTGGAATATTTTTGGCCCATATAACGAACTAGAATATTTTTGGCCCATTTTAACAACCTAATGCTTTTTTTTTCAACCCAATTTAACAAACTAACAATCTTTCATTAATTTATCGATCTAGCGAGTTTTCGCAGATTTCTCGCTTTTAACTGCTTTCATGCATTTACGCAAGAGTATGAATTACTACGTATTTTTCTGATTTTGCTATTTTTACGATTTTATCACAATACTTACGGAGTGATATCTAACCCGAGAATGAGTGTGAAGTTACACACCTGGTTATAGTGAGAACTAGACTTTCCCGCTTGTCGATACCTATACGCATCACGATAAATTAAAACGCTATAATTTACTAACAAAACCAATCTTAGAATGAGATCTAAACTTTTACCCTCGGAATTTCGTTCTACTTCTACTTGCGGTTTCTCCCCGATTGATGGTTCGCTAACCGATGAAAGTCCACGAACAAATAAAGGTTCGGGAGTATGAACAACTTCAAACAATTGATTCTCCTCGGATGAGGCAACCCAGTGGAAAATCTCGGATTCCCAAAATAGCCCTTTGCTTATACTTAGGGGGATTAACGGAACATCCCTTCTTCTGAACACTATACGCCACCCTTTTCTTCCCTATTTTGAATGTCTTCAATGACAAAAGATCATTAATCCAACCTAATAATATATCGAAAATAATACTAAAGGTTTTAAGGGTGAGATTTCCTTACCACAAAGATCCTTGCTCCACAATATGAGAATCGACCAAAAACGTTCCCTTAACACCTTAAATCGATTTCAACATTCTATGATACTCACGAACACTTGAGTTCCGATCTTCTACTATCGCATTAAAATATAAAAAAGAAAAGTTAATAGAAAAAATGATTATTTCGATACAAGAGATCCTTCTTACCACCATCAAGATTCGGCCAAAACAACTATTAACTAACATAAACTAAAAAGAACTCTTACCTATTGTCTACGATTGAAACGAAAGGATTGAGAAGGATGTTTAGATATGATGGAGAATTCGGCTATGTATAACCAAAGAAAAGAGAAAATGGTTCGGCTATGGGCACACTAACATTCGGCCATGAGAGAAATTATTGGAGAAAGTATTGATTGAAAAGAAATAAAAGAAAGAAATAAAAGATGGAAGAAAAAGATGATGATGAGGATTCGGTTTTCAAAGAGAAGAAAAGAGAAAGACAAAAAATGAGTTTAGGAGCAATGTATATTCGGCAATGGGGAGAAGAAAGAAAAGGAATGGCTTTTTGGTATTGGTAATTTCGGCACTATGAGAAAAGGCATACAAATAATACTAAAGTGATAGGCAAAAATGACCAAATGGTCAAAAGATTAAGGCTTACCAAAAGCTCAAATTCGGCCAAGAGAGAAAGGTTGAGAAAGAGTTGCAAAACTTGCACAAAAAGCTAAGAATGACCAAAAAGTAATTCCTAATCCTAGCCAAGCTACTAACATATTCGGCCAACCTCCCCCTAGCCACAATGCCGTCCAAATTCATTGGTCAAATGACCATGAAATAATTTTGAAAACCTTTTCCTTGATACATGCCTAATGTCCCCTTATCTTTCCAAAATTTCTTGATTCCCTACCATAAGTTAACAATTACCTTATTCCTTTAGTCTACTTACCAAAAATGAAAAGTCCAACCTTACCATATATATTGCTTGGCCGACACTTGCTATACTTGTGCAAAAATAAAAATTATCTAGATGCTAACCAAGGGATTCGAACCACTCCCCTCATGCCACAACTCATGCGCCAACACCACCTTACCATTTACTCATCTTATGCTACACTTTGACACTTAAATTAACTTAAGTATCAATGTCACTTAATCCACTTCATTAAATTCTCAAAACTAAAAATTATTCCATTCCCGAATAATTCTATACTCTTCTTCAGGACTATAATAAACACGAAAAAGAAGTAAGAAAATTTTCCTTCATAATCTAAGCATCAAAAACATGCAATAAAAATTAATACTCGAATTTTAGGGTGTTACAGAAATTGTAACCACCATTGTTGAGAAATTAAAGCTTCAAACATTAGTAACATTCAGCCATTTGCATGTAAGTCAATTTTTGTTCCATTTTTGGTCACTTTCATGTTTTGGGGGGTTATTTTAGCTTAATGTATTTAATCCAAGGATTAGATTATGAAACCATCCAATATTTTTGAGGTTGTCATTCTTGAGTTTGAATAATCTTGATGCTAAGTAATGTAATATTAAGCTTGTTGTTGAGTTGGATTAGTTTGAGATGTAAATGTGTTGGTTAGTTTAAGTTTAAGGGCTCATTTGTTAAAATAGGATAGTTGGCATGTAATTCTTAGAAAATATGATAATTGGGGACTGTATAAGGACCTTATAAAATTCAGTCAAGCTTGGATTGGGTTAATTCATGTTAAATTGAAAGTATCAGCTTTAGGGACTAATGTGAAAAAATATAAAAGTTTAGGGTTAGTACGTAAAATAGTATTAATGAGTTGATTATATGAATTACAGTGTTAAATATGTTTATTTTGGAATGATTTAATTAAATTGTTAAAATTAGATCAAGAAACAAGTAGATCGGTCGATAATCGTGATAAGGGAAAAGTAGTTGAACAATTATCATCGAATACCTGTAGTTGCTGCGAAGGTAATTAGTATTCTTTAAGTTCGAACTACATAGATCTCTATAATTACTTTGGTATATGTTTATTATATTTGTAACTGATTAATAGCTTGAATGAAATAGTATGGAAACAAAATATATTTTTTTAGAATAGTTGATAAATTCAACATTGATGATTAATGCAAAGAATTGAATTATGAAATGATGGAATGTGGATTATGCAGTTCTCAAATACAATTGTTGGATTCACCGACCAGTTCTGGGTAAATATATATTTTTCAAATATACCGACCAGTGCTAGGCACACATACAATTTTCGGATACATTGACTAGTGCTGGGCACACATATAGCAATCAGTTTTACCGACCAGTGTGGGGCACATATTCTTGTCGGTTTTACCAACCAGCGACTGGGCGCATATCATTATTACGAAATTATACGTCAGGCATAGGATGCAAAAGTGGTACGTTATAAAGAATGTTATATAATCAATTCGAGATGTTTGGCATTAAAATGGTAACAATGCATTATTTAGTGACTTGTAGATTGGTCTTGTGAAGCTTACTTAATATATAATGTTCTTGTTAATTTTAGATATCATTGACATGTATTAGGATTAAATATCCAAATTATTGAATTACTATTGAATCATACTCAAAATTTAAATTGTTACTGTATGCAGCTTAGGTATGACACTAATCAATTTAAGCATCGACTTAACATCCAACTACAAATCCCGACTTCTTGTGTGGTGAATCTCTCTTTTTGAGTCTTGGCATGTACCTAGGATATTTTTGTAGTTGTTGGTATTTTTCATTTTCGTTGGTCTTATAGAATGTGTATGTAACTAGGATGTTAATATTTTAGAAATGGTCATTTTGTATATAGTTAGTTCTTTGTGACGATTACGTATATAGGATGCTTTTTTATATGAAACTTGGATATGTTTTGTTTTAGTTTACAAATACTTGTGTATATGTTGATGATATATGGTTTATGGATTTGGTTCATTTTGGAAGTGTATGTTATAAGTTATAAGTTATTTTGATTTGGGTTGATGTATTGTATGATGTGGTAGATAAGGATGATGGTTCTTGATGTTTGAATCAATGGAATGTATGGTTTGGTTAAGTTTGAATGCAATTTATGTGAATATTGAATTGTGGTGTCAATAAGGGCACATTGTTTAGGCATATAGATTGTATCTATTTGACAATTTTTTGACTTGTTTGAAGGTGTTTTTGGTGATGTTTAAAGGCTAGTTTTATGCATGGCTTAATACCCAAGATAGGTGTAAAATATGTCTTGTTTTAGAAGCAAATTTTGACACACACGACCTGGGACACGGGCTATCACATGACTATATGTCTATCCACACAGTCGTGTGTCTTATAATTTTTAGGTGTAGGTTTCACACGGTCTAGCAAACGGCCTACGACATGGCCATGTGTTCTAAAACAGTTTGTCACACAGTTTCAAACACGACTGTGTGACCCAACATCGAATGCACAAACAGTTTAGCACATGGCCTGTGACACGATCGTGTGGCCCTAATTTGAATATCCACATAGGAAAAAACACGGGCTAGAACACAACCATGTGTCTAGCCTTCGAATGTCCACACGGTCTGGGCTATGTCACATGGCTTGACCATACGACGGTGTGGCCCCTGTTTTCAAAATTTTCAACATATTCCAAAACTTTCTGATTTGTTTTGAATTGATCCTATAATGTTCTCTGTAATAGCCCAATTTTGACTGGGCTGAAATAAAACCAAAACAAATGACTAATGTCCTACCCAATACCCCCAACAGATGACCCATTACTCAATTAGCCCAATTATGCCTTTGACCCAAGACAATAATTAGCCCGGATCCTAAACTACCCAATAGACCCAATACCTAAGCTTGTGACCCATTAGCCCAAGCAAATACATGGCCCAAAAGGCCCAAATCCCTGAACAGAAGTCAGAATGGCCTATGGTTTTCTGAAACCATAGGCGCCGCAAACAGGGGCCATTCCAATCATCGCGCTGCAATGCAGAAGCTCGACCATCGCGTCACAGCCTCCAGCCTTTGCGCCGCAGTTTTGTCTATCCTCGATCATGCCATATTTAGAGCACCACCAATTCATGCCGCAGTTAGTGCGCCTGGTCATCACCGCGAGATCTCCATTTCTCCTGCATAAAAAGAACGAAAATCGACAGCAAATATGGACCGATTTCTTTCCTTTTTCATTTCAAGGGTTGTAAAACCCCATGTAAAATCTGTAATAGGGGGGGAGACACATATAGACAGAGAAAAATATATAGAGAAATATTGAGAGAGAAAAAAATAGAATACAACAGAGGTGATTTTCGAAAGCTTATTCGTGTTTCTTTTTCTTCGGTTTTATGTTTTTTTTTTATATTGCTACTAGAATAAAAAATGGATATAAATATTTACCTCTCGATTCGCAAAAGAGGATATTTTTATTTCTTCAGGCCACCTTGTGCGGTGGCGCGTGAGATGCACACACGGTGACTTATCGTTTGAACCCACGCCGGAGTTTGGTCAAAAACAGAGGAAAGGGGAGAGCTTTCTAAAGTTTTTTTTTTTTTTTTTTAAGGCTATTAAGAATGATTTTTTTTTTTTATTGATTTTCACTTTATATAGGCCTAAGAAACGACGCCGTTTTGGTGTGGTCAGATAATGACCAAAACGACATCGTTTTAAGGTTATACCCACGCACTGACCCGACCCGCATAAAGGATCCGCGTGTTTTCAGATAATGGGAAATTTATCCCTTTAGTCCCTCCGCATTATTTCAGTTTTGTAATTAAGTCCGTTTATATCCTTTTATTTATAATTTGACCCCTTTTAATTTGTTTTTATTATTATTTGATCCTGGTTTCTTTATTTTTCAAACTCGTTTCTTATTTTTTATTTTATTTTATTCTAATACTATTTTAATTATTTTATTATGTTAAAACATTATATTATCTCTATTATTTGTAAATTAATTCATTAAACTTGTATATTTTTATTACATATATTATTTTATTACATATTATTTTTAACTTATATATTAATTATTCTTATATATTTTTATTTTGTACCTTATATAGTATTATATTATGTATATTATTTCTAAAGCTTTATTTTATTATTTATATTATCTAATTTATATTGTTTATATTATGTATTAATGTACTACGTATATATATATTTTCATTATTTATTATTTTATTCAGGTTCAAAATTATTTTCATTACATCTTATTTTTAGACTATATTATATGTTTTTTTTAATTCTTTATATTACATAGTATTATATTATATCATATGTTATTTTTGTAAAAGTTATGCATATTTTATAACATGTTTCACATATATTATTTATATTATATTATTGTTTTGAAAATATCTTTATTATTATATATTATTATGTATTATCTTTTATATGTATTAAGTTATATATTTATTATAATATTCATTTAGTATTTTTATTATTTTACATATATTGCTTTATATATTTTGTTTATCTATGTAATGCCATTTTATTTATTTATTATTTATGATTACTATAGTGTAGTTATTTATGTTGTATTTTATATTGTATGCTATTGTCTTATAATCGTTTTTAATATTTGTGTATGATAGTTTATAAATGCGATATTGTTACATGGATTAGTGTTTAAAATGAAAATCCATTTTTGCAAAACCTTTATATTTTTAAAAGCTTTTAAAATAAGGAAATATTTTGGTATTTAGAAATTTGGGAAATAGTGCCCTAACGTATTGGGTTGCGATTTTCCGTTTGGCTAAATAACTAAATATCCTTTTAACAAGTTTTGTAAAACATGAGATGACTTTAGTTACAAGGGTTTAAAAAAACGTCGTGTCCTAACGTATTGGATGTGATGTTTATATTCCTTCGGAATAAAGAAATCTAAAGTTTTAAATAAAAAACCTATTATTGGGAATTCAAAAGATTGTGCCTTAACTTACTGGGTTCAACGTTTTATGTCTCGAAGTAGGAATTTTCTAAAATAAAGACGAGCTTAATTTCAAAGTCATGAGGTGCTATACCTTAACTTATTGGGTAAAGTACTTTATTTCTTTGTGATAGTGAGTCTTGCTTTTCTTTCTAATAAAAGGATCATATTTTCTAATTTTCTTAATTTTCAATATTCGGACATGACTTTATCGATTAGGTACCAATTTTAGGCGTTATGAGGGTGCTAATCCTTCCTCATACGTAACCGACTCCCGAACCTGTTTTCTTGTTTTTGTGGACCAAAATTGAATGTTTTTAAAATAAAATGTTTTACAAGGTGATCCAATCACACCTAAGTGAAAAAATGATTGGTGGCGACTCCCACTTTTGTTTTTAAAGTCGATCCCCATTATTCAAAACTCGATTTTTAAAATGGTTTCGACATTCTCAAACTACTTTTAAGGCTCCGTGGGCTTGATTTAAGGCCCATAAGTGCATTTTTACAATAAATCAAATGTGTTTTTGATTGTTGTATGATATTTGAATAATTGTCTTTGTTTAATGTTAAAGATTTATAATTGTATTGTAATACTTTTTAACCCTAATCTGGCTATGGAGATAGGTTAGGGGTTTTACATTTCACAAACACAAAATTAGAGTTTTGAAAAGAATATATTAGTAAACGGTATATAGAAAAATAGAGCTTCTCGACCTAAAATAAGAAAACAAGTTTGTATCATAATATGAATGAGATTTTGTATAGCTTAGTATGTATGCTTGCGAGATTGTACCGATGGATGAAGAGATGTGTATTTGTATTAAAGATGGACTAATTGATGTTATATTAAAATGTTGGGTGGAGCAATGGAAATACGAGAATTTGTGGTTCTATCTGATTAAGCACAATAAATGGAAGAGATCTGTAACAGTAAGAAAAAGAATGAAATGAAATTACGTGACTCTAGTAAAATAAATTTATCTAAATCGTTTTCAGCTTCACTCTCAAAGAAACAGAGAGAACTTTTAGTCACAATGTCACATCATTTGGATTCATAGGAAAAAATAAGTTGAGACATAATAATTCAATATTCCAGACAACGCCGGTAGTCAGTATTGGCAGTGTCCATAATGATGATAAATCTATTTTTGATCATTATGGAAAGTTCCATAAAGGTGTATATCGAGTTATGATCGGGGTATGTTTTCGATGCGAATATTCAGAACATTTTATGAGAGAAAGAAGTTAGGCATTAATGAAAATCAAGTTGTTAGACAGATGTCTGTTACTCAGAGAGGCCGAAAGCTAGGACAGAGCAACAACCTGGAACTACTCGTGGTGGAACAAAAGATAAAATAGACAGATCTAAGACTAGGGAGTCTGCTAGAACATATATTATTAGAGCTAGAGAAGAGGCTTCTGCCTCAGATGCTAAAATTGATATTTTTTTCTCACATTAATATTAATGTATACACATTGATATACCTTGGATTGACTCATTCTTACTTTTGAAGTACTTTAGCATCTAAAAAGAACATATTAGTAAAACAGACTGAATTTGATATTTACGTAACTAAACCACTAAGTCAGAATGTCATAGTCAGTTCAATTCGTACAAAGCATCCACAAAGAATTCAGGGTTGTGATTTTTCTTGCTGACCTGATGTTATGAATGTTCCATGAGCTTGATGCAATACTAAGTATGGGTTCAATCTACATGAAATGGTAGTAAATTATAGTTAGAAATGAATCGATTTGTGATATCACATTTAACAAGTTAATTACTGTTGAGTCAGACAAAATTGATTGTGTTATAAATGGCATACCTATGATTTCTACTCAGAGAATGGTTTGTAAAGGATGTGAAGCATTTTTAGCCAACGTTTTACATATACGAGCATCGAAGTCGAAGATTAACCAGTTACCAACAGGCAAAGAATTCGTTGATATGTTTCCTTGTAACACCTGAAACCCGGTCTAAACACTACAACTAGATTTGACGTGCCACGAGAAAGAAAACGTTTTGGAAACTGATTTGTCGACTTATTTTCGAAAGAAAACCAATCTAAGATTTTAGAGAAAACGAAGTTGAATCTTGTGACATCTAAAACGCGTTAGAACTTGTTTAGAAAAACTTATTTGCCTTATTTTTACTATATCTATTACTTAGTCAGTGATCACTTTAGAAAACGGGTATTTTATTAGGTTTTGAAAACAACCAATTCATAACGTTTAAATATGCTTAACAAAAGTTAAAGAGCCAATTATATAAAACATCCCAAAAATAAAATTTAAGCGGCCATATTACAGTATTGAAAACCAAAATTAAATAAAACAACCAAGTCCGAATGGAAAACTTTGTAATAACCCAAATGCTGTGCATGGCCACCTCGATTCCACTCCGGCTCCATATCCACAATCTAAGGATTATCTGCAAAATATAATGGAAGGGGTGAGTCACCTAGACTCAATGTGTAAGTCCCCATCCCAAATGAAAATATGCTCTTACACAGATTCAGATACAAATATGCATGTCATGCAACCCGTCAACCTAGATTTCCATCCATGTCTCCCAAATCTACCCCTTGTGGTACCAAACCACTGGTGGTGCCAAACCACCGTAACCGGGTTACAAAATAACATATGTGGTACCAAACCACTGGTATCCAAAGTTACAAAAATAACATGTGTGGTGCCAAACCACTGGTGGTGCCAAACCACTGAGACTTAGTCACAATTTTTATAAAATGTGGGGCCAACCCACTGTGTGATACCAAATCACTGGTGACAGTCTGATAGATCATACTTCCCCCTCCTCTCATCACCCATAACACATATTTGTGCCAACAGTATCAGTATGACCATGCTTAACATACAAAATTACGCATACAGAATAACATGCATTCATAGATCACAATCACCGCAGAAATAATAACAACTTACCCAGCATCCTCGCTTTTACCCACAAGGGTATTTTAGTAACCATTGCCGTCATTCCGGCTTTTAACATCACACAACATTTACATAGTAAGTATAGAAAGTGTGTAAGAGTTACACACCTGGTTTTTGTACTAACGCTTTTACTACTTCTACGCTACTGTCACTCGAGACTACCACTATTGGCTTACAATCTAACTCCGATGTTGGCCCACACCGGATGGCCAATCGCACACTCCTGACACAGATCACTTGTATTTTGGCGTTGGGTTTACAAATCCAACCCCTCCTACTGCTTGACTGCTATTCGAGTCCATAATAACCTTTGGTCACTAAACCAATCAAACCGATGAGATCTAATAAATAAACATAGTGTTTAAACGAAACCCTTACCTAGCTACATTCGGCCAACACTCAAATATTAAACTGATCCCATAAACGCAACCAATAGAGTACCTTAACATATTCGGCCAAAAATTAAAGAACCAAAAATGCCATTCGACCGAATCCTACCACCACCACCTACCTTCGGCCTCTTCACAAATCGGCATAGGAGACCTTAATGAGACAGATTCGGCTTTTAGGGGCGGAGAGTGAAATCGACAGGTCTTAGAACAATTGATTCAGATTAAAAACTTGATAAAAAGAAATCGCAGAGAAACCAAAATCCTGAAACTCACCATATTACTGAGAAGTATTCGGCTTACGGTGCACCTTCGGGAATTAGAGATCTCACATGATAGTTCGGCTATGGGAGAAAGGGATATACACAAGGAGATTTCAGCTTTTAGAGGAATTTTGGAGAGGGATATAAGGCTAGGGACTTTCGGCTAGAAGAGAGAAAAGTTTGAGAAGAGGGAAGAAAGGAATTTCGGCCAGAGAGAAAAATGAGAACGAAAGAAAACAAACAAAAGAAAAGATGGATACTCTACTAATAATTTTGGCTACATACTTCCACACACAGAGTTGGAGTTTTAGCCAACTCTCTCCCTCCTAATAGCTCTCATCTCACTTGATAACCTAATTCTTATTCACCTTTAAAAGAGCCCACCTTAAAACCAACTCTTTCCTTTAAATTATCAGCTTTTCTATCCTCAAAATAAAAGAAATAAAACTTCCAAAATGTAGCTTAAGTGCCGTCCCCCCCTTCCCCTTTATGTGTTGAATTCTTGACCCACCAACCTGGGCCCCAAGCGGCCACACTAGGCCCAACTCCTTCTCCATTGTGACGCCATCTTAATGCCCACTTAAAGCACCTCTAATTTTTGGACCACAAACCCAGCTTGCTACTAAACATAGTAATTTACATTAAATTACTACTAACACAAATTTTAATCAATTTAACCCAGATTTAAGCCGAAACCTGAGGCCACTACACACCTCAAAGCCTTTAACCTACTAACTTACCTATGCAACGTACCAAATGCACAGACCCACCAAAATCAGGATATTACAATTATACCCCCTTAAAATAAATTTCGGCCTCAAAATTTACCTGGTCAAAAGAGTTGAGGGTATTGCTGTCACATAATATCTTCCGACTCCCATGCCGCTTCCTCTGATCCATGGTTCCACCATAATACCTTCACCAAAGGAATTGTTTTTCTATGTAAAACCTTAACATCCCGATCCATGATCTGCACAAGTTCCTCCTCAAAAGACAAGTCTGGGCTCACCTCAATCTCCTCCACTGGCACAACATGCGACGAATCCGAGCGATAGCGTCTAAGCATAGAAACATGAAACACATCATGGATTTGACTCAATTCTGGTGGCAACTCGAGCTGGTAAGCCACTGGTCCTACTCGCTTCAACACCCGATAAGGCCCGATAAACCTAGGGCTTAACTTGCCTTTCCTATCGAACCTCAAAACCTTCTTCCACAGCGACACCTTCAAAAAAACCTTGTCACCTTCTGCAAACTCTATATCCTTTCGTTTAAGATCTGTTTAAGACTTTTACCTGTCCGCCACTTTTTTCAACCGAGCTCGAATCACTTTCACCTTATCTTCTATCTCAGCAACCAACTCTAGACCCAACAACTACCGCTCCCCCAACTCCGTCCAACATGTAGGGGTACGACACTTCCGACCATATAACACTTCTTATGGTGCCATCCGAATACTTGCCTGATAACTATTGTTATATGCAAATTTCACCAACGGTAAGAATTCTTCCCAACTGCCTTTGAAATCCAGGACACAACCCCTTAGCATGTCCTCCAAAACCTGAATCACCCTCTCCGATTGCCCATCTGACTGGGGATGAAATGCCGTACTGAAATCCAATATTGTGCCTAGTGCCTGGTGCAAAGCCTTCCAGAACCTTAATGTAAATCTAGGGTCTCTGTCCGAAATAATTGACACTGGCACCCCATGCAGCCTCACAATCTCTGCTACATATAGTCTTGCTAACTTCTGAAGAGAATAATCCATATGCACAAGTACAAAATGAGCAGACTTCATCAGACGGTCCATAATCACCCAAATTGAATCCTTCTTGGTAGGCGTAAGGGGTAGCCCACTCACAAAATCCATTGTAATCCTTTCCCACTTCCATTGTGGTATCTTAATCGGTTGCAACAGACCTGACGGCAACTGATGTTTAGCCTTGAGTTACTGACATATCAGACACTTACCTACAAACTCCGTTACCTCCCGCTTAAGGCCCGACCGCCAAAACTACTCCCACAAATCTCGGTACATCTTACTACCTCCCAGATGCATAGCATATGGACTGCTATGTGCCTCCTGCAAAATCTTCTGCCTTAACTCCACATCCTTAGGCATACACACTTCTCCCGAAAACATAACACTCCATCGCTGCTCAGACTATACCCCTCCAATCCATCATTCTGCACTTGTAACCTTCGTGCACTCAAAACTTCATCCACTAATTGTTTCTCCTTAACCTCATTAATCTATGTTGGCTTCACTCGCAATTCTGCTAACAGGCTTCCATCATCATACAGACTAAGGTGAGCAAACATGGGTCTTAACTCTACCACCACCTTACGACTCAAGGCAACCGCTACCACATTAGCCTTTCCCGGGTGATACTCAATCGAGTAGTCATAGTCCTTTAACAGCTCAATCCACCTTCTCTTCCTCAAATTTAACTCCTTCTGCGTAAGAAGGTACTTCAAACTCTTGTGGTCCATATACACGACAGACTTTTCTCCATACAAGTAATGTCACCAAATTTTTAGGGCAAAAACCACCGCAGCCAATTCCAGATCATGCGTCGGGTAGTTTACTTCATGAGATCTTAACTGCAGAGAAGCATACACTACTACTTTCCTCTCTTGCATGGGACGCGTCACAATAAATCGTAAACTCCTTTCTGGCTTTCGGTTGAATTAACACCGGAGCTTCCATCAAAATCTTTTTTAATTTCTCAAAACTTCCCTGTTGCTTATCTGTCCACACAAACGGAACCGCTTTCGTCAGTAACTTTGTCAATGGTGCTGCAATCAGAGAAAACCCTTCTATAAACCTTTGGTAATACCCTGCTAAAACTAGAAAACTCTGAATCTCCGCCACAGACTTCGGTGGCTTCCAATCAAAATCGCCTCAATCTTTCGAGGATCCACTCTAATCCCCTCCGCTGACACCATATGAACCAAAAAGGTAACTTCCTTCAACCAGAACTCGCAGTTACTAAACTTGGCGTATAACTACTTCTCTCTAAGAATCTGCAACACCACTCGCAAATGCGCGTCATGCTTCTCCTCTGATTTTGAGTACACCAAAATATCATCTATAAATACTACGACGAATCGATCCAAATATGGTTGGAACACCCGGTTTATCATATCCATAAATGCCATTGGTGCGTTCGTCAACCCGAACGGCGTTACCCAAAATTCATAGTGCCCATATCGAGTACAAAACACCATCTTATGGATATCCGCCTCCTTTACCTTAAGGTGGTGATATCCCAACCTCAAATCTATCTTGGAAAAGACCGATGCTCCCTTAAGTTGGTCGAACAAGTCATCTATCCTAGGCAAAGGATACCTATTCTTAATCGTAAATTTATTCAACTGATGATAGTCTATGCACATCCGCATTGACCCGTCCTTTTTCCTCACAAAAAGCACAGGCATTCCCCAAGGTGAAACACTTGGCCGGATAAAACCTTGATCCAGTAACTCTTGAATCTATGCTTTCAACTCCACCAATTCCTTTGGTGCCATCCTATATGGAGCAATTAACACTGGCGCAGTTCCTGACAGAAGGTCTATACCGAACTCTACTTCTCGATCCGGGGGCAAACACGGGAGCTCTTCTAAAAAAACATCAATAAACTCATTCACTATTTGAACACTTCCTATAGCCGGTTCCTTACCTTCTAAAGCACAAATATAAACTAAAAATGCCTCACATCCTTTCCTTACCATATTCTCCGCTTTCAGCGCGAAAACCACATTAGATAGGTAATTCCTTCTCTCACCTATCATTACCACCTCTACACCCTCGACCATTTTTAGCACCATGCGCTTAGCCGCACAGTCTAGTTCTGCCTAGTACTTAACCAGCCAATCCATTCCTAAGATTAAATCGAACTCCCCAAAGGGTAGTTCCATCAAATCTGCTTGAAACACGACCCCTTAAAGTTCTAGGGGTACATCCCTATACAATTTGTCTACCACCACAGAGTGTTCTACAAGGCTAACTACTGTCATCTTTCTAGGAGATATCTCATAGGCTAAGTTTAGAGTTCCCACTATACTACTAGCAATATAAGAGTGTGTCAAACCAACATCAATTAAAGAAATATAAGGCAGCCCATAAATTATAAATGTACTGGTTATGACGTCCGGTGTGTCGCCCTCCTCTAGATGTTTGGCTGCGTAGACCAACCCAGGCTGTCTAGCACTAGCACCTTCAGCACCTCAGCCAGGTGCTCCACGGCCCCGTCCGTTACCATTTCCACCCCTACCTGCACCTCGACCCTCCGTGGTTGCTGGCCATCTCTCCTGAATTGACCACGTCCTTAACCCTCAACTTGAGTCCTAGCTAACTTCAGCGAGACAGTCCCTTACCCGGTGCTCCAACGACCCGCACTCAAAACATCCTCTATTACCAGCCCAACAGTCTCCCGAATGAGACTTCCCACATCGAGCACACTGAGGTGGCCACTGAGCAGCAGCAGCAGGCTTTGTAGCTTGATCCGGCCCACCAAATCTAGCCCTTTTTTAAGCACTTCCACCAGACCCTAATGGCCCAAAACTCCTTTTATCCTTGCCTCTATCCTGATTCTGTTTCTCAGACTGCTTCACCTCTTAAGCTATTTTGGCCTTTTCCACAAGAACGGTAAATTCCCTTTCACGCTGAGGTGCAATCAACACCTGCAGCTCATCCCTTAGCCCGTCCTCAAACCTAACACAGCGCTCATGTTTCGTAGCCACCATACACTGAGCATACCTACTCAACCTTAAAATTTAGCCTCGTACTCGGGTACCGACTTATTTCCTTGCACCAAATTTAGGAACGCCTTACGTTGCGCATCAGTATAACCAGTTCCCACATACTTTCTCTGATAAGCTGCCCTAAAATAATCCCAGGTGATATCACTGGCCACTGCACCATCCCTGACCATGAGCCACCACTGATACGACTCAACCCGGAGAAGAGACACTATCCCCTTCAACTTCTCCTCAGCCAAGAAGTCTAAGTCATCCATTATGCGCTCAGTTGCCTCCAACCAATACTCAGCAGTATTGGGAGCTACACCGGACACCCCCTTAAACACCTCCGCTCCGTTAGCTCGGAGTCGCTCAGCCTCAATTTTTGGGCTCCTACACCCGCGTCTGCCCCGACAACTCTTTCCAAAACTCATACTGCCTGAGATATTGGGTCGTTACCACCTATCTGATCCTGAAACTCAGCTTCTGTCGTCGGCAGATCCGGCATCACATTTTTAGACCCATGGCCAGATCTTACTGGCACCGACAAGGCCATCCTACCCCTTCCACGGCCATGCGGTGGACGTCCACGACCTCTTGTACTCATTCTTCTCATTCACGTTTATCTGGTTAGAATTTTATGAATTATTAATTCTGTTCACTGTTTATCCACGAATAATTTTATGATAAATAGTTTTAAAAGTGATTCTTTCGAATTCGAATCTATCTAAAGTTTCAGTTTCAAGCTTATCTCCTAGTTTTAAGTATATTCATCACACAAACAACATCCACAGACCATATTTCATAAGCAGGGGTATTTTTATCATTCCACTACCAGGGGTATTTTCATAATTTTAACCTACAGGGGTATTTTCGTAATTTTCTAAAATAAAGGTTCGAGTTTTTTTACAAAATAAGGGTATTTTGGTAATTTTATGGAGCAGGGGTATTTTGGTAATTTTAAAAGTCAGGAGTAATTTGGTAATTTTACAAACTAGGGGTACTTTGGTCATTTTCCAAATCTAAGGTAGTTTTTACAAATCCAGGGGTAACTTGGTAATTTCAAAATTAGGGTTCTTACATAACAGTGTGGCTAGTCCCTTTCGGGTTTTAATTATCGGATTTAGCCTGTGACCAAGTCCTCATGGATAGGGTGAACAGTCACTATGCACTAGGTAGGATTCGAGCGAAAAGGAGGTGAGTCACTGGGACAGCTTAAATACCAAGCTCTCCTTGAATCCACTCCTAGACATGCTCATGCTTGTTGGCACACCCTAACCCGGCGACTTACTCACAGGTTTGTTTAATTATGCTTAAGTCTTATGTATTTAAAGAGGGGTGTAAACTAACCATATGGTCCCTCAGTACCATCATGTTTAACTATATCTAAAGCCCACAAGCCCAACATATACATATAAATATCACATCAAAAGTTAGGGTACTTACCTGGGTGGATCAACGACGGAGACTCAGGTACCATGCTTTCCTGAAAAATAATCATTTCACAAAATTTTAAAACATAGTTTGGGCTCTAAGCCCACAACTGAGCTTTTGAACCGGACTCTGATACCAAAATGTAACACGTGAAACTCGGTCTAAACACTACAATCAGATCTGACGTGCCACGGGAAAGAAAACATTTTGGAAACCGATTTGTGGACTTGTTTTCGAAAGAAAACCAATGTAAGATTTTAGAGAAAACAAAGTTGAATCTTGTGACATCTAAAACGCGTTAGAACTTGTTTAGAAAAACTTATTTGCCTTATTGTTACTTCATATCTATTACTTAGTCAGTGATCACTTTAGAAAATGGGTATTTTATTAGGTTTTGAAAACAACCAATTCATAACGTTTAAATATTCTTAACAAAAGTTGAAGAACCAATTATATAAAAAATCCCAAAAATAAAATTTAAGTGGCCATATTACAATATTGAAAACCAAAATTAAATAAAACAACCAAGTCTGAATGGAAATCTTTGTAATAACCCAAATGTTGTGCATGGCCACCTCGAGTCCACTCCGGCTCCATATCCACGATCTAAGGATTATCTGCAAAATATAATGGAAGGGGTAAGTCACCTAGACTCAGTGTGTAAGTCCCCATCCCAAACGAAAATATGCTCTTACACAGATTCAGATACAAATATGCATGTTATGCAACCCGTCAACCTAGATATCCATCCATGTCTCCCAAATCTACCCCTTGTGGTACCAAACCACTGGTGGTGCCAAACCACTGGTAACCAAAGTTACAAAAATAACATATGTGGTACCAAACCACTGGTGGTGCCAAACCACTGAGACTTAGTCACAATGTTTATAAAATGTAGGGCCAACCCAGTGTATGATACCAAATCACTGGTGACAGTCTGATCGATCATACTTCCCCCTCCTCTCATCACCCATAACACATATTTATACTAACAGTATCAGTATGAACATGCATAACATACAAAATTACGCATCCAAAATAACATGCTTTGATAGATCATAATCACCGCGAGAAATAATAACAACTTACTCGGCATCCTCGTTTTACCCACAACGGTATTTTAGTAACCATTGTTGTCATTCCGGCTTTTAACATCACACAAATTTACATAGTAAGTATAGAAAGTGTGTAAGAGTTACACACCTAGTTTTCGTACTAATGCTTTTACTGCTTCTACGCTACTATCACTCGAGACTACCACTATTGGCCTACGATCTAACTCAGATGTTGGCCCACACCCGGATGGCCAACTGCGCACTCCTGACACAGATCGCTTCTTCTATTTTGGCATTGGGTTTGTAGATCCAACCCCTCATACTGCTTGACTGCTATTCGAGTCCATAATAACCCTTGGTTTCTAAACCAATCAAACCGATAAGATCTAATAAATAAACGTACTGTTTAAATGAAACCCTTACCTAGCTTTCAGATCCTGAAAGTCTTTATGAAAACGTCACCACCAAAGCCATCTACATTCGGCCAGCACTCAAATATTAAATCGATCCCACAAACGCAACCAATAGAGTACCTTAACATATTCGACAAAAAAGGAAAAACCAAAAAGGCCATTTGGCCAAATCCTACCACTACCACCTACCTTCGGCCTCTTCACAAATCGGCCAGGAGACCTTAATGAGACAGATTTGACTTTTAAGGGCAGAGAGTGAAATCGACAGGTCTTAGAACAAGTGATCCAGGTTAAAAACTTGATAAAAAGAAATCACAGAGAAACCAAAATCCTGAAACTCACCAGATTACTGAGGAGTATTCGACTTACGGTACAACTTTGGGAATTAGAGATCTCACCTAATAGTTCGGTTATGGGAGAAAGGGATATACACAAGGAGATTTTAACTTTTAGAGGAATTTTAGAGAGCGATATAAGGCTAGGGACTTTCGGCTAGAAGAGAGAAAAGTTTGAGCAGAGGGAAGAAAGGAATTTCGACCAGATAGAAAAGATAAGAAAGAAAGAAAAAAAATAAAAGAAAATATGGATACTCTGCTAATAATTTTGGCTACATACCCCCACACTCAGAGTTGGAGTTTCAGCCAACTCTCTCCCTCCTGATAGCTCTCATCTCACCTGATAACCCAATCCCTATCTCACCTTTAAAAAAGCCCACCTTAAAACCAACTCTTTCCTTTTAATTATCAGCTTTTCTATCATCAAAATAAAAGAAATAAAAGTTTCAAAATGTAGCTTAAGTGCAGTCCACCCCTTCCCCCTTATGTGCCAAATTCTTGACCCACCAACCTGGGCCCCAAGCAGCCACACTAGGCCCAACTCCTTCCGCCTTATGACGCCACCTTAATGCCCACTTAAAGCACCTCCAATTTTTGGGCCACAAACCCAGCTTGCTACTAAACATAGTGATTTACATTAAATTACTATTAACACAAATTTTAATCAATTTAACCCAGATTTAGGCTCAAACTTGAGGCCACTACACAGCTCAAAGCCTTTAACCTACTAACTTACCCATGTAACGTACCAAATGCACATACCCACCAAAATTAGGATATTACATTCCTGAAGAACTACCCGAATTACCATCAAAATGAGAAGTGGAGTTTGCTATGGAGATAATGCCCAGAACTACTTTGACATCAATTACTCCATATAAAATAGCTCCTACTGAATTAAAAGAGTTAAAGGCACAATTGCAATAGTTGGTTGAAAGAGGTTTTATACGACTGAATGTGTAATCTAGGAAAACTGGATTGTGATTATGAAAAAGAAAGACAAGATTATGAGAATTGTATAATGATTACATATAGCATATCAAAGACACCATAAAAAATAAGTATTTGTTATTTTATAAAGATGACTTAATTGTTTAGTAAAAGAGGGACTACTATATTTTGTGTATTAATTTTTTTGACTAGATGGTTGTTAGCTCAGAGTTATGAGACAGATATGTCGAATATTACTTTCCAAACTTGATATAAACAATGTAAGATTGAGATAACACCTCTAAGATTACCGATCGCTCAGTCGCTTTAGAGATCTAATAGACAACATTTGCTAGTTATATTTGAACAAAATTGTTGTTATGTTATCAATAATATTCAATTTGTGTGAGGAATTAAATTAAACATGATTATCATCGAAAAGTAGTGTTATGAATTTTAAGAGAGAAATAGGTGTTTGTAAAGATCAATAAATATGAATTCTGATTTTGAGAAGTAAGTTTTTCTAGATCTTTTGATAACCACTGAAAATATTTGAGTTACTTCGAATCAACTCCTATCAGTTACTGTAATGCTCCAAAATTTTAATTTTTGATTTCGTGTATGTGTGACACACAATGTCTATATGCTTCAGTGGTTATGTGTTCTGGGTGTGTGAGAGAGGTCCTAATATACGGCCATAACTTCTAGGTCGGGTTTGGGCTGTTACATTTAGTGGTATTAGAGCCAAGTTACAAAACTCAGGTGTGGATTATGGGTTTTATAAAAAATGGGCTTTCGAAAAATTTATTAATTTCCAAATGATTTGAAATGTTTTTACTGAGTATGTGGTACACCGAGTCTCCAGCGTCGATCCTATAAGAATTTTGAATTGTGATTTGTTTTAAACTGAAACTATTATAGATAGTATATTTTGAAACTACTATAGGTAGTAAACTGTACTGGAAACACTCTAGTCAGTGTATACTGAAAATTGTAGAGAAACTGAAAACTGTAGTGAGACTGTGATTTACGAAAATGAACTCTGAATAATCGATACTATTTTACATAAAACATTTGTTAATAAACACTAGAACTGTAATTGATTCATAAAACTGTTAATAAATATAAACGTGATTAGATAATGAGCGCACGAGGTATCCGTAGATGGGGTACTAGAGGCTGAGGTAGAAGCCATAGAGGAGCTCGAGCTGAGTCCTCTTCACTGGGTAGCATATCGAATTTGGATACGAGTGAGACGCTAGTGTCGCCTGCTACTAAGACTGGGTCTCAAGATCACATGGCTGGGGACGACGCATTGTCCCATGCAATGCTAAGGATTTTGGAGAGGGTCGCTAGGCCCAATACTGGATCTAGGGGTCGAGGGTCGGTTACGGAATGGCTCTTGTCCAATGGAGCTGGGCTCTTTAGGGGTGTCACTAAAGTTACCCCTAATGTGGCCAAATACTAGATTGAGGCTATGGAGAGTATTATGGATGATTTAGATTGCACTCCTTAGCAGAAATTAAAGGGTAAAGTCTCACTACTGCGGGATGAGGCTTATCAGTGGTGGCTTACTGTTAAGGAGGGCACTCAACCCGAACGTTTGACCTGGGAGTCCTTTAAGACCACCTTCTAGGGAAAAAATGTGGGAGCCAATTATGTGATGCCCATAGGAGGGAGTTTTAAATCTAGCACAGGGAGATTGATTGTGGCCGAGCCACTATGCACGAGGTATGGTGGCATCGGAGTATGAGCTATGTGTTTTCTTTAAGGATAGCCTCAAGGATAACTTGAGGGTTCTGATAGCTCCACAGAGGGGGTGAGAGTTTTTTACCTTGGTCGAGAAGGCAAAGATTGCCAAGGAGGTTAAGCGCACTAAATGTCAAAACCGCGATAAATAGAAAGGTAGGAAAAAGAGGGATTCAGAGCTCTCGAGTTCTGTACAGAGGCCTAAGAAAAAGGCTAGAGCTGATGGGCCAGTTAGAGCTGGGTCCTCTGTTGCCGCTATTGGACAACAACTGTATGTTGATTGTGGTAGACACCACCAGGGCGAGTGTTGGAGGATGACTGTGGCGTGTCTGAGGTGTAGATCATTGGATCACCGTATTAGGGAGTAGCTGATCAGATGTAAGCTCAGGGTACTTGTAATGCATAGCCATAGAGGTAGTACAATAGCCACAGAGAGGCTGTGGTCAAGCTAGGGGTGGTAATGGCATGGGTCGTGGTGGCGAGCACCTTTGGAAAAAGGTCTTTGAAGCGGTCGAGGCGAGGAAGCCGACTCTAGTATATACTGCAGGTCGTCGAGAGAATGGAGATGCTCCGGACTTCATCACTTGTACGTTTCTTATTCATGATGTACCTTATATTGCATTGATAGATATAGGATCCACTCACTCCTATATAGCATGTATTGTGTCTAGAAACTTGGGGATTTCAATTGAGAGAACTACGAGTGAGGTTACGGTATTGAGCTCGTTAGGGCAATTTATTAGAGTTAGCAAATTGTATAGGGACATTCCTTTAGAGGTACAAAGGGCAATATTCCTGGCTGATTTGATGGAGCTTTCATTTGGGGAGTTTGACCTAATTCTGGGGATGGACTGGTTGGCCAAGCATCGTGTTAGCTTGGACTGTACGACTAAGAGGGTCATACTAAGGACTAAGGAGAATAATGAGGTAGTCATGATTAGATAATACCGTAATTACTTATCTAATTTGATCTCTGCACTAGGGGCAGAGAAGATGGTTCGTAAGGGATGTGAGGCATTCATGGCCTACATAAGTGTTTCAGATTCTGGGGATTCTACAGTTAAGGATATCAAAACGGTAAAGGATTTTCCAAATGTCTTTCATGAGGAGCTACTGGGGTTACCTCCGAATCGCGAGTTGAAATTTGGGATTTTGGCTTCTTTTAGGTACAGCTTCAGTGTCTATCGCTCCCTATTGAATGGCATTGAAGGAGCTTGTGGAGCTTAAGACTCAGATTTAGGAGCCGTGCTATTGATATCCGAGGTAATTGGGAGGATTATCTACCACTAGCGGAGTTCGCCTATAGTAACAGTTTCTAGTATAGCATCCAGATGGCACCTTACAAGGCACTATATGGCCGTAATTGTCGCACTTCTTTATGTTGGACTGAGTCAGGCGAGCAACGTGTTCTGGGTCTTGAGTTGGTTTCTAATATAGAGGATAAGGTTAGACTGATTCGAGATCGACTGAAAGCGGCTTCTGACAGATAGAAATCTTATGCGTACTTAAAGTGACGAGAGATTGAGTATTCGGTGGGGGACTTTGTATTCCTTAAGGCCTCGCCATGGAAGAAGGTACTGAGGTTTGGTCATCAGGGCAAGTTGAACCTTAGGTTTATTGGACCTTACCGTATTTTAAAGCGAGTGGGACCAGTTGCTTATCAGTTGGAGCTACCTCCAGAGTTGGATTGTATCCATGATGTGTTCCATGTCTCAATGTTGAGGCAGTGATGCTCTGGTCCTATTCACATCATTTTTTTAAGGAGATTGAGGTTAGGCCAAACTTGACCTTTGAGGAGGAGTCAGTTCAGATTCTGGATCGAGATGTAAAAGTAATGAAGAGGAAATCTATTCCACTGGTTAAGGTTCTTTGGCGTAATCATAGCACTAAGGAGGCTACGTGGGAGCCTGAGGATATGATGCGTCAGCAATATCCAAATCTGTTCTGACAGGGTAAATTTTGAGGACGAAATTTTCTTTTAGGGGGTAGAATTGTAACGCCCCAAAGTTTTAATTTTTGATTTCATGTATGTGTGACACCCAATGTCTATCTGATTCAGTGGTTATGTGTTTTGGATGTGTGTGTTAGGTCACAAGTTCAAGCTTACTTGGGAAAATTTTGGTATTTTTATAAATAAAGCCTTTAGCTTGTGCAAAGGCTTAAGTTTAATTGTTGGTAGGTTTATATCAGAATGAGCATGCTGGTTTGATGGTTAAGTGGAGTGTGTTGGAGGTCCTATGTTCAATTCTCTATGATGGCGTGGAAATAATATTTTTGCTCCAAATTTGGCTAAGAGTTGTGTTGGGGCAAAATTCTAAGTAGTTGTGTTTTAGTGGGTTAATACGGGGTGATTTTAGGAGATAATTGGGGAGTGGTTATCAGAAAATAATCTAATTATCTTTTTGTTGCAAAAAAAAATTAGAGTTTCAGTTTTCTCTCCAATTTCCCACACTTTTTCTGATGATTTCTTCTTCTTCTTTTTTCCCTCCTCTGCCGATTCTTTCCCCTAGTTGCTGCCGAAATTTACAGTATTTTTTCCCCTTTTTTTCTTTCTCTCTTTTTTTTCCAATTGATTTGGTTGTTCATTATTGATTGCGCCTGTTTGGTAAGTAACGGCTTTGTCTATTGTTAATTGTTCTTGGTTATTCTCTAAAAGGGGGATTCTTTTTTGGTGTTTAAGAGTTAATCCAGGGGATGGTGGTTTTGAATCGACGATGTGATTGTGTGAAGTCGTGGTTACTCATGAAACATCCTAAATTTATGGCCCTATGCATTTAGTGTGGGGATATGTTTAATTTGTTAATTCAAGTAAAAGGGGTCTAAATTTGGGCTTAGAATTAGGCAAAGGCCCAGATTAAATTATTTTAAGATGGCATCATTAATAATTAAAAAGGAACAAGTTTTGGGTCGTAAGGAGCCCTTGTTTTTAGGCCAATTTTCAGCACTTAAAATGGAGCAAGGGGTGATGCCACACACAAGGAGTAAGGGGCCCAAATTTAAGTTTCATGGAGCCCAATTCTTTTAATTTAAATTAGCTAAATTTTGGGCATTAGGATTAGGTGGAGTGGATGGCAACAAGGCTATTATCTAAGAATTTATTTTATGTGGATAATAAGCAGATAAATGCTAAGATTTAGGGATTTTAATGATTAAAATATATGGATAATATCTTTGATAAAGGAGGAGGAGTTAGAGATAATTAAGTCTCTTTTAGATGAGCTAGTAGATTGAGATAAAGGAGAAAAGTTAGAATTTATCTACAAAGCAGTGATGGCCAAGAATCCATCATTGAGAGGAGTAAAGAAACCACTACTACATAGCAAAGGGTTGCGAATTTCCTATAAATAGAGGGGCTAGCTCCTTGTTTCGACATTAAATTCCTCTACCTTTTGTGCGAAATTCCCTAGCTTCTTTTCTCCAAATTTCTTTCTCTAATTTCTTTAAAAGCCGAAAACTTTTCCCCACTTTCTTTTCCCTTGTGCTGATTTCTCTAAAAAGCCGAAGCATCCATCACTTTTTTCTTTTATTCATCCTATTTGACAAATTGTTCTACACTTCCGGCATTTAAATCTTCCATCGATATTACCGAATCCTCTCCCTAGTGATAGCCAAATCTCCTAAGCTAAGGTAATAGTCAACTTTTGATTAGTTCTCGTAATCTATTTTTGAAAGGCAAAAGCCGAAAGCTAATAGTTAATGGTTTAATGATGGGCGATAATTCGGGATTTGAAGGAGGCTTAATCGACTAGATCTAAAAGTCGAAAATCATAAGTCTCCAATTTCGGGATTTTAAGGTAAGAAGATTATCCCTAGATTTTTATTAGATCCGTTCAATATATATATGATCTTAACTCTAAAAGGAGGATTAACGATTAAATATTGTTATAGTAGCTCTGATAAGGATTTGATGGAATTAAATATGGATCAGGCAAAATAAAGAATCCCTAAGTTTAAGAAACGAGCAGTATCTGCTATTCGAGATTGGCCAATTGGTTGTGGACTGGCTTCTGAACAATAACTTAGGCAGATAGCAGTTGTGTCGACTAAGGATAGCGTCGATATAGAAAGCTTCGTTTTATCGATAATCAAGTGTGTAGATCTTTATCACATAAGTTTTTCTGTATTATACATGTTATAGGCTGAAAAGCCGAAAAAGTGTGTAGATCCTTATCACATAAGTTTTATTTTGTATTATACCTGTTAGGGGCTGAAAAGCCAGAAAATGAGGCTATATGAACCGTCGTGTGTAGATCTCTAACACACTACCAATTAACCTGTTTGTAAATCTATTTATGTATGTTATGGGCTAAAGGCTGGAATAAGGCTGTATAAAAAGTCAAATGGAACACTAAAAGGGCTAGGCAAGGATGCCAGATACGTAAACATAGAACTCCCTTTGTGTATCGAAAAATATATATGACTGCATGATATTTTTTTATGTGTGTGTGCATGGGATGGGATATTGATATGATGAAGGGGAAGTGCATGAAAGGTCACGCAGTGATCGGTGGTAGAAAACCCACAAATATAAATGCTAGGTCACATTGTGATCGGTGGCCATGCCACATTTAATGATTTCTACTTAATAGGAATAGGTAGTAAGGCTGTCATTTTGGTGTGTAGCGGATGGAGGGTTGATTGTAGAAATCCCCAAGGTGTGATGGTTAGTACGGGTTGGTGTGTAGAGGATGGAAACCTAGGATGGGTTGGGTTATTCATTCTTTATTGTTTATTATGTGATTATGATTGATGCCTTCCTGTATGGGCCAGGGCCCATAATGTGTTTGTGGGCTCAGGTCGATGTGTGTTTTGATATTTATACACTGAGTCTTTGTGACTCACGCTTTCTTTTTCTCTACTCTTCCAGATGAACAGTAGATCGTGGACATGGGAGCCGAGACGGACTCGAGGGGCCATCAAGTTCAATTTCTACAAGTTAATTTCTTTCAGGATTTCTTAAAGTTTATTTTATTTCATTATTTTTTTCGAGAATATTTATGTAATAAGGCCCCAAGCTTTCATTTAACTCAGCAATTATCAATGTTAAGCAACTTATTAATTTTATAATAAGGTTTATTTATGCTTAATAATAAAAATACAAAGAGGTTTATTTTCAAAAAGTCTCTCCTTTATTCAGATTTAATTAATTTAACTTGTTTTTTTTTTCAAAATCCTATAAAATGTTATGTGTTCGATAACATGCCAGGTCCGATCAGAACGCATGGGCCAGGTTTGGGGTGTTAATTTTGGTATCAGAGCCCAGTTCAAAACTAAGGCTGTGAAATGGGTCTAGAAGTGTTTTTTTAAATGAATTTAAGAAAAAGATTTTGGTTTGAAGACATAGCCTTCGAGTGTACCTGCACCCGATCCACCCAGGTAAGTATTCTGAACTCCCGATTGTGATATAAATGTGGGCTTAATGGGCTTTATGGGATGTAGACTATCTAGATGAGAATTTGATGGACTCTAGGCTTAGGCAAACAACTCTTCAATTCCATAAGACTTAACTTCAATAAAACAAAACACATAAGCGAGTCACAAGACTAAGGTGTGGCAACAGCATATGCATGTCTAGGAGTAGATCCTAAGAGCATGGTATTTAAGTAGTCCAAGTGACTCACCTCCTCTTCACAGAATCTTACAGTGCGTGGTATTGCTCACTCTAGCTATAAGGACTTGTTCATGGTTTGAACCCATAATTAAAACCCGAAAGGGACCAACCACCCATTTTGTAAACAAAACCCCTAAGTTTTGTACACTTCCAGAAAAAAAATACATTTGATTTGAAAATGTTCGCAACTATGAAGAAAATTACCAAATTACCCTTGTTTTGCAAAATGACCAAAATAGCCCTGATTTGTAGAATTACCAAATTACCCTTGTTTTGTAAAATTAACGAAATACCCCAGAATTTCAAAATTACTGAAATACCCTCAGATTTCAAAATTTTTGAAATTCCCCAGATTCCAAAATTACCAAAATACCCTCAATTTTTAAAATTACCAAAATACCCTTATTTTATAAAATCATCAAGGAACCTCATTTCAAAAAAAATTACGAAAATGCCTCTGTAGGATAAATTAAGAAAATACCCTTGGGTAGTGAAAACAACAACCACAACAACAACAACAACACTTTTCTGTAATGAACATGAGTTCATGATTGAATGTATGGGTTTCTTAGAGGATATGAACTTGAGACTGTATAGTGAATACGAATTCGAAATAATTACTCTTAAAAGCTATTATTCATAAGACTGTCCGTGGTTAAAAAAAAAGTGGAAGAAAACTAACAGTTCATAAAATTTCTAATCAGATAAACGCGAATCGGTAAAATGAGTACAAGGGGTCGTGGACGTCCGCCACGTGGTCGTGGTAGGGGTAGAATGACTGTATCAGAACCAGTAGGATCTTGCCATGGATCTGGGAATGAGATGCTAGTTCCACCAGCTGCAGAGGAGGAATTTCAAGATCAAACTACCGGAGATGACGCAGTATCTCAGGCGATGTTAAGGGTTTTAGAGAGGATTGCTGGGGTAGGTGTGGGCACTGGAGCCCAAAAATCTGTGCCGGAGCGGCTTAGGGCCAATGGGGCAGAAGTGTTTATAGGAATTTTTGGTGTAGCCCCAAGTTCAGCTGAGTATTGGTTGGAGGCGGTAGAACGCATAATGGATGATTTGGACTTTATGAAGGATGAGAAGTTGAAAGGGATTGTATCTCTCCTGCGGAATGAAGCCTACCAATGGTGGCTTATGATTAAGGATGGTACAGTGGCTGACCGTATCACCTGGGGTTACTTTAAAATGGAATTTCAGAATAAATATATTGGATCGAGTTATGTGGATGCGCAGCGCAGAGCGTTTCTAAATCTGGTGCAAGGGAGTAGGTTAGTGGTCGCGATGAAGTCAATTCTACGCTTAGCCGTTATGCTCGTGGGATGGTAGCCACGAGCATGAACGTTGTGTTAGGTTCGAAGATGGTCAGATGGATGATTTGCGTGTTTTGATAGCCCCATAGCGAGAGAGGGAATTTGCTGTCCTAGTGGAAAAGGCTAAGATAGCCAAGGAGGTAAAGCGGACTGAGAAGTTAAATTGGGATAGATATAGGGGTGGAAATAAGAGAAATTTTGGATCGTCAGAGGCAGCCGGGCAAACTCAAAAAAGACCTAGGTCAGACGGGCCGAGACAGGATGAAAACCTACTACTGTTAACCAGACACCAAAGTGTGCTCGATGTGGAAAATTTCATGCCGGTGAATGTTGGGCAAGCAGTGGGAAGTGTTATAGTTGTGGATCTACAGACCACCAAGTTAAAAACTGTTCGCAGCAACGAGACGGTGAAGGGACCATGGGTCGAGGGAATGTTCAGCCAGGAAGAGGAGGTCAACAACCACCAAGGGGCCGTGGTCAAGTCAATAGTGGCAATGGCATAGAACATGGTCGTGGAGGGGCAGGTTATGTTGAGGCGAGGCAGCCAGCCTTGGTCTATGTAGCACGTTGCCAAAGGGACGAGGATGCTCTAGATGTGAATACCGGTGCGTACTTTACGATAGTATACTAAGTGTTTCTTTTGATTAGAGTGTGCAACGAAAGCATACTGGTGAGACTTGGGTAGTACGATTAATAGTTAGTTGGAAATTTCGAGGACGAAATTTTTTTAAGGGGGTAGAACTGTAACATCCTAAATTTATGGGCCTATGTATTTAGTGTGAGGATATGTTTAATTTGTTAATTCAAGTAAAAGGGCCTAAATTTGGGCATAGAATTAGGCTAAGGCCCAGATTAAATTATTTTAAGATGGCATCATTAATAATTAAAAAGGAACAAGTTTTGGGTCGTAAGGAGCCCATGTTTTGTAATATCCCGGGTTAAGGGCGATTTTATTTTTGGCATTGTTTGCATGTCTAAGGTGTGCCATGTTGTTGTTTGTGTGTTTTCGGGACTTAGTTGTAGGCTAGGAGTGAGCCCGAGTGGGTGGTGAAATTTTAGTTTTGGGCTTTAGGGATAGGAGTCAAGGAGTGGGGTTTATAATTAATTTAGGTGAGTTTGTAACACAAGAGATGAGTTGGTGGAGTGGCAAGCATGCGCCACTTAGACCTTGGGTGTGACGTCAAGTGCAAGGGGAGGTCTTGTGTTCTAGTGCGAAAATCCCACCTTTGCATCCATTTTGACGGCATGAAGGGAAGAGTTGTAGGAAGTTTTAACTCTAGCATGGACCTTGTCAACTCTTTCAAACGGTGGGTGGAGAGTGAAAACAGGAGGAAGACTTGGTCAAGGGGATTCAAATTTGTGGTTTGGAAGTGAATGGGGGGAGGTTGGCCAATTGTTAGGAGAGTTTTGGGGAGGTTGGCGGTTGGTAAGCTTGGTAGGAGGGTGCCGAAATGGCATTTGGTAAACATGAATTTTCGGTCACCCATTCTTTGTTTTGGTAAGCCGTTTTCCTTTTTATCAAAAGCTTTCTTCTCTTTTCTCTCTTTCAACCGAATGATCAAGTACCATTGTGCCAAAATTTCTTTGCAACTTTTTTTCTTAGTGTGTGAGGTCAATATTGCTTCTCTTTTCCACTTGCATTTTGTGCAAATCAAACCTCAAAGCACCCACACTTGCAAAACTACAACATTTCTTCTCCACTTTTGCTTTCATCTTTTCTCTTTTGAAACCTTGGTAGCCAAAAGTTCTCTCCTCTCTACTTCCCTTTTCTTTTGTTCATTTTGTGTGTCAAACTCCACTCCCCAAACCCTTTTCTTTATTTCTTTTCATTCAAAACTGGAAGCATCCATCATTCTATTTTCTTCTTCTCCAAAACCATTTTAGCCGAAACCTTGGTGTAAAGCCAAAGCTTTTTCTTCATTCCTATTTCCTCTCAAAAACCGAAGGTATCATTCTCTTTTTCCCGTTTTTGGTTGTGGCCGAATAGCAACTCCTTCTTCTTTGCAACTCTCTTTTGTGTTTCTTTCTTTGTGTAAGGCCGAATCTCAGTAGTTGTCCAATCGTTAGAGAAGGTAAGTACATGGCCGAATGTTATTCTCTTCTCCCTTGTTTTATGACAATTCAGATTTGGTGTAGAGCCGATTTCGGCATTTGTGAAAGGAGTTAATCACTTGTTTTGGTAATCGTGTTTCGTATAGGGTCTTTGGAGTTCGAAATCAAGCAAGGAGAGCCTTCTTACCCTATAAGCAATCGGTAAGTGATGGTGAGATGATTGCTCGTGATTTATTTGTTTAGTTTTCGATTAAGTATATGGTTTCAAAGGATTAATCGTTCTCTTTTTAGGGTGGAGTCGATTAGTGAAGGAACCACTGTTGGTTCGAGCCTTGGTAGGTAACCGATTCAAGGGCAGGTAAGAGATCGAAGTTAAACCCTCTTTGTGTATGTGGTCATGACCGAATGGTATGATGGTTAATCCATTGTTGGCCAATTGTAGGATTCGGGTTGTAGAGGTGATCAAGGGACGTAGACCGATTCTTAGGATTAACATCTTTGCCACTTCAGGTGTGTAAGCCAACATACTATCTTAACTAAAATAATGTGATAACCTGTTTGTGTAAATGAAACAGTGTGATTGACTATTTTGATACCCATTGAGGTACGGATACGGATTCGGGTAAGTCCGTTTCATTATGAAATATGTGATGATTTACGATATTATAATTATGGGTGTATATTCATTGAGATGCCATGTTGAGCATGTGAGCATGATAGCATGATTGCACGATTTTGCATCTAGTATGATATGTGATTGGGTGATATGAGAGGAGGGGGAGTATGATATCCGTGTCTTTGGGACACTGTGTCTTTGGGACACCAAAGGTTTGGCACCTCCAGTGGTTTGGTACCACGTATTTTGTGACTTTGGGTCACGAGGTTTAGCACCTCAAAGATCTCGTCCAGTGGTTTAGTACCACGATGGGTTGGCCCCACGATTGATTATACGGATTGACGCCGGTGATTTGGTATCACACGATGGGTTGGCCCCATCATCGGATTTGTGACTACGGTCACGAGTGATTTGGTATCACACTGTGTCTTTGGGACACCAGAGGTTTGGCACCTCATTGCGACTCGTCCCTATGGTTTGGCACTACCATGGGTTGGCCCCACTTATGAGATATGGAATCGTCGCTAGTGATTTGGTATCACACGATGGGTTGGCCCCATCATTGGATTATTTGTGACTTGGTCACCAATGGTTTGGTACCACAAGATGGATATCGTGACTTTGGGTCACCAAGTGGTTTGGCACCACCGGTGGTTTGGTACCACACGGGGTAGAAAAGGTGATATGGTTGGTTAGGATCGGTGCATCACTTGCATTATTCTCGTTATGATATGTGTGTTGGCATGTTATACCGGAGAGGGAATTATACACCGAGTCTTGCGACTCACTCTCTCCTCGACTATTTCAGTGACACATAGACGCGGACATGGAGCCGGATGGACTCGAGGTGCTCATGCCATGCTCAAATAAAGGATTTGCTCGACTTTATAAAATTTGGTACATTAGTTATTTATTTCTATGTGGTTTTATTTTGGGTTGTAAAAGGCCTTTTAAAATTATGGTTTGCTTGTTTATACTTAAAGTAAATGTTTAATATGCCTTAACAAATTAATTGGGTTATAATGTGCTAAAATTTGGAATGATAACGATTTCAAAACTACAAAAGCGACATTTTAAACTATACCATCGGGTATCACACTAAGATTTGGAATAAAGAAGAACTCAAATGTTTTCTAACTTAAACACGATTTTCCATTAAGACAGAATGTTTTTGTAACAATGAGAAACAACTCAAACTTCTTAACGAGATAAACTTGTTTTGTCTACCCATCGGAGTAAGCTTTTTAAAATTTCTGGATTTTCAAACACATCTTAAAATTTCAATCCAACCTACTCAAGTTTTTCTTCAAATGCACAACCTAGCGAAGTGTTTTCACCAACTTTTAAATAGAAACCTAAACCTCTCAAACCCTTTTTCCTTGTAACATACCGGATTCGGTCGTGGTGTATTGACCGGGTTTGGGGTGTTACATGTTTTTAGGCCAATTTTCGGCACTTAAAATGGAGCAAGGGGTGACGCCACACACAAGGAGTAAGGGGCCCAAATTTAAGTTTCATGGAGCCCAATTCTTTTAATTTAAGTTAGCTAAATTTTGGGCATTAGGATTAGGTGGAGTGGGTGGCAACAAGGCTATTATCTAGGAATTTATTTTATGTGGATAATAAGCAGATAAAGGCTAAGATTTAGGGATTTTAATGATTAAAATATGTGGATAATATGCTGATAAAGGAGGGAGGAGTTAGAGATAATTAAGTCTCTTTTAGATGAGTTAGTAGATTGAGATAAAGGAGAAAAGTTAGGAATTTATCTACAAACAGAGTGATGGCCAAGAATCCATCACTGAGAGGAGTAAAGAAACCAGCTACTACATGGCAAAGGGTTGCCGAATTTCCTATAAATAGAGGGGGCTAGCTCCTTGTTTCTAACATTAAATCCTCTCCCTTTTGTGCCGAAATTCCCTAGCTTCTTTTCTCCAAATTTCTTTCTCTAATTTCTTTAAAAGTCAAAAACTTTTCTCCACTTTCTTTTCCCTTGTGCTGATTTCTCTAAAAAGCCAAAGCATCCATCACTTTTTTCTTTTATTCATCCTATTTGAGAAATTGTTCTACACTTCCAGCATTTAAATCTTCCATCGGCATTACCGAATCCTCTGCCTAGTGATAGCCGAATCTCCTCAGCTAAGGTAAGAGTCGAATTTTGATTAGTTCTCATAATCTATTTTTGAAAGGCAAAAGCCGAAAGCTAATAGTTAATGGTTTAATGATGGGCGGCAATTTGGGATTTGAAGGAGGCTTAATCGACTAAATCTAAAAGCCAAAAATCATAAGTCTCCAATTTTGGGATTTTAAGGTAAGAAGATTAACCCTAGATTTTTATTAGATTCGTTCAATATATATATGATCTTAACTCTAAAAGGAGGATTAATGATTAAATATTGTTATAGTAGCTCTGATAAGGATTTGATGGAGTTAAATATGGATCAGGCAAAAGAAAGAATCCCTAAGTTTAAGAAACGAGTAGTATTTGCTGTTTGAGATTGGCCAATTGGTTATGGACCGGCTTCTGAACAATACCTTAGGCAGATAGCAGTTGTGTCGACAAAGGATAGCGTTGATATAGAAAGCCTCGTTTTATCGGTAATTAGGTGTGTAGATCTTTATCACATAAGTTTTTCTGTATTATACATGTTATAGGCTGAAAAGCAGAAAAAAGTGTGTAGATCCTTATCACATAAGTTTTATTTTGTATTATACCTGTTAGGGGCTGAAAAGCCAGAAAATGAGGTTGTATGAACAGTCGTGTGTAGATCTCTAACACACTACCAATTAACCTGTATGTAAATCTATTTATGTATGTTATGGGCTAAAAGCCGGAATAAGGCTGTATAAACAGTCGAATGGAACCCTAAAAGGGCTAGGCAAGGATGCCAGGTATGTAAACATAGAACTCCCTATGTGTATCGAAAAATATATATGACTGCATGATATTTTCTTTATGTGTGTATGCATGGGATGGGATATTGATATGATGAAGGGGAAGTGCATGAAAGGTCACGCAGTGATCGGTGGTAGAAAACCCACAAATATAAATCCTAGGTCACATTGTGATCGGTGGCTATGCCACGTTTAATGATTCCTACTTAATAGGAATAGGCAGTACGGCTGTCATTTTGGTGTGTAGCGGATGGAGAGTTGATTGTAGAAATCCCCAAGGTGTGATGGTTGGTACGGGTTGGTGTGTAGAGGATGGAAACCTAGGATAGGTTGGGTTATTCATTCTTTATTGTTTATTATGTGATTATGATTGATGCCTTCCTGTATGGGCCAGGGCCCATAATGTGTTTGTGGGCTCAGGTCGATGTGTGTTTTGAGATTTATACACTGAGTTTTTGTGAGTCACGCTTTCCTTTTCTCTACTCTTCCAGATGAGCAGTAGATCGTGGATATGGGAGCCGAGACGGACTCGAGGGGCCATCAAGTTCTATTTCTACAAGTTAATTTCTTTTGGGATTTCTTAAAGTTTATTTTATTTAATTATTTTTTCGAGAATATTTATGTAATAAGGCCCCTAGCTTTCATCCAACTCAGCAGTTATCAATGTTAAGCAACTTATGCATTTTATGATAAGGTTTATTTATGCTTAATAATAAAAATACAAAGATGTTTTTTTCAAAAAGTCTCTCCCTTATTCAGATTTAATTAATTTAACTTGTTTTTTCAAAATCCAATAAAATGTTATGTGTTCGATAACATGCCAGATCCGGTCGGAACGCATGGGCCGGGTTTGGGGTGTTACAACTCAAGTGAGGTAAGGGTTTTGCTAGGTTTTTAGTCGAGTTCCTTCTAGAATTGGTTGATTAAAAACAAATTAATTGATTAACCTGGAGATATGTTGGTTCGATTTGTAGGTTCTTGAGGCTTAGGAGTGCTTACGCATCAGAAACAATACCAGGTGTGTACTCGAAACGCAGAAAATAGGATTCGGTGAAAAGCCAAAATTGATGATTGTCGAGAAATAAGAGAAATATGAGAAAATGATGCGAAAAATTATAGATAAAGGAAATAAAGGTGTTATAAACTTGGAAATCAACATTTTGTAGTAAAATAATTTTGGACAGCAGCAGTAGTTTAACTTTGAAAAATCATCAAAAATAGTAGGAATTTATTTAGAGGTTTAGTAAAATATGAAATTAAATTTTATTGAGTCTAGTTTTTCATGGTAAAAACAGTGTAAGAAATGGAATTATAAATCATGAGATATAATAAATTTTGTGAGACAAGGTCGGAATGATTTCGGGTTCCCCTATTTTGAATTAGGAAAATCATCAAAAATTGTAAAAAAAAAATTATGGGATTAAATTTATATCTTTAAATCCTTATTGAGTCTATTTTCAAGAGAAACAAACAGAAACATCATCTAAATTCTGTACTCAGAGATAAATAATTTTTAGTATGGAAAGAATGAAGCTGTCAAACAGCAGAATAGGGATAAATTTAAAGATTTTACTGTACTTATTTGATAAAATATAAATTCTAAAAATTTTATGGTAGAAAGGTATTTGAGTCTAGTTTCAAAAACATCAAGCGGATCTTAAATTGGAATTCTGTAGCTTAAGATCTAAATAATTTAGTGATATTGACTCAAGTAGACAGCTTTGAATGAACATATAAGTAAATAGCGAAAACATATATGAGTATTGAGCTAGCATGGGTTTCTTTAAAAATGGATCACACGGCCAAGGCCAATTTGGGCCGAGTGGGCCACACGGGCGTGTGGGCCCACACGGGCAGATCACACGGGTGTGTGGGCCTATTTTTACCGAAATGTTTTTAAGGTTGCACAGGTCGCCCAAGTAGACTATGAACCTAGTGTAGGGTCGGTAAGTGCTACTTAGACCCCAAAATGTGTGAAATTGATTGAATGATATCTGTACTAGGCAGGTTAATATCTAAACTAAATATATGTACTGAAATTGCATAATAGCATGTCATCCATTGTAACACCCCAAACCCGGCCAAGACGTTACGACTGGATCTGGCATGTCACATGGAAAGATTGTTAAAGAATCTAAGCGTTCGTTAAAAATATCAAGTTTTGTTGCTTGTGAAAAATCCAATTTGTTTTATAGTTCTCTTTGCAAAAACATTTTCATTGCTATTTCTGATGATCTTGTTTATAATTAATCCAACTCAATGAGTTTCAGAAAAACGACATTTAAATTATTGTAGAAATGCAATATTTTGAAAAGAGTTATCAACGTTTAGAAAATCTAGAGTTTTATCCATTATAGTTTGTAAACCATGTATTAACATTATAGAAAAACTGTTAATAATGTTTTAGAAAATCCCAAATTGAGCATTCAAAATTAATAAGCAGTAACCGAATTAAAAGCTAAAACCAGAACAAAATACCAAAGGCCTTATTACAAGACAAAAAAATACCTTGGATATCCTTCCTTCCTCTTGGTGTCATCCCCTTGCTTCTTATGTGGCGCCACATTACCACTAGACCACACACTCCACTTGTGTCATTTTCTCCACATTTTATTCTTAAAGCCTACCTACTAACTCCCAGGGTTTTATTCACCTAAAACCAAAATCACTCACCTTTCAAAATCACTAACCTACTAGATCCAACTTGCATTAAAGTCATTCTCTTATTCCCAAAAATTTTAACCGCTACTACACCTAAGGCCCATTGGGCCCAATTCTACTAGGCCCAAATTCGGGATGTTACAAATCTACCCCCTTAAAAAAATTTTGTCCTTGAAATTTCCAACTAACTAACAGTCATACATCCTAACCTACAACACCACGCTCACGTTGCGCACTCTAATTCCAATAACACTAATACACTTTCTAACTTAATCTTGGTACCCCTTCACACAACCAAATATCTAACACAGAAGCAAATAGATTTTTACCACATATACACACAATTTCTATAGTCATACATCACATCCACACATCACAGAATGAATACCATAAATACATTCATTTCAGCACATAATAAAGTATCAGGTAAGAGAACATACAAATTCGGTGCCGGAGACTCAAGTGCCATACTTCCAGAAAGCATGCTTTTTTTCTAAATCGTATTCCAAACCAACTTTTGAAAATATTTTGAACCCCAAACCCACAGTCGAGTTTTACAACTTGGCTCTGATACCATAATTGTAACACCCCAAACTCAGCCTAGACGTTACGACCGGATCTGACATGTCACATGGAAAGGTTGTTAAAGAATCTACGCATTCGTTAAAAATATCAAGTTTTATTGCTTGTGAAAAATCCAATTTGTTTTATAGTTCTCTTTGCAAAAATATTTTCGTTGCTATTTCCGATGATCTTGTTTATAATTAATCCAACTCAATGAGTTTCAAAAACGAAATTTAAATTATTGTAGACATGCGATATTTTGAAAAGAGTTATCAACGTTAAGAAAATCCAGAGTTTTATCCATTATAGTTTGTAAACCGTGTATTAACATTATAGAAAAACCGTTAATAATATTTTAGAAAATCTCAAATTGAGAATTCAAAATTAATAAGCAGTAACTGAATTAAAAGGTAAAACCAAAATAAAATACCAAAGGCCTTATTACAAAATAAAAACCCAATTTAAAATAAAATCTATAGTACTGTAAAACAAAATTTATTAAGCTATGATGCATGGCCACCATAGAGTTCACCTCGGCTCCAAATCCACAAAGCTCGGAATTATCTACAAAATTAAGTAGAGGGGTGAGTTATGAGAACTCAGTGCGTAATCCTCTATACGAATGGTAACTGGGCCTAAGCCCACAGAAGCACATTGAGCCTTAGCTCTCACAGTAATGAAATTGGCCGAAGCCCATACGAGTCGAACTGGGCCGTAGCCCTAACAACATGGCATAAATAGTGAATGCAATGCAACCCAGCCCAACCTAGTATTCCATCCTCTACACTCCACTCCATATATCCAACCTCAACACTCCTGTGGGGATTTCTACAATCAACCCTCCATCCTCTACACTCCTTTTTGGCAGTCATGCTGACAGTCATGTTGCTCAAAGCTGATATAATGTGACACAGTCACCAATATGTGTGGCACCAAGCCATCGAAATAATTTGGCAAAACCACCGATATATGTGGCAGAGCCACTGAAATAATAATATAATCAGCACACAGCCTTGGGTAAATATGATTGACACAGAGTCATCAATAACTGTATTATGCTTGGCATGTAACACCCCTAACCCAAGACCATCGCCGGAATAGGGTTTAGAGGCATTACCAAACAATAGGACCATTTCATACCATATTCACGATACAAAGTCAATCATCATCAAACACATTCATATACAATCATAGTGTTCCTTAAACGAGTCATCAAGACCCTAAGTATGCTTATAAACTGAGTCGGACTAAACCGAAACACATATAAAATTTCATGAAAAATTTGAGACTTTCTAAAATATAGGGGAGACACGCCCTAGGGGTAGGCCGTGCCTCTCCCACGGCTACATGACACACCCGTGTGATCTCTCCGTGGTTACGTACTGCCAAAATCAACACGGCCACCAAGCACACCCGTGTGCTAAGGCCGTTTACTACTAGATCATATACTGCCATTTATCGCACGATCTGAAGGCACGCCCGTGCCAAGATTGTGTACAATTTAAGCCACATGCTACCAATTTACCCATGGTCTAAGGCACGCTCGTGTGCCCCAACCGTGTGGCATTATAGGCCATTTTTGCAAGGCCAACATGCCACTCACTTAAGATCAAACCTATAAGCAACACATACCAAAACATACCATGCACATAAGGCAACCAATAACATACCAATATGGCTATCCAATCTATATATTCATTTCTCATTCCAATAATAATAAATTCAATACCAAAACTTATTCTACCACAAGCATAATCCATTCCCAATTTCACTAACCCCTATTAGCATTTATCAACTTGAAGTTACCACTTAATAGTAAATTTATCAATCCACAAATCATGCCAAAAGATGCATCACACATATCACATTCATTCATGTCAAACCTATCACATATCTAGCCACACTTCATGGCTAATTACAATCTCAAACATAATTCAATTTACTAGCCTATACATGCCATATTCTTACTAAATACATCCTTTCAAAAGTACCAAAACAGAATACCGATAGTGTGATTGAGAAGCTGACGATCCCAGATCCGAGCTAGCTTTACTGACACTACAAAGTAGAGAAATAAATCACACAGTAAGCTTTCCAAAGCTTAGTAAGTTCGATATACAATACTATATCTCATCAAATCAAAACTAATGTAAGTAATAAGCATCACATAAATCAATTATCTCATATTCATATCATCTCATTCATATCTAATATACTCATTCATTCCATCATAGCTTGTTTATAACTCATCAACCGCAAAGGTTACTTACATACCTTAGCTAATAGTTATTCTACCTCCAAGCTATTCAATGCTCGATATTACATGTCGAATGTAACATCCTACAAAAAATTAGAATTTATATGTTGCATAATTTTGGTGCTTAGTTAGTGAATGATTAAATTTGTGTGTTTAATATATTCTTGAGAAGGCTCGGGATTTATTCGGAATTAGAATAAATTTTAGTAATGAGTACTTTATTAAAGAGGAACCAGTAACCTTGTTGTTTAAGGAAATTTTGTGACAAAAGTTAGCATAAGTGAGCTAGTAGTAAAGTAGAGTTGGCGCCATGAGTGTTGCTTGAGGGAAGAGGTTCGAATCCCATAGTATGCATTTTCTGACTTTAATTGTTGCACTCTTCGTGCATGTGCCGGCCAAGCTCTATTTTTGGTAGGTTTGACTTTATATTTTTATGGCAAGATGGCTAATGGCTTAAGGTAAGAATTGAAGAAAGGGAAAGGAATCATGAGCTTATGGTATGTAGGGGGACATAAGGCACTCTTTATGGGGTGTGTTTTGGAAAGTTTGGAATGGCCAAACTTTGTCCATGAACTTGGATGGTTTTGGGGGCTAGGGGGTGGCCGAATATTGTTGGAAGCATTGGTAAGGATGGTAGAAAGTTTGGTCACTTTCATTTTGGTCATTTTGTGCTTTTCACAAAAACATTTCTTTTCATCTTTCTCTCCCTAGCCGAATGCATTTTGTGCATTAGTGAACATCTTGTTTTCTTCTTTTGGTCATTTCTTTCTTTTGACCATTTGGTCTAAATTTTGCCTAACCTCTCAAGTTCATTTTCCTTAGTGCCAAAATCACCAAAACACAAAGGCCATTTTCTTTTTCTTTTCTTTCCCCCATGGCCGAATGGTGCTAACACCATTTTCTTCAATTTTTTCTTCATAGCTGAATATCCCTCTTCACATATATTTTTTATTAAACATTCTTTCAACCATTGTTTTAATCAATCGATAAGAACCTCTTCGATTCTTTATTTTGTTCTTTTGCCGAATATACATATTGGTTTGGGAGGGTCTTTTGACCAAAAATAGCATCCTCTATCCCTTTCTCTTAGACAATCTTTTTCATCTTTATAGTGATAAAGAGAAGGCCAAAACTCAGAGTATTCGTAAGCATCATGAATTGCTAGGATTTGGTTCAAAGTTTTAAGGTAAGGTTTCTATCAAGAACTTCCATATTACTCGATTTTTTTCATTAAAGATGGGTTACTAATCGATTTTATCTTAGGGACGTTATCGCTCAATTTTCAATTCCGTGAACATAACATTTCGTGGAAAGCTGATTTCACCCTTAAAACCTATAGACTTAATTTTCAAAATATTAGTTGGACTAATATTCTTTTGTCAATGGAGGCAAGCAAGATGGGGTCGAAAAGGGTGGTGAATAGTGTTCAAAAGAAGGGCGGATTCACTGTTCCTTCTAGATTCAAGCGAAGGGCTGTTTCGACAATCCGAGATTTTCCATCGGGTTGTGGACCCTCATCCGGGGAGAATCCATTATTCAAAGCTGTTCGTAGTTCGGAGCCATTAGCTATTCGAGATTTTCCACCGGGTTGTGAACCGTCAATCGGGAAGAACCAAAAAATAGTTGTTGTTCGAGATTTTGAGGGTAAAAATCTAGATCGCCTACTTTAGCATAGAATTATTTTAAGTGTTAGTATTCTAATCGAGCGTGATACGTATTTAGGTATCGACGATTGGGAAAGTGTAGTCCTCACTATAATCAGGTGTGTAATCTCACACCATATTTCATGGGTAGATGTCTAAATCGTGTTAGTGATAAATCGTTTGATTTAATCACATCTTGGTAAAATCAGGTAAAATGGTATAGTTATCACTATTTTGGTAAAATTTGTGAAATCAATATTAAGACTGTAAAAATTACAAAAATACCCCTAATAGGCCAAATCGATAAATATTTTGTAACACCATAAATTAGGGGTTAATTGTAATTTAAATAAATTCCATGTGGACTTCAAGAAATAAACCAATATGATTTTTTTGGCATGATTTAGGGTCTAAAAATAACTCGAGCTAGGCCTGATCCAGCATTAAAAATATATTATTAAGTGTGTAAAAGAAAGAAGCTAGGTTAGTAGGCAGGTTATGTCACAAAGGATGGGCCTGGTATAAGTGGCGTGGTGTGCCTAAGGGTTGCTAGGGGTCTTGGGTTCGATCCACAGAAGTAGCAAGGAGAAATTTTTTTTTTTGGGCGTTAAAGGAAGGGCCCAGGTAAGAAAGGGTCTAAATAAATTTTGAGTCAGGAACGGACATGAATTGAGCAGTGGCCGAGTGGCTGGAGGCGCGGAGAGTTTTCTCCAGGTCTCGGGTTCGAGACTTAGGGGCAGCATCTGGGGATTTTATTTTTGGGCTTTGGCGCTAAAAGAGAAAAGGGCTCAGGAATAAGGCTTTATGAATAAAGGGTGGGATTATTTGACATGAAAGTCTAAAGGGGAGAGTTGGTTCGAGGGCGCTTAAAAAAGGGGGGCCTGCTGTTGCTGCTCCCTTCATGAGGTCGCTGGTTCGAATCCCAGGCCCTGCACCTCGTTTTTTTTTAATTTTTCCCTTTTCTTTTTGCTGCTGGCGTGAAGGATGGGAGAGTTGGCTGCACGTTGGACTTTTAATTGAATGAGATAAAGCTCAATATTTTTGCATATATTCGGTTGGAAGGGGGATTGTATTAGTAGTTTATTTACTTTCAAATTATTGAAGGTGAATAGGAGATTAAGTGCAAGATAAATTTTGCATTATCTTGGATAAATCAAGTTGGAATTTATCACCTAAAAGGGGAAAGGAATTGGCCAGCATTGGGACTCTTTGGGGGGCTATTCAAATTTGATTTTTGTACAGCAAAGGGGTGCCAAAAGTCCTTCAATTTTCTCTTCTCTTTTCTCCATAGCTGCTGCCGAATTTCCTCTGCTTATATTGCTGAAATTCCAGCTTCCTTTCTACTTCCTCTTCATCCTCTTTTCCCCTCAAAGTCGAACCTTGATTGTTATCAAGCTTAGCCGAAACCTCTATTTCCCTTTTTCCCATTATTGTCTTCCTCTAGCCGAATCTATTCCCTACCTATGTGCTGGAATTTCTTTCATTCTATTTAACCCATCTTGGCCGAACATTAAGTGTGGTGTTGATCTCTTCGGTATTCCTTTGTCAATCGATTTTGGAAGGTATGTATGCATGGCCAAATGTTATTTCTTCTTTTTCCCTCTCCTCTGTCGACTTCTAGGAAGGTAAGAGCCAATTTTGGCATTTGATATCAAAGGTGATAATACTCTTTTGAAACCGACATATTGTAGGGTCTCTGGGATATTTGGAACAATCGATCTAAGCTCTATTCTCTGGCAGTCGACTTTGGTAAGTGTGGTAAGGGATCTCTCTAAATTAATTCTTTATTTATTATGGCCAGCCGAAACCTTGAGGCTCAACCATGTATTTTTTGGGATTGACTGAACCTTATTAAGACTATGGATTCATGCTTTGTTTTGTAGTCAAGGGAGGATAACATTAAAGGAGTAAGGAGATCTTTCGGGATTTCGGTAAGAGGTTTTGGTAAGCAATATTTGGTAAGATTCGTTGTTTAAATTTATGGCTTGGAGGATTAACCGTGTGATCTGATTAAGTGTGTTGATAGAGGCAAGTTCCAGTCAAGGAGGGCAAGGGAAAGTCCCTGTTCCGAAGTTTAAAAAGAGATCAGTCTCGGCGGTTCGAGATTGGCCACCGGGGTATGGGCCAGCGTCAGAACAACAGATTAGGCAGATAGCTGTAGTCTCGGTTAGCGATAGCGTTGGGATCGAGAGTGTAGAACTGCAAGTAATTAGGTGCGTAATTATCAACCTTATTAAGACTATGGATTCATGCTTTGTTTTGTAGTCAAGGGAGGATAACATTAAAGGAGTAAGGAGATCTTTCGAGATTTCGGTAAGAGGTTTTGGTAAGCAATATTTTGTAACATCCGGGTTCTAAGGGTTATGCATTTAGTGCCTAACTCAAGTGATGGTAGGCTTATTGTGTGGTTGGATGAGTTTTAAGGGGGGTTTGGAGAACCCTAAAAGGTAAGGGATGCCTTAGGAAATTATTGAATTTTTAGTATTAAATGGGGAGCTTGGCTAGAGAGGTCTTAAGAGAAATATTTGGGAGGTTAAGACACAAGAATGGCTTTGGTAGAGTGGAAAGGGAGACGCCACTTAGAGCATGGAGAAGTGACGCCTCAAGGTGAAAAGGGGGGCCAGTGTTCGAGCTGCAAGGGCAGCATTTTGGTTTTTTTTTTTGTGTCATGAGAGGGGGAGGAGTTGGTTTCGGCCATGGCACTTAAAAAGGGGATTTTGAATGGGTCAACTTATTTTGAATGTGTGGTTAGTAAAAGGCTTGAGTTGGTTTTAGTTTGAATTTGTTTGAAAGGTTGGTGTAGAGTGAAACTAGGATGGAATCAAGGGATTTGGGTGTGAGGTAGAAGAGTTGGACGGCTAGGGGGTCCTCATGAGGGTATTTTCGGCTATGAAGGGTAGGGGGAGTGGCCGAATTCTATTTAAGGGATGGTGAGTTTCCTTTAGCCGAATTTTGGCTTGCTCTCCTAAAACCTTCACCTTTTCTTATTTCAAACACTACCTCTACCCGTTCTTTTGAATCCCTTTCTCCTTTGAACATCTCTTGCTTTCTCTTCTTTTCCTATCAATAGCCGAATCTCTTCAAGCCCAATCAACTTTCCTTTTTCTTCTCTTTTTCCATCAAAACCGAATGCACTCTTAGCCGAAACCTGTCTCTCCTCTTGCCATCTTGCTAAAGTCGATTCTTGAGGCCGTCAAGCTCTCTCTCTCAGTCTCTGCGTGGTAGTAAGTAAGCTCTTCCCTAGTATCGATTTTATTTCTTTCTCTTGTGGGGTGCCAAAACCAAAGGGTGGTCTTGGTATTTGGAGTTGGCCGAATGTTCTTAAGGTCTTAATATGGTTTTTCTTTCGTGTGTAGCCAAGGGAAGGAAACGCTAAGGATCTGTTGAGGCTTGATTTCATAAGGTAAAGGCTAGTTTCCGTCAAGAGGGGTTTTCCTTAAGTAATCTTATGTTAGAGCCAAATCTAACATGGACCATGCAGGGTTTTCGACAACCTTTTAAGCAGGTGGCAATTTCGGGTTGGTTAAGCAAGTAAGGGGCAAATCGATAGAAGCATTTAGTAGCAACCAGGATTCAAGTTGTTTGGTAAAAAGTATTTAGTAAGTTTCGTTACTTAGTTTACGATTTGGGGTTTAACCGATTTATCTGATTAAGTGTGTTGATGGAGGCAAGTACCAGTCAAGGAGGGCAAGGGAAAGTCCCTATCCCGAAGTTCAAGAAAAGAGCTATCTCGGCAGTTCGAGATTGGCCACGGGTGTGGGCCAATCGGAAAGCGGCGATTTAGGCGAGATCACCGTAGTTTCGTTTAGCGATAGCATTGAGATCGAGGGTCTAGAACTCCAAGTGATAAGGTGCGTAATCATCGCACTGTTTCTTCGGTTGATTGTTTATTAATGTGTACTTGTGTATGCTGTGTGATAGCCGACATTAAAGGCTAAGGTGATGGATACTCATATGTGGGGTAATCGATTATCAGGTTGGTAAATTGTGTTATTAAATTTACTTATGGTGTATGTATGATATGATAATGAGCATGTGATGTATACTCATTTGATATGATTGACTTGACATGATGCATCGACACCTATGCATGGGGATTGGATGTGACCAAGGAAGGATGGGTGTACACATGGATGTACTTGGTCTAATGTTAGCCTCGTGCTACATTAGCGCTTGATGATTAGTTGTGTGCTACATCAAGAGAGGTGTGGCTACGTGCCCATCTCGGCGGTTGATAGCTGAGTGCATCACCGTAGATAGGCTACTATCGGGATCACGATGTGATCGGTGGCTCAGCCACGGCCTTGAGCAGCAGGTCTGCCAAGGTAGGACATGTGGGATAACTCGGTTGTGATCGGTGGATTAGCCACGGCCTTAGGCAGGGAATCTGCTAAGGTTGGTGTTATGGTGGATTGTAGGTTGGGCTGGGATGCATGTTTGCATGACTTGTTACGTGAACTGTGTGGGTATGGGTTAGGCCCATACGGGTGGAACATGTGTAATGATTATGCACTGAGTCTGTGGACTCACCCTATTTTTCTTAACTGTTTCAGGTGATGCGTAAAGTTGGTCCGGGTTCAGAGAGGACACAAGGTGGCCCATGCAGAAGAAGATGTTTTGATCATTTTTAAGCTTTTTAATATTAAGTACTTTGTTTAAGTATTGGTTGTAATAAGGGCCTTTTTATTAATTTTTGGTATTATTTTAATTATGGTTTGATTAAATTGAATTGCTATGTGAAGATGATTTTATTTTAGCAAACTTATTGATTCAAATTATATATACAGGTTTAATAAAGTTTTAATTCAGACATTTTATAACGTTAAGGTTTTCATATTATTCTAAGTGGGCATGATTTTCAAAAGTTACTACGATTTTTACCATTTCATCCTAAGTTAAAAAGAGTTTCCAACTGTCTTTCCATAGTGACATAACCAGATCCGGTCAAGGCTCGTGGGCCGGGTTTGAGGGTGTTACAAATTGGTATCAGAGTCAGGTTCAAAACTCAGCTTTGAGGGTTTGGGTCCAAAAAATGGTTTCAAGAATGGGCTTTTAGAAAATATGGGTTTTTAAGAAACTTTTCAGGTTATTCCAGCATGGCACCTGTACCTCCGGCCCGAAGTCCACCAGGTAAGTACTTTGGACTTTTGAAGTGACTTGTTGATATGAATTGTTTTGGGATTGTTTGGGCTCGTAGACTAGAATATTAAGGCTATTGGACCACTAGGATTAGTTTACTCAAACATATGCATAAGACTTAAAGATTTCTAAACAAACCTGTGAAGTTAGTCACCGAGTTAAGGTGTGGCAACCCTGGTACGCATGTCTAGGAGTGGTATTCAGTAAGAGCTTGGCATTTAAGCAGTCCTAGCGACTCACCTCCTCTTTACTCGAATCCTACCTGGTGCGTAGCTTCGGTTCACCTTAACCAAGAGGACTTGTTCACAGGCTGAACCAATTATTAAAACCCGAAAGGGATTAGCCTTGCTGTTATAAAACCCTTAATTCTTTTAATTTTTTTTCAAATTTACCCTTTGGTCCGTAAACCCTAAATTTGATTTTGAAAAAAAATGTTTTCTCATTTACAAAATTACTAAAAATGCCCCTAGTGGTAAAATTACGAAAATACCCTCAGTTTCTAAAATTACCGCATTGTCCTGACTTCAATCAAACTTTTTACTTTGCAAAAGTATTCAAAAATCATGTGATTCAAAATAATACCCTGATTTTACAAAATTACCCCTGGTTGATAAAATTACCAAAATGCCCTTGGTTTCTAAATTTTTGTATTACCTTCGACTTTTACTAAAATGTTTCTACGTTACAAATCTTATGTTTTGCAAGTATTAAGCTATCCTGATTTATGAGAATTTACGATCATGATTTCCAAAATTTCAAAATAACCCTGGTTTCTGAAATTTTTGCAACACATTTGGTTTGAAAAACAAATTTTCAAAATGACCCCCAAGATTTTGGTAAATTCTGAAATGTCTTTAATTTGAAAAATTATTTTCAAATTGACTCTGTTTAATTACAAAAATACCCCCGTAGGAAAATGATGAAATTACCCCTGGGTTAGAAATGTTCAAGAAAGTGACATGGATGAATGTATGTGTCTTTAGTGAAGGATGTGAATGTTTGGATTAGAATAGAGAACTTTAGATGAAACTTTGATTGATCGAAGAACTACTTACAGGCTGTTATTCATAAAATTTGCTCGTGGATAAGCAAAGGAACAAAAATTTATAATGCATAAAACTTTCTAAGCAGTTAAGTCGTGACGCTAGATATGAGTTCAAGAGGTTGTGGGCGTCCACCGCGTGCGTAGTGGTAGAGGTAGGATGACTCTGTCGAACCGATAGGTCTCGCCATGGGTCGAGAGTGATGTCTTGCCACCACCGTTGAGGTTGAATATCAAGATCGACAGAGGAGACGACGCGATGTCGCGAGCTATCTTCTGCGGTGCTTGAAGCAGTGACGAGGAGCCAATGTGGGCAATGGCACTCGAAAGTCGATGGTTTGAAAGACTTAGGTCGAGCGGAGCCAAAGTTTTTAGAGGAGTGTCAGGTAGCTCGAGCGTGGCGAAATCTTGGCTTGAGGCGGTGGAAAGGATTATGGACGACTTGGACTTAATCTGCGGAGGAGAAGCTTAAGGGTCTTTGTTTGTTGCTTACGGGATGAGGCCTACCAGGTGGTGGCTCACTTTAAGGAAGGTACCCTGCGGATAGAGTGGACTGGGGTTACTTTAAGATCAAGTTCGAAGGGAAGTATGTTGGAGCGAGTTATGTGGACGCTCAGAGGAAGGCGTTCCTCAATTTGGTGCAAGGAGGCAAGTCAATAGCGGAATATTAGGCTGAGTTCCTGCGGTTGAGCCGGTACGCTCGGGGCATCGTGGCTACTAATTACGAGAGATGCGTTAAATTTAAAGATGGGCTGCAGGATGAGCTGCGGGTTTTGATTGCGCCGCAATGAGAGAGAGACTTCGCCATTTTAGTGGAGAAAGCTAGGATAACTAAGGAGGTCAAGAGGACCGAGAGGCAGAATAGAGATAGAGAAAGGAGCCGAGATAAGAGGAGTTATAGACCGTCAGAATTGTCTGGGAGTATTCAGAAAAGATCGAGGATTGATAATTCTGCTCGTGCTGGAAATCTGGATCATCCATGTGCTCGGTGTGAAAGATACCATATTGGCGAGTGCTGGAATCAGGATCGAGAATGCTTCAGATGCAAGTCCAAGTCTCATCTGATTAAGGATTGTCCCCAGAATCTGAATAGGACTCAGACGTTAGGCCAAGGTTATGTGCAGCCAGGCAGAGATGGTCAGCAGGCGATGAGGGGTCGTGGTCCGAGCCATAGAGGGAATGGCTCCGATCGAGGTCGTGGAGCATTGGGCCGTGGTAATGGTGGTACTGAGGCAAGACAGCCAGGTCTGGTTTATGCAGTCCGTCGGGGGAAGGATAGTGATGTGCTGGGATATGTCGTGGGTAAGTTTCTTATGCCCGAATATTCTTTGTTGTTTTGTTCATTATGGTGGTCGTTTGTTTTATTGCTAGTAAAGTATCTAGAACCTTGAGTGTGGACTTAGATCATCGTGCCTAGAAATATGGATAGTTTTTGAAGATCGAGTCTTGTGATGATACTTCTGTTTAGTCTAGCCAAGTAATTTCGAGGACGAAATTATTTTTAAGGAGGGTAGAATTGTAACATCCGGGTTCTAGGGGTTATGCATTTAGTGCCTAACTCAAGTGATGGTAGGCTTATTGTGTGGTTGGATGAGTTTTAAGGGGGGGTTTGGAGAACCCTAAAAGGTAAGGGATGCCTTAGAAAATTATTGAATTTTTAGTATTAAAAGGGAGCTTGGCTAGAGGGGTCTTAAGAGAAATATTTGGGAGGTTAAGACACAAGAATGGCTTTGGTAGAGTGGCAAGGGATACGCCACTTAGAGCATGGAGAAGTGACGCCTCAAGGTGAAAAGGGGGGCTAGTGTTCGAGCTGCAAGGGCACATTTTAGTTTTTTTTTACGTCATGAGAGGGGGAGGAGTTGGTTTCGGCCATGGCACTTAAAAAGGGATTTTGAATGGGTTAACTTATTTTGAATGTGTGGTTAGAAGAAGGCTTGAGTTGGTTTTAGCTTGAATTTGTTTGAAAGGTTGGTGTAGAGTGAAACTAGGAGGGAATCAAGGGATTTGGGTGTGAGGTAGAAGAGTTGGACGGCTAGGGGGTTCTCATAAGGGTATTTTCGGCTATGAAGGGTAGGGGGAGTGGCCGAATTCTATTTAAGGGATGGTGAGCTTCCTTTAGCCAAATTTTGGCTTGCTCTCCTAAAACCTTCACCTTTTTCTTATTTCAAACACTACCACTACCCGTTCTTTCGAATCCCTTTCTCCTTTCAACATCTCTTACTTTCTCTTCTTTTCCTATCAACAGCCAAACCCCTTCAAGCCCAATCAACTTTCTTTTTCTTCTCTTTTTCCATCAAAATCAAATGCACTCTTAGCCGAAACCTGTCTCTCCTCTTTCCATCTTGCTAAAGCCGATTCTTGAGGCCGTCAAGCTCTCTCTCTCAGTCTCTGCAAGCGTGTGGTAGTAAGTAAGCTCTTCCCTAGTATCGGTTTTATTTCTTTCTCTAGTGGGGTGTCAAAACCAAAGGGTGGTCTGGGTATTTGGAGTTGGCTGAATGTTCTTAAGGTCTTAATATGGTTTTTCTTTCATGTGTAGCCAAGGGAAGGAAACGCTAAGGATCTGTTGAGGCTTGATTTCATAAGGTAAAGGCTAGTTTCGGTCAAGAGGGGTTTTCCATAAGTAATCTTATGTTAGAGCCGAATCTAACATGGACCATGCATGGTTTTCGACAACCTTTTAAGCAGGTGGTAATTTCGGGTTGGTTAAGCAAGTAAGGGGCAAATCGACAGAAGCATTTAGTAGCAACCAGGATTCAAGTTGTTTGGTAAGAAGTATTTAGTAAGTTTCGTTACTTAGTTTATGATTTGGGGTTTAACCGATTTATCTGATTAAGTGTGTTGATGGAGGCAAGTACCAGTCAAGGAGGGCAAGGGAAAGTCCCTATCCCGAAGTTCAAGAAAAGAGCTATCTTAGCGGTTAGAGATTGGCCACCGAGGTGTGGGCCAACGTCAGAGCAGCAGTTTAGGCAGATCGCCGTAGTTTTGTTGAGCGATAGCATTAAGACCGAGGGTCTAGAACTCCAAGTGATAAGGTGCGTAATCATCGCACTATTTCTTCGGTTGATTGTTTATTAATGTGTACTTGTGTATGCTGTGTGATAGCCGACATTAAAGGCTAAGGTGATGGATACTTATATGTGGGGTAATCGATTATTAGGTTGGTAAATTGTGTTATTAAATTTACTTATGGTGTGTGTATGATATGGTAATGAGCATGTGATGTATACTCATTCGATATGATTGACTTGACATGATGCATCGACACCTATGCATGGGGATTGGATGTGACCAAGGAAGGATGGGTGTACACATGGATGTACGTGGTCTAATGTTAGCCTCGTGCTACATTAGCGCTTGATGATTAGCTGTGTGCTACATCAAGGGAGGTGTGGCTAGGAGCCCATCTCGGCAATTGATAGCTAAGTGCATCATCGTAGACAGACTACTATCAGGATCACGATGTGATCAGTGGCTCAGCCACGGCCTTGAGTAGCAGGTCTGCCAAGGTAGGACATGTGGGATCACTCGGTTGTGATCGGTGGATTAGCCACGGCCTTAGGCAGGGAGTCTGCTAAGGTTGGTGTTATGGTGGATTGTAGGTTGGGCTGGGATGCATGTTTGCATGACTTGTTTCATGAACTGTGTGGGTATGGGTTAGGCCCATACGGGTGGAACATGTGTAATGATTATGCACTGAGTCTGTGGACTCACCCTATTTTTCTTAACTGCTTCAGGTGATGTATAAAGTTGGACCGGGTTCGGAGAGGACACAAGGTGGGCCATGCAGAAGAAGATGTTTTGATCATTTTTAAGCTTTTTAATATTAAGTACTTTGTTTAAGTATTGGTTGTAATAAGGACCTTTTTATTAATTTTTGGTATTATTTTAATTATGGTTTGATTAAATTGAATTGCTATGGGAAGATGATTTTATTTTAGCAAACTTATTGATTCAAATTATATATACAGGTTTAATAAAGTTTTAATTCAGACATTTTATAACGTTAAGGTTTTCATATTATTCTAAGTGGGCATGATTTTCAAAAGTTACTACGATTTTTACCATTTCATCCTAAGTCAAAAAGAGTTTTCAACCGACTTTCCATAGTGACATAACCAGATTCGGTCAAGGCTCGTGGGCCGGGTTTGGGGTGTTACATATTTGGTAAGATTCGTTGTTTAAATTTATGGCTTGGAGGATTAACCGTGTGATCTGATTAAGTGTGTTGATGGAGGCAAGTTCCAGTCAAGGAGGGCAAGGAAAGTCCACATTCAAGTTCAAAAGAGATCGATCTCGGCGGTTCGAGATTGGCCACCGGTGTGGGCGGTGTCGAGAAATGATTAAGCGATAGCCGTAGTCTCGATTAGCGATAGCGTTGGGATCGAGAGTGTAGAACTGCAAGTAATTAGGTGCGTAATTATCGCACTGTTTCTCCTGTTTTGTGTATTGATATATATGTACATATACTTGGTGTATGATGTGTGATAGCCGACAATAAAGGCTAAAGTGGTGGATACCCACGTTTGGGGTATTCGGTTAACAGGTCAGTAATATGTGATATTAAATTATTTATGGTGCCTGTGTGATATGATAATGAGCATGTGATGTATATTCATATTGATTTGATAAGATACATTAACATATATACTTGGGGCTTGGATTTGATCAAGGAAGGATGGGTGTACATATTTATGTACGTGGTCTAATGTTAGCCTCGTGCTACATTAGCGCTTGATGATTAGCTGTGTGCTTCATCAAGGTAGATGTTGGCTAGGTGCCCATCTCGGTGGTTGAGGGCTGTGTGCATCACCGTAGTCGGATTAATGTGAGGATCACTGATGTGATCGGTGGCTCACCACGACCTTGTCTGACAGTGCATGTCGTGGTAAGATATGTGGGATCACTCGGTTGTGATCGGTGGATTAGCCACGGCCTTGAGCAGGGAGTCTGCTAACGTTGGTGTAACGGATGGACCTAGGTTGGGTTGGGTTTCGTAATTGCATATTTATTTGTATGATCTGTGTGGATATGGGCCAAGCCCATATGTGGAGGCATGTGTAATGATTATGCACTGAGTCTGTGGACTCACCCAATTTTTCTTAACCATTTCAGGTAATTCATGAGCTTGGACCGGGTTGGAGTGGATACGAGGTGGCCATGCAGAAGAAGAGATTTTGATTATTTTATGCATTTTTGATATTAAGTATTTTGTTTAAATAACGGTTGTAATAAGGGCCTTATTATTATTTTTGGTATTATTTTAATTGTGGTTAGATTAAAATTAAATTACTATATAAAGATGATTTTATTTTATTTTTAGCAATCTATTTATTCAAGATATATATATTTATATACTAAAGTTTTAATATGGACATTTTATAATAACAAAGTTTTACTTATAATTTTAAGCGGACATGATTTTCAAAAGTTAACCAAATTTTCATGTTTTATTCTAAAGTCAAAAGATTTTTAACCGTCTTTTCGCAGTGACATAACCAGATCTGGTCAGGGCTCGTGGGCCGGGTTTGGGGGTGTTACAAATTGGTATCGAGCAGATTCAAAACTTCGACTTTGTGGTTTTGGGCCCAAAGTTTTCAAAAATGGACTTTCTATGAAATTTTCAGGTTTATTCTGGCATGGCACCTGTACCTCCGGCCCGAAGTCCACCAGGTAAGTACTTCTAGCCCTTGAAGTGATTTGTTTGTGTGATTTGTTATGGGCTTAATTGGGCTCGTAGATTAGAATATTAAGGCTTTTGAACCCTAAGACTAGTCTATTCAAACATATGCATAAGACTTAAGGCTATTAAACAAACCTGTGAGGTAAGTCGTCGAGTTAAGGTGTGACAACCACTGTACGCATGTCTAGGAGTGGTATTCAGTAAGAGCTTGGTATTTAAGCAGTCCTAGCGACTCACCTCCTATTTACTCGAATCCTACCTGGTGCGTAGCTACGGTTCACCTTAACCAAGAGGACTTGTTCACGGGCTAAACCCAGTAATTAAAACCCGAAAGGTACTAGCCATGCAGTTTTATAAAAATTCCTTGTTTGAAAGTTCCTAAAATACCCTTTTAATATTAGTAAAAGATTATTGTGAAAATTTTTCCAAACCATCTCCTATTTACAAAAATTACAAAAAAATGCCCTATATTGTAAAACTACTAAAATACCCTTCGAGGTAAAATTTTGAAAACGCCCTTGATTTATGATGTTCCTAAAATACCCCCAATTTTAATCAAAATTTTCATCACATGAAAAGTGCCCCAAAAAAAAAACCTCACCTTGCAAAATATCGAAAACATCATTCTTTTAGAAAATTACAAAATTGCCCTCACCAATAAAATTACCAAAATGACCTCGGTTTTCAAAATTTTTGCAACACCAGCAACATGGAAGATAAATTCTTAAAAATAACTCCCAAAGTTTTACAACTTTTGAAACATCCCTGATTTATCAAATTTTACAAATTCACCCCGATTTGTGAAAAATTACCAAAATGCCCCTGAGTTCCAAAATCACTGAAGGACCCCCGAATTTCAAAATTTTTCAAAATACCTCGAGAAATTAAGAATTTTAGAATAACTTTTGACAAAATCGTCCAAAAATTTTCATTTTGAAAAATTACAAAAATACCCCTGTAGGACAAATTACAAAAATACCCCTGGTAGTGGAAAAACAATCATAATGAAATCAACAATGTCTCTTTGGATTGAATGAATGGAAAACTGTGTGCTTGTTTGATTACGAAAGAACCACTCCTAAGCTCTTGTCATAAAATTTCTTCGCGAGTAAACAAGTGAAATCAAAGTACTAATACATAAAACTTCTTAATCAGATCTCGACGCTAGAAATGAGCTCTAGAGGACATGGTCATCGTGGAAGAGGTAGAGGAAGAATGACTAGGTCGGAACCCGTTAGATCGGGTCAAGGGTCTGAAAATGAAGTACCCCCTCCACCACCAGCCTTTGGTAATGAGCCGCAGCGAGCGGGGATGATGTGATATCGCATGCGGTCTTGCGGTTCGGAGATGGTGGCTGGAGCATGTGGGAATATGAGAGCAAGGAAGTCTGTACCTGAGAGAATCCGAGCTAATGGAGCTGAGGTGTTTCGGGGCGTATCAGGCGTGGCACCCAGTACGGCTGAATATTGGTTGGAAGCAACCGAGCGAATTATGGATGAGCTCGATTTGAGCCCTGAGGAGAAAGTAAAAGGAATGGTGGCGCTACTTCGCGACGAGGCATATCAATGGTGGCTAACAGTTCGGGATAGTGCCACAGCCGAGGATCTCACACGGAGTATGTGAAGGCGCGTGTCGGAAAAAGTATGTCGGTACTCACTACATTGATCTTGTGAGGAAGGCGTTTCTAGGGCTGGTTCAAGGGAACAAGTCCGTAACAGAATACGAGGCAGAATTCCTAAGGTTAAGTCGATATGCTCGAGGAGTAGTTGCTACCGAACATGAACGATGTGTCCTATTTGAGGACGAACTAAGGGACGACCTGAGGCTGTTGATAGCTCTACATCAGGAGCGAGAGTTCGCTGTGCTAGTAGAGAAGGCTAAGGTAACTGAAGGGATTAAGGACTCTGTGAGGCAGAACAGAGATAAGGAGAGGAATCGGGATAAGAGAAGTTTTGGATTGTCAGAATCGTCTAAGAACTTTCAGAAAAGACTGAGGGTCGAGAATTCTGTTCGTGGCGCCAAGCTAGCTCTTGAAATCCGAACGTCCGTGTGCTCAATGTGGAAGGTATCATGTTGGTGAGTGCTGGAATCAGAATCGAGAATGTTTTAGGTGTAAATCTAAGTCTCATCTGATTAAAGACTGTCCTCAAGATCCGAACAGGGCTCGGACAGTAGGCCAAGGCGATGTACAGTCGGGTAGAGATGGTCAACAAGCGACAAGAGGTCGTGGTCTGAACCATGGAAAAAATGGTTCAGGTCGAGGTCGTGGAGCACCAAACAAAGAGGCTAAAGGTGCAAATGCAAGGCAGCCAAGGTTGGTTTACGCAGTTGGCCATCGCGAGGAGGAAGAGGTGACAACGGGTACGTTCCTCATTTCTGGAATACCCTTAATTACTTTGATTATTGTATAGTTTCCTTGCTTTGTTAGGGAAGTGCCTGAAACCTTGGTTGTGAACTTAAAGAATGTGCCTAGAAAGTATGATAGTTCTTTGAGATCAGAGTGCGCCGCAATAGCATAGTGTAATGAGTTAGACTGTACGGATGAACGATAGTAAGTAATTTCGAGGACAAAATTATTTTAAGGGGGTAAAATTGTAACACCCAAAATTAGGGGTTAATTGTAATTTAAATAAATTCCATGTGGACTTCAAGAAATAAACCAATATGATTTTTCTTGGCATGATTTAGGGTCTAAAAATAACTCGAGCTAGGCCTGATCCAGTATTAAAAATTTATTATTAAGTGTGTAAAAGGAAGAAGCTAGGTTAGTTAGGGCTTTAATAAAATTTTGGATGGGTTATGTCACAAAGGATGGGCCTGGTATAAGTGGCGTGGTGCGCCTAAGGGTTGCTAGGGGTCTTGGGTTCAATCCGTAGAAGTAGCAAGGAGAAATTTTTTTTTGGGCGTTAAAGGAAGGGCCCAGGTAAGAAAGGCTCTAAATAAATTTTGAGTCAAAACGGACATGAATTGAGCAGTGGCCGAGTGGCTGGAAGCGCAGAGAGTTTTCTCCAAGTCTCGGGTTCGAGAGGGGCAGCATCTGGGGATTTTATTTTTGGGCTTTGGCGCTAAAAGAGAAAAGGGCTCAGTAATAAGGCTTTATGAATAAAGGATGGGATTATTTGACATGAAAGTCTAAAGGGGAGAGTTGGTTCGGGGGCGCTTAAAAAAGGGGGGCCTGCTGTTGCTGCTCCCTTCATGAGGTCATTGGTTGAATCCAGCCCTGCACCTCATTTTTTTTAATTTTTTCCTTTTCTTTTCTTTGTTGGCGTGAAGGATGGGAGAGTTGGTGCACATTGGACTTTTAATTGAATGAGATAAAGCTCAATATTTTTGCATATATTCAATTTGGAAAGGGGATTGTATTAGTAGTTTATTTACTTTCAAATTATTGAAGGTGAATAGGAGATTAAGTGCAAGATAAATTTTGCATTATCTTGGATAAATCAAGTGGAATTTATCACCTAAAAGGGGGAAGGAATTGGCCAGCATTGGGACTCTTTGGGGGGCTCTTCAAAGTTGATTTTTGTACAGCAAAGGGGTGCCAAAAGTGCTTCAATTTTCTCTTCTCTTTTCTCCATAGCTGCTGCAGAATTTCCTCTACTTATATTGCTGAAATTCCATCTTCCGTTCTACTTCTTCTTCATCCTCTTTTCCCCTCAAAGCCGAACCTTGATTGTTATCAAGCTTAGCCGAAACCTCTATTTCCTTTTTCCCATTATTTTCTTCCTCTAGCTGAATCTATTCCTAACTATGTGCTGGAATTTCTTTCATTCTATTTAACCCATCTTGGCCGAACATTAAGTGTGGTGTTGATCTCTTCGGGATTCCTTTGTCAATCGATTTTGGAAGGTATGTATGCATGGCCGAATGTTATTTCTTCTTTTTCCCTCTCCTCTGTTGACTTCTAGGAAGGTAAGAGCCAATTTTGGCATTTGATATCAAAGGTGATAATACTCTTTTGAAACCGACATATTGTAGGGTCTCTGGGATATTTGGAACAATTAATCTAAGCCCTATTCTCTGCCAGTCGACTTTGGTAAGTGTGGTAAGGGATCTCTCTAAATTAATTCTTTAATTATTATGGCCAGCCGAAACCTTGAGGCTCAACCATGTATTTTTTGGGATTGGCTGAACCTTATTAAGACTATGGATTCGTGCTTTGTTTTGTAGTCAATAGAGGATAACATTAAAGGAGTAAGGAGATCTTTCGGGATTTCGGTAAGAGGTTTTGGTAAGCAATATTTGGTAAGATTCGTTGTTTAAATTTATGGCTTGGAGGATTAACCGTGTGATCTGATTAAGTGTGTTGATGGAGGCAAGTTCCAGTCAAGGAGGGCAAGGGAAAGTCCTGCTCGAGTTCAAAAGAGATCGATCTCGGCGGTTCGAGATTGGCCACCGGGTGTGGGCGGCGTCGAAACGACAAATTAGGCGGATAATAGTAGTCTCGGTTAGCGATAGCATTAGGATCGAGAGTGTAGAACTGCAAGTAATTAGGTGCGTAATTATCGTACTATTTCTCCTGTTTGTGTATTGATAAATATGTACATATACTTGGTGTATGATGTGTGATAGCCGACAATAAAGGCTAAAGTGGTGTATACCCACGTTTGGGTATTCGGTTAACAGGTCAGTAATATGTGATATTAAATTATTTATGGTGCCTGTGTGATATGATAATGAGCATGTGATGTATATTCATATTGATTTGATAAGATACATTAACATATATGCTTGGGGCTTGGATTTGATCAAGGAAGGATGGGTGTACATATTTATGTATGTGGTCTAATGTTAGCCTCGTGCTACATTAGCGCTTGATGATTAGCTGTGTGTTTCATCAAGGGAGATGTTGGCTAGGTGCCCATCTCGGCGATTGAGGTGTGTGCATCACCGTAGTCGGATTAATGTGAGGATCATCGATGTGATCGGTGGCTCACCACTGCCTTGTCTGCAGTGTCTGCCGAGGTAAGATATGTGGGATCACTTTCGGTTGTGATCGGTGGATTAGCCACGGCCTTGAGCGAAGTCTGCTAAGGTTGGTGTAACGGATGGACCTAGGTTGGGTTGGGTTTCGTAATTGCATATTTATTTGTATGATCTATGTGGATATGGGCCAAGCCCATATGTGGAGGCACGTGTGATGATTATGCACTGAGCCTGTGGACTCGCCCAATTTTTCTTAACCATTTCAGGTAATTCATGAGCTTGGACCGGGTTGGAGTGGATACGAGGTGGCCATGCAGAAGAAGAGATTTTGATTATTTTATGCATTTTTGATATTAAGTATTTTGTTTAAATAACGGTTGTAATAAGGGCCTTATTATTATTTTTGGTATTATTTTAATTGTGGTTAGATTAAAATTAAATTACTATATAAAGATGATTTTATTTTATTTTTAGCAATCTATTTATTCAAGATATATATATTTATATACTAAAGTTTTAATATGGACATTTTATAATAACAAAGTTTTACTTATAATTTTAAACGGACATGGTTTTCAAAAGTTAACCAAATTTTCATGTTTTATTCTAAAGTCAAAAAGATTTTTAACAGTCTTTCCGCAGTGACATAACCAGATCCGGTCAGGGCTCGTGGGCCGGGTTTGGGGGTGTTACATATTTGCTATATAGGCCAATTGAGATATTTGTATTATGGGCTATTTAAAATATTTGATATATGGGCTGTTTGATATTTGTTATATGGGTCGTTTGATATTTGTTATATGGGCTAATTAAAATATTTGCTATATGGGCGAAATTGAGATATTTGCTATATGGGTCGTTTGATATTTGCTATATAGGCCAAATTGAGATATTTGCTATATGGGCTTTTTGATATTGCTATATGGGCCGATTTGTAATAAATTGCGAAATGGGCCAAGATGATATTTTGCTTAAATGGCCAACTTGATAAATTGTTATAATGGGCCATAATGTTTGTAAGGAATATTTGAATAAATTGTTGTAAATGGTTATGCATTTTATATACATGATTACATGGGTTGGGATATTTGACGAAGAGAAGATGGCTTCGTGCCCAGTTTAATGGCTTCGTGCCAAGTTTAATGGCTTCGTGCCCAGTTTAATTGCTTAATTGCCCAGTTTAATATGGCTTAATTGCCCGGTTGGTGTGTTGGCGGGGTGGGTGACTAAAGCTCCCACAAGTGTGTTGGTTGGTACGGATGGTGTGTAGCAGATGGAAATTTAGGTTTGGTTTGGGGAATTGCATATCACATGCATGCTATACATGTTAAATTGTTATAATTGTAAATGGGCTCCGGCCCAAGTAAATGCTTAAATGGTTTTGGCCCAGTGGACTATGGTAAGTGGGTTACAAACTGAGTTCTAAGTAACTCACTCCGTTTCCTTTATCCTTCTCAGTTAATAATCAGTAATAGAGGCTTGGGTCGAGGATGACTTCGTGGAGGCCATATTACGATTTATGGTTTAGATGAACCTTGAACTTCTTTTAAGTATTTTTTATTAATTTCTATTTCAGTGGTGTTGTAATAAGGCCTTTGGTATTAATTTATGGATGTTGTACTCGTGGATAGATTTTAATTATGTTTTAGATACTTAAATGGGACTATTTTATTTTCTAAAATTTTAGTTCTACAAGGGTTTTTCTTAAAAATCATTATTTCATAAATTTTTCTGTAAGAATTCTTTTAAGAATCTTGTTTTCAAATTTCTTTTGAACTCTCTTAAACTTCTCGAAAAATTTAATCAAATATTTTTTTTAGTTTCAAATTTATAAACTCTTATGTCTTAAATCATAGATTTTAAATTTACCTCAGTTTTTAATAAACTTCAATTCCAAAGTAGTTTTGAGGATCTGTTTTCTTTAAATAATTAGATGACTAGATGTATGTTCGTTTCGTGTGACATACCAAATTTGGTCTTAACTCATAGACCGAGTTTGGGGTGTTACATTCTATGGTATCAGAGCTCAATTTCAAAACTCTGCTGTGGTTTGGGTTCAACAACAACTTTCGTTTGAAACTATTTTGAATTTATAGAATTTATGTTTTAAAGGTAGTATGGCATCACGAGCATCCATCACCAAGTCAAGTAAGTATTTGTATACTGAATGATTATTACAGTGATATGATCATAGGAACACTCTAGAACTTCTAGTTTTAGGTGTTGAAAACGGTAGAGATCGAGACTATAGGATGTGATTGCGAAAATAACTTTATCTCTCATATCTCATAAAATATCATTAATAATCATTGAAATAGTATTCTAATTCATAAAACTTGTAATCAGAATAAACCAAATTAGTCATTATGAGCGCTAGAGGATGTGGACGTGGTAGACGTGGCCGTGGTAGAGGCCAAGGTGTTAGAGCCGTGTCTGAGGCATCGGGACATATGATGGAAATGGATGTACCGGCATCACTTGTGTCGGATAATGGATCCCACGATTGTATGAGGGAAGACATTGCTTTGTCCCAGGCAATGTTGCGAGTTTTGGAAAGGGTCGCTGGGGCTAGATAGGGGCAGTAGCTCGTGGATCAATATCGGAGCGACTCAGATCATATCGTGCTGAGACTTTTAGGGGTATTTTTGGAGTAGCCCCAAATTTTGCGAAATATTGGCTCGAGGCTGTAGAGCGGATTATGGACAACCTGGAGTGTACTGCCGAGCAGAAACTAAGAGGAATCGTGTCCTTGTTGAGGGATGAGGCATACCATTGGTGGCTTACTATTCGAGAGGGCACCTAGGCTGAACGAGTTACTTGGGATTTCTTCAAAGTTGCTTTTCAAGGGAAGTATGTCGAGGCAAGCTACGTGGATGCCCGGAGGAAGAAATTCTTGAATCTGGTTTAAGGAAATAAGACGGCGGCAGCTTACGAGGTAGAATTTCTACGCTTGAGTCGTTATGCTCGAACAATAGTACCAACTGATCATGAGCGCTGTGTACGTTTTGAGGATGGATTGAATGATGAGTTGTGGGTACTGATCACCCCCACAAAAAGTAAGGACTTTTGCCACGCTTGTGGAGAAAGCAAAGATAGCCAAAGAGGCTAAGAACTCAAAATGCCAGAACCGGGAAAGAGTCAGAGGCAAGAGGGACTTTAAGTACTCGGGTTCTTCTAAAAGGTTCCAAAAGAGGCCTCGAAATGATGAGCCAGCTCAAGTTAGAGCACCTGTGGCTACCAATCAGATTCAAGAATGTGCTAACTGTGGGAGACGACACCCCGGGGAATACTGGAAGAGAATCGGTGGTTGTTTTAAATGTGGTTTTAAGGACCACCAGTTTACGAATTACCCTCGACGGATGCTCCGAATCAAGAAGCCCGTAACTAAAATGCGCAACTAGCTAGAGGCGCTCAGCAGCCACTGAGAGGCCATGGACCACGTCGTGGTGGGAATGGAGTCAGACGTGGTCAAGGTGCATTGGGTCGAGGTAATGGTTTTAGAGGTAACGCGGAGGCAAGACAGTCGGGGTTAGTTTATGTGGTTAGGCGTCGGGAGGATGGCGATGCACCTGATGTGATAACCGGTACGTTCTTCATATTCGATGTACCTGTTACTACCTTAATAGATATCGGGTCTACCCACTCGTATGTTGCTAGTGCCATATCTAGAAACCTAAATATTAGATCTAAAGTTATCGATAGAGAGACGATGGTAATTAGTCCTTTAGGACAGTCTGTAATCATGAATAAATTGTTTAGAGACATGCCCTTAGAAATTCAAAGAGAAATATTTCTAGCGGATTTGATGGAACTATCTTTCAGTGAGTTCGATCTTATTTTGGGCATGGATTGGTTGGTTAAGCACCAAAGAATCGGATTGTCTTTAGCGAATGTTAATCAGGACTTTGGATGATAAGGAAGTAGTAATGATAGGCGAACGAAGGAATTACTTGGCAAATGTGGTATCTGCTTTAAAGGCAAAAAAGTTGGTGCGAAAAGGGTATGGTGCGTTCCTAGCCTTCATTAGTGCTTTGGATGCCAAGGAATTATCGGTGGAAGGTGTGAGAACGGTGAAAGAATTTCAGATGTCTTTCCCGAAAAACTTCTAGGTCTACCTCCAGATCGGAAAGTAGAATTTGGCTTTGAGCTTTTGCCTGGAACGACTCCGGTGTCCATTGCTCCTTATAGAATGGCGCCAAAGGAGTTAGCAGAGCTTAAGGCTCAAATTCAAGAATTGTTGGATCGGGGATTTATTCGACTGAGTGTGTCTCTGTAGGGAGCACCGGTCTTGTTCGTCAAGAAGAAGGATAGGTCAATGCGTATGTGCATTGATTATAGGCGGTTGAATAAATTGATGATCAAGAATAGGTATCCATTGCCGAGAATCGATGACCTGTTTGATCAATTGAGAGGAGCTTCAATTTTCTCCAAGATTGATTTTAGATCGGGTTATCATCAACTCAAGTTTAAGGAGGCAGATATTCATAAGACAGCATTCCAAACTCGTTATGGGCATTATGAGTTTTTGGTGATGCCATTTGGTTTGACCAATGCACCAGCTACATTTATGGACATGATGAATCGAGTTTTTCAACCCTATCTAGACCGGTTCGTGGTGGTGTTCATAGATGACATCTTAGTATACTAGAGGAATGAAGAAGAGCATGACTCACATTTGCGCATAGTATTGCAAATACTGCGAGAAAAGTAACTTTATGCCAAATTCAGTAAGTGTGAATTTTGGCTAAAGGAAGTGACTTTCCTGGGACATGTTGTGTCAGCTGAAGGAATCAGAGTTGATCCTCAGAAGGTAGAGGCTGTGTTGGATTGGAAACCACCGAAGTCAGTGGCTAAGATTCTGAGTTTCTTAGGTTTGGCTGGCTATTATAGACGCTTTGTTGAGGGGTTTTCATTGATTGTTGCACCCCTAACTAAACTGTTGTGAAAGGGAGTACCGTTTGTGTGGGAAGATAAACAACAAGAGAGTTTCGAGAAATTGAAGAAGATTTTGACGGAAGCGCCAGTACTGATTCAACCTGAGGCAAGAAAAGAGTTTATTATTTACTACGATACATCACACACAGGCTTGGGATGTGTGTTGATGCAAGGTGGAAAAGTGGTGGCTTATGCATCTCGTCAGTTAATGCCGCACGAAGTCAACTATCCTACTCATGACTTGGAATTGGCTGCGGTATTTTTTGCTTTAAAAATCTTAAGGCATTATCTCTACAGTGAGAAGTCTATCATTTATACGGATCATAAGAGTCTTAAGTATCTCCTTACCCAAAAGGAGTTAAACTTGAGACAACGGAGGTGGGTGGAGCTGTTAAAGGATTATGACTTCTCAATCGAATATCATCCTGGAAAGGCTAACGTGGTGGCAGACGCGTTGAGTTGTAGGGTGGTATCGGAGTTAATAGCAATGTTTGCTCATCTTAGTTTGTATGAAGATGGCAATTTTATAGCAAAACTTCAGGTGAAGCCTCTGTGGTTAGAACAGATCAAGGAGAAGCAGTTATCAGATGAAAAGTTGGGTCCGTTAATGTAACAAGTTGAAAGTGGTGTAGTAGGGGATTTTAGAATGAATAAGGATGGAGTGTTGTGCTTTCGCGGAAGAGTTTGTATGCCCATGGATTCAGATTTGAGACAAATGATTCAGTGAGAGGCACATAGTAGCCCTTATGCTATGCACCCTGGAGGAAATAAAATGTATTGAGATCTATGGGAGCAGTATTGGTGGCCAGGGTTGAAGCGAGAGGTTATAGATTTTTAAGTAGGTGCTTGACGTGTCAGCAAGTGAAGGCAGAACATCAATTGCCGTCGGGATTGCTACAACCGTTAAAGATTCCATTATGGAAGTGGGAACGGATAACGATGGATTTTCTTAGTAGGTTACCCTTAACACCTACTAAGAAAGATTTCGTCTGGGTAATAGTGGATCAGTTGATGAAGACTGCCCATTTTCTACCAGTTCGTACGGATTTCTCACTGCAGAAGTTGGCTAAGTTGTATGTAGCTGAGATCGTAAGGTTGCATGGGGTACCAGTGTATATTATATCGGACAGGGACCCTAGGTTTACATCACGGTTTTGGAAAGGTTTGTATAAGGCTCTAGGAACAAAGTTAAACTTCAGCACGGCTTTTCATCCTCAGTCAGATGGTCAGTCGAAAAGAGTAATCCAGATTTTGGAAGACATGTTAAGGGGTTGTGTGATTGACTTCAGAGGTAGTTTGGAGGATTTTCTACCGTTGGCATAGTTTGCGTATAATAATAGCTATCAGCCCATCATTCAGATGGCACCCTACGAGGCATTGTATGGTCGTAGGTGTCGTACTCCTACTTGTTAGACTGAATTGGGTGAACGATAATTATTGGGTCCTGAGCTGATATCAGAAACGAAAGAAAAGGTAAAGGTAATTTGGGATCGGTTAAAGGAAGCTTCAGATAGACAGAAATCGTATGTGGATCTGAAGCGTAAGGATATTGAGTTTGTGGTGGAAGATCAGGTCTTTCTGAAAGTCTCACCTTGGAAGAAGATTTTTAGATTTGGAAGGAAGGGAAATTGGGCCCTAGGTTCATTGGACCGTACCGTGTGTTGAAGCGTGTAGGACTAGTGGCCTATCAGCTTGAATTACCTCCGGAGTTGAGTCAAATTCATAGTGTTTTCCATGTTTCTATGTTGAGGTGTTATAAATCAGATTTGTCTCATATAGTACCGGTAGAAGAAGTTGAGATAATTCTGGATTTGTCTTTCGGGGAGGAATCAGTGAAAATTTTAGATCGAGATGTTAAGGTGTTAAGGAAGAAGTCTGTGCCGTTGGTTAAGGTTCTATGGCATAATCACGGAGCGAAGGAAGCTACATGGGAGCCTGAGGATGCAATTCGGCAACAATATCATCACCTCTTTTAACCAGGTAAATTTTGAGGACGAAATTTTCTTTAGGGGGTAGAATTGTAACATCCTAAAAAATTTAGAATTTATATGTTGCATAATTTTGGTGCTTAGTTAGTGAATAATTAAATTTGTGTGTTTAATATATTTTTGAAAAAGCTCGAGATTTATTCAGAATTAGAATAAATTTTAGTAATGAGTACTTTATTGAAGAGGAACTGGTAACCTTGTTGTTTAAGGAAATTAAGTGACAAAAGTTAGCATAAGTGAGCTAGTAGTAAAGTGGAGTTGGCGCCATGAGTGTTGCTTGAGGGAAGAGGTTCGAATCCCATGGTATGCATTTTGTGACTTTAATTTTTGCAGTCTTCTAGCATGTGTCGGCCAAGCTCTATTTTTGGTAAGTTGGACTTTATATTTTTATTGCAAGATGGCTAATGGCTTAAGGTAAGAATTGAAGATAGGGAAAGGAATCATTAGCTTATGGTATATAGGGGGGACATAAGACACTCTTTATGGGGTGTGTTTTGAAAAGTTTAGAATGGCCAAACTTTGTCCATGAACTTGGATGGTTTTGGGGGCTAGGGGGTGGCCGAATATTGTTGGAAGCATTGGTAAGGATGGTAGAAAGTTTGGTCACTTTCATTTTGGTCATTTTGTGCTGTTCACAAAAACATTTCTTTTCATCTTTCTCTCCCTAGCCGAATGCATTTTGTGCATTAGTGAACATCTTGTTTTCTTCTTTTGGTCATTTCTTTCTCTTGACCATTTGGTCTAAATTTTGCCTAACCTCTCAAGTTCTTTTTCCCTAGTGCCGAAATCACCAAAACACAACTCTTTTCTTTCCCCTATGGCCGAATGGTGCTAACACCATTTTCTTCAATTTTTTCTTCATAGTCGAATCTCCCTCTTCACATATATTTTCTTATTAATCATTCTTTCAACCTTTGTTTTAATCAATCGGTAAGAACCTTCTTCGATTCTTTATTTTCTTCTTTTGCAGAATATACATATTGGTTTGGAAGGGTCTTTTGACCAAAAATAGCATCCTCTATCTCTTTCTCTTAGACAATCTTTTTCATCTTTATAGTGATAAAGAGAAGGCCAAAACTCAGAGTATTCGTAATCATCGTGAATCACTAGGATTCGGTTCAAAATGTTAAGGTAAGGTTTCTATCAAGGACTTCCATATTACTCGATTTTTTCGTTAAAGATGGGTTACTAATCGATTTTATCTTAGGGACGTTATCGCTCAATTTTCAATTCCGTGAACGTAAGATTTCATGGTAAGCTAATTTCACCCTTAAAACCTATAGAATTAATTTCTGAAATATTAGTTGGACTAATATTCTTTTGTCAATGGAGGCAAGCAAGATAGGGTCGAAAAGGGTGGTGAATAGTATTCGAAAGAAGGGCGGATTCGCTATTCCCTCTAGATTCAAGCGAAGGGCTGTTTCGACAATCCGAGATTTTCCACCAGGTTGTGGACCCTCATCTGGGGAGAATCCATTATTCGAAGTTGTTCGTAGTTCGGAGCCATTAGCTATTTGGGATTTTCCACCGGGTTGTGAACTGTCAACCGGGGAGAACCGACAAATAGTTGTTGTTCGAGATTTCGAGGGTAAAAATCTAGATTGCCTACTTTAGCATAGATTTATTTTAAGTGTTAGTATTCTAATCGAGCGTGACACCTATTTAGGTATCGACGATTGGGAAAGTGTAGTCCTCACCGTAATCAGGTGTGTAATCCTTTAGCATAGATTTCATGGGTAGATGTTTAAATCGTGTTAGTGATAAATCATTTGATTTAATCACATCTTGGTGAAATCGGGTAAAATGGTATAGTTATCACTATTTGGTAAAATTTATGAAATCGAGATTAAGATCAGAAAATTATGAAAATACCCCTAATAGGCCAAATCGATAAATATTTGCTATATGGGCCAATTGAGATATTTGTATTATGGGCTAATTAAAATATTTGCCATATGGGCCGTTTAATATTTGTTATATGGGCCAATTAAAATATTTGCTATATGGGCGAAATTGAGATATTTGCTATATGGGTCGTTTGATATTTGCTATATAGGCCAAATTGAGATATTTGCTATATGGGCCGTTTGATATTGCTATATGGGCTGATTTGTAATAAATTACGAAATGGGCCAAGATGATATTTTGCTTAAATGGCCAACTTGATAAATTGTTATAATGGGCCATAATGTCTGTAAGGAATATTTGAATAAATTGTTGTAAATGGTTATGCATTTTATATACATGATTACATGGGTTGGGATATTTGACGAAGAGAAGATGGCTTCGTGTCCAGATTAATGGCTTCGTGCCCAGTTTAATGGCTTAATTGCCCAGTTTAATATGGCTTAATTGCCCAGTTGGTGTGTTGGCGGGGTGGGTGACTAAAGCTCCATACAGGTGTGTTGGTTGGTACGGGTGGTGTGTAGCAGATGGAAATTTAGGTTTGGTTTGGGGTATTGCATATCACATGCATGCTATACATGTTAAATTTTTATAACTGTAAATTGGCTCCAGCCCAAGTAAATGCTTAAATGGTTTTGGCCCAGTGGACTATGGTAAATGGGTTACACACTGAGTTCTAAGTAACTCACCCCGTTTCCTTTATCGTTCTCAGGTAATAATCAGTAATGGAGGCTTGGGTCGAGGATGACTTCATGGAGGCCATATTACGATTAATGGTTTAGATGAACCTTGAACTTCTTTTAAGTATTTTTTATTAATTTCTATTTCAGTGGTGTTGTAATAAGGCCTTTGGTATTATTTTATGGATGTTTTACTCGTGGATAGACTTTAATTATGTTTTAGATACTTAAATGGGACTATTTTATTTTCTAAAATTTTCGTGCTAAAAGGGTTTTCTTAAAATCATTATTTCTTAAATTTTCTATAAGAATTCTTTTAAGAATCTTGTTTTCAAATTTAATCAAATATTTTTTAGTTTCAAATTTATAAACTCTTATGTATTAAATCATAGATTTAAAATTTACCTCGGTTTTTAATAAACTTCAATTCCAAAGTAGTTTTGAGGATCTATTTTCTTTAAATAGTTAGATGAATAGATGTATGTTCGTTTCGTGTGACATACCAAATCTGGTCTTAACTCATAGACAGGGTTTGGGGTGTTACATCGATCATCATTTGATATTCGTTCAAAATAACCGCACACTTAGTGCGACATACTTATTCGAAGTATGATTGTTATCGCACACTTAATGCATATTCTTTTAACCGACTCGTCTCGGTGTCGCACACACACAGTGCCAATTCAACAAGCTGGAGCTTTCATATCATCGCACACACAGTGCCAATTCAATAAGCCGATGCTTTTATATCATCGCACACACAGTGCCATTCATTTCTATTTCGATTTCAATTTAGCACACTTAGTGCCTTCAACTAGAATCGTGCACATAGAAACTCATTTTCATGCACATGAACATATTTATTTCATATTTATAAAACAAAACTCAAATACATGTATGATATCCGAACTTACCTCGGACGTCGAACTATCGATACGGTCGATTAATCGAGCACTTTATCTTTGCCTCGATCTCGATCTGAACCTCTCCTCTCTTGGTCTATACACATTCAAATTTCATCCATTCAATCATCAATTCATTCATTCTAGTCCAAATACACATATTTAGGGCATTTTACATAATAGCCCTCACATTTTCACATTTTAACACTTTAGTCCCTATCTCACTAAATCATCAAATACTCAAAATTTCATTACACTATGCTTAGGCCAAATTCTACTTAGTCTCATAAGAGTCCACGCATTTCATTTATTTCACATATTAGTCCCTCAATTTACACTTTTCTCAATTTAGCCCAATTTGCTCAATTTCATCAAAAATTCAAAGACAAAACATGTTAATCCAACACCAAGTCTTTATATTTCACTATCATCTAGCACATAGCTCAAGCATTCATCAACGGCTCATCAAAAAAACTTCATCAATTCACAAAATTACAATATGGGCTAGCTAGAGCACGAAGCAATGATTACAAAAATGTAGAAATTATCAAAAATCGAGCTAAAACATACCTAATTTTTTGCTTAACAATGGCCGAACCCCTAGCTTTATTTTTATTTTATTTTCTTTGCTATTTTCGGCACCAAGATGAACAAGAATGACCATTTTCATGCTTTGATTTCATTAAACACATATTATTCAACTATTTACTATTTTATCCTTTCAATTAATAATTAAAACATATAATCACCAAGGTTATAGTTGTCCATTACCACCCACTATCTTAAAACTTGGTTTAATTGCATCATAAAGCCTCCATATTTAAAAGACATCAACATTTAGATACTTATAAATTAGCACATAGCTTTTACTCTTTACGTGGTTAAGTCCTTTCTCCTAATCCGACACTAAAACGATTAATAAACCATAAAAGTAACATATTTTAACCCCATATTTAGTATGCTTTTGGCTGATTTAGCCCTCAATTTATGTAAAAAGGTGCTCTTAATCCTTTCTTTTCATGTCTTATACTCAGGAGAACAACTAAGGAAAAAAAGAACATAAAACGGGCTTAATACGGACCTAATTGGGCTAACCCAAGAAGTCGACACGTCCTGGGCTTTATTCCACACGGCCTGTCACCAATTCACACGGCCGTGTCTCGTCGACAAAAAGCCCAACACGGCCTGACCCTCGACTTGCACAGGCGTGCCACGGCCATGCCTAAATCAATAGAATAGAGACACGGGCTAGACCACGGCTTACACGGGCGTGCCTTGACCGTGCCCCTGCCGCAAGAAAGAGAAATTTCATTCAGGAAAGGATACTTAGAGGCAAAGAAACACATTCTAAAGCCTATTCAAACACCCCATTAGGAATTAGACTTAAATTAGGATACTTAAGGGCCAAGTAAGGCATCACAAAGTCTATTTAAACACCTTAGGAGGCAACTTAGAAGGGGAGTTCGGCAGAAGCCAAAAAGGTGACAAGTTTTAACAGAGTTTTCTACCAGAGCTTTACTTGTTTAGGGAATTACTCGAAGATAGCCACTTGATACATCTCGAAGTGTCGAAATTCTACTCAAGACAGAGGATCTCTCCTTCAATTCCTTCAGGGGTTTTAGGGATTTCTTATGTTTTGTTTTATCTTTTCTCTTGAGATGTTTTCTTATTTTATTATGAACTAGAACCTTCAGATGCCTAAAGGGGATGAAACCTATGATGGATTTTGTTATTTAATTCTTTCGGTTTATATGATAAATACTTAGTTTGTTCTTAATAATGTTGCTCAATTTAATCTGATGTGCTTAGGTGGAGGAGGAATAGACCTTGCCTAAGAGTAGATCTAGCATAATTAAGCGGAGTTGATCGGGTGCCTAGAGATAGGATTACGAGATTTTGCCGGATTAGGGTGAAACCTAATATGGGAGTCCATTGATCGATTTACTACTTCCTTAGGGGGTTATTATAAGAGAACGAGAGTTCCACTAATTAACCTAAGGTTAGACGTTATTCGCTTCGAGAGAAGGTTTAATATAGGTTAGGGAGTCTCACGGATCAAGCTAAGTAAAAGAAATCATATGAATTGAAAGTTAGATAATAAGTGAAGTCATAGGTGGATTCTTCTCGAGGGTATCATCTTTATCAACTGAGTTTTCCAAAGTCTTTTCCCAATTTATTCTTTTGTCTTTGCATTCAGTTTAAGTATTTCATTAGTCTTAGATAAGTTAATTAATCACTCTATATTTAAGGCTAAATAGTAGGAAGAAAGTGAGTAGTAGTACTTTTAGGTTCCTTGGGTTCGATAAGATATTCTTGCCTGAGTTATACTACTGTTCGATAGGTGCACTTGCCTCTATCGTTGTCGCAGTCAGTCTATAGGTTCGATCACTCTTTTATAAATATTAAAACTAGACTGTTTTGCGGTGATCAAGTTTTTGGCGCCATTGCCAAGGAGCACTAAAATATTAAGAAAACTCTATTTCTATTACTTTAGCCAAATTTTTTTATTTGCAATTTATTATTATATTATTCTTTATTATTATTTCTTTTTACTTTGCTAAATTTTTTTCCTCTATTTTGCTTTTGGCAGAAAATTTTAGTCTATGGAAAAGATGGCACTGTATAATTATCAGTGGCAAGGCATGGGGACAATTCCTACTAAAGCAACCAGTGTTTTCAACCTCGACATAGTCACCAGGTTATCTAATCAGTTAGAGATAATGAATAAAAAGATTGATGATTAGTATAGTCCCTCGCAGGTACATCCAGAAATACAATATGATTTAAATCTACGAGGTGTGGCGAATCCTGAGTACCCACCCTACGGATATGGCATGGGAAACGAGCAAGCTCACTATACAGGTAACTATTCTAGATATCAAAATAATCTTTATAGTGACATTTATAATGCAGGTTGGAAGTACCATCCCAATTTCTCATGGGATGATCAAAATAGCCAAAGATCAGAATTTCCTCCAGATTTTTCAACAACCACCTCACTAACAAGAAGAGGAGCCGAATCTTGAAGAGATGCTGAAAAAATTCATGGCAAACACAGAAAACTATCTCCAAGAAACTAAGAAAACAAGTAAAAGCAACGAGAACCGATTTGGGGAACTTACTAAGTCAGTTAAGGCAGCCACTAATGCGGTCGAGCAACTAGCAAAGTTGATGTCAGAACGACCGCAAGGACGTCTACCTAGTAGTACTGAGATCAATCCAAAGGAGCAAAATCAAGCTATCATAGCTCATGCCAGTAAGGGGTTAGATGAACCCAATCCAATACAAAAAGCCAAGGTAGACGAAGGTAAGGTAGAGGTAACACAAGAAAAGTCAAAACCAGTAATCAAGGAGTACCAACCTCGCATACCTTATCCCGAAGCAATGAAAAGAGATGATTCAGAGGAACAGTTTGGTAAGTTTCTTAAACTCTTAAAGAAATTACATATTAACTTACCTCTTCTTGAAGCTCTTTTTCATATGCCAGACTCGAGGAAATCTTTAAGACAGCTCTTGACAAACAAATGCAAATTAGATGAGGAGCACTATGTGGAATTAAATGCAGCATGCTCAGCAATGTTACAGAACAGACTACCCCAGAAGCAAAAAGACACAGGGACTTTTACAATTCCATGTTTAATTGGTAGTTTATCTATTGATAATGCGTTAGCTGATTTAGGGGTCAAGCATCAATGTTATGCCTTATAAAATGTTTAAACAACTAGGTTTAGGGAAACCCAGACAAACTAGGATGAGCATTCAGTTAACTGGTAAAACTATCAGAATTCATAGGGGTATAATAGAAAATGTTCTAATCAAAATTGATAAATTCATATTCCCAGTAGATTTTGTTGTTTTAGACATGGATGAGGACAACACGATTCCTTTAATTTTAGGAAAACCCTTTCTAGCAACTGCCAAGACTAAAATTAATGTTGGTACAGGAGAACTCATTCTTCGTGTAGGTGACGACTCAATCAGTCTACAAGCTTTTAACTCAGCTAGGACATCTAGTAATAAAAGTACGAACGTTAATTCTATTGATAATCATTTGGTTCATCCTTCTTTACAGGAAGCATCACGAAATCACTTAGATGAGCTACATCCTAGAACTTGTGCCAACAAAGAAGAAATATATAAGGAACAAAGCCTTAGGGTTGACAAACTAAAAGAGCAGGAAACACAAATCAAAGAGGAACAGGAACCGCACGAAGTGAAACCGAAGGAGCCCCTAGACAAGCTAATAGGAACAACAAATCACATCAAAATAGAGGATCAGGTATTATTGAATAAGGAAGACCCTCGAATCACCAATTCAGAACTCAATGCAAACGAAGAAATCACTTTTGAGGTACTTAATGTCTTCCTATATGGCATAGTCGAGGTAAGTAATCCTAAATTCAACACTTTTGAGGTAATTAAACTATATATTCATAACTGAAGTGATCGCATGAGAAAGGTTTTTCACCTCATCAAACCACCATGACCATACGAATGACAGGTGAAGTCTAGCTTAACACTATAAACGAGCGCTTCTTGGGAGGCAAACCGAGCACTAACCCCATTTTTACATTTTTTATTATTTTATTTTATTTTATTTTATTTTTCCTTTTAGCACCTAACTATAAACTAACCAAAGGGCGGATTTCTAGGCCACACGGCCCTACACACGGGCATGCCCGTGGCCGTGTGAAAGCCAGGGTATGAATCATGGGTGAGCCAGAAACCGTGCACGACTTCTTTTCCTAAGCACGGGCAGCAATAATAGTCCACGCCCGTGCCAACACCCCGTGCGAGGATACTGACTTATTTAGCACAGGCAGACCACGCTCGTGCATTCCAACCATGCTCCTATACTGGCTTTTTAGGAGTGGGCGTGCAAACCAACAAAACAGGCATGGAAGGACAACATACCCCACAACACGACCGTGCAATACAGCCGTGTGAATCGACACACCCTCGGTACACTGGCATGGGAACGTGCCAGATTTGAAATCCTATTTAAATCCCCACAGCCTATCCTCTTTGTCCCATCTTCTTTCTTATTCCTTCTTTTTCTTTTCTTTCAAAATTTTCTCCTATTCATAGAAAAGAGCCAAGACACTTGAGCAACACAAAGATCATGCCCAAGAAATGTAAGCATTATCTCCTTAGAGGAGACTTCAACATGAGTTCGTGCCAGCAGCTTCACTTAATTGATAAGCTAAGGGTTCGAAAGGCTGCTAGGGAATCACACACCACAGCCTTCGAGGTCACACCCACTTTGCAAACCATCCAACAATAAGGACTCCTTAGTCCATTAATCTTTTTTTTCAATGTCAGTTTTCTTCTTAGTCTCCTTCTTTTTATTTCCTTAATCTTTAAATTTATTATTAGTATATTATTATTATTTTTCTAGATCTCTTTTCTATATCTTCACAAGCTACCCAATTTCATCATCTAGCAAATTACTTCTCGGTAGCCACTCCACCGGGCCCATAGAAAACACCATCACCGCCACCAAAGATGCCCGGGATCATCCAAATTTCAGGGATTATTACTTTCCCCACTTATCTTCTTGATTTGGCACATAAATTTCATTATCTATCTTTGTACATTGAGGACAATGTACATCTTAAGTGTGGGGGTAATAGTGTCTAACTTTTTGCATAATTCTCAAAACCCTAAAATTAGTCTTGATCTTAAGTATTATGCTCATATTATTAATTAGGATGAAATTTCTAATGATTTATGATTTTTATTGATATGTTTTAGAGTAAGTAATAGTTAATTGTGCATTGATGATTAAATTTGAAGAATACTAGAGAATCAAGCATGATAAGTCTATTTTTCAAAAATAAAAATTGATAAGTTGTTGAACTAAATCTGAGTATTACTTTGAAATTTGAAATCTATAGGGATTGATGTCAAAGACACCCATAATTTCTGTGAGATATTGAGCCTTATAGAGCATATATTATTTTTCATGCTCACTTTTATTGATTATGAGTGTGTCAACTTTGAACTGTTATTCTAGAACTTGCCTCGTTTATGCATGTCGAGACCACAATAATATTTGATATACTGAGATGATAAAGGCACCTAGGTTTTATCCCGTTCACTCCACTAAAAAGCCTACCTACACAAATTAACTCCTAGTGAACCCCGTTGAATCCTAACAACCTTTTTATTGACTCACCCACTAATATTAACCCAAAATCCCTTTGTATGTTATCAACATTATTTTGACTACCCCTATATCGAGAATTGACTTGATCAATTGCCAGATTAGGTTATTTCAATTATCAAGGTTCCTTCTATTAAGTTTTACTTAGTTTGTTCCTAAAAAAAAAATCCAAGTATTCAATAAAAGAGCTTAGAGCAATTAAACTCTAATTGTTGAAGAAAAAGCTCGTATTAAAGTATTATCAAATTTTAAAGTGAAGAAAATACTCTTTATTATAGAGTGATTATCAATAATGGTATTATTACTTTTTATTCGATGTAAATATTCATATTTAGTTCATTATTTTTTGATTAGGTAATTAGTCAATTCAATCTCAATTTTAACTCTCTAATTCATCCTTTATCCACACCTTTTAACCCAAGCCCTATTACAACCCTAATAAAGACCTTTTGATCTATTTATCATCTCATATACAGTGGTGGAGATTTGATTTTCAGGCAAGCCTATGGGATTAGCTTTTCAGGTTTGACTTTTAAGCGCTTTTTCTTGATCCTTAAACACTTTGAGTGCTTTGAGTGAATCTTTAGTGAGGATGCCAATCCTTGTCGGTTTTGAATCAAAGGTAATTATTTAAATAAGGGGAGACACCTATGTTTTCGTACTACAAAGGTATGACTTATCTTGATTGAACCTTTAGGGTTCTTTGAGTTAAATTATCCATGTATAAATTATCTATGAATTATGATGAGACATTATCAATAGGAATTATGAATTATGGAAAGTTTGTTTTAATTGTAAGTTGAGAATTTTGCTTGAGGACAAGCACAAGCTTAAGTGTGGGGGTATTTGATAAACCGTAAAAGTAACATATTTTAACCCCATATTTAGTATGCTTTTGGATGATTTAGCCCTCAATTTATATAAAAAGGTGCTCTTAATCCTTTCTTTTTGTGTCTTATACTCAAGGGAACACCTAAGGATAAAAAGAATGTAAAACAGGCTTAATATGGACCAAATTGGGCCAAACCAAGAAGTCGACACGCCTGGGCTTTATTCCACACGGTTGTGCCTTGTTATCTACCTAGAACACGGTCTGTCACCAATTCACATGGTCGTGTCTCGTCGATAAAAAGCCCAACACGGCCTGACCCTCGACTTGCACGGGCGTGCCACAGCCATGCCTAAATCAACAGAATAGAGACACGGGCTAGACCACGACTTATACGGGCGTGCCTTGACCATGCCCCTGCCGCAGGAAAGACCAATTTCATTCGAGAAATGATACTTGGAGGCAAAAAACACATTCTAAAGCCTATTCAAACACCCCATTAGGAATTAGACTTAAATTAGGATACTTAATGGCCAAGTAAGGCATCACAAAGTCTATTTAAACACCTTAGGAGGCAACTTGGAAGGGGAGTTCGGCAGAAGCCGAAATAGCGGTAGGTTTTAGCAGAGTTTTCTACCAGAGCTTTACTCGTTTAGAGAATTACTCGAAGATAGCCACTTGATCCATCTCGAAGAGTTGGAATTCTACTCAAGACGGAGGATCTCTCCTTCAATTCCTTCAGGGGTTTTAGGGATTTCTTATGTTTTGTTTTATCTTTTCTCTTGAGATGTTTTCTTATTTTATTATGAACTAGATCCTTCAGATACTTGAAAGGGATGAAACATATGATGGATTTTGTTATTTAATTCTTTCGGTTTATATGATAAATACTTAGTTTGTTCTTAATTATGTTGCTCAATTTAATCTGATGTGCTTAGGTGGAGGAGGAATAAACCCTGCCTAAGAGTAGATCTAGCATAATTAAGCGGAGTTGATCGGGCGCCTAGAGATAGGGTTACGAGATTTTACCGAATTAGGGTGAAACCTAATATAGGAGTCCATTGATCGATTTACTTCTTCCTTAGGGGGTTATTATAAGAGAATGAGAGTTCCACTAATTAACCTAAGGTTAGACGTTATTCGCTTCGAGAGAAGGTTTAATATAGGTTAGTGAGTCTCACGAATCAAGCTAAGTAAAAGAAATCATATGAATTGAAAATTAGATAATAAGTGAAGTCATAGGTGGATTCTTCCCAAGGGTATCGTCTTTATCAACTGAGTTTTCCAAAGTCTTTTCCTAGTTTATTCTTTTGTCTTTGCATTTAGTTTAAGTATTTCATTAGTCTTAGATAAGTTAATTAATCACTCCATATTTAAGGCTAAATAGTAGGAAGAAAGTGAGTAGTAGTACTTTTAGGTTCCTTGGGTTCGATAAGATATTCTTGCCTGAGCTATACTACTATTCGATAGGTGCGCTTGCCTCTATCGTTGTCGCAGTCAGTCTACAAGTTCGATCACTCTTTTATAAATATTAAAACTAGACTGTTTTGCAACGATCAACGATCAAATCATCACACAGAACTTTCACACAGACCATGTTGCATATTATTCACACAGAAAATAATATTAAGTTATTATTCTGACCTCAAATTTGTGTTCTCGAAACCATTATTCCAGCTAGGGCTAAACCGGGCTATTACAACTCTCCCCCTTAGGGATTTTTGTCCCCAAAAATCTTACCAGTGAATAGTTGTGGATGTTGCTCTCTCATAACGTTCTCAGGCTCCCACGTAGCCTCTTCAATTTCGTGTTTGTGCCATAATACTTTCACTAGAGAAATTTTCTTATTTCTTAACTCTTTAGTCTCTCGTGACAAATTCAGATCAGTTCTTCACTATACAAAAAATCTGACTGAATCTCAACATCAGTAGGTGCAATTACATCAGACGGGTCTGATCGATATTGTCGAAGCATTGACACATGAAACACGTTATGGATCCTTTCCAACTCTGATGGCAATCTCAATCTATAAGCAACCGGACCAACTCGTTCAATAATCTCATACGGTCCAATGAATCTAGGACTCAGCTTGCCCTTTCGGCCAAATCGAAGTATTTTCTTTCACGGAGACACTTTCAAAAACACTTTATCACCAACCTCGAATTCAATATCCTTTCGTTTCCAATCTGCATAAGAATTTTGACTATCTAAGGCTACTTTCAAACTGTCACGGATCACTTTCACTTTCTGGTCAGTCTCTTTTATAAGATCAACCCCGTGAATCTTGTTCTCACTCAGCTCGGTCCAATACAATGGAGTTCGACACTTTCGACCGTAAAGAGCCTCATAAGGTGCCATTTTGATACCAGATTGAAAACTGTTGTTATACGCAAACTCAATTAATGATAGATGCCCTGACCATGTGCTTTCAAATTCGAGTATACAACATCTTAGTATATCTTCATGAATCTGAATAATTCTTTCGGATTGACTGTCCGTTTGTGGATGAAAAGTAGTATTGAAATGCAATTTCATGCCTAAAACATCTTGCAATTTCTTCCAAAATCGTGACATAAATCTCGGATCTCTGTCAGACACTATAGATAATGGTACTTCGTGCAATCTCACAATATCATCGATATACAATTAAGCCAATTTATCTAAAGAATAATTGGTTCTCATCGGAATGAAATGAGCTGATTTTGTCAATCTATCAACTATCACCCAGATTGCATCTTTCTTGCTCAGAGATAAGGGCAAACCCGACACAAAGTCCATCGTGATCCTCTCCCATTTCCACTCAGGAATCATAATCGGTTGCAATAAATCAGACGGAACTTGATGTTCAGCCTTAACTTGCTGACAAACTAAACATTTCGACACAAAGTCAGAAATATCTCTCTTCATACCATTCCACCAATAGAACTGTTTCAAATCATTATACATTTTCGTACTCCCTGGATGTACAGTCAAATGACTATTGTGAGCTTCAGTCAAAATCATTTGAATCAACTCTAAATTTCTCGGAACGCAAATCCAATCTCTGAATCTAAAACAATCATTACTATCAACTCAAAATTCTGATTCCGCATTCGAATTACATTGAACCCTTTTTGCTAACAACTTTTTATCAATCCTCTGAATCTCACATATCTGCTGTATAAACAATGGTTTTACTTTCAATTCAACTACAATCGCATCATCATCACACAGATCCATCTGATTATGCATAGCTTGTAAGGTATATAACGATTTTCGACTCAAATCATCGGCTACAATATTAGCTTTACCCGGGTGGTAATCTATCACAAGTTCATAATCTTTCAAAAACTCTAACCATCTTCTCTGTCGCAAGTTCAAATCTTTCTGAGTCATCAAATACTTTAAACTCTTATGATCAGTATAAATATGACATTTTTCACCGAACAAATAGTGACGCCAAATCTTCAATGCAAATACAATCGCAGCCAATTCAAGATCATGCATTGGATAATTCTTTTCATGCGGTTTTAACTGTCTCGAATCATAAGCGATAACTTTTACTTCATGCATTAGCACACAGCCCAAACCATTCAACGATGCATCACTATAAACTATTAATTCTTTGCCTGATTCGGGTTGAATCAACACTGGTGCTTCGATAACAACACTTTCAACTGCTCAAAACTCTGTTGACACTTTTCTGACCACTCGAATCTAATATTCTTCTGTAACAACTTTGTCAAAGGAGTCGTAATCGTCGATAACCTTTAACAAATCGTCTATAATATCCCAATAGTCCCAGAAAACTACAAACTTTAGACACATTTCTCGGAGGCTTCCATTCCAAAATAGCAGAGATTTTATGCGAATCGACTCGTATCCCAGCAGCGGATACAATATGCCCCAGAAAACTGACCTCGGGCAACAAAAATTCACACTTGCTAAACTTTGCATACAACTGTTTCTCACTCAGAGTTTGTAGCACGATTCTCAAATGCTCGGCATGTTGCGTCTCATCACTCGAATAAATCAAAATATCATCGATGAACACCACCACGAAGTGATCCAAATGCAGCCTGAATGTTCGATTCATCTAATCCATAAACCTGCAGGGGCTTTTGTTAGTCCAAAAGGCATCACTAAGAATTCATAATGTCCATACCTCGTTCTGAATGCAGTTTTTGGCACATCAAATTTTTAACTCTCAACTGATAGTAGCCCGATCTCAAATCTATCTTAGAAAATACAGTAGCTCCTCTCAACTGATCAAACAAATCATTGATCCAAGGTAACGGATATTTGTTACTTTATGGTCACATTGTTCAATTGTCGATAATCAATACACATTCTCATAGTTCCATCTTTCTTTTTCACAAATAATACAAGAGCTCCCCATGGTGAAAAACTAGGTTGTGCAAATCCTCTGTCGGTCAATTCTTGCAACTGAGATTTCAACTCTTTCAATTTCGTTGGTGCCATTCTGTATGGAGCTATCGAAATAGGAGTAGTTCGACACTAACTCAATACCAAATTTGACTTTTCTAATCGGAGGTAACCCCGGTAACTTTTCTGGAAACACATCTGGAAACTCACATATCACTGGCACAGATTCAATTTTCTTTTTTGACACATTTGTATCAATCACATACGCCAAATAAACTTCACAACCTTTTCTCACATAGTTCATAGCTCTCATCACCGATACAACAGCTAGTAGTCCTTTCATATCACTAGACTCAATTCGAACTATCTCACCATTCTGACTCTTCAATTCAACATTCTTTCTCTTACAATTCACGATGGCATTATGCAAAGTAAGCCAGTCCATTCCCAGAATTATGTCAAATTTATGAAATGGTATCAACATCAAATTGACCGGTAAACATAAATCACGAAACATCAAAGGGCAATTCTTGCACACCTTATCCACCAAAACACACTTGCCTAAGGGGTTCGATACTCTAATCACAAATTCAGTAGACTCAACATGTAGAGTCTTATTCGATACTAAATTCATACCCACATAGGAATGAATTGATTCAGGATCTATCAATGTAATGACATCAGTATCAAATAAAGTGAAAGTACTCGTGATCACGTCTAGAGATGATGCTTCCTCTCGCACACGTATAGCATAGGTTCGGGTAGGTGCTCTTGCTTCTGACTGCACAGTTGTATCAGTTGTCCCTCTCTGGCTTTCACTCATAATTCTGGTGTTTCTGGGTGGTCTTCCCCTAGCTGCCATGTTACTCGGTCTTTCATTCTAAACATTTTCTTCTCCGACCATCTTTGGGCAATATCAGATAAAATGGTCTCAGGATCCACATTTATAGCATGTTCTATTGTTATACTTGCCCCAGCACTCTCCCACATGTCGTCTCCCACATTGTCTACATTCGGGCTTGTTACTCTTAACATTGCCAAAACTTGTTTCATTCGAAGCTTGAATTTGTAAACAATTACTCTGTCTCGAACGATCTCTATTTTGGATGTCCAAACGAGGAATTTGAACGATTGCTTGTATCTTTATATCTCTTTGCTGAAGATTGAGAGAAATTATTTATCGATCTCTTTCTTTTATCACGAGCTTCAGAATCAGTTTTCTTATTTTCTTTACCGAGCTCCTTAGCTTTGCATGCTCTTCCAACTAATGCAAAAAATTCATTTATATCCAGTATTCCAACCAACAACTTAATGTCTTCATTCAATCCCTTTATAAAATGTTTACACATAGTAGCTTCAGTCTAAACATATTCTCTTGCATATTGACTCAATCTTACGAATTCTTGCTCGTACTCAGTAACACACAAACGGTCATGTTTCGGCTCTAAAAACTCCTTATGTTTCTGATCAATAAAGCGTTGACTGATATACTTCTTTCTAAACTCGAATTGAAAGAAATCCCAAGTTATTCTCTCTCTCAAAACTATAGATATCAACGTTTTCCACCAATTGTAAGTCGTGTCTCTCAACAAGGAAACTGCACACTTAATGCACTCTTTAGGGTTCAATGACATCTCATCAAATACTCTGATTGTATTTTCAAGCCAAAACTTGGCTTGCTCAGCATCGTCATCAGCTGTGGCCCTAAACTCTTCGGCCCCATACTTGTGAATCTTATCCACAGGAGGTTTATTCAATCTGATCGGATCTACAACTTCTGGCATAACAGGTACTTGTGAGGGTGGAGGTTGTGGAGTAGTCGAATTTGTTCTAACAAATTCTGAAAACCATTCACTCATCATACAGAAGAAGGCTTTCTTAGCCTCACCTTCCTCACCACTATTATTTGGCCTTGATATGGTCGGCGCTGTCCCTTAAGCAGGAGCAGGCGCATTACTCTCTACATCATCAGCAACTGCTTGATCAGGATCCATTACTATCTTAAAACACATTTCAACTGTCAGATTTCATCACACTATCGCAATTTTACAATATGGCATGTATAGCTAGACTAACACATGCTACGTTAGTCCGAGAATCGACTAAATCGTAGCTCTGATACCAATAAAATTATAAGACCCCTAACCTGAGACCATCACCAAAATAAGGTTTAGAGGCATTACCGAATAATAGGATCATTTCACATCACATTCATGACACAAAGTCAATTATCATCAAACAAATTCATATACATTCATAGTGTCCCTTAAACGAGTCATCAAGACCCTAAACATGCTTATAAATCGAGTTGGGACTAAACTGAAACACATATAAAATTTCATGAAAATTTTGAGACTTTTCTAAAATACAGGGAAGACACACCCGTAGGGGTAGGCCGTGCCTCTCCCACGGCTACATGACACACCGGTGTGATCTCCCCGTGGTTATGTACTGCCAAAATCAACATGGCCACCAAGCATGCCCGTGTGCTAAGGCCTGTACTACTAGATCATATACTACCATTTCTCGCACGACTTGAAGGCACGCCTGTGCCAAGACCGTGTATAATTTAAGCCACATTCTGCCAATTTACCCACGATCTGAGGCGCGCCCGCGTGCCCCAACTGTGTGGCATTATAGGCCTTTTTTGCAAGGCCAACATGCCACTCACTTAAGGTCAAACCTATAAGCAACACATACCAAAACATACCATGCACATAAGGCAACCAATAACTTACCAATATGGCTATCCAATCTATATATTCATTTCTCATTCCAACCATAACAAATTCAATACCAAAACTTATTCTACCACAAGCATAATTCATTCCCAATATCAACTCAAAGTTACCACTTAATAGCAAATTTATCAATCCACAAATCATGCCAAAAGATGCATCACACATATCACATTCATTCATGTCAAACCTATCACATATCTAGCCACACTTCATAGCTAATTATAATCTCAAACATATTTCAATTTACTAGCCTATACATGCCATATTCTTACTAAATACATCTTTTCAAAAGTATCAAAACAGAATACCGATAGTGTGATTGAGAAGCTGACAATCCCAGATCCGAGCTAGCTTTACTGACACTACAAAGTAGAGAAACAAATCACACAGTAAGCTTTCCAAAGCTTAGTAAGTTCGATATACAATACTATATCTCATCAAACCAAAACTAATGTAAGTATTAAGCATCACGTAGATCAATTATCTCATATTCATATCATCTCATTCATATCTAATATACTCATTCATTCCATCATAGCTTGTTTATAACTCATCAACCACAAAGGTTAATTAGCTAACACTTAGTTATTCTACCTCCAAGCTATTCAATGCTCGACATTACATATCGATCATCATTTGATATTCATTCAAAATAATCACACACTCAGTGCCACATATTTATTCGAAGTATAATTGCTATCGCACACTTAGTGCCTATTCTTTTAACCGACTCGTCTCGGTGTCGTACACACACAGTGCCAATTCAACAAGCTAAAGCTTTCATATCATCGCAACACAGTGCCAATTCAATAAGCCAATGCTTTTATATCATCGCACACACAGTGCCATTCATTTCTATTTCAATTTCAATTTCGCACACTTAGTGCCATCAACTAGAATCGTGCACATAGCAACTCATTTTCATACATGAACATATTTATTTCATATTTATAAAACAAAACTCAAATACATGTATGATATCCGAACTTACCTCGGACGTCGAACTATCAATACGGTTGATTAATCGAGCACTTTATCTTTACCTCGATCTTGATCCGAACCTCTCCTCTCTTGGTCTATACACATTCAAATTTAATCCATCCAATCATCAATTCATTCATTTTAGTCCAAATACACATATTTAGGGCATTTTATATAATAGCCCTCACATTTTCACATTTTGACACTTTAGTCCCTATCTCACAAAATCATCAAATACTCAAAATTTCATTACACTATGCTTAGGCCAAATTCTCCTTAGTCTCATAGGAGTCCAAACATTTCATTTATTTCACATTTTAGTCCCTCAATTTACACTTTTCTCAATTTAGCCCAATTTACTCAATTTCATCAAAAATTCAAAGACAAAACATGTTAATCCAACACCAAGTCTTTATATTTCATTATCATCTAGCACATAGCTCAAGCATTCATCAATGGCTCATCACAAAAACATCATCATTTCACAAAATTACAATATAGGCTATCTAGAGCACGAAGTAACGATTACAAAAACATAGAAATTATCAAAAACCAAGCTAAAACATACCTAAATTTTTGCTTAACAATGGCCGAGCCCTTTATTTTCTTTGCTATTTTTGGCACCAAGATGAACAAGAATGACCATTTTCATGCTTTGATTTCATTAAACACATATTATTTAACTATTTACTATTTTATCCTTTCAATTAATAATTAGAACATATAATTACCAAGGTTATAGTTGTCCATTACCACCCACTATCTTAAAACTTGGTTTAATTGCATCATAAAACCTCCATATTTAAAATACATCAACATTTAGATACTTATAAATCAGCACATAGCTTTTACTATTTACGCGATTAAGTCCTTTCTCTTAATCCGGCATTAAAACGATCAAATCATCACCCAAAACTTTCACACAGACCATGTTGCATACTTTTCACATAGAAAATAATATTAAATTATTATTTCAACCTCAAATTTATGGTCTCAAAACCACTGTTCTGACTAGGGCCTAAACCGGGCTGTTACATGGCACATAGCCATCAGCGACGGTAATATAATCGACACACAGCCTTGGGTAAATATGATTGGCACAAAGCCATAATCAAGATGGCTCAGAGCCATATTTAGGTTGGCATATATCCATTATACAGAATGTGGCAAAGCCACCGATATATACTTCCCCGATCATCAATATCCCAACCCTATGCAATATGTCGTGTACGTCATCTCAATCATTACACGTGTATGCAGAATGTCCATGCTCAATAAAAATGATTTAAACATGTAATAAAAGCATATCAATCATACAACCGTAGCCAAACCGGTCATATCATAGCACAAGCCAATCACTTACCTACACGGGCAAATCAGTCATTTTACCCTATAAGGGTATTCCGATAATCCTACCCTTTAGGGGTAGTTCGATAATTCTACTCATAACTAATTCATGTATGCAGCGTATCTCAAACATAATCAATCATAAAATTAGCATATAAAATGCTAGTACTACTACGATGGTACAACGGTCATTTTGTCGTTTAGGGGTAAAACAGTAATTTTGAAAAAAATGGGTATTTCGGTAATTTCATAAACCCAGGGTATTTCAGTAATTTTTCAAATAAGGGGTATTTCAGTAATTTTACAAACCAGGGGTATTTCGATAATTTTACAAACCAGGGGTATTTTGGTAATCTCACAAACCAGGGGTACTTCGATAATTTTACAAACCAAGGTTATTTTAGTCATTTTACAAATCAGGGTATTAACGACCCAACAGAAGGTCCACTATCGCCTCGAACGACTCAAGTATTCTAAAAGAGATAATGATGCAAATGGGCCTAATGCCCATTCTCGGCCTAAGTGGGCCTACACACTTGTGTGGCCCATTCAGCCCAAACCTAGCCACACATATGAGATTCATATAGTCTAGTTCACTATCTACTATTCAATCATACAATTTACTCATATGGGCCCCCGGGCCCATTGAACCCACTTAGCCCCTTTCGGGCCATCGTGGCCCAATAGCCCATACCCACAAGAACACTACTAATGGCCTCAACTATCGCGTTGAAGCCCCACACATGCGCTCGTAGGCTCGTGTGGTTACTATCGTCGTGTCACCGGCATTTCGGCATATGCCACTCTACAGCTAGAGTAGAGAGAATACACATTTGATAGGAGTCTGAAGTTGCTAAACCGCGCTCCGAGCACTCCTACGTCCAACACCAACCAGGTATCCTACTCTCCTCCTAGACAGCTCTATATATAGCTAGCTTCTCACCTTCCTTCTTTGTATCTTTCCTATGTAGGATCCTTCCTTCAGTAGAGTTTAAATCCAACTCAAACTTTTACCGTCCAATCCACAAAATAAATACTCTCTTACTTTCCATGAGATTCGAACCCAAGCTCTCCTATCAGCCAATTCACGCCACTTGCCACTAAGCCACAAGCTCCTCTTGTGTCTAAAACCATGCGCAACTAAATATAAATCTATGGCCAAGGTCTAAAACCATTTTGAAAAAATACCAAAAAGAAATGCAAGTGCCACGCCTTGAACCTTGGATCTCCTTCCTTCCTTTTGGCGTCACCCCTTTGCCTCTTATGTGGCGCCACTATGCCATTAGACTATACACTCCACTTGTGTCATTTTCTCCATATTTTATTCTTAAAGCCTACCTACTAACTCCCAGGGCTTTATTGACCAAAAATCAAAATTTTTCCTAAGGCCTAACTTGAACCCGGGACTTCATAGAAGCCCCCTAACCTTCCAAAATCAATCAATTACTAGATCCAACTTGCATTAAGTCGTTCTCTTGTTCCCAAAAATTTTAACCGCTATTACACCCAAGGCCCATTGGGCCCAATTCTACTAGGCCCAAATCCGGGATGTTACATCCATTGTGTGTTGCATTGCATTGGGTTGGGGGGTTGTTCTTCGGAGAAGTGTACTGAAAGGCTTTAAGTCTAATTTACCAGCAGCTGAGCTGTAAACTACTGTATTGTGTCGCCTTCATTACTACTTGGAGTGTAGGGATGGTGGGTTGATTATATCCCCACATGGAGTGTATGGTTAGACAGAGATGGTGTGTAGAGGCTAGTTGGGCAGGATTTTGCTCTTGCATAATCATTATTGCTCTCGATCTTTGTGATGGGCTAAGGTCCTACTGCATTTTTTACACTAGACTGAGATGGGCTAAGGCCCAAACTATCACTGATACTGAAAAGGGCTTAGGCCCAAGACTGTTCAATTGTGCACTGTGAATACTGATTGTTTGTTTATTTATGTAGGATTGGACACTGAGTTTACGTAAACTGACCCTTTTTTTTAATGTGCACATGTAATTCCTAGACTTAGACGGATCGGTGCGACGGAGGACTCAGCGGTGACTACCAATAATTTTTGGATTTCATGGTTTTCAATTTACGATTTATGATTTGATTATTATTGATTATTTGGGTTGTAATTTAAGGACCCTTTGGGACTTTAGTTTTAAATTTGGGTTTTTATTTATTTATTTTACTTTATGGATTTATACATGCTAGTAGTAGGAAATTCGATTTTCAATAAGTTAAAGTAATTTCTAAACGCATGATTACCTAGATTGTTTTACTAAAGCTTCTGCAACGACGGATGTTTCAAAACCAATGTTTTAAATGAATAAAGACGACTTCCTAAGTTCTAACAAAGGTTTACTAAAGATAATAACATGGAATGTTTTCATCATAACAAAGAGGTTTCAAAAACACTTGACATTGCCAAATACGGCCATAACTCTAGGTCGGGTTTGGGTATTACAGTTACGAACAAAGGAATCACGAAAATTATTACAAAAGTGCATTGTTTTATAGGATTTATTTTATATTATAGATGATTTGTTAAGGCTTTTTTATGATAGCTCTACCACTGACAAGGTTTTTGTAGATAAATGTCAGTTTTCTTTTATTAAATAATTGTCATTAGAGCTTTGAATAGTGGAAAGCTACGGTCTGAGTTAGAGTAGGTGACTAGAATTAGTCAAAGGTTATAAACTGATCATCGATTATCATCCAAGTAAAGTTTAATTTGATGGCTGATTTGTTGAGCCAGAAATCTCTAAGAGTTTGGAATATTCACCTGATTTGAGAATTTAATAATTCTATTGTCACTGAGCTAAGAGTTAAACTGTTACTTCATTAGAAAATTTATATTTGCAAAGAAGCAATCTAAATTTATTAGCTAAATGGGAGCAAATTCAGAATGGTCAGACTATTGATTTCTGTGTTGGTAGTGATGATAGTTTGTAATTCTGAAATTAGATTTGTGTACAAAATAATTTTTAGTTGAAAAGAGATATTCTACGGGAAGCCCATAGCAGCATTTATTTAATATATTTGGGAGGCAAAAAAAATGTATAATGACTTAAAACAAAGTTACTGGTAGCCACGAATGAAATAATAAATATTTGAGTTTGTATCGAGATATTGGTATGTTGGCAAGTAAAAGTCTAGCATCAGGTTCCGTCAGGTCTACTACAACCTATTATGATTCTTGAGTGTAAATGGGAACGTGTACGATGAACTTGTATCTGGACTGTGATTAACTCTAAAAAGGAAATATTCAATCTGGGTAATTGTTGTTAGATGGACGAAATCAACACATTTATTCCAGTCAAAATTGATTACTCGCTTGGGAAAATTTTACGGAGTTGTATGTCGTTGAGATTGTTTTAAAAGTTGTTTTAAATCGTCAAAATTTTTTATGGATTTGAAAAGAAGTTGAATTTAGACTGGTGACAGAGTATTTCTAAAAGTCTCCTAGTGGAACAAGTGTTACAATTCGACAAAAAGGGAAAGCTTAGTCAGAGATTCGTTTGAAAGTATGAAATTATTGGGAGAATTAGTCCGATAGCTTATAGACTAGCATTACATTCGAAGCTAAAAAAGATTCATAATATTTTCTATGTATTGATGCTACGATGGTATAGATCAGAATTCTTTTACATGATTCCTTCTGACGAGATAGAAATACAGCCTGACTTGTTATATTCAGAAGAATTAATCAAAAAACAAATTAGCATTGAAAATAAAAGAACTATGGAATTAGTAAGTGTCGTTAGTGAAAATCTTGTGAAGTCGGCATGGTACAAAAGAAGTTAATTGAGAAACGGACAATTTATTGTGAGTGTCAGTAGATAAATTTAATTAATATTTATGAGTTAAACATAGTATAATAGTGAATCATGATTTAATAGATTTTCTTAATTGGCCAATTAGTTAGGGTACAAGCGTGAATACCAAAAGTCAGTGGTTTTGGGAAATGAGGTATCAGGACCTCATTTTTCTAAAATGAGCTTGTAAATATTTTTATTAAATATTTACGGAGTTCTTGTATAAGTTGATTTAGTTTTGGTTTGGTAATTTTGGTGACTTGATAGTTAATTAAGAAAAAATGACTAAATCGTAAAAATCGTAAATTAGTATTAATTTTTATTAGTTAAATGGCTTAATTAATGAATGATTAAGGATTGTTAAGGAAATTTAACCTTCCCTATTATGATTGGACTGTTAATGCTTAATTATGGATGATTTTTATATTAAAATTAGAAGTAAAATATTAATAAAACATGTTAAAATGCTATTTTTAAAGGTTAAAACATTAAAATATCATTGTCATCTTTATATTGGTTTCCTTCACCTAAACAAAAACATAAAGACTCCATTGTTGAAGCTTAGGTTCGGCTGCTAACTTGTATCTCCATTTTCAAAAATTAAAGTTTCCATTGATGAAAATTGAAGTTTTTTATGTTTAATAGTTTGATTACAAGCTTAGATATGTTTAAAGACTAATTTGTTAAAGTAAATTTTGTTACTTTAGTGTATAATGACCAAAATGTAATAATGTAAAATTTGTAATGAAATTTCTAAAAATCATGTTTTTAGAGGGCTACACAGTGATGAAATTGTAATTGGATTGATAATAATAGCTTGAATTTGAAAAATATAATAGTTTCGATTTTAGTGACTAAATTGAACAAAATGCAAAATTTTAGGGAGGTTGTGCAAAATGAATAAAAGATATCATAATCATGAATTTAGATGGTTTAAAGTGATAAAATTTGATGACATGAAATCAATTATTATATAGATCAAGGACTGAATTGAACAAAAGAAAATCAGGGAGAAAGGAAAAATTACAAAATAGTCCCTACAAACAAATTTGCTTGCTGATTCTATTAGGTAACTTCATAATGTATTAAAATGTATTTATACATATTGCTTTTTTGTTGAACTATGAGTATAAATATTGTTAATATTCTGAGTCAGAATTGAAAAGTTATAAACAAATACTAAGGTAATGACCTGATTGAGAATTGTTGATTTCCTATGAAACATGATTTATATGGATTTCTGAATAATGTGACTTGTTACAACATGCATACTAATAACATGGAAGCACCACTAAGGTTTATAAGAGCTATGACCTTTCTTTTAATGCCCATTTGAACGTAGTAAATGACTAGGATACGACTGGCATGCCACTAAGGTTAGAATGCGTGTTTGTACAAGTTTTCACTTTGGTGCCTTTAATTGCACAACCATGCCTCTGTTTTCAATTCGATGCCCTTGATATCACTAGGGTGCTCCCTATAGTGGTGTTGTTACCCGAGTATCCAAATTGTTTTGCTATAGTTCATGGGGCTACTATTAAAAGAAAGTATATGTTTAAAAGTTAACTATTGAAATTGAATGAATGATGAGTATATGTTTAAAACTTGTTTGAAAATGATATCAAATGACTGGAAAGTTTATAGTTTATATGTTTGAAATGCTCGCTTTATAAATGTGATATGTGGTGACAAGGATTTAATGTTTAAAAGAAATGGTATTTGATTGTGAATATGAGTTGATATGATCAATTGGATAATCTGATTCATTTGTTGAATCTTTCTAGTTGAATGATACGCAAATATGTCTTACTGAATGATTGAGACATTATACGATTAATACTTGAAATGCTTACCTTACTGTTGTAAATTTCTTTAGAGGAAATCAAATTCAAGGCTCACACTATCAAGCTTCAAACTCGATAGATGTTGACTCGTTTTATTCTAATTTTGTGGCATGTATATAGGGTATTTTAGGTTGATGGTTTAGAGTTATAAGTTCAAGTTGTAATATGTTATAATGGTTTCCATGTATAAGTTAAATTTAATGATTCTTATGGTATGCATTTGGTAAATGATGATAGTCTATGTAGTGATGATTTGCTTATCTTTGAATGTACCACCCCAAACTCGGCCTAGACGTTATGGCCGTATCTGGCAATGTCACACGATAGTGTTTTTGAAGCCTCATTGTTACGATGAAAACATTCCATGTTATTATCATTAGTAAACCTTTTTTAGAACTTAGGTAGTCGTCTTTATTCATTTAAAACATTTATTTTGAAACATCCCTCATTGCGAAAGCTTTAATAAAACAATTTAAGTGATCATGCGTTTAGAAATTACTTTAACTTTTTGAAAACCGAATTTCCTATTACCAGTAGGTATAAATTCATAAAGAAAAATAAATAAATAAATACCCAAATTTAAAACCAAAGTCCAATAGGGTCCTTAAATTACAACCCAAATAATCAATAATAATCAAATCATAAATCGTAAATTGAAAACCATGAAGTCCAAAAATTGTTGTGGTCACTGCTGAGTCCTCCGTCGCACCGATCCGTCTAAGTCGAGGGATTACCTATGCACATTAAACAAAAAGGGTGAGTTTACGTAAACTCAGTGTGTAAACCCGCAGAAACAAACAAACAATCAGTATTCACAGTACACAGCTGAACAGTCTTGGGCCTTAGCCCATCTCAGTATAGTGTCAAAATGCAGTAGGGTCTTAGCCCATCACAATATCAGTAGCAGTAACAATTATGCAGTACCAAAATTCTACCCAACTAGCCTCTACACACCATCTCCATCCATATAACACCCCTAACCTGTAACCATCGTTGGTTTAGGGTTAAGAGGCATTACCGAACAATCAAAAACTTTTACGGACATTTCATAAATTAATTTGCCAAATCACATCAAAGTGTCCCTTAAATAATTTTTTGAGACCTTTAACATGCTTTAGAATAGGGTCGGGACTAAACCGAACACATACAAAAATTCTCAGAAATTTAAAAATTTTTCTAAGTTACAGAGGTCACACGCCTGTGTGGGCAGGCCGTGTGCCTCCCACGACCTCAGACATGCCCGTGTGTATAAGTCGTGTCAAAACAGGGCATACATATTGACTTGTCCACATGGTCGTGGACACGCCCGTTTGCCTTACCCGTGGTCGCTACTAACTTGCACCACATAGCCAGTCACACGCCCATTTGTCCAGCCTGTGGTCGAGTCTGACTTGTTTTGAATTGCAACCTCAAAGGATACGGTCGAGCCACACGCCCATGTACTCAATCGTGTGGGCAATTATAGGCCATTTTCAAGGCTAGATTTCCACCCATACATTGGGTCATCCATACAATCAACATACCAATTCAATTCATGCCATAAATAACCAACTATTCCAAGCATTAATATGCATTTCAAGCATAATATCTTATGCAACAATTATCTCAACAAAATGACCACCATTTCTAAGAAAATTTCATTCACAAATTTACCATCATATGGTAAGACATTTCTCATCAAACATATACCAATTTTTGCATCAACAAGCTTACCGCTACCTTGACCATTTCATTAGCTAACAAACCATATCAAACAAAGCATCATATAGCTAGATCACTCATACATATCACAAACATTTATCTAGCCATATCACATGGCTATTACATATCATGAACATAATTTATTTTAAATAGACTATACATGCCATACTTAATATATACATGATCATAAGGTACCAAAATGTGATTTGAGTAGTGTGATGACAATCCTCGACAATTTTCGAGCCTTCAGTAGCTTTGACGATCTATAAAACAAAGCAAACACACACAAAGTAAGCTTTCAAAAGCTTAGTAAGCTATATACAAATAAATTTAACATGAATGGCACGTAATCATATTAAAACAATGTCTTGTAAGTTTCTCAATGACAAATTCACAACATTTCTATTGGCTCATTTGTTAGCCATAATTCACCAACATATATTATCTCAAAACAACTCTTTTACTCATATCAAGGTCATACATATATCACATTTCATATCCACAAAACTATGCACAAATCTCACTTAGGTAAGTTCACATAAATATACTTACCTTCCATACACATACATAGTGTACAATTCAAACGTACCTGTTTCACTTATACATTTTACGTAGTCTCTCATTTCTCGAATTTGCCCGTTGAACCATTTGGAATCAAATAGGAAGCTCAGAATACTCAAAATGGTCGTACAATGCCAACGTCCCAAACATGGTCTTACCTGTAACCAGATATCGATGCCACTGTCCCAAATAGGGTCTTACACGAATCAATACGATGCTAATGTCCCAGATATGGTCTTACATGTAAATCTCAAATCGATGCCAATGTCCCAGACGTGGTCTTATACGATATCACATATCGAACACCTATGTCATGACATACGCAATCCTATCTATTCCTAGGTTTGTACGGGACTTTTTCGGATGTTAACACCATGTCAATACTATGACACCATGTCGATACTATCTCGGAATTCATGTACTCATCATCTCATATACATTGATCATTATGAATTTTCATATGAACATACATATATCAATGTAAATATATTTATTTGCATATAGACTTACCTCAGATTTGAGTAAACGATCGGATTCGACTATTCAATTACTTTCGACTTTTCGCGATCTAAATTCGTTTTCTTCGATTCTTGATCTATACATATTCAAATTTAATCCATTTATTCACCAAATCATTCAAATCAATCCAAAAACACATATTTAGGGAAATTTACAAATTAGCCCTCACATGTTCACATTTTAGTCCCTATTTCACAAAATTACAAAATACACCAAATTTGCATACACCATGCTTAGGCCGAATATTACTCATGCTCATAAAATTCCATATATTTCATTTATTTCACAATTTAGTCCCTCAAAATATTAATTTCTCAATTAAGTCCAAATTACTCAAATTCATCAAAAATTCAAAGACAAACTATATTAATCTATCACATATATTTCATATTTCATCCTCAAACATCACAAAGCTCATGTGTTCATTAATGGAATATTTCAAAATCATCATCGATTCAAAAATTTAAGACATGGGTTTTGAAGAACACAAAGCAACGATTACAAAACCGTAGAAATTATTAAAAATTGAAACCGAAACATACCTTGATTTAGCTTAGCAATGGCCGAACATTCAGAAGCTTAAAACCCTTTTTTTTCTTTTCTTATTTTCGATGGAAAAATGATAAAAATGGCCATTTAATTGTTTGTTTCAATTATATTATAACTTAATTCATCATTTACCAATTTGCCCTTAATGAAATTAACATTAAAACTTATAATGGTTGGTTATAAATGTCCATTAACCATGTAACTGGTCCATTTATAACATAAGGACCTCTTATTTAAAAAGACACATCAATTCGGCTATTATTCAATTCGAAAGCTACTTTTACATTTTATGCGATTCAGTCATTTTCTCAAATTAAGCATAGAAATGATCAAATTTAATCACAAAAATTTCACACACACTAATTCACATACTGCAGACACAGAAAATAATATTAAAATATTTTTCTGACTCAAATTTGTGGTCTTGAAACTACTATTTTGACTAGGGTCTAAACCGGACTGTCACAATTCTCCCCCTTAGGAATTTTCATCCCCGAAAACCTTATCGTTAAACAGGTTCGAATATTGCTGTCTCATAGAATCTTCAGGCTCCCACGTAGCCTCTTCAACTCCGTGTCAATGCTATAGTACTTTTACTAACGAAATTTTCTTATTTCGTGATTCTTTCACTTCACAAGCTAGGATACGGATTGGTTTTTCATCATAAGTCATATCAAATCAGATTTCAATCTCTGACGAGGAAATCACATGAGAGGGATCAAATCTGTATCATCTAAGCATCAATATGTGAAACACATCACGAATCTTTTCTAGTTCCAGTGGCAACAATAATTTATATGCAATAGGTCCAATATGCTCGATGATCTCATACGGTCCAATGAACCTCGGACTCAATTTGCCTTTACGTCTGAATCTGAGCACTTTCTTCCACAGAGACACTTTTAAAAACACTTTATCACCGATTTCACTCAATATCTTTTCATTTCAAATCTGTATATGATTTTTGACGATCAGACGCTACTTTCAGACTGTTACAGATCACTTTCACTTCATGTTCAGTGTCTTTTACCAAATTGACCCCGTGTATCTTATTTGCACTGAGCTCAGTCCAATACCAAGGTGTCCGACATTTGCGTCCGTAAAAAGCTTCGTAAGGTGCCATTATGATGCTCAACTGAAAACTATTATTATATACAAATTCAATCAGTGGAAAATACTATTCCCACGTACCATTGAATTCAAGAATGCAACATCTCAACATATCCTTGAGAATCTAAATAATCCGTTCAGACTGGCCATCTGTTTGCGGATGGAAAGTAGTGCTAAAGTGTAGTTCCGTACCTAAAGCATCTTGCAGTTTCTTCCAAAATTGCGATATGAATCTCGAATCTCTATCAGATACAATAGACAATGGTACTCCAAGCAATCTCACAATATCAGAAATGTAAAGTTCAGCTAACTTATCAAGTGAGTAATCAGATTGTACCAGAATAAAATGGGCTGATTTCGCCAATCTATTAACTATGACCCAAATTGCATCTTTTTTTCTGATAAACCGTAAAAGCAACATATTCTAATCCCACATTTAGCATACTTTTGGATGATTTATTCCCTGAATTGGGTAAAAGGGTGCTCTTAATCCTTATGTTTTATACTCAGGAAAGCACCTCGGGATGAAAATAATGAGAAACGGGCCTAAAACGAACCAAATTGGGCTAAAAAAGAAATCGACACGGCCTAGGCCCAAGACCACACGGCTGTGCCTCCCTAATTTACTCTAACACGGCCTGGACCCCGAAACACATGGGCGTGTCTCTTCAGCAGACTCGACCACGGCTTGAAATCGATTCACACAGGCGTGTACCATGGCCGTGTCCATGTCGTGACAAAGAGCAATTTCGTTTGGAATAGGGTACTTAGAGGCAAAGAAACACATTTCAAAGCCTATTCCAACACCCTAGTAGGAATTTTGCTTGAATTAGGATATGTAGGGGCCAAGTAAAGCATATCAAAGTCTATATAAATAATTAAGCGAGAAGTTCGGTAGAAACCTTCTGCCAGGGCTTTTGTAGTTAGCCAGGCCAAGGAGCCGAGCCAAAAATGCCGGATTTGTGGGAATCACTCGAAGATAGCCAATTGATCCATCTTAAGAAGATACAATTCTACTCGAGACGGTGGATCTCTCCTTTAATTCCTTCAGGGAGTTTTAGGGATTTCTTATGTTTTGTTTTATCTTTTCTTCTAAGATGTTTTATTTTATTGTTATGAACTAAACCCTTCAGATACCTGAAGGGGATGAAACCTAGATGAATCTTGTTATTGTTTTCTGAACTATATGATAAATACTTGATTTGTTCTTAATTATGTGTTCTTAATTCTTGTGTTAATATTTTTGGGATATTGATTCAAGTCGAATGTGCTTAGGTGGTGGAGCAAAAGTCCCTGTCTAGGAGTAGACCTAGCATAATTAAGCGGAGTTGATCGCGCGCCTAGAGATAGGGTGATTAGATTTTGCAGGATTAGGGTGAAACCTAATATGAGAGTCCATAGATCAAGTTCATGCGATTCTAGGCATTTTAATCAGAAAGAGATTTCAATTAATCAACCTAGGGTTAGACGTTATTCGCCTTGAGAGAGGGTTTAATATAACTTAGGGAATCTTACGGATCAAGTCAAGTGAATAAATCATCTGGTTCAGTGTTAGATAACAAGTAAAGTCTAGGTGGATTCTTCCTAAGGGTATCGCCTTAGTCAACTGTGTAACACCCCAAACCCGGCCTAAACGTTACGACCGGATCTGGCATGTCACATGAAAGGAATGTCTAAAAACTGTGTGTTCGTTAAAAAGTTCGTGTCTATTATATTTGTTGTGAAAAATCGAGTGTAAGTAATATTGAAAAAGAAACGGTTTATTAACATTTTAGGAAAATCCTGTATTAAACATTTAATAACAAGCAATAACCAAATTAAAAGCTAAAACCAAATAAAATACCAAGGCCTTATTACATTGCAAAATCCCAAAATTAGAAAGTAATTTTAAATAGAAACTAAAAGTTTACGAGAAAATAGTGCATGGCCACCACAGAGTCCACCTCGGCTCCAAGTCCTCAAACTAGGGGTTACCTGAAACATTTAAAAAGAGGGGGTGAGTTTACGAAAACTCAGTGTGTACAACCCCTAATAGTAAGAACATGTATTAACCCATACAAATACAACATATTAAGCATGTATGCAATGCAACCCAACCCAACCTAAGTATCCAACCTCTACACACCACCCGTACCTGCCACCACACCGTGGGGATTACTAAATCAACCCTCCATCCGCTACACACCATCGAAGGCAGTCGCTATAGTCAACTTCACATCGCCCTTATAATTGTGGCATAGCCACCAAATAATGTGATAGAGTCACCAGATTAATAATTTGTGACATAAGTCACCAGATAATGTGGTAGAAACCACCAGATCACTTCCCCTTTAACATAATTACCCATATGCCCATGCAACATACATAATATTACAATTCGTGTATGCAGTATGACATGTATGCAATCATATATCAAATAACGTATGAAACGAATTACCATCATAATCAGAATAATAATATACAACATAATCAATCTAACCAACCTCTAAGGGTATAACAGTAATTTTACCTACCAAGGGTATTTTCATAATTTACCCACCAAGGGTATTTTCGTAATTTACCCACCAATGGTATTTTCGTAATTTACCTACCAAAGGTATTTTTGTAATTTACCCACCAAGTGTATTTTCGTAATTCCGCACCTGCAATGGCCCTCCCAGAGGTCTAATGTTACCCTGAGCGACTCGGCTACCATTTCCGGTCGTCACCAGACTATTGGGCCTAAAACTTGATTTTGGCCCATTCAGGCTCACATGCTCATGTGGCCCACCTAACCCAAATCTAGCCACGTATATAGGTTCCACCTAGTCTAGTTCACTATATACTATATCATCATACAATTTATTCCAATTGGCCCCACGGGCCCATTGGGCCCACTTTGGCCCATCGCGGCCCAAGTAGCCCCAACCCACAAGAATACTACTGATGGCCCCAACTATCGCGTCGAAGCCCCACACGTGCACTCGCATGCTCGTGTGGCTACTAATGCCGTGACCGGTACTTTGGTATTTGCCGCTCTACAACTAGAGTAGAGAGATACACACCTGATAGGACTCTGGTGCTAATCCGCGCTGCGACCACTCCTGTGCCCAACGCCCACCAAGGTATGTTAACCCTCCTCCTGGCATGCTCTTTATATAGCTAGCTCTTCACCTTCATTCCTTGTATCTTTCCGATGTGGGATCCCTTCGTCATTAGAGTTTAAATTCAACTGAAACTCTTATCGTCCAATCCGCAAAATAAATACTCCCTTGCTCCTCATGAGATTCCAACCCAAGCTCTCTCATCAGCCAATTGACGCCACTTGCCACTTTACCAACTAGCTCCTTGTGTCTTAAACCATGCGCAACTAAATATAACCCTATGGCCAAGGTCTAAATTCATTTAATAAAAAATAATCCAAAAGGAATGCAAACGCTACAACTAGAACCTTGACCTCCTTCCTTCCTTGTGGCGTCATTCCCTTGTCTTTAAGTGACGTCACTTTGCCACTACACCACACACTCCACTTGTGTCATTTTTCTCCATGTTTTATTCTTAAGGCCTACCTGCCAACTTTCAGGCTCTTTTTCACCTAAAACCAAAATTTCCCCAAAGCCAATATTTGATATCGAGACTTCGTAGAAGCCCTCTAACCTTCCAAAATCACTTATCTACAAGGTCCAACTTTCTCTTAAGCCGATCTCCTATTCTCCAAAAATTTTTAAACGCTACAATGCCTAAGGCCCATTAGGCTCAATCCTACTAGGCCCAATTTCAGGATGTTACAAATCTACCTCCTTAAAGAAATTTTGTCCTCGAAATTTCCAACTAACTAACAGTCACACGTCCTAACCTACCACACTACGCTCACGTTGCGTACTCTGATCTAATAGCACTAATAAACCAAATCTCGAAACTTCTTTCTCACAATTAGATATCTAAACACAAAAGCAAATCGATATTTATACATACAATTTCTATATCCAAACCAGCACACACAAAATAAAAACTAAAAATACAGTCATAACATTGTCTTAACAAACATAAAATAAGGGAACTTACGGATTTGGATGCCGGAGACTCAAGGTGCCATACTTCCAGACAACATGTATTTTCAAACAAACTTTTGAAAACTTTTTTTGAACACCATAACCCACAGCCGAGTTTTTGAAACCTAGGCTCTGATACCAAAATTGTAACACCCTAAACCCGGCCTAAACGTTACGACCGAATCTGGCATGTCACATGAAATGAATGTCTAAGAACTGTGTGTTTGTTAAAAAGTTAGTGTCCGTTATATTTGTTGTGAAAAATCGAGTGTAAGTAATTTTGAAAAAGAAACGATTATTAACATTTTAGGAAAATCCCGTATTAAACATTTAATAACAAGCAATAACCAAATTAAAAGCTAAAACCAAATAAAATACCAAGGCCTTATTACATTGCAAAATCCCAAAATTAGAAAGTAATTTTAAATAGAAACTTAAAGTTTGCGAGAAAATAGTGCATGGCCACCACAGAGTCCACATCGGCTCCAAGTCCTCAAACTAGGGATTACCTGAAACATTTAAAACGAGGGGGTGAGTTTACGAAAACTCAGAGTGTACAACCCCCAATAGTAAGAACATGTATCAACCCATACAAATACAACATATTAAGCATGTTTGCAATGCAACCCAGCCCAACCTAAGTATCCAACCTCTACACACCACCCGTACCTGCCAGTCACACCGTGGGGATTACTAAATCGACCCTCCATCCGCTACACACCATCGAAGGCAGTCGTTGTAGTCAACTGCACATCACCCTTATAATTGTGGCATAGTCACCAAATAATGTGACAGAGTCACCAGATTCATAATTTGTGGCATAAGTCACCAGATAATGTGGTAGAAACCACCAGATCACTTCCCCTTTAACATAATTACCCATATGCCCAAGCAACATACATAATATTACAATTCGTGTATGCAGTATGACATGTATGCAATCATATATCAAATAACGTATGAAACGAATTACCATCATAATCAGAATAATAATATACAACATAATCAATCTAACCAACCTCTAAGGGTATAACAGTAATTTTACCTACCAAGGGTATTTTCGTAATTTACCCACCAAGGGTATTTTCGTAATTTACCCACCAATAGTATTTTCGTAATTTACATACCAAGGGTATTTTTGTAATTTACCCACCAAGGGTATTTTCATAATTTTGGACTGCAATGGCCCTCCCAGAGGTCTAATGTTACCCTGAGCGACTTCACTACCATTTCCTTCGTCACTGCACTATTGGGCCTAAAACTTGATTTTGGCCCATTCGTCCACACGCTCGTGTGGCCCACCTAACACAAATCTAGCCACGATATAGGTTCCACCTAGTCTAGTCCACTATATACTATATCATCATACAATTTATTCCAATTGGCCTACGGGCCCATTGGGCCCACTTTGGCCCATCGCGCCCAAGCAAATTTCAACCCACAAGAATACTCATCGATGGCCTCAACTATCGCTACCAGCCCCACGTGCACTCGCACGCTGCGCTCGTGTAACTACTAATGCCGTGGACGGTACTTGACATTTGCCGCTCTACAACTAGATTAGAGAGTTACCCACCGATAGGACTCGGTGCTAAATCACACCGCGACCACTCCTCGTGCTCAACGCCTACCAAGGTATGTTAACCATCCTCCGGCATGCTCTTTATATAACTAGCTCTTCACCTTCATTCCTTGTATCTTTCGATGTGGGATCCTTCGTCATTAGAGTTTAAATTCAATGAAACTCTTATCGTCCAATCCATAAAATAAATACTCCCTTGCTCCTCATGAGATTCGAACCCAAGCTCTCCCATCAGCCAATTGACGCCATTTGCCAGTTTACCAACTAGCTCCTTGTGTCTTAAACCATGCGCAACTAAATATAACCCTATGGCCAAGGTCTAAATTTATTTAATAAAAAATAATCTAAAAGGAATGCAAACGCTACAACTAGAACCTTGGACCTCCTTCCTTCCTTGTGGCGTCATTCCCGTGTCCTTAAGTGACGTCACTTTGCCACTACACCACACACTCCACTTGTGTCATTTTTCTCCATATTTTATTCTTAAGGCCTACCTGCCAACTTTCAGGCTTTTTTTCACCTAAAACCAAAATTTCCCCAAAGCCAATATTTGATCCTGAGACTTCATAGAAGCCCTCTAACCTTCCAAAATCACTTATCTAAAAGGTCCAACTTGCACTTAAGCCGATCTCCTGTTCTCCAAAAATTTTTAAACGCTACTACGCCTAACGCCCATTGGGCTCAATCCTACTAGGCCCAATTTCAGGATGTTACAAATCTACCTCCTTAAAGAAATTTCGTCCTCGAAATTTCCAACTAATCTTGATACACGTCCTAACCTACCACACTACCACGCACAAGACTCGATCTAATAACACTAATAAACCAAATCTAAAACTTCTTTCTCACAACTAGATATCTAAACACAAAAGCAAATCTATATTTATACATACAATTTCTATATCCAAACCAAAGACACACAAAATAAATACCAAAAATACAAATATAACATTGTCTTAACAAACATAAAATAAGGGAACTTACGAATTTGGATGTTGGAGACTCAAGGTGCCATACTTCCAAACAACATGTATTTACAAACAAACTTTTGAAAACCTTTTTTTTTGAACACCATAACCCACAGCCGAGTTTTTGAAACCTAGGCTCTGATACTAAAATTGTAACACCCTAAACCCGGCCTAAACGTTACGATCGGATCTGGCATGTCACATGAAAGGAATGTCTAAAAATTGTGTGTTCGTTAATAAGTTCATGTCCGTTATATTTGTTGTGAAAAATCGAGTGTAAGTAATTTTGAAATAGAAACGGTTTATTAACATTTTAGGAAAATCCCGTATTAAACATTTAATAACAAGCAATAACCAAATTAAAAGCTAAAACTAAATAAAATACCAATGCCTTATTACATTGTAAAATCCCAAAATTAGAAAGTAATTTTAAATAGAAACTGAAAGTTTACGAGAAAACAGTGCATGGCCACCACAGAGTCCACCTCGGCTCCAAGTCCTCAAACTAGGGATTACCCAAACATTTAAAAAGAGGGGTGAGTTTACGAAAACTCAAAGGTGTACAACCCCAATAGTAAGAACATGTATCAACCCATACAAATACAACATATTAGGCATGTATGCAATGCAACCCAAAGACAACCTAAGTATCCAACCTCTACACACCACCAAGACCTACCAAATACACACGTGGGATTACTAAATCGACCCTCCATTCGCTACACACCATCGAAGGTAGTCATTGTAGTCAATCGCACATCGCCTTTATAATTGTGGCATAGCCACCAAATAATGTGACAGAGTCACCAGATTCATAATTTGTGGCATAAGTCACCAGATAATGTGGTAGAAACCACCAGATCACTTCCCCTTTAACATAATTACCCATATGCCCAAGCAACATACATAATATTACAATTCGTGTATGCAGTATGACATGTATGCAATCATATATCAAATAACGTATGAAACGAATTACCATCATAATCAGAATAATAATATACAACATAATCAATCTAACCAACCCCTAAGGGTATAACAGTAATTTTACCTACCAAAGGTATTTTCGTAATTTACCCACCAAGGGTATTTTCGTAATTTACCCACCAATGGTATTTTCGTAATTTACCTACCAAGGGTATTTTTGTAATTTACCCACCAAGGGTATTTTAATAATTTCGCACCTGCAATGGCCCTTCCAGAGGTCTAATGTTACCCTGAGTGACTCGGCTACCATTTCCGATCGTCACCAGACTATTGGGCCTAAAACTTGATTTTGGCCCATTCGGGCCCACACGCTCGTGTGGCCCTCCTAACACAAATCTAGCCACGTATATAGGTTCCACCTAGTCTACTTCACTATATACTATATCATCATACAATTTATTCCAATTGGCCCCACGGCCCATTGGGCCCACTTCGGCCCATCGCGACCCAAGCAAATTTCACCCACAAGAATACTCATCGATGGCCTCAACTATCGCGTGAAGCCCACACGTGCACTCCCACGCCGTGTGGCTAATAATGCCTTGATCGGTGCCCGGCATTTGCCGCTCTACAACTAGAGTAGAGAGTTACACACCGATAGGACTCTGGTGCTAAACACTGCGACCACTCCTGCCCCAACGCCCACCAAGGTATGTTAACCTCCTCCGGCATGCTCTTTATATAGCTAGCTCTTCACCTTCATTCCTTGTATCTTTTCGATGTGGGATCCTTCGTCATTAGAGTTTAAATTCAATGAAACTCTTACCGTCAATCCATAAAATAAATACACCCTTTCTCCTCATGAGTTTGAACCCAAGTCATCCCATCAGCCAATTGACGCCACTTGCCACTTTACCAACTAGCTCCTTGTGTCTTAAACCATGCGCAACTAAATATAACCCTATGGCCAAAGTCTAAATTCATTTAATAAAAAATAATCTAAAAGGAATGCAAATGCTACAACTAGAACCTTGGACCTCCTTCCTTCCTTGTGGCGTCATTTCCTTGTCCTTAAGTAACGTCACTTTGCCACTACATTACACACTCCACTTGTGTCATTTTTCTCCATATTTTATTCTTAAGGCCTACCTGCCAACTTTCAGGCTTTTTTTCACCTAAAACCAAAATTTCCCCAAAGCTAATATTTGATCCCGAGACTTCATAGAAGCCCTCTAACCTTCCAAAATCACTTATCTAAAAGGTCCAACTTGCACTTAAGCCGATCTCCTGTTCTCCAAAAATTTTTAAATGCTACTACGCCTAAGGCCCATAGGGCTCAATCCTACTAGGCCCAATTTCAGGATGTTACAAATCTACCTCCTTAAAGAAATTTCGTCCTCGAAATTTCCAACTAACTAACAGTCACACGTCCTAACCTACCACACTACGCTCACGCTGCGCACTTTGATCTAATAACACTAATAAACCAAATCTCGAAACTTCTTCCTCACAACTAGATATCTAAACACAAAAGCAAATCGATATTTATACATACAATTTCTATATCCAAACCAATACACACAAAATAAATACCAAAAATACAGTCATAACATTGTCTTAACAAGCATAAAATAAGGGAACTTACGGATTTGGATGCGGAGACTCAAGGTGCCATACTTCCAGACAACATGTATTTCCAAACAAACTTTTGAAAACCTTTTTTTGAACCCCATAACCCACAGCCAAGTTTTTGAAACCTAGGCTCTGATACCAAAATTGTAACACCCCAAACCTGGCCTAAGCGTTACGACTGAATCTGGCATGTCACATGAAAGGAATGTCTAAAAATTATGTGTTCGTTAAAAAGTTCGTGTCCGTTATATTTGTTGTGAAAAATCAAGTGTAAGTAATTTTGAAAAAGATACGGTTTATTAACATTTTATGAAAATCTCATATTAAACATTTAATAACAAGCAATAACCAAATTAAAAGCTAAAACCAAATAAAATACCAAGGCCTTATTACATTGCAAAATCCCAAAATTAGAAAGTAATTTTAAATAGAAATTGAAAGTTTACGAGAAAATAGTGCATGGCCACCACAGAGTCCACCTCGGCTCCAAGTCCTCAAACTAGGGATTACCTGAAACATTTAAAAAGAGGGGGTGAGTTTACGAAAACTCAGTGTGCACAATCCCCAATAGTAAGAACATGTATCAAACCATACAAATACAACATATTAAGCATGTGTGCAATGCAACCCAGTCCAACCAAAGTATCCAACCTCTACACACCACCCGTACCTGCCAGTCCCATCGTGGGGATTACTAAATCGACCCTCCATCCGCTACACACCATCATCGGCGTCAATGTAGTCAATCACACATCGCCCTTATAATTGTGGCATAGCCACCAAATAATGTGACAGAGTCACCAGATTCATAATTTGTGACATAAGTCACCAGATAATGTGGTAGAAACCACCAGATCACTTCCCCTTTAACATAATCACCCATATGCCCATGCAACATACATAATATTACAATTCGTGTATGCAGTATGACATGTATGCAATCATATATCAAATAACGTATGAAACGAATTACCATCATAATCAGAATAATAATATACAACATAATCAATCTAACCAACCTCTAAGGGTATAACAGTAATTTTACCTACCAAGGGTATTTTCATAATTTGCCCACCAAGGGTATTTTCATAATTTACCCACCAATGGTATTTTCACAATTTACCCACCAATGGTATTTTTGTAATTTACCCACCAAGGGTATTTTCATAATTTCGCACCAGCAATGGCCCTCCTAGAGGTCTAATGTTACCACGAGTGACTCATTTACCATTTTCTAGTCACCGACTATTGGGACTAAAACTTGATTTTGGCCCATTCGGTCCCACACGCTCGTGTGGCCCACCTAACACAAATCTAGCCACATATATAGGTTCCACCTAGTCTAGTTCACTATATACTATATCATCATACAATTTATTCCAATTGGCCCCACGGCCCATTGGGCCCACTTTGCCCATCGCGCCCAAGCATTACCCACAAGAATACTACTGATGGACTCAACTATCACGTCGAAGCCCCACACGTGCGCTCACACGCTCGTGTGGCTACTAATGTCGTGATCGGCACTTCAAGATTTGCCGCTCTACAACTAGAGTAGAGAGAGTTACACACCGAGGACTCTGTGCTAAACACATGCTGCGACCACTCCTGTGCCCAACGCCCACCAAGGTATGTTAACCCTCCTCATGGCATGCTCTTTATATAGCTAGCTCTTCACCTTTATTCCTTGTATCTTTCCGATGTGGGATCCCTTCGTCATTAGAGTTTAAATTCAACTGAAACTCTTATCGTCCAATCCAGTAAAATAAATACTCCCTTGCTCCTCATAAGATTCAACCCAAGCTCTTCCATCACCAATTGATGCCACTTGCCAGTTTACCAACTAGCTCCTTGTGTCTTAAACCATGCGCAACTAAATATAACCCTATGGCCAAGGTCTAAATTCATTTAATAAAAAATAATCTAAAAGGAATGCAAATGCTACAACTAGAACCTTGGACCTCCTTCCTTCCTTGTGGCGTCATTCCCTTGTCCTTAAGTGACGTCACTTTGCCACTACACCACACACTCCACTTGTGTCATTTTTCTCCATATTTTATTCTTAAGGCCTACCTGCCAACTTTCAGGCTTTTTTTCACCTAAAACCAAAATTTCCCCAAAGCCAATATTTGATCCCGAGACTTTAGAGAAGCCCTCTAACCTTCCAAAATCACTTATCTAAAAGGTCCAACTTGCACTTAAGCCGATCTCCTGTTCTCCAAAAATTTTTAAACGCTACTACGCCTAAGGCCCATTGGGCTCAATCCTACTAGGCCCAATTTCAGGATGTTACAAATCTACCTCCTTAAAGAAATTTCGTCCTCGAAATTTCCAACTAATTAACAGTCACACGTCCTAACCTACCACACTACGCTCACGCTGCACACTTTGATCTAATAACACTAATAAACCAAATCTCGAAACTTCTTCCTCACAACTAGATATCTAAACACAAAAGCAAATCGATATTTATACATACAATTTCTATATCCAAACCAGCACACACAAAATAAATACCAAAAATACAGTCATAACATTGTCTTAACAAACATAAAATAGGGGAACTTACGGATTTGGATGCCGGAGACTCAAGGTGCCATACTTCCAGACAACATGTATTTCCAAACAAACTTTTGAAAACCTTTTTTTGAACCCCATAACCCACAGCCGAGCTTTTGAAACCTAGGCTCTGATACCAAAATTGTAACTCCCCAAACCTGGCCTAAGCGTTACGACCGAATCTGGCATGTCACATGAAAGGAATGTCTAAAAATTATGTGTTCGTTAAAAAGTTCGTGTCCGTTATATTTGTTGTGAAAAATCGAGTGTAAGTAATTTTGAAAAAGATACGGTTTATTAACATTTTAGGAAAATCTCGTATTAAACATTTAATAACAAGCAATAACCAAATTAAAAGCTAAAACCAAATAAAATACCAAGGCCTTATTACATTGTAAAATCCCAAAATTAGAAAGTAATTTTAAATAGAAACTGAAAGTTTACGAGAAAAAAGTGCATGGCCACCACAGAGTCCACCTCGGCTCCAAGTCCTCAAACTAGGGATTACCTGAAACATTTAAAAAGAGGGGGTGAGTTTACGAAAACTCAGTGTGTACAATCCCCAATAGTAAGAACATGTATCAACCCATACAAATACAACATATTAAGCATGTGTGCAATGCAACCCAGCCCAACCTAAGTATCCAACCTCTACACACCACCCGTACCTGCCAGTCACATCGTGGGGATTACTAAATCGACCCTCCATCCGCTACACACCATCGAAGGCAGTCGCTGTAGTCAACTGCGTATCGCCCTTATAATTGTGGCATAGCCACCAAATAATGTGACAGAGTCACCAGATTCATAATTTGTGACATAAGTCACCAGATAATGTGGTAGAAACCACCAGATCACTTCCCCTTTAACATAATCACCCATATGCCCATGCAACATACATAATATTACAATTCGTGTATGCAGTATGACATGTATGCAATCATATATCAAATAACGTATGAAACGAATTACCATCATAATCAGAATAATAATATACAACATAATCAATCTAACCAACCTCTAAGGGTATAACAGTAATTTTACCTACCAAGGGTATTTTCGTAATTTACCCACCAAAGGTATTTTCGTAATTTACCCACCAATGGTATTTTCGTAATTTACCTTCCAAGGGTATTTTTGTAATTTACCCTCCAAGGGTATTTTCATAATTTCGCACCTGCAATGGCCCTCCCAGAGGTCTAATGTTACCCTGAGTGACTCGGCTACCATTTTCGGCCGTCACCAGACTATTGGGCCTAAAACTCAATTTTGGCCCATTCGGGCCCACACGCTCGTGTGGCCCACCTAACACAAATCTAGCCACATATATAGGTTCCACCTAGTCTAGTTCACTATATACTATATCATCATACAATTTATTCTAATTGGCCCCATGGGCCCATTGGGCCCACTTTAGCCCATCGCGCCCAAGCATTTCAACCCACAAGAATACTACTTGATGGCCTCAACTATCGCTGTCGAAGCCCCACACGCGCGCCGCTTGCGCTCATGTGGCTACTAATGCAATGGACCGGCGATTCGGCATTTGTCGCTCTATAACTAGAGTAGAGAGTTACACACCGATAGGACTCGGTGCTAAACCAGCCCATGCGACCACTCCTGTGCCCAACGCCCACCAAGGTATGTTAACCCTCCTCATGGCATGCTCTTTATATAGCTAGCTCTTCACCTTTATTCCTTGTATCTTTCCGATGTGGGATCCCTTCGTCATTAGAGTTTAAATTCAACTGAAACTCTTATCGTCCACTCCGTAAAATAAATACTCCCTTGCTCCTCATGAGATTCGAACCCAAGCTCTCCCATCAGCCAATTGATGCCACTTGCCAGTTTACCAACTAGCTCATTGTGTCTTAAACCATGCGCAACTAAATATAACCCTATGGCCAAGGTCTAAATTCATTTAATAAAAAATAATCTAAAAGGAATGCAAATGCTACAACTAGAACCTTGGACCTCCTTCCTTCCTTGTGGCGTCATTCCCTTGTCCTTAAGTGACGTCACTTTGCCACTACACCACACACTCCACTTGTGTCATTTTTCTCCATATTTTATTCTTAAGGCCTACCTGCCAACTTTCAGGCTTTTTTTCACCTAAAACCAAAATTTCCCCAAAGCCAATATTTGATCCCGAGACTTCAGAGAAGCCCTCTAACCTTCCAAAATCACTTATCTAAAAGGTCCAACTTGCACTTAAGCCGATCTCCTGTTCTCCAAAAATTTTTAAACGCTATCGCCTAAGGCCCATTGGGCTCAATCCTACTAGGCCCAATTTCAGTATATTATAAATCTACCTCCTTAATGAAATTTCGTCCTCGAAATTTCCAACTAATTAACAGTCACACGTCCTAACCTACCACACTACGCTCACGTCACAAGACTCGATCTAATAACACTAATAAACCAAATCTCAAAACTTCTTTCTCACAACTAGATATCTAAACACAAAAGCAAATCAATATTTATACATACAATTTCTATATCCAAACCAAAGACACACAAAATAAATACCAAAAATACACCATAACATTGTCTTAACAAACATAAAATAAGGGAACTTACAATTTGGATTCATGGTGCCATACTTCCAAACAACATGTTTTTTCAAACAAACTTTTGAAAACCTTTTTTGAGCACCATAACCCACAACAAGTTTTTGAAACCTAGGCTCGATACCAAAATTGTAACACCCTAAACCCTACTTAAACGTTACGAACGGATCCGCATGTCACATGAAAGGAATGTCTAAAAGTCACTGTTCTTTAAAAAGTTCATGTTCGTAATATTTGTTGTGAAAAATCGAGTGTAAGTAATTTTGAAAAGAAACGGTTTATTAACATTTTAGGAAAATCCGTTTTAAACATTTAATAACAAGCAATAACCAAATTAAAAGCTAAAACCAAATAAAATACCAAGGCCTTATTACATTGCAAAATCCTAAAATTAGAAAGTAATTTTAAATAGAAACCGAAAGTTTACGAAAAAATAGTGCATGGCCACCACAGAGTCCACTTGGCTCCAAGTCCTCAAACTAGGGATTACCCAAACATTTAAAAGAGGGGTGAGTTTATGAAAACTCAATGTGTACAACCCCAATAGTAAGAACATGTATCAACCCATGCAAATACAACATATTAAGCATGTATGCAATGCAACCCACCTAACCTAAGTATCCAACCTCTACACACCACCAGTACCTACCACCATCACATCGTGGGGATTACTAAATCGACCCTCCATCCGCTACACACCATCAAAGGTTGTCGTTGTAGTCAACTGAACATCGCCCTTATAATTGTGGCATAGCCACCAAATAATGTGACAGAGTCACCAGATTCATAATTTGTGACATAAATCCCCAGATAATGTGGTAGAAACCACCAGATCACTTCCCCTTTAACATAATTACCCATATGCCCATGCAACATACATAATATTACAATTCGTGTATGCAGTATGACATGTATGCAATCATATATCAAATAACGTATGAAACGAATTACCATCATAATCAGAATAATAATATACAACATAATCAATCTAACCAACCTCTAAGGGTATAACAGTAATTTTACCTACCAAGGGTATTTTCGTAATTTACCCACCAAAGGTATTTTGAGAATTTACCCACCAATGGTATTTTCGTAATTTACCTACCAATGGTATTTTTGTAATTTACCCTCAAAAGGTATTTTCATAATTTCGCACCTGCAATGGCCCTCCTAGAGGTCTAATGTTACCCTGAGTGACTCGGCTACCATTTCCGATCGTCACCAGACTATTGGGCCTAAAACCTAATTTTGGCCCATTCGGTACCCACGCTCGTGTGGCCCACCTAACACAAATCTAGCCACATATAGGTTTCACCTAGTCTACTTCACTATATACTATATCATCATACAATCTATTCCAATTATTGCGGGCCCATTGGGCCCACTTTGGCCCATCACGCCCAAGCAAATTTCAACCCACAAGAATACTATTGATGGCCTCAACTATCGCGTTGAAGCCCCAGACGCAGCACTCGCGCTCGCTCGTGGCTACTAATGCCATGATCGGCACTTCGGCATTTGCCGCTCTACAACTAGAGTGAGAGAGTTACACACCGATAGACTCGGTGCTAAACCGCTAACTGCGACCACTCCTCGTGCCCAACGCCCACCAAGGTATGTTAACCTCCTCATGGCATGCTCTTTATATAGCTAGCTCTTCACCTTCATTCCTTGTATCTTTCGATGTGGGATCCTTCGTCATTAGAGTTTAAATTCAATCAAACTCTTATCGTCCAATCCATAAAATAAATACTCCTTGCTCCTCATGAGATTCAACCCAAGCTCTCCCATCATCCAATTCACACCACTTGCCACTTTACCAACTAGCTCCTTATGTCTTAAACCATGCGCAACTAAATATAACCCTATGGCCAAAGTCTAAATTCATTTAATAAAAATAATCTAAAAGGAATGCAAACGCTACAACTAGAACCTTGGACCTCCTTCCTTTCTTGTGGCGTTATTTCCTTGCCCCTAAGTAACGTCACTTTGCCACTACATCACACACTCCACTTGTGTCATTTGTCCCCATATTTTATTCTTAAGGCCTACCTGCCAACTTTCAGGGATTTTTTCACCTAAAACCAAAATTTCCCCAAAGCCAATATTTGATCCCGAGACTTCATAGAAGCCCTCTAACCTTCCAAAATCACTTATCTAAAAGGTCCAACTTGCACTTAAGCCGATCTCCTGTTCTCCAAAAATTTTTAAATGCTACTACGCCTAAGGCCTATTGGGCTCAATCCTACTAGGCCCAATTTTAGGATGTTACAAATCTACCTCCTTAAAGAAATTTCGTCCTCGAAATTTCCAACTAACTAACAGTCACACTTCCTAACCTACCACACTACGCTCACGCTGCGCACTTTGATCTAATAACACTAATAAACCAAATCTCGAAACTTCTTCCTCACAACCAGATATCTAAACACAAAAGCAAATTGATATTTATACATACAATTTCTATATCCAAACCAGCACACACAAAATAAATACCAAAAATACAGTCATAACATTGTCTTAACAAACATAAATTAGGGGAACTTACGGATTTGGATGCCGGAGACTCAAGGTGCCATACTTCCAGACAACATGTATTTCCAAACAAACTTTTGAAAACCTTTTTTGAACCCCATAACCCACAACCGAGTTTTTGAAACCTAGGCTCTGATACCAAAATTGTAACACCCCAAACCCGGCCTAAGCGTTAAGACTGAATCTGGCATGTCACATGAAAGGAATGTCTAAAAATTGTGTGTTCGTTAAAAAGTTCGTGTCCGTTATATTTGTTGTGAAAAATCGAGTGTAAGCAATTTTGAAAAATAAACGGTTTATTAACATTTTAGGAAAATCCCGTATTAAACATTTAATAACAAGTAATAACCAAATTAAAAGCTAAAACCAAATAAAATACCAAGGCCTTATTACATTGCAAAATCCCAAAATTAGAAGTAATTTTAAAAAGAAGCTGAAAGTTTACGAGAAAATAGTGCATGGCCACCACAGAGTCCACCTCGGCCCAAGTCCTCAAACTAGGGATTACCAAACATTTAAAAGAGGGGTGAGTTTACTAAAACTCAAAGTGTGTACAATCCCCAATAGTAAGAACATGTATCAACCCATACAAATATAACATATTAAGCATGTGTGCAATGCAACCCAAATTTCACCTAAGTATCCAACCTCTACACACCACCGCACTGCCAAATACATCGTGGGATTACTAAATCGACCTCCATCCGCTACACACCATCGAAGGCGACGCTATAGTCAATCAGCATCGCCCTTATAATTGTGGCATAGCCACTAAATAATGTGACAGAGTCACCAGATTCATAATTTGTGACATAAGTCACGGATAATGTGGTAGAAACCACCGATCACTTCCCTTTAACATAATCACCCATATGCCCATGCAACATACATAATATTACAATTGTGTATGCGTTATGACATGTATGCAATCATATATCAAATAGCGTATGAAACGAATTACCATCATAATCAGAATAATAATACACAACATAATCAATCTAACCAACCTCTAAGGGTATAATAGTAATTTTACCTACTAAGGGTATTTTCGTAATTTGTCCACCAAGAGTATTTTGAGAATTTACCCACCAATGGTATTTTCGTAATTTACCCACCAATGGTATTTTTGTAATTTACCCACCAAGGGTATTTTCGTAATTTTGCACCAGCAATGGCCCTCCTAGACGTCTAATGTTACCCTGAGTGACTCGGCTACCATTTCCGGCCGTCACCAGACTATTGGGCCTAAAACTCGATTTTGGCCTATTCAAGCCCACACGCTCGTGTGGCCCACCTAACATAAATCTAGCCACATATATAGGTTCCACCTAGTCTAGTTCACTATATACTATATCATCATACAATTTATTCCAATTGGCCCCACGGGCCCATTGGGCCCACTTTGGCCCATCGCGGCCCAAGCAGCCCCAACCCACAAGAATACTACTGATGGCCTCAACTATCGCGTCGAACCCCACACGCACTCGCCGCTGTGTGGCTACTAATGCCGTGATCGGTGCTTCGGCATTTGCCGCTCTACAACTAGAGTAGAGAGTTACACACGATGGGACTCGTGCTAAACCGCACTGCGACCACTCCACGTGCCCAATGCCCACCAAGGTATTTTAACCCTCATCATGGCATGCTCTTTATATAGCTAGCTCTTCACCTTCATTCCTTGTATCTTTCCGATGTGGGATCCCTTCGTCATTAGAGTTTAAATTCAACTGAAACTCTTATCGTCCAATCCGCAAAATAAATACTCCCTTGCTCCTCATGAGATTCGAACCCAAGCTCTCCCATCAGCCAATTGACACCACTTGCCACTTTACCAACTAGCTCCTTGTGTCTTAAACCATGCGCAACTAAATATAACCCTATGGCCAAGGTCTAAATTTATTTAATAAAAAATAATCTAAAAGGAATGCAAACGCTACAACTAGAACCTTGGACCTCCTTCCTTCCTTGTGGTGTCATTCCCTTGTCCTTAAGTAACGTCACTTTGCCACTACATCACACACTCCACTTGTGTCATTTTTCTCCATATTTTATTCTTAAGGCCTACCTGCCAACTTTCAGGCTTTTTTTCACCTAAAACCAAAATTTCCCCAAAGCCAATATTTGATCCCGAGACTTCAGAGAAGCCCTTTAACCTTCCAAAATCACTTATCTAAAAGGTCCAACTTGCACTTAAGCCGATCTCCTGTTCTCCAAAAATTTTTAAACGCTACTACGCCTAAGGCCCATTGGGCTCAATCCTACTAGGCCCAATTTCAGGATGTTACAAATCTACCTCCTTAAAGAAATTTTGTCCTCGAAATTTCCAACTAATTAACAGTCACACGTCCTAACCTACCACACTACGCTCACGCTGCACTCTGATCTAATAACACTAATAAACCAAATCTCGAAACTTCTTTCTCACAACTAGATATCTAAACACAAAAGCAAATCGATATTTATACATACAATTTCTATATCCAAACCAACACACACAAAATAAATACCAAAAATACAGTCATAACATTGTCTTAACAAACATAAAATAAGGGAACTTACGAATTTGGATGCCGGAGACTCAAGGTGCCATACTTCCAAACAACATGTTTTTTCAAACAAACTTTTGAAAACCTTTTTTGAACACCATAACCCATAGCCGAGTTTTTGAAACCTAGGCTCGATACCAAAATTGTAACACCCCAAACCCTACTAAACGTTACGAATCGGATCGCCATGTCACATGAAAGGAATGTCTAAAATTGTGTGTTCGTTAAAAAGTTCATGTCCGTTATATTTGTTGTGAAAAATCGAGTGTAAGTAATTTTGAAAAGAAACGGTTTATTAACATTTTAGGAAAATCCCAGATAAACATTTAATAACAAGCAATAACCAAATTAAAAGCTAAAACCAAATAAAATACCAAGGCCTTATTACATTGCAAAATCCCAAAATTAGAAAGTAATTTTAAATAGGAACTAAAAGTTTACGAGAAAAAGTGCATGGCCACCACAGAGTCCACCTCGGCCCAAGTCCTCAAACTAGGGATTACCCAAACATTTAAAAGAGGGGTGAGTTTAGGAAAACTCAATGTGTACAACCCCAAATAGTAAGAACATGTATCAACCCATACAAATACAACATATTAAGCATGTATGCAATGCAACCCAGCCCAACCTAAGTATCCAACCTCTACACACCACCCGCACCTACCACCACACATCGGGATTACTAAATCGACCCTCCATCCGCTACACACCATCGAAGGCAGTCGCTGTAGTCAACTGCACATCGCCCTTATAATTGTGGCATAGCCACCAAATAATGTGACAGAGTCACCAGATTCATAATTTGTGACATAAGTCACCAGATAATGTGGTAGAAACCACCAGATCACTTCCCCTTTAACATAATCACCCATATGCCCATGCAACATACATAATATTACAATTGTGTATGCGATGACATGTATGCAATCATATATCAAATAACGATGAAACGAATTACCATCATAATCGAATAATAATATACAACATAATCAATCTAACCAACCTCTAAAGGTATAACAAGAATTTTACATACCAAGGGTATTTTCGTAATTTACCCACCAAAGGTATTTTCGTAATTTACCCACCAATGGTATTTTCATAATTTACCTACCAAGGGTATTTTTGTAATTTACCCTCCAAGGGTATTTTCATAATTTCGCACCTGCAATGGCCCTCCCAGAGGTCTAATGTTACCCTGAGTGACTCGGCTACCATTTTCGATCGTCACCAGACTATTGGGCCTAAAACCTAATTTTGGCCCATTCGGGCCCACGCGCTCGTGTGGCCCACCTAACACAAATCTAGCCACGTATATAGGTTCCACCTAGTCTACTTCACTATATACTATATCATCATACAATTTATTCCAATTGGCCCCACGGGCCCATTGGGCCCACTTCGGCCCATCGCGGCCCAAGCAGCCCTAACCCACAAGAATACTACTGATGGCCTCAACTATCGCGTCGAAGCCCCACACGTGCACTCGCACGCTCGTGTGGCTACTAATGCCGTGATCGACACTTCGGCATTTGCCGCTCTACAACTAGAGTAGAGAGAGTTACACACCTGATAGGACTCTGGTGCTAAACCGTGCTGCGACCACTCCTGTGCCCAACGCCCACCAAGGTATGTTAACCCTCCTCATGGCATGCTCTTTATATAGCTAGCTCTTCACCTTCATTCCTTGTATCTTTCCGATGTGGGATCCCTTCGTCATTAGAGTTTAAATTCAACTGAAACTCTTATCGTCCAATCCGCAAAATAAATACTCCCTTGCTCCTCATGAGATTCGAACCCAAGCTATCCCATCAGCCAATTGACGCCACTTGCCACTTTACCAACTAGCTCCTTGTGTCTTAAACCATACACAACTAAATATAACCCTATGGCCAAAGTCTAAATTCATTTAATAAAAAATAATCTAAAAGGAATGCAAACGCTACAACTAGAACCTTGGACCTCCTTCCTTCCTTGTGGCGTCATTTCCTTGTCCCTAAGTAACGTCACTTTGCCACTACATCACACACTCCACTTGTGTCATTTTTCTCCATATTTTATTCTTAAGGCCTACCTAACAACTTTTAGGGTTTTTTCACCTAAAACCAAAATTTCCCAAAGCCAATATTTGATCTCGAGACTTCATAGAATCCTCTAACCTTCAAAATCACTTATCTAAAAGGTCCAACTTGCACTTAAGCCGATCTCCGTTCTCCAAAAATTTTTAAATGCTACTACGCCTAAGGCCCATTGGGCTCAATCCTACTAGGCCCAATTTCAGGATGTTACAAATCTACCTTCTTAAAGAAATTTCGTCCTCGAAATTTCCAACTAATAACAAATACACGTCCTAACCTACCACACTACGCTCACGCACACTTTGATCTAATAACACTAATAAACCAAATCTCAAAACTTCTTCCTCAAACTAGATATCTAAACACAAAAGTAAATCGATATTTATACATACAATTTCTATATCCAAACCAACACACACAAAATAAATACCAAAAATATAGTCATAACATTGTCTTAACAAACATAAAATAAGGAACTTACAATTTGGATGCTGGAGACTCAAGGTGCCATACTTCCAAACAACATGTATTTCAAACAAACTTTTGAAAACCTTTTTTGAACACCATAACCCATAGCCAAGTTTTTGAAACCTAGGCTCGATACCAAAATTGTAACACCCTAAACCCGGCCTAAACGTTACAAACCGAATCGGCATGTCACATGAAAGGAATGTCTAAAAACTGTGTGTTCGTTAAAAAGTTCATGTCCGTTATATTTGTTGTGAAAAATCGAGTGCAAGTAATTTTGAAAAAGAAACGATTTATTAACATTTTAGAAAAATTCCAGATTAAACATTTAATAACAAGCAATAACCAAATTAAAAGCTAAAACTAAATAAAATACCAAGGCCTTATTACATTGCAAAATCCCAAAATTAGAAAGTAATTTTAAATAGAAACTAAAAGTTTACGAGAAAACAGTGCATGGCCACCACAAAGTCCACCTCGGCTCTAAGTCCTCAAACTAGGAATTACCCAAACATTTAAAAGAGGGGTGAGTTTAGGAAAACTCAAGATGTACAACCCCAATAGTAAGAACATGTATCAACCCATACAAATACAACATATTAAGCATGTATGCAATGCAACCCACCCAACCTAAGTATCCAACCTCTACACACCACCCGTACCTACGGTCACACACGTGGGATTACTAAATCGACCTCCATCCGCTACACACCATCGAAGGTAGTCGTTGTAGTTAATCACATCGCCCTTATAATTGTGGCATAGCCACCAAATAATGTGACAGAGTCACCAGATTCATAATTTGTGACATAAGTCACTAGATAATGTGGTAGAAACCACCAGATCACTTCCCCTTTAACATAATTACCCATATGCCCATGCAACATACATAATATTACAATTGTATGCGTTATGACATGTATGCAATCATATATCAAATAACGTATGAAACGAATTACCATCATAATCAGAATAATAATATACAACATAATCAATCTAACCAACCTCTAAGGGTATAACAGTAATTTTACCTACCAAGGGTATTTTCGTAATTTGCCCACCAAGGGTATTTTTAGATTTCCCACCAATGGTATTTTCGTAATTTACCCACCAATGGTATTTTTGTAATTTACCCACCAAGGGTATTTTCATAATTTTGCACCAGCAATGGCCCTCCTAGAGGTCTAATGTTACCCTGAGTGACTCGGCTACCATTTCCGGTCGTCACCAGACTATTGGGCCTAAAACTCGATTTTGGCCCATTCAGCCCACGCTGCGTGTGGCCCACCTAACACAAATCTACCACACATATAGGTTCCACCTAGTCTAGCTCACTATATACTATATCATCATACAATTTATTCCAATTGGCCCCACGGGCCCATTGGGCCCACTTCGCCCATCGCGCCCAAGCAAATTTCTAACCCACAAGAATACTATCGATGGCCTCAACTATCGCTGTGAAGCCCCACACGCACTTTCGCCGCTCGCCGTGTGGCTACTAATGCCGTGGATCGGCACTTCTAATTTGCCGCTCTACAACTAGAGTAGAGAGAGTTACACACGATAGACTACGGTGCTAAACCGCACTGCGACCACTCCATGCCCAACGCCCACCAAGGTATGTTAACCTCCTCTTGGCATGCTCTTTATATAGCTAGCTCTTCACCTTCATTCCTTGTATCTTTCCGACGTGGGATCCCTTCGTCATTAGAGTTTAAATTCAACTGAAACTCTTATCGTCCAATCCGCAAAATAAATACTCCCTTGCTCCTCATGAGATTCGAACCCAAGCTCTCCCATCAGCCAATTGACGCCACTTGCCAGTTTACCAACTAGCTCCTTGTGTCTTAAACCATGCGCAACTAAATATAACCCTATGGCCAAGGTCTAAATTCATTTAATAAAAAATAATCTAAAAGGAAAGCAAACGCTACAACTAGAACCTTGGACCTCCTTCCTTCCTTGTGGCGTCATTCCCTTGTCCTTAAGTGACGTCACTTTGCCACTACACCACACACTCCACTTGTGTCATTTTTCTCCATATTTTATTCTTAAGGCCTACCTGCCAACTTTTAGGCTTTTTTTCACCTAAAACCAAAATTTCCCCAAAGCCAATATTTGATCTCGAGACTTCAGAGAATCCCTCTAACCTTCCAAAATCACTTATCTAAAAGGTCCAACTTGCACTTAAGCCGATCTCCTATTCTCCAAAAATTTTTAAATGCTACTACGCCTAAGGCCCATTGGGCTCAATCCTACTAGGCCCAATTTCAGGATGTTACAAATCTACCTCCTTAAAGAAATTTCATCCTCGAAATTTCCAACTAATTAACAGTCACACGTCCTAACCTTCCACACTACACGCACGCTGCACAAGACTCGATCTAATAACACTAATAAACCAAATCTCGAAACTTCTTTCTCAAACTAGATATCTAAACACAAAAGGAAATCGATATTTATACATACAATTTCTATATCCAAACCAACACACACAAAATAAATACCAAAAATACACCATAACATTGTCTTAACAAACATAAAATAAGGAACTTACAATTTGGATGCTTGGAGACTCAAGGTGCCATACTTCCAAACAACATGTATTTTCAAACAAACTTTTGAAAACCTTTTTTTTTTGAACACCATAACCCACAGCCGAGTTTTTGAAACCTAGGCTCTGATACCAAAATTGTAACACCCTAAACCCGATCTAAACGTTACAACCGAATCTGGCATGTCACATGAAAGGAATGTCTAAAAACTGTGTGTTCGTTAAAAAGTTCATGTCCGTTATATTTGTTGTGAAAAATTGAGTGCAAGTAATTTTGAAAAAGAAATGATTTATTAACATTTTAGGAAAATTCCGTATTAAACATTTAATAACAAGCAATAACCAAATTAAAAGCTAAAACTAAATAAAATACCAAGGCCTTATTACATTGCAAAATCCCAAAATTAGAAAGTAATTTTAAATAGAAACTAAAGTTTACGAGAAAACAAAGGCATGGCCACCACAAAGTCCACCTCGGCTCCAAGTCCTCAAACTAGGAATTACCCAAACATTTAAAAAGAGGGGTGAGTTTACTTAAAACTCAAAGTGTACAACCCCAATAGTAAGAACATGTACCAACCCATACAAATACAACTTATTAAGCATGTATGCAATGCAACCCATCCCAACCTAAGTATCCAACCTCTACACACCAATTGCACCTACCAACACACACTGGGGATTACTAAATCGACCCTCCATCCGCTACACACCATCGAAGGTAGTCGTTGTAGTCAACTGCACATCGCCCTTATAATTGTAGCATAGCCACCAAATAATGTGACAGAGTCACCAGATTCATAATTTGTGACATAAGTCACCAGATAATGTGGTAGAAACCACGAGATCACTTCCCCTTTAACATAATCACCCATATGCCCATGCAACATACATAATATTACAATTCGTGTATGCAGTATGACATGTATGCAATCATATATCAAATAACGTATGAAACGAATTACCATCATAATCAGAATAATAATATACAACATAATCAATCTAACCAACCTCTAAGGGTATAACAGTAATTTTACCTACCAAGGGTATTTTCGTAATTTACCCACCAAGGGTATTTTCGTATTTCCCCACCAATGGTATTTTCGTAATTTACCTACCAATGGTACTTTTGTAATTTACCCACCAAGGGTATTTTCATAATTTCACACCTGCAATGGCCCTCCCAGAGGTCTAATGTTACCCTGAGTGACTCATTTACCATTTCCGATCGTCACTGCACTATTGGGCTTAAAACCCGATTTTGGCCCATTCGCCCATCTTTTGTGTGGCCCACCTAACACAAATCTAGCCACGTATATAGGTTCCACCTAGTCTAGCTCACTATATACTATATCATCATACAATTTATTCCAATTGGCCCCACGGGCCCATTGGGCCCACTTCGGCCCATCGCGGCCCAAGTAGCCCTAACCCACAAGAATACTACTGATGGCCTCAACTATCGCGTCGAAGCCCCACACGCAGGCTTTCGCCGCTCGTGTGGTTACTAATGCCGTGGATCCAGACTTCGCATTTGCCGCTCTACAACTAGAGTAGAGAGTTACACACCGATAGACTCGGTGCTAAACCGTCTTCGCGACCACTCCTGTGCTCCAACGCCCACCAAGGTATGTTAACCTTCCTCATGGCATGCTCTTTATATAGCTAGCTCTTCACCTTCATTCCTTGTATCTTTCCGACGGGATCCTTCGTCATTAGAGTTTAAATTCAATGAAACTCTTATCGTCCAATCCATAAAATAAATACTCCTTGCTCCTCATGAGATTCAACCCAAGCTCTCCCATCAGCCAATTGACGCCACTTGCCAGTTTACCAACTAGCTCCTTGTGTCTTAAACCATGCGCAACTAAATATAACCCTATGGCCAAGGTCTAAATTCATTTAATAAAAATAATCTAAAAGGAAAGCAAACGCTACAACTAGAACCTTGGACCTCCTTCCTTCCTTGTGGCGTCATTCCCTTGTCCTTAAGTGGCGTCACTTTGCCACTACACCACACACTCCACTTGTGTCATTTTTCTCCATATTTTATTCTTAAGGCCTACCTGCCAACTTTTAGGCTTTTTTTCACCTAAAACCAAAATTTCCCCAAAGCCAATATTTGATCTCGAGACTTCAGAGAATCCCTCTAACCTTCCAAAATCACTTATCTAAAAGGTCCAACTTGCACTTAAGCCGATCTCCTGTTCTCCAAAAATTTTTAAATGCTACTACGCCTAAGGCCCATTGGGCTCAATCCTACTAGGCCCAATTTCAGGATGTTACAAATCTACCTCCTTAAAGAAATTTCGTCCTCGAAATTTCCAACTAATTAACAGTCACACGTCCTAACCTACCACACTACGCTCACGCTGCGCACTCTGATCTAATAACACTAATAAACCAAATCTCAAAACTTCTTTCTCAAACTAGATATCTAAACACAAAAGGAAATCGATATTTATACATACAATTTCTATATCCAAACCAACACACACAAAATAAATACCAAAAATACAGTCATAACATTGTCTTAACAAACATAAAATAAGGGAACTTACGAATTTGGATGCCGGAGACTCAAGGTGCCATACTTCCAAACAACATGTATTTTCAAACAAACTTTTGAAAACCTTTTTTTTAACACCATAACCCACAGCCGAGTTTTTGAAACCTAGGCTCTGATACCAAAATTGTAACACCCTAAACTCGGTCTAAACGTTACAACCGAATCTGGCATGTCACATGAAAGGAATGTCTAAAAACTGTGTGTTCGTTAAAAAGTTCATGTCCGTTATATTTGTTGTGAAAAATTGAGTGCAAGTAATTTTGAAAAAGAAATGATTTATTAACATTTTAGGAAAATTCCGTATTAAACATTTAATAACAAGCAATAACCAAATTAAAAGCTAAAACTAAATAAAATACCAAGGCCTTATTACATTGCAAAATCCCAAAATTAGAAAGTAATTTTAAATAGAAACTAAAAGTTTACGAGAAAACAGTGCATGGCCACCACAAAGTCCACCTCGGCTCCAAGTCCTCAAACTAGGGATTACCTGAAACATTTAAAAAGAGGGGGTGAGTTTACGAAAACTCAGTGTGTACAACCCCCAATAGTAAGAACATGTACCAACCCATACAAATACAACATATTAAGCATGTATGCAATGCAACCCAGCCCAACCTAAGTATCCAACCTCTACACACCACCCGTACCTACCAGTCACACCGTGGGGATTACTAAATCGACCCTCCATCCGCTACACACCATCGAAGGTAGTCGTTGTAGTCAACTGCACATCGCCCTTATAATTGTGGCATAGCCACCAAATAATGTGACAGAGTCACCAGATTCATAATTTGTGACATAAGTCACCAGATAATGTGGTAGAAACCACCAGATCACTTCCCCTTTAACATAATTACCCATTGGCCCATGCGACAAACATAATATTACAATTCGTGTATGCAGTATGACATGTATGCAATCATATATCAAATAACGTATGAAACGAATTACCATCATAATCAGAATAATAATATACAACATAATCAATCTAACCAACCTCTAAGGGTAGAATAGTAATTTTACCTACCAAGGGTATTTTCGTAATTTACCCACCAAGGGTATTTTCGTAATTTCCCCACCAATGGTATTTTCGTAATTTACCTACCAAGGGTACTTTTGTAATTTACCCGCCAAGGGTATTTTCATAATTTCGCACCTGCAATGGCCCTCCCAGAGGTCTAATGTTACCCTGAGTGACTCGGCTACCATTTCCGATCGTCACCAGACTATTGGGCTTAAAACCTGATTTTGGCCCATTCAGGCCCACGCGCTCGTGTGGCCCACCTAACACAAATCTACCACGTATATAGGTTCCACCTACTCTAGCTCACTATATACTATATCATCATACAATTTATTCCAATTGGCCCCACGGGCCATTGGGCCCACTTCGGCCCATCGCGGCCCAAGCAACCCCCACCTACAAGAATACTACTGATGGCCTCAACTATCGCGTCGAAGCCCCACACGTGCACTCGCACGCTCGTGTGGCTACTAATGCCGTGACCGGTACTTCGGCATTTGCCGCTCTACAACTAGAGTAGAGAGAGTTACACACCTGATAGGACTCTAGTGCTAAACCGCGCTGCGACCACTCCTGTGCCCAACGCCCACCAAGGTATGTTAACCCTCCTCCTGGCATGCTCTTTATATAGCTAGCTCTTCACCTTCATTCCTTGTATCTTTCCGATGTGGGATCCCTTCGTCACTAGAGTTTAAATTCAACTGAAACTCTTACCGTCCAATCCGCAAAATAAGTACTCCCTTGCTCCTCATGAGATTCGAACCCAAGCTCTTCCATCAGCCAATTGACGCCACTTGCCACTTTACCAACTAGCTTCTTGTGTCTTAAACCATGCGCAACTAAATATAACCCTATGGGCAAGGTCTAAATTCATTTAATAAAAAATAATCTAAAAGGAATGCAAACGCTACAACTAGAACCTTGGACCTCCTTCCTTCCTTGTGGCGTCATTCCCTTGTCCTTAAGTGGCGTCACTTTGCCACTACACCACACACTCCACTTGTGTCATTTTTCTCCATATTTTATTCTTAAGGCCTACCTGCCAACTTTCAGGCTTTTTTTCACCTAAAACTAAAATTTTGCTAAAGCCAATATTTGATCCCTGAGACTTCATAGAAGCCCTCTAACCTTCTAAAATCACTTATCTAAAAGGTCCAACTTGCACTTAAGCCGATCTCCTATTCTCCAAAAATTTTTAAACGCTACTACGCCTAAGGCCCATTGGGCTCAATCCTACTAGGCCCAATTTCAGGATGTTACAAACTGAGTTTTCCCAACAGTATTTCCCCAATTCATTCTTTTTTTCTTTAAATCTTAGCTTAGTAATCAGTTAGTTTTAGATTAAAAAACCAATCACTTAATATTTAGGCTAAATAATAAGAAGAAGGTTAGTATTAGTACTTTTAGTTCCTTTGGGTTCGACAATCCGGTCTTGCCTAAGCTATACTACTATTCGATAAGTGCACTTACCTTAAGTCATTGTCAGAGTTAGTTTCCAGGTTCGATCATTCTTTTTATAAATTTTAAAACTCGATAAAACAACGATCAAGTTTTTGGCGCCGTTGCCGGGAACTAAAACATTAAGAAAGCCATATTTTTATTACTTTAGCCATTATTTTTATTTTTTTCCGTAATTTATTTTTATTTTTATTTTTAACCTTGCTAATTTTCTTTCTTTCTTTTCCTAACAGGCACCACTAATTTATGACTAGAAGGAACTCGAAAGGACCACTAGTATACGACAGTGATATTGAAGCTATCGTTCGAAGGAATCGCAGAAAAATTAGGCGAGCCCTAAATTACATAGAAGAAGAGCGAGAAGGAAGATCCGATCCTACTGAAGGGATGGACGAGAATAATCCACCACCAAAAGATGTGGCAAAAAACAATGTTCCGCGTACTATGTATGATTATGCTAAACCTCATTTAACAGAAGTAGAATCAAGTATTGTTTGGCCCGCTATAGCTGTTAATAACTTTGAATTAAAGCCTAACACTATACAAATGATTCAACAATTTGTTTAATTTGATGGTTTGTAGGACGAAAACCCAAATACTCATATAGCTAATTTTTTAGAGTTCTGTGATACCTACAGAATAAATGGCATTTCTGATGATGCCATACGTCTTCGGTTCTTTCCCTTTTCATTAAGGAATAAAGCCAAGTAGTGGTTAAACTCGTTACCACGAGGGTCAATCACTACAAGGGATCAAATGATCAAAAATTTTTATTAAAATATTTCACATCGGCCAAAATGGCCAAATTACGGAATGATATCTCTTATTTTGTGCAGATGGATTTAGAGACATTATACGACGCATGGGAGAGATACAAGGATCTATTGAGAAGGTGTCCACACCATGGTTTACCCTTATGGCTCCAAGTCCAAACTTTCTATAACAGTGTAAACCCCTCAACGAGGCAACTAATTGATTCAGCCACCGGTGGAACCCTAAACAACAGAACTCCTGATCCCGCTTACGAATTTATTGAAGAGATGTCACTAAATAACTATCAGTGGCAAGTTACAAGGACGAAACCAACAAAATCAGCCGGAGTTTTTAACCTTGATGCAGTAACCATGCTATCAACGCAGGTAGAGATGATGAATAAAAAGCTTGATAGTTTGTGTTCATTGCAGGTACATCCAGTAATGCAGTGCAACGCAAGTGGAACTGTGGTGAATCCTAAGTACCCAACCCTACCAACCGGGCACAAAAAGCGAACAGATAAACTATATAGGTAATAATTTCAAATCTAATAATAATCCTTATAGTAATACCTATAATCCAAGTTGGAGGAACCACCCAAATTTTTCATAGGGAGGTCAAGAAAATCAAGGAAATCAAAGACAACCTCCTCAAAATTTCCAAAATTAGACTTATCCACGGGAAAAGAGCCCGAACCTCGAAGAGATGTTGACAAAATTCATGGAAGCCACAGAAAACCGTCTCCAAGACACCAAGGCAACACTGAAAAGCCAACAAACATCGATGGAAGGGATCAAGAACCAAGTCGGGGAACTTACGAAATCAGTCGAGGAAGTTACAAAGTTAGTTGGACAACTTGCAAAGTTAATGTCTGAACGACAGCAAGGGCGTCTACCAAGAAACACTAAGATTAGCCCAAAAGAGAAAATCCAAGCCATAATAGCTCAGGAAAATGTCAGGTTGGATGAACCAATTCAATATAAGAAAGCGAGGTAGAAGAAGGTAAAGTTGAGGCAACACAAGAAAAGCCAAAACCGATAATCAAAGAGTACAAACCCCGCATACCTTATCCCGAAGAGATGAAGAGAGATGATACAGAGGAACAGTTCAGTAAGTTTCTTAAACTTTTAAAGAAATTAGATATTAACATACTGCTACTTGAAGCTCTTTCACAGATGCCAGATTCGAGAAAATTTTTAAAATAACTCTTGACGAACAAGTGTAAGTTAGACGAGGAGTCGTATATAGAGCTAAATGCAACGTGCTCAGCAATCCTACAAAATAGACTACCACGGAAGTTAAAATATCCAAGGAGTTTTACAATTCCATGTTTAATTGGTAGTTTAACTGTTGACAATGCTTTAGTTGATTTAGGGGCAAGTATAAATGTCATGCCTTATAAAATGTTTAAACAACTAGGTCTAGGGAAACCCAAACAAAATAGGATGGGTATTCAATTAGCTGATAAAAATGTTAGAATTCCTAGGGGATTATCGAAGATGTTCTTGTAAAAATTGATAAATTCGTTTCCTAGTTGACTTTGTTGTCTTAGACATGGATGAGGACAATTCAATTCCTTTATTTTTAGGAAGACCGTTCTTAGCAATTGCTAGGGCTAAGATTGATGTTTGTATAGGAGAACTCATTATTCATGTAGGTGATGAATCAATCAGTCTACAAGCTCTTGACTCATCCAGAACATCAAGTGATGAAGGTGAGAAAGTAAATTCAGTTGATAACCAACTTGTTCAACTTTCACCACAGGAAACACCACAAAGTTACAAACTTGAGCCGGATCATGGACCTCGTGTCCAAAAAGAAAAACATATGAGGAGAAAAGCCTTAGGGTCGACAAACTAGAAAAGTGGAAGACACACTTTAAAGAGGAATCGAAACAACACGAAGTAAAATCGAAGGAGCATCTAGAAGAGCTCGTAAGAACATCAAACCACTTCAAAATAGGAGATCAGGTATGTTAAATAAAGTAGATCCTCGCATGGTCACATCAAACCTAAATACAAACGAGGAAATTCCTCTTGAGGTACGCAAAATCTTCCCTTATGGAACAATCAAGGTAAGTAATCCAACATTTAGCAATTTTAAGGTAAATGCTTCTCGACTTAAACATTATCATGAAAATAAAACTGACAGCATGAGGGAAGATATTCAAACTTTTAAACCACCCTGGTTTTTGCGAATACAAGGAAAGTCTAGCTTAAGAACACTTCTCGGGAGGCAACCTGAGCACTAACCCTATTTATTTTTGCATTTATTTTCTTTTCTCCTCTTCATCTTAAACACCTAGTTTTAAACTAACCAAAAGTGCAGATTTCCAGACCACACGGCCGTGGCCGTGGCTGTGTGGAAGTACAGAATCTCCGTACTGATAATGGAAAAAGAGGTACAAGTCAGAGAAAATTAAATCTTCGAGTCACGGCCTCCAACCACCACCCCACGAAAGATCGACAAATGCCACGGTACGTGCGGCGTGGCCGTGGATTTACATCGACTTACCACCAACGGGCGTGGCAATATATAAAATGGGCGTGGGTGAACCAACATGCCTAGACACACGGCTGTGTGACACGACTGTGTGTATCGACATGCCCACAGTCCACGGGCGTGGGAAACGTCAGACCCCAAAACTCTATTCAAACCCACCCCCTCCCCATTCTTCTCATCTACTTTCCACAACTTTTCTTCCTTCTTTCTTAGAATTCTCCCCTCTCTATAATAATTCTATATACTCTTGAGCTACATATATCCAAGTCAAAGAAGCGAAAAAAGCCAAACATAATCTCCCAGAGGAAGATCAATCTACATAAGTTCATGTCGGCCGCTTCATCCACTCTACAAGCTAAGGGCCTTTGAAATTATTTAACTTTTATTCTACTTTTCTCTTTTGCTTCAATTTCCTTCTCTTTCACTCTCTTATGCTTAATTTAGTTTATTTTATTCTACTTTATTGGTTTTAGGTTCTTCAAGTTTTTAGCGAATCACACTGGAACCACGACCACCAGCTCAACACAGCCTTAGGAATCACACCTACCTCGTGAACCATCCAACAATAAGGACTCCTCAATCCATTCATCTTTTATGTTAATTTTATCTTACTTTCCCTTTTCTTTCCCTTTAGTTTTCTTTTCCTTAAATACATAATTAGTTTATTTTAAATGTGTCTTAATAATTCTTGGCTAATCTGTCACGAGTTTCCTAATTTCTTCATCTAGCACAGTGACTGTTGGCATCCACCGCAGCACCACCGCCTCCTCCTCCAAATCGAGCTGGGAATAATAATCCCAGAAAAATTCAAGAAGTGTAACTTCTTCCCTTCTCTTTTGATTTCAGTATCACATGATTATTTATCTATCTTTGTACATTGAGGGCAATGTACATCTTAAGTGTGGGGGGTAAAAGTGCCTAACTTTTTGCATTATTCTCAAATACCTGAATTATATCTAGTTCTTAAGTAATTCCCTCATATTACTAATTAGGATGAAATTTCTGATGATTTATGATTCTTATTGATATGTTTTTGAGTAAGTCATAATTAATTGTGTATTGATGATTTATACATTAAGATACTAGAGAATCAAGCATGATAAGTCTATTTTTCAAGAATAAAAAATTTTCTAGGTTGTCGAACTGAATTTGAATATTACCTTGAAGTTTGAAATTTACAGGGATTGATGTCAAATACCCATAATTTTTGTGAGATTTGAGCCTTTTAGAGCATATCTTCTTTTTTGTGGTCACTTTATTGATTATGAGTGTGTCAACACTGAATTGTTATTCTAGAACTTGCCTCAATTATACATGTCAAGACCACATTTTTTATTTGATATACTAAGATGATAAAGGCACCTAAGTTTTAACCCACTCACTCCACTAAAAAGCCTACCTTCACAATTAACCCTTAGTGAACCCTTTGATCCTAACAACCTTTTTTATTGATTCACCCAATAAAATGAACCCAAAACCCCGCTCGTATTTGTTATCACCATTCCTTTGACTACTTTCTATCGAGAATTGATTTGATCGGTTGCCTAAATACTTTATTCCAGTTGATAAGGTTCTTTCTTATATTATGTATTTATTGATTTGTTCTTAAAATAAAAAATAAAAAATAAAAAAAACCAAAGTATATTCATTATTAATTCTGCAATTAAGTAAGCTTACATGTTTAAATTCAATATCTTGAAGAAGAAGCTCGTATTATTAGTATTTTCATGTGATGTAATTATTCAGGTTATTAGTTCATTTTTCTAAAGTTAGGTAACTCGTCAATTCCATCTCAATTCTAACCCTCTAATTTAGCCTTTTTCCACACCTTTAACCTAAACCCCGTTACAACCCTGTTAAAGACCTTTTGATTTGTATCATCTTATATTACAATGGTGGAGTCAGGCAAGCCTATGGGATTAACTTTTCAGGTTCGACTTATAAGTGTTTTTTCCTAAACCTTAAACACTTCGAGTGCTTTGAGTGAATATGGAGTGAGGATGTCAATCTTTGTCGATTTTGAATTAGAGGTAATTATTTAGATAAAGGGAGACACCTATGTTTTCATGCTACAAATATATGACTTAGAAGTGTTTGAATCTTTAGGAGTCTTTGAGTTAAATTATCCATGTATAAATTATCTTTGAATTATGATGAGGCATTGTTAATGAGAATTATGAATTGTGGAAAGTTCGTTTTAAATGTAAGTTGAGAATTTTGCTTGAGGACAAGCAAAAGCTTAAGTGTGAGGGGCATTTGATAAACCGTAAAAGTAACATATTTTAATCCCACATTTAGCATTCTTTTGGATGATTTATTCCTTGAAATGTGTAAAAGGTGCTCTTAATACTTTCTTTTCATGTTTTATACTCAGGAAAGCACCTAGGGATGAAAAGAATGAGAAACGGGCCTAAAATGAACCAAATTGGGCCAAAGAAGAAATTGACACGGCCTTGGCCTAAGACCACACGGCCGTGCCTTCCTAATTTACTCTAACACGGCCTGAACCCCGAAACACACAGGCGTGTCTCTTCAGAAGACTCGACCATAGCCTGAAATCGATTCACATGGGCATGTGCCATGGCCGTGTCCCTGTCGTGACAAAGAGCAATTTCATTCGGAATAGGGTACTTAGAGGCAAATGAACACATTTCAAAGCCTATTCAAACACCCTAGTAGAAATTCCACTTGAATTGGGATATGTAAGGGCGAAGTAAAGCATCTCAAAGTCTATATAAACACTTAAGCGGGAAGTTCGGTAGAAACCTTCTGCTAGGGCTTTTGCGGTTAGCTAGGCCAAGGAGCCGAGCTAGAAAGGCCAAATTTATGGGAATCACTCGAAGATAGCTAGTTGATCCATCTCAAAAAGCCAGAATTCTACTCAAGACGGCGGATCTCTCCTTTAATTCCTTTAGGGAGTTTTAGGGATTTCTTATGTTTTGTTTTATCTTCTCTTCTGAGATGTTTTCTTTTATTGTTATGAACTAAACCCATCAGATACCTGAAGGGCATGAAACCTAGATGAATCTTGTTATTATTTTCTGAACTATATGATAAATACTTGATTTGTTCTTAATTATGTATTCTTAATTCTTGTGTTAATATTTCTGGGATACTGATTCAAGTCGAATGTGCTTAGGTGATGGAGAAAAAGTCCCTTCCTAAGAGTAGATCTAGCATAGTTAAGCGGAGTTGATCACACGCCTAGAGATAGGGTGACAAGATTTTTTCGATTAGGGTGAAACCTAATATAGGAGTCCATAGATTGAGTTAATATGATTCTAGGGGTTTTAATTAGAAAGAGATTTCAATTAATCAACCTAGGGTTATACGTTATTCACCTCGAGGGAGGGTTTAATATAACTTAGGGAATCTTACGGATCAAGTCAAGTGAATAAATCGTCTGGTTCAGTCTTAGATAACAAGTGAAGTCTAGGTGGATTCCTCCTAAGGGTAACGTCTTAGTCAACTGAGTTTTCCCAACAGTATTTCCCCAATTCATTCTTTTTGTCTTTGAGTCTTAGCTTAGTAATCAGTTAGTTTTAGATTAAAAAACCAATCACTTAATATTTAGGCTAAATAATAATAAGAAGGTTAGTATTAGTACTTTTAGTTCCTTTGGGTTCGACAATCCGGTCTTGCCTAAGCTATACTACTGTTTGATAGGTGCACTTGCCTTAAGTCGTTGTCAGAGTTAGTTTCCAGGTTCGATCATTCTTTTTATAAAATTTAAAACTCGACAAAACAATGATCACTTTCTAGGAGTCAAAGGTAATCCTGAAACAAAGTCCATCGCCACTCTATCCCATTTCCACTCGGGAATCAAAATTGGTTGTAGCAAACCAGATGGAACCTGATGTTTAGCTTTAACTTGCTGACAGACCAAATATTTTGACACAAAATTAGAGATATCTCTTTTCATTCCATACCACCAATAGTTTTGCTTCAAATCATGATACATCTTTGTATTTCCTGGATGAACAGATAAGCGACTATTATGGGCTTCACTCAAAATTAACTATAATAACTCTGGATTTCTCGAAACACAGATTTGATCTCTAAATCTCAAGCAATCATCATCAACTCAAAATTCAAAATCAGAATTCGAATCACATTGAGCTTGCTTTGCTCACAAATCATTATCAACTTTCTGAGCATCACATATTTGTTGTAAGAACAACGATTTCCCTTTCAATTCAGCTAAAACTGAACCATCATCATACAGGTCTAAATGAGCATTCATAGCATGTAATGCAAACAGTGACTTCTGACTCAGTGCATCAGCAAAATGTTCACTTTGCCCGAATGATAATCTATCATAAGATCGTAGTCTTTCAACAGCTCTAACCATCTTCTCTGTTGCAGATTCAAGTCTTTCTGATTCATCAGGTAATTCAAACTTTTATGATCTGAAAACACATGACATTTCTCAATAAAAAGATAATTGCGCCAAATCTTTAATGCGAATACAGTCGCAGCTAGCTCAAGATCATGTGTCGGATAGTTCTTTTCATATGGCTTCAATTGTCTCTAGGCATAAGCTATAACTTTGCCTTCCTGCATCAAAACACATCCCAGACCATTTAAAAAAGCATCACTATAAATCACGAATTCTTTACCCGATTCTGGTTGTACCAAAACTGGAGCTTCAGTCAACAAAGTTTTCAACTGATCAAAACTTTTCTAACATTTATCAAACCATTCAAATTTCACATCTTTCTGAAGCAATTTAGTTAACGGAGTGGCTATCACTAAAAAGCCTTTTACTAACCGTCAATAATAACCAGCGAGTCCCAGAAAACTATAACCTTCAGGCACATTCTTCAGAGGTTTCCACTCCAGGATAGCAGAAATCTTTCTTGGATCAACTCGTATTTCGGAGGATGATACAATATGTCTCAGAAAACCAACTTCGTAACCAGAATTCACATTTACTGAACTTTGCATACAATTTCTTATCTCACAGAGTTTGCAACACAATTCTCAGATGTTCAGTATGTTCAATCTCATCACGTGAATAAATCAAAATGTCATCAATGAACACGACAACAATTGATCTAAGTACGATCTGAAAAATCTATTCATTAGATCCATAAAAATAGCAAGAGCATTTGTTAGTCCGAAAGGCATAACTAAAAACTCATAATGCTCGTACCTCGTTCTGAAAGCAATTTTCAGAATGTCTAAATCTTTTACTCGTAACTGGTAGTATCCCGATCTCAGATCTATCTTTGAAAACAAAGTGACTCCTTTAAGCTGATCAAATAAATCATCAATTCTGGGCAGAGGATATTTGTTCTTTATAGTCACTTTATTCAACTGATGATAATCAATGCACATTCTCATCGTGCCATCTTTCTTTTTCACAAACAAAACAGGAGCACCCTAAGGTGAGAAACTCGGTCTTGCAAACCCTCTGTCAGTAAACTCTTGCAACTATGACTTTAACTCTTTCAGCTCTGTTGGTGCCATTCTATACAGAGCTATCAAAATAGAAGTCGTCCCCAGTAACAAATCAATTCCAAACTCAACTTCATGTATTAGAGGTAATCCCGGTAATTGTTTAGGAAATACATAAGGGGATTCACAAACCACTGGCACTGATTCAACTTTTTTTCAGTCACTTTTGAGTCAATCACATAAGCAAAATAAGCTTCATAACCTTTTTTCAAAAAATTCTAAGCTTTCATCACTGATATCACAGCAGGTAATCCATTTAAATCATTAGACTCAATCCGAACTATATCATCATTCTAGCATCTCAAATCAATTGTTTTTCTTTTGCAATTCACAACAGCATCATGCAACGTCAACCAGTCCATACCCAAAATTATATCAAACTCATCAAATGGTAATAACATCAGATGAGCCGAAAAATAAACATCTCAAAACATCAACGGAAAATTCTTTCATTCTTTATCAACCAGGACACATTTACCTAAGAGGTTCGATACTTCAATAACAAACTCAGTAGACTCTACAAGCAAAGTCTTATTGGATACTAAGTTCATGAATATATACGAATGTGTAGAACCTAGGTCTATCAAAGTTATCACAGAAATATCATAAGAGTAAATGTACCCGTTATAACATCCAGAGATGAAGCTTCCTCACGAGCTCGTATGACATATGCTCTGACAGGTGCTCTAGCTTTATATCTCGCAACAGTGTCTTTTGTAGTTCTCTAACTACCACTGACATTCTTTATACTCCGAGAAGATCTACCTCTAGCTGAAACATTATTAGATCTCAGATTCTAAACAATTTCTTGTTCAACAGACTCAAGGCAATCTCGGATGAAATGGTTTAACGATCCACATCTAAAACAAGCTCGATCATTCAATCTACAACTATCTGGATGTCTTTTACCACAATAATTACATTCAGGTCATTCGGATCAAACATTTCCCACACTAGCCATCGATGCAACTAGAGCTTTAGAATTCAACTGTGATCTAGCTCGATCTCTATTCGATTGTCCCACACTAGCTTTGGAAAGGCTATGTTCATATCTAAATTTTATTGAAGCAGACTGAAATGATTTGCTCAAAAATCACTTTCTCGCATCTCTGACTTCAGAATCAGCTTTTCTTTTATCTTTCCCGAATGCCTCAACTTTGCACGCTCGATCAACAAGCACAACAAACTGTTTTATTTCCAAAATATTAACAAGCAAACGGATATATTCATTAAGGCCATCTTCAAATCTTTTGCACATTATTGCCTCGGTTGATACACATTCTCGAGCATACTGACTTAATCTCACAAACTCTCTTTCATACTTGGTGACAGATATGTGACCCTGTTTCAATTCCTGGAATTCCTTTCGTTTCTTATCAATGACTGTCTAGCAAATGTATTTCTTCCAAAATTCAGACTGGAAGAAATCCTACGTAACCCATTCCTTTGGAACCACAGAAATTACAATCTTCCACCATTGATAGGTTGCGTCTCGTAACAAAGAAACAACACACTTTATACATTCTTCAAGTGTCAGTGACATTTCATCAAATACTCGGATAGTGTTCTTGAGCCAAAATTTTGCTCTTTCAGCATCATCATCATTGGTAGCCCTGAACTCTTCTGCACTATATTTATGAATTTTATCGACCGGAGGTTTATTCAACAAGTTTAAACTCATAACCAGAGGTATAGCAAAGTCTAAGGAGGATTCAGCGGGGTTAGAGGCTGTGAAATAGCCAGGTTATTTCTTACATACTGAGTGAACCACTCATTCATGATTTGGAAGAAAGCTTATTTAGCTTCTCCCTCTTAACCGCTAGTAGCAGGTCTCGAATCAGATGGCGTTGTCCCTTGAACAGGAGCAGTCGCATTGCTTTCAATGTCATCAGCTATGGCTCTTTCAGGATCTATTACTATACGAAAACACATTTTATACGTCAATATTCATCACACTATCACTTTTCGTATATATGGCATGTATAGCTAGACTCTCACACGCTACGTTAGCATAGGAAACAACTAAATCGTAGCTCTGATACCAATCAAATGTAACACCTCTAACCCGTAACCATCGCCAATTTAGGGTTAAGAGGCATTACCAAACAATCAAAAACTTTTACGGACATTTCATAAATTAATTTTCCAAATCACATCAAGCTGTCCCTTAAATAGGTCTTTGAGACCTTTAACATGCTTTAGAATAAGGCTAGGACTAAACCGAACACATACAAAAATTCTCAAAAATTTAAAATTTTTTCTAAGTTACAGAGGTCACACGCCCGTGTGGGCAAGCCGTGTGCCTCCCACAGCCTCAGACACGCCCGTGTGCCTCCAACGACCTCAGACACGCCCAAGTGTCTAAGCCGTATCAAAACAGGATATATATACTAACTTGTCCACACAGTCATGGACGTACCCGTGAGCCTTACCCATGGTCGCTACTGACTTGCACCACACGGCCAATCACACGCTCGTGTGTCTAGTCCCTGGTCGAGTGTAACTCGTTTTGAATTGCAACCTCGAAGGACACGATCTAGCCACACGCCCGTGTGCTCAAACGTGTAGGCAATAATAGGCCATTTGCAAGGCCACATTGCCACCCACACATTGGGTCATACCTATAATCAACATACCAATTCAATTCATGCCATAAATAACCAACTATACCAAGCATTCATATGCATTTCAAGCATAATATCTTATGCAACAATTAGCTCAACTAAATGACCAACATTTCTAAGAAATTTTCATTCACAAATTTTCCATCATATGGTAAGACATTTCTCATCAAATATATACCAATTTTTGCATCAACAAGCTTACCATTACCTTGACCATTTCATTAGCTAACAAACCATATCAAACTAAGCATCATATAGCTTGATCACTCATACATATCACAAACATTTATCTATCCATATCACATGTTTATTACATATCATGAACATAATTTATTTTAAATAGACTATACATGCCATACTTAATATATACATGATCATAAGGTACCAAAATGTGATTTGAGTAGTGTGATGACAATCCTTGATGATTCTCGAGCCTTCTGTAGCTTTGACGATCTATAAAACAAGGCGAACACACACAAAGTAAGCTTCCAAAAGCTTAGCAAGCCATATACAAATAAATTTAACATGAATGGCATGTAATCATATTAAAACAATGTCATGTAAGTTTCTCATTGGCAAATTCACAACATTTCCATTGGCTCATGTGTTAGCCATAGTTCACCAACATATATTATCTCAAAACATTTGTTTTACTCATATTAAGGTCATACATATATCACATTTCATATCCACAAAAATATGCACAAATCTCACTTAGGTAAGTTCACATAAATATACTTACCTTCCATACACATACATAGTGTACAATTCAAACGTACCTGTTTCGCTTATACATTTTACGTAGTCTTTCATTTCACGAATTTTCCCGTTGAACCGTTCAAAATCAAATAGGAAGCTTAGAATACACAAAATGGTCGTACAATGCCAATAACCCAGACGTGGTCTTATACGTAACCAGACAACGATGACACTGTCCCAGACAAGGTCTTACACGAATCAATACGATGCCAATGTCCCAGACATGATCTTAAACATAAATCTCAATTAGATGCCAACGTCTCAAACGTGGTATTACACGATATCACATATCGAACACTTATGTCATGACATACGCAATCCTATATATTCCTAGGCTCGTACAGGACTTTTTTGGATGTTGACACCATGTCGATACTATCTCGGAATTGAGTAAATATCGAATTTGGCTATTCAATTACTTTCGACTTTTCGCGACCTAAATCTATTTTCTTCGTTTCTTGATCTATACATATTAAAATCTAATCCATTTATTCACCAAATCATTCAATAAATCCAAAAACACATATTTAGGGTAATTTACAAATTAGCCCTCATATTTTCACATTTTGACATTTTAGTCACTATTTCACAAAATTACAAAATACACCAAATTTGCATACACCATGCTTAGACCGAATATTACTCATGCTCATACAAGTCCATATATTTCATTTATTTCATAATTTAGTCCCTCAAAATATTATTTTCTTAATTAAGTCCAAATTACTCAAATTCATCAAAAATTCAAAGACAAACTATATTAATCTATCACATATCTTTCATATTTCATCCTCAAACATCACAAAAATCATGTGTTCATCAATGGAATATTTAAAATCATCATCAATTCACAAAATTAAGACATGGGCTTTGAAGAACACAAAGCAACAATTACAAAAACGTAGAAATTATCAAAAACAAAAATCGAAACATACCTTAATTTAGCTTAGCAATGGCCGAACATTCTAAAGCTTAAAACCCTTACTTCTTTTCTTATTTTTGGTGGAAAGATGATAAGAAATGGCCATTTAATTGTTTGTTTTAATTATATTATAACTTAATTCATCATTTACCAATTTGCCCTTAAGGAAATTAACATTAAAACTTATAATGGTTGGTTATAAATGTCCATTAACCATGTAATTGGTCCATTTATAACATAAAAATCTCTCATTTAAGAAGACACATCAATTCAACCATTATTCAATTAGAAAGCTACTTTTACATTTTATGCGATTTAGTCTTTTTCTCAAATTAAGCACACAAATGATCAAATTTAATCACAGAAATTTCACACATACTAATTCACATATTGCAGACACAAAAATAATATTAAAATATTTTTTGACTCTGATTTGTGGTTTCAAAACCACTATTCTGAATACGGTCTAAACTGGACTGCTACATTCCAACCCTACACTCCATGTGGGGATATAATCAACACACCCATCCCTACATTCCAAGTAGTACTGAATGGGGCATAATACAGAAGTTTGTTGCTGAGTTCCCAGTAAATTAGGCTTAAAGCATTTCAGAACACTTCCTCCGAATAACAACCCCCAACCCACTGCAATGCAATACGTAATGGATGACATGCTACTATGCAATTTCAGTGCATATATTCAGTTCAGATATTAACATGCCCAGTATAGATATTATTCAGTCAATTTCACACATTTAGGGGTCTAAGTAGCACTTACCGACCCTACAGTAGGTTCACAGTTGACTTGGGCGACCCGTGCAACCTTCAAAACATCTCAGTAAAAATGGGCCCACATGTAACGCCTCAAATTTTTGGGCCTAGATGAATTGGGCTTTGGGCTTTGGGTCTCATAATTTTTTTAAGCAAGAAAATGACAAATGACATGTTGGGTTTGAGGGTTTGATGAACTTGGAGTGTCTAGGGGTGTTGGAGAAGTTCTGGGTTCAAACTTTAAGGAGAAGAAATTTTTAATTGATTATTAATGGAACCAGGATGGTGAGTAGTAGGGCTTTTAAATAAAAATAGGGAAAAAGGGCATCAAAGAGCCTTGTGGTGGAGTGGCTAAGTGACGCAACTTAGGGTATAGGAAGGTGGCGTTATCGGCTAGCAAGGAGATCCTAGGTTCGAATCCTAGCTTAGTATTTTTTTACGAGTTTCATTTTGGCCTTCTAAAAGGTTGGAAATGGTGTGATGATGGACTCTAAGGAGAGTGATCAGAAGAGAAAATTTAGAAAAGTATTAGGGAGTTATTAGGGAGAAAAATGAGGAGATGAGATTGGGAAGAGTTGGAGTCAATTGGGACTTTGGGGGTAGGAAAAGTTTCAATTTTGTGTATAAATAGGGGGTGCCGAATTCCCTCTGTGCTATTTTGGCAATTGGAATTCCCTTTGTGATATTTCGACAACTATGGTGCTCTGCCGAATTCCCATTTACTTTTTTTTGTTCTAAACCTCGCCTCTTCCTTATGTGTTTTCTTTTCTTCTCTCGTAAAGCCTTAAATCGAATATCATTCTCCTCTTTCTCCATTTCTTGTGCCGTCCCACTTTCATCTCAATTTTTGGGGATCGAATATTCATGACTTAAAAAGATGAAAACCTTTGCTCTTGAGCCGTGTCCTTCATCGCCCCAAACCTTGTACCGAATACTCTAGTGAACAAATCTCTGTCTTGCTGTCAACATTCCTTTGATTTTTGGTGGATCGAACTTGGAAAAATCATAATCAAGCTTGGATCTACAAGTCTCTGCCGAAAAGCTATCCATACATTTCAGCTTTTGGGTAAGTGTTCTTGACTTTGGGATTACTTGGCCGAATAGTCTATAGTAAGGGAAAAGGAAACTTAGGTGGATACAAGTCACCTATTATTTTATCTTTAGCGATTAAGATTGATGCAGATCTAGGGGATATTCGTGAGTAGTAGCTAAGGAAGGGCTATTAAGACTGGTGGCACATGGTAAAGTTATGGTAAGGCTTCAATTTTTGGTAAATATTGTGGTTAAGTGTGTGATTGATTGGAGGTTGGTATTGGTTGTAGGTTCAAGGCTGAGGATAGTGTAACACATCTCATTTACCAGGTGTGTACATACACTTCACACACGACAAATCGGTAAAAGTCAAAATATCAAAAATTAGAATGCCGAAAAGCTGAAAGGTTGGCATCGGTAACCACACGAGCATGCGAATATTCGTGTAGGAACACCGATATGACTACCGGGATGAAGAGAGAGATCTCATGGTCTCGAGCCACTGTATGGCCAACCGGGCCAGAAGGGGCTAAATGGGCCTGTCGAGCTTGTGGGCCCAAATTGGCAAGAGTTGTTATGTAAAATTGAATGATGGATTAATATGGATGGTCGTATGATTTGATTATGATCAGGCCTAATGGGCTACATATACATGATTGGGCTCAATGGGCTATATGGACATGATTGGGCTTAGTGGGCCTTATGGGATTTTAGAAATGCATGCTAGGGTTTTAATGGACTCTAGGCTTAGTTCTGATGAATTCTTAAACAGCATAAAACTTTAATTTAATAATGAAACATATCTGTGGACAAGTCGCTAGGGTAGAGTTTGGCAATGGACATATGCATGTTTAGGATTGGATCTAAGGAGAGCTTGGTACTTAAGCGGTCCTAGTGACCCACCTCCTCTTCTCTAGAAACGTACCTGGTGTGTAGTGTCTGTTCACTTTAGCCGCGAGGACTTGTTGACGGGCCAAGGTTCGTAATTAAGACCCATACTATTAAGAATTACTAAAAACCCCTATAGGTTAGAAATACCGAAATACCCTTGATTTGTGAAATGACTAAAATACTTAGAATTATCGAAATACCCTTGATTTGTGAAATGCCTAAAATACCCCTATGTGTTAATTGTAAGATTTATGGATGTTACATGTACATTTGGTACATTCATATGATATTCTGTTTAGGATGCATATGGGTGGGAATTATGGAACGGAGGAAGTATATGAGGATCGCATGGTTGCTTGACAACTATGGATCCACCGATGGCCTTTTAAGCCCATTACATGATCAGCAGCTTTGCTGCAATGTTACGTAGTACCAGAACCAGGCTACCCTTGATGTATATCAGATGGGTGGGTCGATTTAGAAATCCCCACAGACGTGTTTTGGTGGGACAGAGATGATGTGTACCGGATGGATTATTTGAGGAGGGTTTGCACTGCATTGCATGTATGATATTATTATGTTAATAATATCATATGTATGCTATTTGTTTGATGAGGGTCGTACACACTGAGTTTTCAAAAACTCACTCCCTCTTTTACTTTTCTTAGGTGATCCTCAGTAGGCGGTTCGACGGATGGAGGGACTCAGAGGTGGCCAACTAGCAAGATGATTAGACTTGTTTTTCTTAATATCTAAATTCTAGATTTTAAGTTATTTTATTTTGTATTGTAATAAGGTTTCCCTCTAGTTATTATTCCATTACTTCCACTATGCATTGTAATTTTGAAACAGAATCTGGATTTATTTCTTTTAAGTATATTTTAAGTTTTTTGAAAATAATTGTGTTTTAAGAACGAGCTTCCGCTGTTAAAGGAAAATTTTTACATAGTAATAGGGAAATGGTATTTAGCTACACCTCATTTTGAAAGCAAACTGGATTTTACTTAACTTTTCTCTAGAAGGGTTTTCAATGAAAATAAGGTTTTGCAAAAACACTTCAATGTGACACGCCGGATTCGGGCCTCACTTCTAGGCCGGGTTTGGGGTGTTACACCACATGCCCACGTGATCTGCCTGTGTGGGCCCACATGCCCATATGATCTTCCTATGTGGGCCCACACACCCGTGTGGCCCACTCGGCCCAAAATAGCCTTGGCCTGTGATCCATTTTTAAAGTAACCCATGCTAGCTCAATACTCATATATGTTTTCACTATTTACTTATATGTTCATTCAAAGCTATCTAATTGAGTCATTATCACTAAATTATTTATATCTTTAGCTACAGAATTCCAAATTAAGATCATCTTGATGTTTTTGAAACTAGACTCAAATACCTTTCTACCATAGAATTTTCAGAATTTATAGTTTATCAAATAAGTATAGTAAAATCTTTAAATTTATCCCTATTCTGCTATTTAAAAGCTTTATCCCTTCCTTCCTAAAAATTATTTATCTCTTCGTACGGAATTTAGATGATGTTTCTTTTTGTTTCTCTTGAAAATATACTCATTAAAGATTTAAAATTTAAATTTAATCTCCTAATTATTTTTTTTAAAATTTCTGATGATTTTCCTAAGTCAGAACAGGAGAACCCGAAATTATTCTAACCTTGTCTCACAAAATTTATTATATCTCATGATTTACAATTTCATTGCTTACATTGTTTCTTCAATGAAAAACTATACTAAATAAAATTTAATTTCATATTTTATTCAACCTCTAACTCAATTCCCACTATTTTTGATGATTTTTCAAAGTTAGACTACTGCTGCTGTCCAAAACTCTTTTAGTGCAAAATGTTTATTTCCAAGTTTATAACACCCTTATTTCCTTTCTCTACATTTTTTCACATCATTTTCTCTTATTTCTCTTATTTCTCGATAGCAAGCAATTTTGGCTTTTCACTGAATCCCGTTTTCTGTGTTTTAGGTACACATCTGGTATTGTTTCTGATGCTTAAGCACTCCTAAGCCTTCAGAACCTAAAAATCGACTAACATATCTCCAGATTAATCAATTAATTTGTTTTTAATCAACCAATTTCGAAAGTAAATCAACTAAAAACCTAGAAGAACCCTTACCTCACTTGAGTAACCACGACTTTGCACAATCACACATCGATTCAAAACCACTAGCCCCTTGATTAACTCCTAAACACCAAAAAGTAATCGCCCTTTTAGAGATTAACAAAGAACGATTAACAATAGACAAATATGCTACTTACTGAACACGTGCAACCAACGATGAACAACCGGATCAATTGGAAAAAAAAAGAAAGAAACGGAAGGGGGGAAATAATGGAAATTTCGGCGGCAACTAGGGGAAAGAATCAGCAGAGGGAAAAAAGAAGAAAAAGAAAACGCCAACAAAAGTTTGGGGAATTGGAGAGAAAACTAAAATTTTACATTTTTTTCTTTTTGCAAAAAAAAAAGATAATCAGATTATTTTTTGATAACCTCTCCCTAATTATCTCCTAAGATCACTCCCTATTAACCCACTAAAACAGAACTACTCAGAAATTTTCCCCAACACAACTCTTAGCCGAAATTGGAGCAAAAATACTGTCTCCATGACATCACAGAGAATTGAACACAGGACCTCCAACACTGCAACACTCCCCTTAACCACCAGACCAACAGGCCCATTCTATTATATACTTATCAACAATTAAATAAAAGCCTATTGACCAATGATTGGGCTTATTCACAAAAATACCAAAATTTGCCCAAGTCATGGCTTGAACTTGGGACCAAAATTTGCGCATAGATGTTCACACTAGTATTTAAAATGTTCATACACTAGTATTAAATTGGATTCTTGAATCTTGGTAAATTCATGCATCAACTGAATGGACACCTTCTTCCCCCTTGGTGCATGCATGCATGCTTAGCCATGAAGAATTTCCAAATCCATCAAAGTGTCCCTTAAATAGGTCTTTGAGACCTTTAACATGCTTTAGAATAAGGCCGGGACTAAACTGAACACATACAGAAATTCTCAAAAATTTAAAAATTTTTCTAAGTTACAGACGTCACACGCCCGTGTGGGCAGGCTGTGTGCCTCCCACAGCCTCAGACACGCCCGTGTGCCTCCAACGACCTCAGACACACCCGTGTGTCTAACCCGTATCAAAACAAGGCATATATACTGACTTGTCCACACGGTTGTGGACACGCCCATGTGCCTCACCCGTGGACGCTACTGACTTGCACCACACGGCCAGTCACACACCCATGTGTCCAACCCCTGGTCGAGTCTAACTTGTTTTGAATTGCAACCTCGAAGGACACGGTCGAGCCACACGCCTGTGTACTCAAACGTGTAGGCAATAATAGGCCATTTGCAAGGCCACATTGCCACCCACACATTTGGTCATACCTACAATCAACATACCAATTCAATTCATGGCATAAATAACCAACTATACCAAGCATTCATATGCATTTCAAGCATAATATCTTATGCAACAATTAGCTCAACTAAATGATCAACATTTTTAAGAAAATTTCATTCACAAATTTACCACGATATGGTAAGACATTTCTCATCAAACATATACCAATTTTTGCATCAACAAACTTACCATTACCTTGACCATTTCATTAGCTAACAAACCATATCAAACTAAGCATCATATAGCTTGATCACTCATACATATCACAAACATTTATCTAGCCATATCACATGTCTATTACATATCATGAACATAATTAATTTTAAATAGACTATACATGCCATACTTAATATATACATGATCATAAGGTACCAAAATGTGATTTGAGTAGTGTGATGACAATCCTTGATGATTCTCGAGCCTTCTGTAGCTTTGACGATCTATAAAATAAGGCAAACACACACAAAGTAAGCTTCCAAAAGCTTAGCAAGCCATATACAAATAAATTTAACATGAATGGCACGTAATCATATTAAAACAATGTCATGTAAGTTTCTCATTGGCAAATTCACAACATTTCCATTGGCTCATTTGTTAGCCATAGTTCACCAACATATATTATCTCAAAGCATCTATTTTACTCATATCAAGGTCATACATATATCACATTTCATATCCACAAAAATATGCACAAATCTCACTTAGGTAAGTTCACATAAGTATACTTACCTTCCATACACATACATAGTGTACAATTCAAACGTACCTGTTTCGCTTATACATTTTACGTAGTCTCTCATTTCATGAATTTTCCCGTTGAACCGTTCAAAATCAAATAGGAAGCTTAGAATACAAAGAATGGTCGTACAATGCCAACGACCCAGACGTGGTCTTATATGTAACCAGACATCGATGACACTGTCCCAGACAAGGTCTTACACGAATCAATACGATTCCAATGTCCCAAACATGATCTTAAACATAAATCTCAAATAGATGCCAACGTCTCAAACGTGGTATTACACGATATCACATATCGAACAATTATGTCATGACATACGCAATCCTATATATTCCTCGGCTCGTACGGGACTTTTTTGGATGTTGACACCATGTCGATACTATCTCAGAATTGAGTAAACGATCGAATTTGGCTATTCAATTACTTTCGACTTTTCGCGATCTAAATCTGTTTTCTTTGTTTCTTGATCTATACATATTAAAATCTAATCCATTATTCACCAAATCATTCAATCAATCCAAAAACACATATTTAGGGTAATTTACAAATTAGCCCTCATATTTTCACATTTTGACATTTTAGTCACTATTTCACAAAATTACAAAATACACCAAATTTGCATACACCATGCCTAGGCCGAATATTACTCATGCTCATACAAGTCCATATATTTCATTTATTTCATAATTTAGTCCCTCAAAATATTACTTTCTTAATTAAGTCCAAATTACTCAAATTCATCAAAAATTCAAAGACAAATTGTATTAATCTATCACATATCTTTCATATTTCATCCTCAAACATCACAAAAATCATGTGTTCATCAATGGAATATTTCAAAATCATCATCAATTCACAAAATTAATACATGGGTTTTGAAGAACACAAAGAAACAATTACAAAAACATAGAAATTATCAAAAACAGAAACCGAAACATACCGTAATTCAGCTTAGCAATGGCCGAACATTCTAAAGCTTAAAACCCTTTCTTCTTTTCTTATTTTTGGTGGAAAGATGATAAGAAATGGCCATTTAATTGTTTGTTTTAATTATATTATAACTTAATTCATCATTTACCAATTTGCCCTTAATGAAATTAACATTAAAACTTCTAATGGTTGGTTATAAATGTCCATTAACCATGTAATTGGTCCATTTATAACATAAAAACCTCTCATTTAAAAAGACACATCAATTCAGCCATTATTAGATTAGAAGGCTACTTTTACAATTTATGCGATTTAGTCCTTTTCTCAAATTAAGCACACAAATGATCAAATTTAATCACAAAAATTTCACACATACTAATTCACATACTATAGACACAAAAATAATATTAAAATATTTTTGAATCGAATTTGTGGTTTCAAAACCACTATTCTGAATAGGGTCTAAACTGGATTGTTACATTCCAACCCTACACTCCATGTGGGATATAATCAACCCACCCATCCCTACATTCCAAGTAGTACTGAATGGGACATAATACAGAAGTTTGCAGTTGTGCTACCGGTAAATTAGGCTTAAAGCATGTCAGAACACTTCCTCCAAATAATAACCCCCAACCCACTGCAATGCAATGCACAATTGATGACATGCTACTATGCAATTTCAGTACATATATTCAGTACAGATATTAACATGCCCAGTATAGATATCATTCAGTCAATTTCACACATTTAGGGGTCTAAGTAACGCTAACTGACCGTACAGTAGGTTCACAGTTGACTTGGGCGACCCATGCAACCTTAAAAACATTGTAGTAAAAATGGGCCCACATGTAATGCCCCAAATTTTTGGGCCTAGATGAATTGAGCTTTGGGATTTGGGTCTCATAAATTTTTTTTAAGCAAGAAAATGACAAATGACATGTTGGCTTTGAGGGTTTAATGACCTTGGAGTGTCTAGGGGTGTTGGAGAAGTTCTGGGTTCGAACTTGTAACATCCTTAGAATGGGGTTCTGTGTTTTGCTTGTGTTTCATGTGATGAATTGATTATAATGTTCATTTAACATGTTTTGGGGTCTAATTATAACCCTAGGTTAGGCTTGAGTTAGGGCTAAGAATTTTATTTTGGCATTTAAGGAAGTGAAGCTAAGGGAGAGAGGGGTTAAGAGATTTTATTTGGGAAGGTTGACACAAGAACTACCTTGGTAAAGTGGCAAGGAGGCACCACTAGGGTGTCAGAGGAGTGACGCCACAGGCAGAGAGGGAGTGCCTATGTTCGAGCTGCAGGAATTGCACTCCTGCTTATTCTTTTTCACGCCACAAGCAAGGATAGTTGGACTCTTCGGGATAAGGATAGAAGGAGTCAAATGGATGTAGATGAGGGAAATTGAGGAGTTTGAATTGTATCAGGCTCACTTGAAAGAGTTGGCCGAATAGTGGACTGTGGGCAAAGGGGGCTATCGATTTTAGGGAGCATTTGGTATAGCCGAATGTCCCCCTAGACTCACTAGTGTTATTTTTTTTCTCTCAAAGTACCTAGCTGAAATCTTCATCTCCCTCATCTCTCTCTTTTTCTTCCTATTTTGCTCAAGCCGAAAACACCATAGCCGAACCCTTTACACTCACCTTTTCTTTTCTCTCTTTCAAACCCCTTTGTGCCGAAAGTCCTCTCATTTATCTTGGTGAATCTCCTTCTTTATTCTAAGTGTTATTTTGGCCTAATATCAACCAGGAGTGGAACTTCTTCGGGTTCTTCTTTTATCAGATTTGAAGAGGGTAAGTGTTCTTGGCCAAATTTCTATTATTTCCTTTCTCTTTTCTCTGTCAACTCACATAGGGATAAAAGCTAAATTTTGGCATTTGTTGACATGATTCCTAACCCTTGTTGGAAATCAATTTCTCCTAGGATCTTTGGGATTAAGAGCTGAATATGATCCTTCCATTTGGAGTGTGTCGATCTTTGGTGTATAGAAGCTGAATCTGTTGAATAAGGTAAGAAGGTGTCAAACTCTTTTGGTTTGATTCATGGTATGGCCGAATGGCCTTTAGTTCTCTAATGATGTGTTAAACCGATTGTAGGAGGAAGGGGAAGTAACTGAATAAAGTGAAGTTGGAAGATTTGTTAGCCGATTAAGGGTGTGGCCAATTATAAGGGGGCTTAGTGTGTGGTTTCAGGATTTGGTAGGAGACCAAATCGACACTAAGGTAAGGAATTAACTTTGTGCGATTCATCCTTCGGGATTTTGAAATAAGCCGAATGGCTTTAAATCTAAAAGATGGTGTTGGCCGATTGTAGGTGCAGTAAAGGCATATGTTTGGGGATCTCGTATAATCACATAGTTTTGGGATTTTACATATAGTCAGGTGTGTAAATGCTTACACACTTTATTAGTTTAATAATGCTCAATATGTTACTGTATAACCCTTGATATTAGTGACTTTGTCTTGTGGGCATAAGCTTGGATGCCGGGTAAGTCCCCTGTTATGCGATCTTTAGTATACATATCATGATTCGTTGGATGCGGTGTTATATGATATTTGACATGATTATTTGATACTATGGCATGTATGTTATGAACATGATGATGGGTTTGATGAGAGGAGGGGGATAATTTATTTTGGACTGTCACCAGTGGTTTTAACCACGTGATGGGTTGGCCCCGTCTTGATATTATATTTTGTGACTAAGTCCCAGTGGTTTTGACCACATACAGATTTGTGACTTGTCCCAGTGGTTTGGTACCACAGTGGGTTGGCCCCACGAGATTATATACGGGATTGTCATCAGTGGTTTTGACCACACGATGGGTTGGCCTCATCACTTGATTTGTGACTTCGGTCATCAGTGGTTTTGACCACACCGATATATTTGTGATTACGGTCACTAGTGGTTTTGACCTCCAGTGGTTTTGACCACACGGGGTAGTTAAAGGTGTTTGGATGGCTAGGTTATGGGTTGCATGTTTTGCATGGTTTGAATGTTTTACTGATAACTTGTGTAAGTGAATACACTATCGGGTTGGGGATTTACACACTGAGTCTTGGTGACTCACCCCTTCCCTTATATTTTGCAGGTGAATGGATTGCGGAGATGGAGCCGGGATGACTCGAGGCGGCCATGCATGTTCGTTGGACTTTGAATTCTTATAGTTACTATTTAAATTTTAAATTTTGGTTTTGGGTTATGTAATAAGGCCGCTAAGATTTATTTTGGTTATTTTCATCTTTGCTATTATTTTAACTATGTGGGATAAATGATTTTACTAATTAACCGGTAAAATGCAATGTTTTCAAAACTATAACTCCTTCATTTTTCTTTAAAGCGTTACCATCAGGTAACATCACTCAACATATGATAACAAAGATAACTTGAATGGTTTCTAAAAATTTGTAACAATAATTAGACTATAAGCAAGGATTTCTAAAAAGGGTTTCCTGAGAAAATTAGCCGGCAAACTTTCGTTTTAAAAAGAAAAAAAAGATATTTTCACTCTGTGACATGCCAGATCCGGATATGGTGTGATGACCGGGTTTGGGGTGTTACAGAACTTTAAGGAGAAGGAATTTTTAATTAATTATTAATGGAACCAGGGCAGTGAGTAGTAGGGCTTTTAAATAAAAATAAGGAAAAGGGCATTAAAGAGCCTTATGGTGGAGTGGCTAAATGACGCAACTTAGGGTATAGGAAGGTGGCATTATGGGCTAGCAAGGAGATCCTAGGTTCGAATCCTAGCTTAGTATTTTTTAGGAGTTTAATTGTGGCGTTCTAGAAGGTTGGAAGTGGTGTGATGATGGACTCTAAGGAGAGTGATCAGAAGAGAAAATTTAGGAAAAGTATTAGGGAGTTATCAGGGAGAAAAACTAGGAGATGAGATAGGGAAGAGTTGGAGCCAATTGTGACTTTGGGGGGTAGGCAAAGTTTCAGTTTTGTGTATAAATAGGGGGTGCCGAATTCCCTCTGTGCTATTTCGGCAATTGGAATTCCCTCTGTGCTATTTCAGCAACTATAGTGCTCTGCCAAATTCTTATTTACTTTTTCTGTTCTAAACCTCGCCTCTTCCTTATGTGTTTTCTTTTCTTCTCTCCTAAAGCCTTAAATTGAATATCATTCTCTTTTTTTCTCCATTTCTTGTGCCGTCCCACTTTCATCTCAATTGTTAGGGACCGAATATTCGTGACTTAAAAAGCTGAAACCTTTGCTCTTTGAGTCGTGTCCTTCATCGCCCCAAACCTTGTGCCGAATACTCTAGTGACCAAATCTCTATCGTGCTATCAATATTCCTTTGATTTTTGGTGGATCGGATCTTGGAAAAATCAGAATCAATGTAACATCCTAAAATTTGAGTATTTATATGATGCATGTTTTGGTGTTTAACTTGTGTATAATTAAAATTTTACATGCTTAGTATAGTCTTGAGAAGGCTTGAGAACTATTCAAAATTAGAATAAATTTTAGTAAGGAGTATTTATTTGAAGTGGATCAAGTGACTTTGCGGTTTAAGTAAATTTAAGTGTCAAAAACTAGCATAAGATGAGCTAGTAGCAAGATGGTGGTGGAGCATGAGTGATTGCTTGGTGGGAGAGGTTTGAATCCCATGGATAGCATTTTGGTGACTTTTATTTTTGCACCTTTATAGCATGTGTCGATCAAGCCTTATTTGTGGTAAGGTTGGACTATTTTACTTATGGCAAGGTGGCTAATAATTAAGGTAAGCATGGAACTTAAGGAAAAGAATCTCATGAAAAAGGCATTAAGGGTGGACACAAGGCTTAATGTAAGGTGAATGTTTTGGAAAGATTTGTGTGGCAAAAACTTTGACTTTATGTCCATGTACTTGGACGATTTTTGGGGCTAGGGGTTGGCTGAAATTTTGAAGGCATTTGGATGAATTAGGAGATAGTTTTGCACATCTATCTTTTGGTCATTTGGTGTTTTTTTCTCAAAGCTTGTTTCTCTCTAATTTTCTCCTCTTAGCCGAATGTATATTGGACAAAAGGTAAACCATTTTCTCTTCTTTTGGCCATTTGAGTTTTGACCATTTTGGTTTTGAGTTGTTCTTTCTCCCCAAATTATTTCTTCTTTCTCTCCTCTTTGTGACCGAAAATACAAAAACATCAAAGGCCATTTCTTCCTTTCTTTCTCTCATTGCCGAATGTGCATTGACTCAAAGTTCTCTTTTGAATCATCTTTTATCCTTGTGAACCGAAATCCAAACCTTCATTTCTATTCTTTTTTCTTCTTTTATTCTCTTAAAAGACTCTCAAACATCATCCTCTCTCTAATTCTTCACCATGGTCGAATGTTGATGGTAAAACCTTTAGCCGAATCTGCCTTTTTATTTTTAATCTTTTCTCCTTCAATCAAATCCTTCTTTCTTTGTACTGATATAGTAGAGTGCCAATTTCTTTTTTACCTCTTTAGTTGATCATAGCTATTATTGATCGGGTGAAAAAGGGGATTTCATCAGTCAAGGTAAGGGATCATTTCGAAAAGGGATCCTATTTTTATCCTTCTAGTTTGATAAGATTATATTGATTAATCGATTCTATCATAGGGACTCTATCAATCGACTTTCACCTTTTGAACGAAAGAATCTTGTGGTAAGCCGGTTTCGCTCTTAAAATCAATTGGTGGTGATAAGGGAATATTAGTTTGACTAACATTCTTTCTCTTTGAAGACAATCAAGATAGTGACGAAAAGGGTTGTTAATAGTGTTCGAAAGAGGGGTGGTTCTATTAATTCCCCTAAATTCAAGACAAGGACTGTTTCGGGAATCCGAGACTTTCCACCGGGTTGTGGACCCTCATCCAGAAAAAATCAATTATTCAAAGTTGTACGTACCCCCGAACCATTTTTTACTCGTAGTTCTGAACTTTTGATCGGAGAGAAATTGTAAATAGTGGTTGTTCGAGATTCTGAGGGTAAGGATCTAAATCGATAATCATTAGAATAGTTATATATTAAATATTAGTGTTCTAATCCATCGTGATGTGTGTTTAGATATCGACGAGTGGGAAAGTGTAATTCTCACCGTAATTAGGTGTGTAATCTCACACATTTTCTCATGGGTTAGGTGACTATATCGTATAAATCGGTGGATGAAATCACAAGTTAGTGAAATCGGGAAGAATAGCATATTTATCACCTTAATGATAAAAGTTTTGAAATTAGTATTAAGATCATGAAAATTACGAAATTGCCCTTAACGGGCTAATTCGATAAAAGTGATAATTGGGCCATATGTGATATTTGATAATTGGGCCATATGTGATATTTGATAATTGGTCCATATGTCATAATTGATAAATGGGCCATATGTGATATTTGATAATTGGGCCATATATGATATTTGATAATTGGGCCATATGTGATAATTGATAAGTGAGCCATATGTGATATTTGACAATTGGGCCATATGTGATAATTGATAAATGAGCCATATGTGATAATCGATAAATGGGCCATATGTGATATTTGATAATTGGGCCATATATGATAATTGATAAATGGGTCATATGTGATATGAGATTTAAATGGGCCAAAATGTGAAATGGGCGATTGTAATAACTTTTATCTTGGGCCTTATGTTGGAATAATTATATGAATGGATTGTTATGCATATTATATACATGATTGCATGGGTTGGGCTATTTGACGAAGAGAAGTTCTGGTAGCTTTGCTACAATATTTTGGTGGCTCTGCCACAATTTTGAAAAATGGCAAATGCCATGTAAACTATGTGAATCCGTGGCTTGTCCACGAAATTTGAAATAGGGCTTAATGCCTACTTCGATGTGTTTATGGGTGGGTGACTAAAGCTCCCCACAGTGTCTTTGGTTAATGCGGGTGGTGTGTAGCGGATGGAAATATAGGTTTGGTTTTGGGAATTGCATATCACTTGCATTTTATACATGCTAAATTATTATAATTGTAATGGACTTAGGCCCAAATAAATGCTTAAATGATTTTGGCCCAGTGGACTAAGGTAAGTGAGTTACACACTGAGTTCTAAGTAACTCACCCCAATTTTTTGTACCCCTCTCAGGTAATAATAATTGATGGAGACTTGGGTTGGAGATGAAATTGTGTGGAGGCTATACTACAAATGGTGGCTTATAAAACTTTAAGACTTCTTTAATAAAATTTATTAAGTACTATTTTTATGGCAATGTAATAAGGCCTCTTTAATTATGGATTTTATTATGTGGATGGATTTTATTATGTTTTAGTTTTCCTAAGTTGGATTGGCTTAGTTTTTATAAATGTTTTTCTATAACTCTCATATAAAATAAAGGTTTTTCTTAAATGTTACTGAAACTTAGGAAAGTCTTTTAAAACTTTTCGATGAAATATTTCAACTAAATAAATCCAAAGTTTTAATCAATTACTACTCTATAGATCAAATGATAAACTCTTGTGTTTTAAATTATGGTTTTCAATGAACTTCGATTTTTCGATAAAGTCACTCTCTTAATCGTTTTGGATTTTGATTCCTACATCGTTAAATGATTTGAATGTACATTTAATTTGTGTTGCATGCCAAAATCTGGGCTTAATGCATAGGCCGGGTTTGAGGTGTTACATTTTATGGTATCAGAGCCCAATTTCAAAACTCGGCTATGGTTTGGGTTCAACAATGATTTCTGTTTAAAAGCTATTTAAATTTCTAGACTTTATGTTTTAAAGGTAGTATGGCACCACGAGCATCTGGCACCAAGTCCAGTAAGTATTTGTTTATTAAATGTTTATTATTGTGATGACACCTTAGGAACACTCTAGAACTTCTAGTTTTAGGTGTTGAAAACGATATAGATCGAGACTATAGGATGTGATTGCGAAAACAACCCTATCTCTTATATCTCATAAAATATCGTTAGTAAACCCTAAAATAATATTCTGATTCATAAAACTTGTAATCAGATTAAAAACGAATTAGTCAATATGAGCACTTGAGGACGTGGTCGTGGACACGGTAGACGTGGCCGTGGTAGAGGACAAGGTCTTTGCGTCAAGCGCCGGGTCATATACCGAAAATGGATGCACTGCGCCATTCGAGAGCTTAAACCGGATCTTATGATCATGCGAATGAGGATAATGCTTTGACTCAAGCAATGTTGCGAGTCTTAGAAAGAGTAGTTGGGGCGAATGGGCGATGGCTCATGGATCAATATCGGAACGACTCAAGTCTAGTGGTGCAGAAGTTTTTAGAGGTGTCTCTGGTGTAGCTCCGAATGTGGCAGAATATTGGCTTGAGGCTATAGAATGAATTATGGATGATCTGGAGTGTACCATCGAGCAGAAACTGAGAGGAGCCGTGTCTTTGCTAAGAGACAAGGCGTATCAATGGTGGCTTACTGTTCGAGAAGGCACCGAGGTTGCATTGGTTAATTGGGATTTCTTTAAAGCTGTTTTCCAAGGGAAGTATGTCGGGACAAGTTATGTAGATGTCGGAGGAAGGAATTCCTGAATTTGGTTCAAGAAATTAAGACTGTGGCAGCTTACGAGGTAGAATTTCTTCGTTTGAGTCATTATGCTCGTACTATAGTGCAGACTGATCATGAGCACTGTGTATGCTTTGAGGATGGGCTGAATGATGAGTTACGGGTACTGATAGCCCCACAACAAGTACGGCCTTTTACCTCGCTTGTAGAGAAAGCTAAGATAGCCGAAAAGGCTAAGAATTCAGAACACCAAAACCAGGAAAAAGTCAGAGGCAAGAGGGATTTTAAGTAATCTGGTTCTTCTAAAAGGTTTCAAAAGAGGCCACGGAATGATGAGCCAGTTCAAACTAGGGCACCTGTGACTACCAATCAGAGTAGAGGATGTGCTGATTGTGGAAGACGACATCCCAAAGAATGTTGGAAGAAAACTGGTGCCTGCTTTAAATGTGGTTCCAAGGATCATCAGTTTAAGAATTGCCCCGACGGACTGATACGACTCAGGGAACTCGTAACCTTGATGCTCAGCCAGCTAGAGGTACTCAGCAGCCACCACGAGGTTGTGGACTGGGCCGTGGTGGTAATGGTAATGGATGTGGATAGGGTATACCGGGTCGAGGTAATGGTGTTAGAGGTAACACGGAGGCAAGACAGCTAGGATTGGTCTATGCTGTCAGGCGTCGTGAAGACGGTGATACACCTGATGTGATAACTAGTATGTTCTTCATCGTTGATGTACCTGTTACTGCTTTGATAGATATCGAGTCTACTCACTCGTATCCTACTAGTGCCATATCTGGAAACCTAAATATTAGATCTGAGATTACTGATAGAGAGATAACGGTAATTAGTCCTTTAGGACAGTCGATAATAGTGAATAAATTATTTAGAGATGTGCCCTTAGAGATTCAAAGAGAGGTATTTCTAGCGGACTTGATGGAATTACCTTTCAGTGAGTTTAATCTTATTTTGGGCATGGATTGGTTGGTGAACCATCGGGGGCAATTGGATTGTGCCGAAAAGCGGATGTCAATAAGGACTGTGGATGATGAGGAGGTAATAATGATAGACGAAAGAAGAAACTTTTTGGCAAATGTGGTATCTGCTTTGAAGGCAGAAAAGTTGGTGCAAAAGGAGTAGAGCATTCCTAGCATTCATCATTGCTTTGGATGCCAAGGAATTATTGGTAGAAGGTGTGAGAACGGTGAAAGAATTTCCAGATGTCTTTCTCGAAGAACTTCTGGGTCAACCTCCAGATCGAGAAGTAGAATTTGGCATTGAGCTTTTGCCCGAAACGGCTCCGGTGTCCATTGCTCCTTATAGAATGGCGCCGAAAGAGTTAGCAGAGCTTAAAGCTCAAAATCAAGAACTGCTAAATCGGGGATTTATTCGACCAAGTGTGTCTCCGTGGGGAGCACCGATTTTGTTCGTCAAGAAGAAGGATGGGTCGATGCATATGTGCATTGATTATAGGCAGTTGAATAAGTTGACAATCAAGAATAGGTATCCATTACCGAGAATCGATGACCTGTTTGATCAATTAAGAGGAGCTTCAGTCTTCTCCAAGATTGATTTGAGATCGGGTTATCATCAACTCAAGGTGAAAGAGGCAGATATTCATAAGACGGCATTCCGAACTCGCTATCGACATTATGAGTTTTTAGTGATGCCGTTTGGTTTGACTAATGCACCAGCTGCATTTATGGACATGATGAACCGAGTCTTTCAACCCTATTTAGATCGGTTCGTAATAGTGTTCATAGATGACATCTTGGTATATTCGAGGAATGAAGAAGAGCATGACTCTCATTTGCATACTGTGTTGCAAATTTTGCAATATAAGCAACTTTATGCCAAATTCAGTAAGTGTGAATTTTGGTTAAAGGAAGTGACTTTCTTGGGTCATGTAGTGTCAGTCGAAGGAATAAGAGTTGATCCTCAAAAGGTAGAGGCTATGTTGGATTGGAAACCACCAAAATCAGTAGCTGAGATTCAGAGTTTCTTGGGTTTGGCTGGTTATTATAGATGCTTTGTTGAGGGGTTTTCGTTGATTCTCGCACCCTAACTAAGCTATTGCGAAGGAAATCTTGTATGTATGGACCGATAAACAATAAGAAAGTTTCGAGAACGAAGAAGATTCTAACGGAAGTGCGATCTTGATTCAACCAGAGGTAGAAAAAGAGTTTACTGTTTCTTGTGATCGTCACACACGGGTTTAGGATGTGTCTTGATGTAAAGTGGAAAAGTGGTAGCTTATGCTTCTCGACAGTTGAGGCGCATGAAGTCAACTATCCTACTCATGATTTAGAGTTGGCTGCAGTGGTGTTTGCATTAAAGATTTGGAGGTATTATCTCTACGGTGAGAAGTCAATCATTTATACGGACCATAAGAGTCTTAAGTATCTCCTTACCCAAAAGGAGTTGAATTTAAGACAACGGAGATGGGTGGAGTTGTTAAAGATTATGATTTCTCAATCGAGTATCATCCTGGAAAGGCTAACGTTGTAGCAGACGCGTTGAGTCGAAAGGTTGTATCGGAGTTAAGAGCAATGTTTGCTCATCTCAATTTGTATGAGGATGGCAGTTTGCTAGCGAAACTTCAGGTGAAGCCTCTGTGGTTGGAGCAAATCAAAGAAAAGTAATTATCCGAGGAAAAGTTGGGTCCTTTAATACAACAAGATGAAAGTGGTATAATAGGGGATTTTGGTTTGAACAAAGATGGTGTACTGTGTTTTTGTGGAAGGGTTTGTATGCCCAAGGATTTGGATTTGAGGCAAATGTTTCTTCTAAAGGCGCATAGTATCCCTTATGCTATTCACCCCAGAGGAAATAAGTTGTATTTGCAACCGGTAAAGATTCCTCTATGGAAATGGGAGCGGATAATGATGGATTTTGTTAGTGGGTTACCCTTAACACCTACTAAGAAAGATTCTGTCTGGGTGGTAGTTGATCGATTAACGAAGACTGCTTATTTTTACCGGTTAAATTTAATTACTCATTGCGAAGTTGGCTAAACTGTATGTATCTTAAATCGTGAGGTTGCATGGGGTACCGGTTCATCATATCGGATAGGGATCCTAGATTTACATCACGGTTTTGGAAAGCTTTACATGAGGCTTTGGGAACAAAGTTAAACTTCATTACGCCTTTTCATCCTCGGTCGGATGGTCGATCGAAAAGAGTAATTCAGATTTTGGAAGACATGTTACGAGGTTGTGTGATCGACTTCAGTGGTAGTTGGGAGGAATATCTACCATTGGTAGAGTTCGCGTATAATAACAGTTATCAATCCAGTATCAAAATGGCACCCTATGAAGCGTTATATGGTCGTAGATGTCGTACTCCTACTTGTTGGACTAAATTAGGAGAACGACAGTTGTTGGGTCCTGAACTGATATATGAGACGAAAGAAAAGGTAAAGGTGATTCGAGCGCGATTAAAGGAAGCCTCGGATAGACAAAAGTCGTACGCGGATCTGAAGCGTAAAGATATTGAGTTTGCGGTGGGAGATAAGGTCTTTTTGAAAGTTTCACCGTGGAAAAAGATTTTCAGATTTGGGAGGAAAGGCAAGTTGAGCCCTAAGTTCATTGGACCGTACCGTGTGATGAAGCGTGTAGGACCAGTGGCCTATCAACTTGATTTACCACCGAAATTGAGTCAGATTCATAGTGTCTTCCATGTTTCTATGCTGAGACGCTATAGATCGGATCCATCGCACATAGTACCGGTAGAAGAAGTGGAATTAAGGCTAGATTTGTCTTTCGAGGAGGAACCAGTGAAAATTTTAGATCGCGACGTTAAGATGTTAAGAAAGAAGACTGTGCCATTGGTTAAGGTTCTTTGGCGTAATCACGGAGTGGAGGAAGCTACGTGGGAGCCTGAGGATACAATTCGACAAAAATATCCTCATCTCTTTTAGTCAGGTAAATTTCGAGGACGAAATTTTCTTTAAGGAGGGTAGAGTTATAACGTCCTAAAATTTGAGTATTTATATGATGCATGTTTTGGTGCTTAACTTGTACATAATTAAAATTTTACATGCTTTTATAGTCTTGAGAAGACTTGAGAACTATTCAGAATTAGAATAAATTTTAGTAAGGAGTATTTATTTGAAGTGGATCAAGTGACTTTGAGGTTTAAGTAAATTTAAGTGTCAAAAACTAGCATAAGATGAGCTAGTAGCAAGGTGGTGGTCGCGCATGAGTGATTGCTTGCTGGGAGAGGTTCGAATCCCATGGATAGCATTTTGGTGACTTTTATTTTTGCACCTTTATAGCATGTGTCGGTCAAGCCTTATTTATGGTAAGGTTGGACTATTTTACTTATGGCAAGGTGGCTAATAGTTAAGGTAAGCATGGAACTTAAGGAAAAGAATCTCATGAAAAAGGCATTAAGGGTGGACACAAGGCTTAATGTAAGGTGAATGTTTTGGAAAGATTTGTGTGGCAAAAACTTTGACTTTATGTCCATGTACTTGGACGGTTTTTGGGGCTAGGGGTTGGCAGAAATTTTGAAGGCATTTGGATGAATTAGGAGCTAGTTGTGCACATCTCTCTTTTGGTCATTTGGTGTTTTTTCTCAAAGCTTGTTTCTCTCTAATTTTCTCCTCTTAGTCGAATGTATATTGGACAAAAGGTAAACCATTTTATCTTCTTTTGGCCATTTGAGTTTTGACCATTTCGGTTTTGAGTTGTTCTTTCCCCCTAAATTATTTCTTCTTTCTCTCCTCTTTGTGACCGAAAATACAAAAACATCAAAAACCATTTCTTCCTTTTTTTTCTCTCATTGTAGAATGTCCATTGACTCAAAGTTCTCTTTTGAATCATCTTTTATCCTTGAGAACCGAAATCCAAACCTTCATTTCTATTCTTTTTCTTCTTTACCTCTCTTAAAGACTCTCAAACATCATCCTCTCTAATTCTTCACCATGGCGAATGTTGATGGTAAAACCTTTAGCGAATATTTCTTTTTATTTTAATCTTTTCTCCTTCAATCAAATCCTTCTTTCTTTGTAGTGATATAGTGGAGTGTCGATTTCTTTTCTACATCTTTAGTTGATCATAGCTATTATAAATCGGGTGAAAAAAGAGATTTCATCAGTCAAGGTAAGGGATCATTTCGAAAAGGGATCCTATTTTTATCCTTCTATTATGATAAGATTGTATTGATTAATCGATTCTATCATAGGGACTCTATCAATCGACTTTCACCTTTTGAACGAAAGAATCTTGTGGTAAGCCGGTTTCGCTCTTAAAATCAATTGGTGGTGATAAGGGAATATTAGTTTGACTAATATTCTTTGTCTTTGAAGACAATCAAGATAGGGACGAAAAGGGTTGTTAATAGTGTTCGGAAGAAGGGTGGTTCTATTAATCCCCCTAAATTCAAGAGAAGGACTGTTTCGGGAATCCGAGACTTTCCACCGGGTTGTGGACCCTCATCCGGCAAAAATCAATTATTCAAGTCATACGTACCCCCGAACCATTGTTTACTCGTGGTTCTAAACTTTTGATCGGAGAGAAATCGCAAATAGTGGTTGTTTGAGATTCCGAGGGTAAGGATCTGAATTGATAATCATTAGAATAGTTATATATTAAATATTAGTGTTCTAATCCACCGTGATGTGTGTTTAGATATCGACGAGCGGGAAAGTGTAATTCTCACCGTAATCAGGTGTGTAATCTCACATCCTATCTCATGGGTTAGATGACTATATCGTATAAATCGGTGGATGAAATCACAAGTTAGTGAAATCGGGAAGAATAGCATATTTATCACCTTAATGATAAAAGTTTTGAAATTGGTATTAAAATCATGAAAATTATAAAATTGCCCTTAACGGGCTAATTCGATAAAAGTGATAATTGGGCCATATGTGATATTTGATAAATGGGCCGTATGTGATAATTGATAAATGGGCCATATATTATAATTGATAAATGGGCCATATGTGATATTTGATAATTGGGCCATATCTGATATTTGATAATTGGGCCATATGTGATAATTGATAAATGGGTCATATGTGATATTTGATAATTGGGCCATATGTGATATTTGATAATTGGGCCATATGTGATAATTGATAAGTGAGCCACATGTGATATTTGACAATTAGGCCATATGTGATAATTGATAAATGGGTCATATTGGATAATCGATAAATGGGCCATATGTGATATTTGATAATTGGGCCATATATGATAATTGATAAATGGGTCATATGTGATATGAGATTTCGTGGGCCAAAATGTGAAATGGGCCAGATTGTAATAACTTTTATACTGGGCCTTATGTTGGAATAATTATATGAATGGATTGTTATGCATATTATATACATGATTGCATGGGTTGGGCTATTTGACGAAAAGAAGTTCTGGTAGCTTTGCTACAATATTTTGGTGGCTTTGCCACAATTTTGAAAAATGGCAAATGCCATGTAAACTATGTGAATCCGGTGGCTTGTCCACGAAATTTGAAATACGGCTTAATGCCTACTTCGGTGTGTTGGCGGGGTGGAGTACAGTGTCTTTGGTTGGTGCAATTGGTGTGTAGCGGATGGAAATCTAGGTTTGGTTTTGGGAATTGCATATCACTTGCATTTTATACATGCTAAATTATTATAATTGTAATGGGCTTAGGCCCAAATAAATGCTTAAATGATTTGGGCCCAGTGGACTAAGGTAAGTGAGTTACACATTGAGTTCTAAGTAACTCACCCCAATTTTTTTACCCCCCTCAGGTAATAATAATTGATGGAGACTTGGGTCGGAGATGACTTCATATGGAGGCTATACTACAAATGGTGGTTTATAAAACTTTAAGTCTTCTTTAATAAATTTTATTAAGTACTATTTTTATGGTGATGTAATAAGGCCTCTTTAATTATGGATTTTATTATGTGGATGGATTTTATTATGTTTTAATTTTCCTAAGTTGGATTGGTTTAGTTTTTATAAATGTTTTATATAACTCTCGTATAAAATAAAGGTTTTTCTTAAATGTTACTGAAACTTAGGAAAGTCTTTTAAAACTTTTCGATGAAATATTTCAACTAAATAAATCCAAAGTTTTAATCAATTACTACTTTATAGATCAAATGATAAACTCTTGTGTTTTTAATTATGGTTTTCAATGAACTTCGATTTTTCGATAAAGTCACTCTCTTAATCATTTTGGATTTTGATTCCTACATCGTTAAATGATTTGAATATACGTTTAATTTGTGTGGCATGCCAAAATTCGGGCTTAATGCATAGGCCGGGTTTGGGGTGTTACAATCAAGCTTGGATCTACAAGTCTCTACGGAAAAGCTATCCATACGTTTCAGCTTTTGGGTAAGTGTTCTTGATTTTGGGATAAGTTGGCCGAATAGCCTATAGTAAGGGAAAGGGAGACTTAGGTGGATACAAGTCACCTATTATTTTATCTTTAGCGATTAAGATTGATGTAGATCTAGGGGATATTCGTGAGTAGTAGCTAAGGAAGGGCTATTAGGACTGGTGGCACACAGTAAGGTTATGGTAAGGCTTCGATTTTTGGTAAATATTGTCGTTAAGTGTGTGATTGATTGGAGGTTGTTATTGGTTGTAAGTTCACGGCTGAGGATAGTGTAACACGTCTCATTTACCAGGTGTGTACATACACTTCAGACACGACAAATCGATAAAAGTCAAAATACGTAAAAATTGGAATGCCAAAAAGCTGAAAGGTTGGCATCGATAACCACACAAGCGTACGAATATTCGTGTGGGAACACCGATACGACTACCGAGACCAAGATAGCGATCCCATGGTCTCGAGCCACTGTATGGCCAACCAGGCCAGAAGGGGCTAAATGGGCCTGTCGATCTCGTGGGCCCAAATTGGCAAGAGTTGTTATGTGAAATTGAATGATGGATTGATATGGATGGTCGTATGATTTGATTATGATCGGGCCTAATGGGCTACATATACATGATTGGGCTTAATGGGCTATATGGACATGATTGGGCCTAGTGGGCCTTATGGGATTTTAGAAATGCATGCTAGGGTTTTAATGGACTCTAGGCTTAGTTCTGATGAATTCTTAAACAGCATAAAACTTAATTTAATAATCAAACATGTCTGTGGACAAGTCGCTAGGGTAAAGTGTGGCAATGGACATATACATGTCTAGGATTGGATCTAGGGAAAGCTTGGTACTTAAGCGGTCCTAGTGACCCACCTCCTCTTCTCTGGAATCCTACCTGGTGCGTAGTGTCTGTTCACTTTAGCCGCGAGGACTTGTTGACGGGCCAAGGTTCGTAATTAAGAACCATTCTATTAAGAATTACTAAAATACCTATATAGGTTAGAATTACTGAAATACCCTTGATTTGTGAAATGACTAAAATACTTAGAATTACAGAAATACCCTTGATTTGTGAAATGACTAAAATACCCCTATGTGTTGATTTTAAGATTTATGGATGTTACATGTACATTTGCTGCATTCATATGATATTCTGTTTAGGATGCATATGGGTGGGAATTATGGAACGGAGGAAGTATATAAGGATCGCATGGTTGCTTGACAACTATGGATCCACCGATGGCATTTTAAGCCCATTACATGATCAGCAGCTTTGCTGCAATGTTAGGTAGTACCACAACCGGGCTACCCTTGATGTGTATCAGATGGGTGGGTGGATTTAGAAATCCCTACAAATGTGTTTCGGCGGGACGAAGATGATGTGTACCGGATGGATTATTTGTGGAGGGTTTGCACTGCATTGCATGTATGATATTATTATGTTAATAATATGATATGTATGCTATTTGTTTGATGAGGGTCATACACACTGAGTTTTCGAAAACTCACTCCCTCTTTTACTTTTCTCAGGTGATCCTCAGTAGGCGGTTCGACGGATGGAGGGACTCAGAGGTGGCCAACTAGCAAGACGATTAGACTTGTTTTTCTTAATATCTAAATTCTAGATTTTAAGTTATTTTATTTTGGATTGTAATAAGGTTCCCTCTAGTTATTATTCCATTACTTCCACTATGCATTGTAATTTTGAAACGGAACCTGGATTTATTTCTTTTAAGTAAATTTTAAGTTTTTTGAAAATAATTGTGTTTTAAGAACGAGCTTCTGCTGTCAAAGGAAAATTTTTACATACTAACAGGGAAATGGTTTTTGGCTACACCTCGTTTTGAAAGCAAACTGGATTTTACTTAACTTTTCTCTAGAAGGGTTTTCAATGAAAATAAGGTTTTGCAAAAACACTTCAATATGACACACATGCCCATGTGATCTTCCCATGTGGGCCCACATGCCCATGTGGGCCCACACGCCTGTGTAGCCCACTCTTCCCAAATTGGCCTTGGCTGTGTGATCCATTTTTAAAGTAACCCATACTCAATACTCATATATTTTTTCTCTATTTACTTATATGTTCATTCAAAGTTGTCTACTTGAGTCATTATCACTAAATTATTTATATCTTCAGCTACAGAATTCCAAATTAAGATCCGCTTGATGTTTTTGAAACTAGACTCAAATACCTTTCTACCATAAAATTTTTAGAATTTATAGTTTATCAAATAAGTACAATAAAATCTTTAAATTTATTCCTATTTTGCTATCTGACAGCTTCATCCTTTCCTTCCTAAAAATTATTTATCTTAGTACAAAATTTAGATGATGTTTCTATTTGTTTCTCTTGAAAATAGACTCATTAAGGATTTAAAAATATAAATTTAAGCCACTAATTATTTTTTTAAATTTTTTGATGATTTTCCTAAGTCAGAACAGGGGAACCCAAAATCATTCTGACCTTGTCTCACAAAATTTATTATATCTCATGATTTACAATTCTATTGCTTACACTGTTTCTTCCATGAAAAACTAGACTAAATAAAATTTAATTTCATATTTTATTCAACCTCTAACTCAATTCCCACTATTTTTGATGATTTTTCAAATTTAGACTACTGCTGCTGTCCAATACTCTTTTAGTGCAAAATGTTGATTTTCAAGTTTATAACATCCTTATTTCCTTTCTCTACAATTTTTCACATCATTTTCTCTTATTTCTCTTGTTTCTCACTGAATCTCGTTTTCTGCATTTTGGGTACACACCTGGTATCATTTCTTGTGCGTAAGCACTCCTAATCCTTCAGAACCTAAAAATTGACCAACATATCTCCAGATTAATCACTTAATTCATTTTCAGTCAACCAATTTTGGAAGGAACTCGACTAAAAACCTAGCAAAACCCTTACCTCGCTTGAGTAACCATGACTTCGCATAATTACAGCATCGATTCAAAACCACCAGCCCCTTGATTAACTCCTAAACACCAAAAAGTAATCTCCATTTTAGAGATTAACCAAGAACAATTAACAATAGACAACCCGTTACTTACCGAACACGCGCAACCAGCGATGAACAACTGAATCAATTGGAAAAAAAAGAAAGAAACGGAAGGGGGAAAATAATGGAAATTTCGGCAGCAACTAGGGGAAAGAATCGACAGGGGAGGGAAAAAAAGAAGAAAAAGAAAACGTCTACAAAAGTTTTGGGGAATTGGAGAGAAAACTAAAATTTTACTTTTTTTTTCTTTTTGCAACAAAAAGATAATCAGATTTTTTTCTGATAACCTCTCCCTAATTATCTCTTAAGATCACTCCCTATTAACCCACTAAAACACAACTACTCAGAAATTTTCCCCAACACAACTCTTAGCCGAAATTGGAGCAAAAGTACTGTCTCCATGCAATCACAGAGAATTGAACACAGGACCTCCAACACTACAACACTCCGCTTAACCACCAGACCAGCAGGCCCATTCTGTTATATACTTATCAACAATTAAATAAAAGCCTATTGACCAAATATTGGGCTTTATTCATAAAAATACCAAAATTTTCCCAAGTCATGGCTTGAACTTGAGACCTCTCACGCACTCCTAGAACACTTAACCATTGAAGCAGATACAGATTTGTGTCATACATCCGCAAAAAAAAAATTAAACTTTTGGGCGTTACATTGAATCATGGTAGTGTATGAATTGATAATGTTTGATGAATGGTTGACTCCTAGATGTATGATATAAGGTTAGTTGTTGGCATGAGATTTATATGGTCACCATTGATAAGTGAATAACATGTCTTATGTTTGTTAAAAGGTAAGATTTGGTATGTTTATCATGGCAAGAATGCACTAGTTCATTTTGCAGTATAATGTTTTCATGAACCAATGGAATGAACCTTATTGGTATTATAATTGTTGAATGTCTTGGTAATGATTTCTAATTTGTTTTTGATAGTGCCAAATGGCATGTTGGTTAGGCACTTTAGGTTGTTTTGTGTCATAGTTTGGACTAAATTTTTGAAGTCTTTTAGGCAAGAATATGTTGTGCATAAACATTTATTAGGTAATGCTTAACGATTGGATTGTATCTTTTGCAAAATGACCATTTTTTATGTCACACGGTTTGCCACTCGGTGGTGTGTCATACACGGTTGGTTGACACAACTGTGTGCCACTGGTAATTTGCATACAGGAATATTGACACGATCTAGTCGTTCACATGGCCCAGTCACACGCTATGTGAATGTTTGAAAAATTTTACAATTAGATCCGCACGGCCGTGTGACCCTACATTACACGACTGTATGGTTCAGGTCAACACGGCCACAACCTATCACATGGCCTTTGACCCCTATTTTGCATTTTTTCAAAACTTTTCTAAAAAGTTTCAAATTAGTCCTTGTTTAGTTCTAAATTGTTTTTCGAGTGTTTGTAAGCTCTTTTTAAGTTTGTTCTTGTATGAATTCATGTTTTAATTGAATAATTGATAAGTGATGGTTGTTTTAAAGAATTTATGAATTAAAACTGCTTGCTTCTATTCGGTTATTTACCATAGCATCTCGTAACCCTAATCTAATTACGGAGATAAGTGTGATGTTACAAAACACATGATGGGCAAGATACAACGAGATCTAGATGCTCAAGATGCTAAATACAAATAATAGGATGCTCTACCTCAGAAAATCTTGGAGCATTTGAATGCTCAAAATGAATGTTGTGTTGAGGTTGAACTATCTTGTGCTCGTAGAAATAATACTAGAAGTGCCCATCGTGCAAATGATGAAACTTTGGTTAATAATGATCGTGGATCGCCTTATTTGGCTAAACCAAAGTTCTCTATTCCATAATTTCATGAAAAGAATAATCCCGAGGCATATTCTGAGTGGGAATAAAAAATTAAACTTATGTTTCGTTACTATAAATTCCTAGAAGAGAACTCGTGAGATTGAGTGCTTCAAATGTAAAGGGCATGGGCATTACAGTAGAGGTTGCCCTAATACAAGGCTTCTCCTTATCAACAAAAACAATGAATATACTTCTGATTCAAATAATACGAACATGACTGAGTTTATCGAAGGTCGATTATTGGTTTTTTGAAAGTTCAGCTATCGATTAATTTGGTTTGAAATCAAGTAATTAACCGAATTAACCGAACTTTCAAAAAACCAATATTATATATTATATATATCAGGCTTGGCTAGTTAGCCCATTACCCACCCAAGCCCCAACCATCGGCCCACCCAATAAATCCATTCTAATATTAAAAGCTATAACCCACTAACCCAAACTTAGTAACCTTAACCCAACCTGAAAATCCCTAACCTAAAACAAAAATTAATACAAAATTCCCCAATCCTATAACCTTAATCATTAATTTGTAATATGAATCTCATTCTCGTTCATCTTCATCGTCAATTCATCACTTATCTCATCAAATATCTAGCTTCCTCTAAAATCTCCCTACTACCGAGTGTCAACTATCAACGGCCACGAGTTACCACTGACCACCGTAACCCAATGCAGTGACGCACTTTCACCTTCCGGCCACTTCACTCATACACCTACTCCGTTGTCATCGCTCACATCATTGTTGGAACCCTTTTTTCTTTTGGTGTGGTGGTGTTGTTAGTTGAGGTGTTTGTTTGTTAAATCTGATTTCTTTCTTGTTCAAATTGTTTGTTAATTGAGGTGTGATGCATTTGCTAAAGAGATTTGATTAAGGTTAAACTGGGTGGCCTTTGCCTGGCAATCAAAAGAAGATATAACATTAAGCTATAGTTCTTTGCTCACTCTCTATCTCCAGCATTCTTTGCTTAACCACCGATAAAACCAAGCCAAGGAAAATTTGAAAACCTTTCTTTATTTGGTTATTAATCCATCTCTTACAACTACCCTAGTTAATGACAAAAGCTTTCGTTCTTTAGATGTCGCAAATTGGTTGGTTTTGTTCTTTAATAAACAAATTTCATTTTTGATTGTTTGATATATTTTTAGTTAAATTAATTTTATGATTTATCGTTGACATAAAAAAATGCAACTTTCTATCTCTTTTTCGTTTGGAGCTGGGTTTTTAAAGGCATTTTGACAAATGCTTCAATGTAGTATTTTTATTATTTGGTCAAATTTTATTTTTGCATTTAGAAGGTCTCTATGGTTAAGTTCATTTTTCTTCAATATTAGAGCTAATAATAAGAAATTTTCTTCTTGTACTACAAATCCCAAAATCTACCTCAATTAGAAAAGGAGAGTGAAGAAGAAAAGGAGAAAAGAAGAAAACAACATAAATAATCATTAAAAGAAAATAAAAGAAAAATATTAAATTTGCTCAATAGAAAAACTAGAGAGTAATTATAAAATTTAATTTAAAATTAATTTAAAATGATTACATTAACATGCCATGTCAATTTACCATTAACCATAACATTAATAATATTGATAACCATATATTATTTTTTTAAAGTCTTATGATCAAATATAATTTTAAGAAAATATAAATAAATAAATTTGTAATTAAACTCATTCTTATTATAAAATAACTAATCTTTTCATTTTTCATCTTTTTTATATAAAATATTTCATCAAAAATTATAATAATAAATCCTTCCATTTCCTTTTCCCTCTATAATTAAACACGGATTATTATGAACCCTTTATTTGTGACATCCCAAATCCGATCGAGATAGTCTGACCCAAATTTCGAATATCACATTAGTCATGAGGTGACTCTCCATATAAAACTATACGAACCACACCTACCAACCTTACACACAATGCATTTGCAGAATATTTCATTTATGAAATTAGACCTAAGTACATTTTTTTTCTAAATTAATCATTTCATTCACACAATCAGAAAGTATAAGGCCTACCTTAATACTCGACAATCTCCCTTAGATGCAAAATTTTGTTAGTTCATATAATTATCATCACATTAAGCAAGTAATAAAACCATACAATCAAGCAAGCAAATATAACGTTCAAAAGTAAAAAAAAAAAAAATTATTTAAAAAGTCTAAGTCTAATTCTAGTACTAAACCCTTTGAACAACCCGCATTGCCTTCACTTTGGAGTTTAAAAGCTCAACACACATACTCTAAAAATGCCTTGCGATGAATCATCGATTTACCACCCTCCTCGCTAACCTACAAACTATTTATTTGCAAGGTAAAGTAAGGAGTGTGAGCTTGGTAAAGCTCAGTGAGTACACATGTATACAACACAAGTAAACACACCAAACATGTAAAGATTTAGACATACTTGAACAATTCACATCTAATACAATTTTCATACACAATACAATGATATATTGGCAATTCGTGAATATGAAATATAGTCAAATTATATACTCATTGGATAAACAGATCTTCAAAACTCACCACATGACTCATAAAGTCGTATGCTATCTCCATGTAACTGTAGAACGTATGCTCACACTCTCCAAACACACCACACTATCTACGGTGAATAGAGCTATGTTCGACATTCCTTTATCTCTCCAACATTATCTCCGGGCCACAATGCCTAACACATGATAAAAATGGGTTAGTACTCACAATCCTATGGCATGCCAATGATATCCAACGGTTTCAAGTGTTCACATTGCCAACATATCTATTGAATCACAATTTATTACACAATATAAGTGGTTCGCTTTACTATTGAGTTCGCACTTAGCATTTCACAATAATATAATTTTGCACTAATCAAAATTCGCAATATCATAAATCTCATAATTCACTTACAGGTTCTTCCATGCATATATGTGCACTATCAATAAAATTCACATGTTATAAAAATTAATATTATAATATTTATTTTTATATTTGTTCGCAAACATTACATAATCATATACAACTATATATTACATATATATATGTAACTATTTAGTGACCTTTGTGACGTTTTTAACATACATTAAAAGTCCTATAAATTTATATATTAGATAAAACCATATCCATAATTATATATTATATAATAACACCCATGCATATATGTACATAGTAAGATCCACGCATATAATATAATTTATGTATAACAACCCATGCATATATATGCATATTATATATTATATATATAACACCAAAATCCATTAATATATATTATATGTAAAATAAAGCCCATGTATATGTATATGCATATTATAGGTTCATGCATTTTGCACTATTATAATCACATAGTGTATATACTTAACGAATCAACCAAAATTGCAAGGGTTTTCACAAGGAAGAGTTTGCATACTAAAAGTGGGGGTTCGCAAACCACACTTTGACTCTCTAGATTTCGCAATTAATGCTAAAACATGGCATACAAATGCATTCAACTATAACTCACCACGGCTCGTCAAACTAGACAACTTTGTGCTTGCTTTTATACCGGTTTGTTGAGGCTCCATCAATGTTTTCAGCTTTGCAAAAAATATACATATTACTAAGCATTCAAAAAAATCTAACCTATCTCTTTGTGTTCATACAATGGCTCTCCACTCACACATATTTATTTGGCTTATTTCATACAACCTATTTCCCTTAATTTCTTCTCTCTCTTTTTTAATTTAATTAAATCTTTAATTTCTACCTCCTAACCCCTAACTTGTGCCTAAATATAGATCTAGGTAGATAATTCAACTCAATTTTACTAGACACTTTTTTTCTCGAAAACCACCATTCATCATCATTCTCAAAAGACAACCATTTAATCCATACAATTACTTAAAGATTTTGATAAATTGAATTTGTAAACCTCTTAATCTTGTCAAAATATATTGATATTTAAAGACATCTCCTAGCTCTTTATTATGAGATTTATCATTTTTGATGCAAAAGGTAGCTTTAAAACCATGGATCTTTAATTTTCTTACTTAGATCTATGAAAATTCAAATTAAAAACACCTAATAAAAATTTAACACATAAGAAAATAATAGATTTACCTTTAATTCGAAATCCTCCACAAATTTGCACCAGTTGAGCAAAAACAAGCTAAGTTTAGGTGAGAAATTGGAGAAGAAAGAGTGATTTTCTTGCAAAATTGAAAGAAGAAAGAGTGTTTGGATGCCAAGAAAATATGAGAGATGTAGAAATTTTTGAGAGAAAATTTTCTAATCTAAATCTAACAAATTTTAAAAATGAAAAAGAAAAGGAGAGAGCTTGGGCAGCAAGTGGCTTTTACAGCCAACCAATTTTTTAAAATTGGGCTATTTGCCCTCTAAGTCCTCTCCTATTTCTCCCTTCTTATAATAGCTCCATTTTTAACTACTAGCCTTAATTTATTCATTTAACGTCTACTTTAACTACTACTCCAAATTAGTCTTATTATTATTATTATTATTATTATTATTATTATTATTATTATTATTATTATTATTATGCCCCGATTATTAATACTATAATTATTTAATTTAATTATTATTTTTACTATTATTAACTAATTATTTATTTAATCCTATTTTAATTCCTATGACACAAAATTCAATTTTTTCTCTCAGATTCGTAATCTAATGTCTAATTCTATCAACTCGATTTCGGAATGTGACATTATTTCTTTGTCTTTTATTATAGCTTTAATGCTTATCTGAAAATTGTATAAGCTAAATTATAGATACTAAAATATAGAAAAGTATGCCAACAACAAACAAAATATTAAATTTCGTGAATAATATAGATACTAGCCATAAATTAAATTAAGAGAATGAAAAAAAGAGATACAAAAATGCACAAAAATTAAGTTCAAATTCGAAACATAATGAAGAAAAACACAATAACTCACATTTCATTATCAAGCAATGTCAATAGGAAGAAGCAAAACTATTCACTTAGTTATAACAGTAACCATGTTTATTGTATGGATTATTGCTATGCAAAACCACTCAAACAGAACAAAAGAAAACAAACCAAAACACTCATTCTTTGTATCCATGTATTGAATGAGATGCATTATTAGTAGTAGTAGTAGTAGAATTGTTATTTATTATCAGAATTTTTTCAGTCTATCAAACATATTGTTTTAAAGGTTTGACATCTCTACAAATAAGAAATAAAGGGTCACTTCTTGTCATTGATATCTATGGTATTGTTTAAGACTTGAAATAACAGAGTTTCTTGACTTAGAGAGATTAATTGCATTAATTTAAATTGTCTAAGCTTATTTTTTTAGGTATATTAGATATTAACTTTTTTAATCTATTGTATATTTTTATAAATTTAATGTAAATGGTGATGGGATTTCCCGAATTTGGATGGTTTGGAAAATTTCTCAAATGGATTGGATCATCTTAAAAGGGTTCAACGGATAGAAATCTTGACCCGTAGTAGTTGTAGCTAAGAACCTTAACTATATTAAAGCTAAGACCCATTAACTCTTGAACCTACTAGGACCTTTATATAAATGAAGTCGCCACACCATGGGATGGTGAACGGAGTGATAAGACAATGAGTGCCACAAACTAGGATAAGTTTAATAAGCTTGATTTTTAGTTCAATGAAGAACCCAAGAGAAAATTCTCACAAAATATAGTTTATATTTAAAAGTGAAGTAACCTTCAAAATGTCCAATTACATGACTTATTATTGCCCTAAAATAACTACTCATATTCGGCACATAGATGTTCACACTAGTATTTAAAATGTTCATACACTAGTATTAAATTGGATTCTTGAATCTTGGTAAATTCATGCATCAACTGAATGGACACCTTCTTCTCCCTTGGTGCATGCATGCATGCTTATCCATGAAGAATTCTTTAAGTTCCATGAATGATCAGCCTTTAATTCCCCTTCAATCCCCCTTGGCCGAATGATAGATGCATGAGATATGCATCTCCTTTAATTGAAGCTTTAATGCGTCTTGAACACATCAATGGGTAGCGTGCATCTAGTTGGTTCATTCCCTAATGTCAATGCATGTTTGTGTTGGTTCATTGACCGAATTAATGTGGCTTAAATCCCTCAATTTTTGTACATGAAATCTCTCATGCATGAAGTAAATGATTAGCCACATACTCCTCTCCTTACCACCGTCCATGTTGTTGGAAAAATGGGTTTGCAAAACGCAACGGAAAATAAATTTAAGGAAAAATAAGAGTTTTAAAAAATTTCAAAACAAGATCTTGGTTATGATATCTAAAGTACTAAACACTTAATCAGAATTGTACCTTTTCGATTTTTCTAGGATAAGCGATTCGACCGAGTAGCCTTCTTCGCTATCCTAAAGCTCACATTTGCCGAATGTGGGATCACTTTGAATTAGAAATTTTTTCACAAAAATTACCAATTTCTCTAAACTTGAGTCAAGTTTTAAATTAGAAAAATATCTCTAGAAATTTTCTGGAATAATCTCTTTATTGAATTTTCTCTCTACAACTTTCTTTTGAATTCAAGTGTGTGTAAAATAATGACCCAATGCTCTCTTTATATAGGGAGAGTTTAGAGAGTTCAACTATGATTAAATTTAATCACTTTAATATTAAATGTAATCTAATAATCCTTTTGTTGGATTATTTCCAATGTAATCATAAAAAGCTATTTTTTTTAGGAATTTTAGACCAAGCTTCTCATAAACATTGATTTTCGGCTAACCCAGTGTAATAGGCCAATTTAGCCCGGGCCCATACAAAAAATTAATAAACCCAAAATAATAAAACAAAGTCCAAGTCCAGTCCAAAACATATAATTTGGCTCGATTGGAATGACTCATTAAAAGATTGAAGGTCCATCTACAAGCTTGACGTATATGGGAACACAATCTTCAAGGATATGCAATCTTAGATATGATATGCAAATCTTAGATATGATATGCAATCCTAGAAGTTATGGTATGCAATCTTAGATATGATATGCAAATCTTAGATATGATATGCAATCTTAGAAGATATGGCATGCAATCTTAGAAGATATGATTTTGTAATCTTAAAGATTTAATTTGTAGATACCTTTTAATCTTAGCCGTTGATGTAATTGATCTGTACCGTTGGACTTGGGGAGACTCAACTATAAATAGAGGCCTCTCCCTTCATTGTAAAACACACTTGAGTTTTGAGTAATAAAAATTCTTGAGAGCATTAACTCAAATTTCTCTCTCTTATGCGTTCTTATTTTCTGTGGCTTGTTCTTATTTTGTTCTTCGCTCATCTTCGTTTCTTTTTGAGTTGCTTCCGTTCGAGTTAGATTTTGGTGGAGGAATTTCGTTGAATCCTCATATTGCGGGAGTTAGGTTGACTTATGCGTTTTTTTTAATTTTTTATTTAACAATATCATTTTTATACTTTTTTTTTTTTTAAAATTGTTATAATATTCATTAATTGTTTTGAGTATATTTTTTACCTCATATTATTATTTTTTATACATGAAATTAATCTTGTGAATAATTTTTTTAAAATTTTTCATAGATTCTTATAAAATTGCTATTATCTACTCTATATTTTTTTACTTTGATTGTTCATTTAAAAAAAATTCATTATCTTTATTTACCTTAACATTATTATTGCTTGTCATTCTTTTACTTAATTGTTTATGTTAGTGTTAATTGTTAATATGACTTGTAACTTTAGTAAATTGCACTTTTTGTAATAATTTAATGTTATTTTTTTTAAATCTTTGTTTAAAAATATCTATCTCCTTTAATTACTACATTTTATCCAAAAAAATTTCTTAAATAAGGCAATGTTTTGTGTTTAGAAATTCGGGAAATAGTGCCCTAACGTGCTGGATTTCGTTTTTCCGTTTGACTAAATAACTAAATATTCTTTTAATGAATTTTGTAAATCATGAGATGATGTTGGCTACAATGGTTTAAAATATCATGTCCTAACGTGCTGGATGTGATGTTTGTATTCTTTCGGAACAAAGGAATCTCAAGTTTCAATTCAAATTGTTCAAGTTTTTAAAGAAATCATGTTTTCAAATCTTTTCAAATTTTTGACATTAGGACAATAACTAATTAATTCGGTACCAATTTTGGGCGTTATGAGGGTACTAATCCTTCCTCGTAGGTAATCGACTCCCGAACCCGTTTTCTTGAATTTCGTAGGCCAAAATCAATATTTTGAAATAAAATGTTTTATAAGGTGATCCGATCACACCTAAGAAAAAAGGGATTGGTGGCGACTCCATTTTCATTTTTAAAGTCGATCCCCATTTTTTTAAAAAAACATAAAAATAGTTTCGACAACTTGGCGACTCCACTGGGGACAATAAGAGAGTCAAGCCATAAAATTGATTATTTCCTATCCTTTTGTCCAAATTTAAAACTTTGTTTTGAAAAACTATGATCCTTTTTATTGCACGTGGTTCTAATTTTATATCTCTGCATTGCATTGCATGACCGTTGTGGTCACACCCTTTAAGTGGGAGTGAGAAGCTACTCCTTCGTGAGGTTTTCACCTCCATGCAGGATAGTGAATCGCTTTTGGGATACATCCGTACTTATGTCTTCGTGAGATTTTCATCTCCGTGCAGCCATAGGGAAATGTATTCCCCTGAACTGGACTCAATCCATATGAGCCTATAATGGGTGAGGATTGGGGAATCTGCTGGTTCAGGTACACATATAGTGATCCTTAAGAGCCAACCCTAGATAGAGTTATATTGAACCCTAGTGGTCACCCAGATAGGAACCCTATTTTGTTATTTATTTCTCTTGTGCTAACGCGTTTTCTTTTGTTTTGATTGCATTGCATTCACATCATAGAAAAGAGGTGTTGATTCAAATTCGATTGCTAAATAGAAGAGTTTGTCATAAGAAAATGGATTTCTTGATAAAGTGGATTATAATACGGTCGTCCGAATATGGTCCAAGTAAACTCGATGGGAGAAGACTGATAGTCCATGAAGGAATACAAGATTTTATTGCCCATGGATTCAAGCTGTGAAAGACTATTCGAGAATCACCATGTCTTGGCTTTCTTGAAGAGACTAACGAGCTTTATGGAAATCAGTGAGTCAAGAGTCACGGCCTGGACCAAGCAACAAGGAGCTAGAAGAGGTATCTATTGTGAAAGCTCATGGGGCACGACCATAACATCCGGATACGAAGAAAAGGATTGGTGTCTTCACTTGGACTATGAGGACAATGTAACAACCCAAATTTGGGCCTAGTAGAATTGGGCCCAATGGTCCTTGGGCGTGGTAGCGTTTAAAATTTTGAGAACAAGAGAATGGCCCCGATACAAGTTGGACCTATTAGGTGAGTGATTTGGAAGGTTAGGGGGCTTCTAAGAAGTCACGGGATCAAACTTGGGCTTTAGGAAAATTTTGGTTTTAGGTGAATAAAACCCTGGGAGTTAGTAAGTAGGCTTTAAGAATAAAATGTGGAGAAAAATGACACAAAACAGAGCTTGTGGTGTAGTGGCAAAATGATGCCACATAAGAGACAGAGAGTGACGCCACAAGGAAGTAACGGGTTGAAACACCCCAAACCCGGCCCAAAAAGCCTAACCGGATTTGGTATGTTCCTCGAGTAAAACTTTAGCGCAATATCGTTTTGTTCAAGAGAACTGAATGATTTTAAGTAAAACGGATTAACTTAAAGATCGAATTGGGCTTAGTTGAAAAATAGATTTGTATTTTCTTAAAACATATATGTATATTTTACTGGCAAAAACCTTTTTAAAATATTTATCGAAAATCATTTAGTTATTTAATTGATAATTGTTCATGGCAAAATTTAAATAAAATCCAAACACAAAATCTAAAAGTAGTTTATAGTGGCCTTATTACAAAAATAGCAACCCAAAATAAAGTCTAAGCAATAAAATTTAAATTAATAAGTTTAAGTTGGGAAATCTCCACAATACTTGATACGAGCACTGGCCACCTCGAAATCCCTGTTGCCCCGATCCATCACACTACGAGTCATCTGAAAAGTTATCCCATAAAAATGGGTGAGTTATAAAACTCAATGTATAACACATACACTAAAAAGCCCATTTTATCAAATGCTTTTAAGCTCAAAAATTTCACATATGGCCATAGGCCCATTTAACTCATATTTAGCCCAAAGGCCCATTTAGCTTATATTTAGCCCAAAGGCCCATTTAACTCATATTTAGCCCAAAGGCCCATTTAACTCATATTTAGCCCAAAGGCCCATTTCATAGCAGATCAAATAATAAACATTTAATATTACATGGTTATGTATATGAAATGAAATGCAAGCCCGGCCCAACCTAAATATCCATCCGCTACACACCCCGCACCAACCAAAGACACCGTGGGATTACTAAATCGACCCTCCATCCGCTACACACCATCGAAGGCGCTTGTTTGTACCAACATGCACATCGCCTTTATTGTGGCAAAGCCACCAAAACAGATGTGACCAAGTCACCGATCAAGTCCAAATTTCAAATACGTGACCAAGTCACCAGATTCACATACGTGATCGAAGTCACCGAGTCAAATATGTGACCAAGTCACTGAGTCAAATATGTGACCAAGTCACCGAGTCAAATATACGTGATCAAGTCACCAATTCACATATGTGACCGAAGTCACCGTAAATGTGGTAAAACCACCGAATACTTCCTCCTTTATCAAATATACCCATATGCCCATGCACATACATATCAAATCAGATTTTCATGTTATTTACCCCACAAATCATAATATAGTCATGCTTATCTCATATTTATGCATATAGCAAATAAACAAAATATTGGGGTAAACATACCTGAATATCGTATACCACTGAATGGTATCCAAAAGCACAATCATACACATAGTCATATAGTCACAATTAAATATATGTAAATCTTATGAGATTTTTAATGTAAGGTTACACACCTAGTGACAGTGAGAACAATACCCTCTTGCTCGTCAACACCTAATTGATTGACACACTTGGTTAGTATAAACTTTTGTTAACAATATTACACTTATTGATGATGGATCTAAATCCTTACCCTCGATTCACGAATGATGTTATTTGTGGTTTTCTCCACTAGATGGATCAAAACCACGATATTCCACCAACGTAAAGTGGTTCTTTATGTACGCACTACTTGAATAACCGATCCTCGTTAGCGGAGGGTCCACAACCCGTGGAAAATCTCTAACCCCGACATCGCTTCTTCGTTTGTAGTTCGATGGTAAAGGAATACCTCCTCTCTTCCAAACACTCCTTACGGCTCTTTTCTTACCTATCTTGATGGTCTTAGATCGCCCCTAAAAATAACGTAGATTAGTGATCTATCTAAATAAATCGATATGATATAAATTAATAACCTTACCTTGATGATTTCGAATGGTCACTTAAAGGTTGTCTTCAACAAAGATCTTTGAAAAATCTTTTCAAAAGATTCGCCTAGGAGAGAAATAAAAGATTATGATTTTAAGTTTGCTAAAGTAAAAGGAATGATGAAAATAATTGATAAAATCTTACTTTGAGTCCTTCAAGATTCGACTTTGAATAAGAAGAAAAGAATATGATGATTCGCCTTAACAAAAGAGAAGAGAAATGGTGGTTTCAATATGATGGTTTTGGTTTTGAGGGAAAGAAAAAGAGAATGAAAAGAGAAGGAAAGAGAGAAGAAAGAAAAGAGAAAAGGAGAAGAAGATGATGATGGTGATTTCTCAAATGAAAAGAAATATGTTTAGAGTCTTTGCACATTCGGCCAAGGAGGAAGAAATGAAGAAATTGGCTCTTTGAACTTTGTAGTTTCGATTTCAAAAGAAAGATGGGAGAAAGAAAATTGTATTTGGTTCAAATACAATTGAGGGCTAAATCAAAAGCAAAAGTGTACCAAAGTGCCTAAGGTACATTCGGCCAAAGTGGGAGTTTTTGGAGAAATTTGGTCAAAAGAAGAAAGCCAAAACAAAAGAAAGTTTTTACCTAAACTCAATGGCAAATTCGGCTAGGGAGAGAAACTATTGGAGAAATGATAAAAGATGGACAAACAAAGACTTTTGGCCAACTTTTCCCCCTAATGGCAAAGCAAAAATTCGCCAAATCAATGCCAACATTATCCCTTTTTCCTCCTTGTTTCTTCCCCATCAACTCTTGATTTGCTATCAACAATAAACCACTCCCTTTAGCCCTTCATGTTGTCTAGGTTCATGGTCAATTGACCATGAACACACTCCCAAAACCTTGCCCCATATCATGCCTTTTGTCCCCCTCATCTTATCATCAACTTATGATTCCATGCCTTAAGTTCCTAGCTTCCTTTTCACATGGTCAAATAGCCAAAAATGAATGAATGCTCATCCACTCTAGAACTTTCTTGGCCGACACTTATAGGGAAGAAAATAAAAAAAAATTAAAATCCTCCCTAATGCTAGCTAGGAGATTCGAACCTCACTCCTCAAGCACACATCCATGCATCTTAACCACCTTGCTAATTACTTAATTCATGCTAAAACTTCTTATCATTAATTCTTAAGGCCTAACTTGCGTAGCTCTCTCTAATTAATAGGAATTAAAAGTTTTACTAAGCATGCTCTTAATTAATGAAGCTCAAATAACTTCCAAAAAAATACACTTAATAATAATTAAGCATGCAACTTCATTCAATTAAGTAAAATGCATAACCCCTAATTATCAGGATGTTACAGTTCTACCCCCTTAAAATAATTTCGTCCTCGAAATTACCTAGCTGGAATAAGTGAGGGTATTGCTATCGCATCGCTTCCTCCGGTTCCCACGAAGCTTCTTCTGATCCATGATTACGCCATAATACCTTGACGAGAGGAACTGATTTTCTCCGTAAAACCTTTATATCTCGCTCCAGAATTTGAATTGGCTCCTCTTCATATGACAAATCTGATCTTAATTCCACCTCCTCAACTGGCACTACATGAGATGGATCCGACCGATAACGGTGTAACATTGAAACATGGAACACATCATGCATTTGCTTCAGTTCCGAAGGCAAATCTAACTGATATGCCACAGATCCGACCCGCTTCACAATCCGATAAGGTCCAATGAACCTGGGACTTAGCTTCCCTTTGCGTCCAAATCTCATCACCTTTTTCCAAGGTGAAACCTTTAGGAAAACTTGGTCTCCCACTGCATACTCTATTTCTTTTCGCTTTAGATCTGCGTATGATTTTTGTCTATCAGATGCTTCCTTTAACCGAGCTCGGATTACCTTAACTTTTCTTCAGATTCAGCCACTATCTCTGGACCCAAAATCTGACGTTCTCCTAATTCTGTCCAACACGTAGGAGTGCGACACTTCCGTCCATATAGTGCTTCATATGGTGCCATCCGTATACTAGATTGGAAACTATTATTGTACGCAAATTCTGCCAATGGTAAGAATTCCTCCCAACTTCCCTTGAAATCTATCACACATCCCTTTAACATATCTTCTAAGATTTGGATTACTCTTTCAGACTGACCATCAGACTGAGGATGAAATGGCGATCAAGTCCAACTGTGCCCAAAGCCTGATGCAATGCTTTCCAAAATCGCGACATAAACCTCGGATCTCGTCCAAATTATCAACAATGACTCCATGCAATCTCACAATCTTAGCCACATATAACTTCGCCAATTTTTGCAAAGAG